>VDFB02281492.1:400498956-401232005 GCA_007258455.2 Sequoia sempervirens | reverse complement strand
TTTTAAAAAAATAAAAACTCATATGTCTGACCACCTTAATTTGGTCAAAACTTTATGAAATCTAGTTTTTCTTTTTTAAATCCTATAGTATGTGAAGCATAGAATGTGATGCATTTTTTGGATTCAAATTTTTTTATACTACTTGAAAGCTATAGATGCTTTTCAATCAGCCTATCAATCAAGAATTTTATCATAATTCAAATACAAAATGAATAATAATTACTTATTAAATTCAAAGTAAGGCATAATTTATATTGGTGGAAAGCTGAGAATCTCCTTTAAAAACCCTTTTCGTTTCATCAATTTTGGGTGAAAAAAAGTTGTCAGCCACATACCCATCATATTGCCACTTTTTGGCCCATCATGATCTTGCACATACCCCATAGCTATCCATGGAAATCAACACTCAAGAGGTGCTAATTGTTACACAAATAAAGACCTAGATATTATTCTTAGATTTTCTATTTTTTGACTGAAGGATTCAATCATTTCCCCATAGTAGGCATGTGTGTCTAGGTCAATATCAAACCCTACCTTATGATCTCCATATGGTACTATATCCCGTAGTCCTATAAATTCTGAGAGAGCCTCATCATTTTCAAATGTGTCCAAGATTAGTGGTCCTCATTGGTCATAATCGATGAGTTGGGGGTAGCCAAGTTTTAGTTCATTGGTCTAGTTTCTTGGCTCGAAAGATAGGGTACTAATCATGAAGAGGGAGGAATCTTCAAATAACATGGGTAGGTTAGTAATGGTGTCCTCATTACACATATTGGTTACATTGAAGGTATAGTTATCTAAAGGTAAACAACCTGTGGATATCGGTAATTGAGGAGGAGCTTTGACTTTTTAACCGGGGCACCTCTACCACATATGGTTAACTTTGGAGGGCTACATCCAAGGCCAAGATTCTTCATACGCTTCTCAGGAATAATGGGTTATAAAAGGCCATTATCATTTTTCCCAAGCTTTTCATTTTTATTATAGACCCATCCTTGCATTAACTATAGTTCTTTGTTGTCATTGTCCATAGAAAGATTAGGCATGGGCCTTTCATCTACCACTTCCTAACTTATGTTACCCCACCTTTTAAATCTAGAGGGGTCTGATTTGAAGGTTTGAGATGGTGTGTTAATCAGTTGGGGTTTCCCATGAGATCTAGGAGATTGAGGTAACTCTCCTATTACAAAAGCGCTCTTTTTCATTTTGTAGTTCCCACACCCATTATCTTGGATAATGAATTTAATAGCAGAGATGTATGGAATGGAGGGTGTCTTTGTCTTAGAAGTGGAGGATAGGGTAGATGGGTCTATATATGGAGATGTGGGTCCCTCATCATTATTTGGAACCTAAGGGATCTTACAGTACTTGGCCTCCAGATTCTTGCAATAATAAAATGGTCCAGGATCCCCATGGACTGTGACCTCTTGATTTTCATAAGGAAACTTGACACTTTGATGGAAGGTGAATGCAACAGCTTGCATCCCATGGATCCATCGGTGCCTAAGAAGGATATTATAAGGTAGCTCAAGATCAAGAACTTGGCATGTAGTCTCCTTGATAGTTGGCCCTACTTGAATAGGGAGTTGAATGGTGCCTTGAGACACCCTTTCTTGGTCATCATATGCCCGGATAGTGATATCCTTTCCTTTTTCAATGACATCTTCAGAGAATCCCAGATTCTTTATTAGCTTGAGGGTACAAATATTTAGACCCGTACCCCCATCCACCAAGACTCATTTGACTTTATTCTTATGGACTAAGACTTCAAGGTGGAGTGCATGGTTATGAGATGGTTGGGTTGGAAAATCTTGCTAAGAGAATGTTAGGAGATGTGTAGTAATATGTCCGACCATAGCTTGGAATTGGTCTACATCAAGATTCGTTGGGATGGAGGATGTAGCTATGGCTTTTGCTAGGATTTCCCTATGTGTAGGTGATATTTTCAGTAACTCCATGATGGAGATCTGGGTGGGGGTCTTTTCAATTGAAATAGGACATTATAACCATTGGGAACAAATTTTGGATTAGAGGTGGGTGCCTTGAGTGGTTGTGATGCTCCTAGAATGGTAATTATGCCGCCACGTGTTGTGACTCCATAGTTGGCTCTAGATCCCTTGATGTTGAAAACTGTGACCCACTCATCCAAGGATGCAACAACATGGTCATAAACATGGTTCACATTATTATACTTTTCCTTACCATTGTTGTTTCCTTTATTGTGATATGGCATCAAACTCATGAATATTTTAAGATCCTAATTCCCTGCAGGTTGTTCAATGTTTATGGTCTTGTCATCAATGAGATCTTGGATCAAATTCTTTAGTCTCATGCAACTAGCTATCATGTGTCCGTTAATTTTATGAAAATTGCAAAGGTGCTTTTCATTATACCATGTTGGTTTAACTTGAGGCTCTCTATAATTTTCATATATGGGGATTTTGATGAGATTTTCCTATACCAATTTTTGCATGACAAATTCGATTGATTCCCCATGTGATGTGTATTTTTATTTGGGGGGATACTAGTTCCATGGGGGTGGTCCCCCTTGAGTATTCAAGTTGTTGACCACTTGATTTTTGGGTTTTTGTGATGATGTGTTGGCTTGTGTGTTGTTTTGGTTATTAACTTGTGGTTGTTGATATGATTGTGTGTTTTTCCTTGGGGCACTGATAATAACTTTGGCATCAATGGCACCATCGTTAGTGAATTTTTTTTTTTCCCATGTGCAAGATTTCTCATTGTAATTGGTTGATGGATAATTATCCTGATATGTCAGTGTGCCTGCTTATGAAATAAGGGCTCTTTCGATGTTGAGCACCTTGGGGATCAACTGGTCATATGTTATGCATTACATTTTTAGATGAAAAGACAAGGTCCCTTCCATATTAGTGATGATAGTCCCAATTTTTTTTTCCTTTGGCATAGCCCACTTGCTCCTATTGGCCTTGGATCACCATCATTGCAAGAAGGATGTGAATGTTTCCCCCTCAGGTTGTTTTAGGGTAGATAATTCTTCTAGACTCACATCCATGCCTATGTTGAATGAGTAATTTTGTATGAATAAGTCCACAATTTCTTGGAACTTTTGATTCTAGGGGGAAGGTTGGAGAACCATTCCATTGTTGGACCAACCAAACTTTGAGGGAAGAGTCGCATTAGATAAGAATCATTGTATGCAACTTCCATATAATGTACATGGAATTCCCTGATGTGATCTTTAGGATTTCCTGTCCCATGACATTTGTCAAATTTAGGTATCTCAAATCCTTGTGGGAATGGCACCATTCCAGTGTTTCTATCAAATGGATAGGGACACAAATTTCCTTGTGTTTTCGTTGTCTTTCTTGGTTGTAGATCTAGCATTTGTTGTGAGAGCAACTTGATTTGTGTAGACACATCATTTTGTGGATCGGGTGGTGGGATGAATGTGTTTTGGGGTGGTTTGATTTCTTGAGTAATGGGTGGGGTGTTTTGTGTGTTTCTGGGAGGTTGCTACAAGTTTTGTTGTGCCAACAATGCTTGTTGGTATTCCTATAGTTATGCTAACAATGTTTGTTGTTGGTCTTTGTTGATGGTGTTTTATGCACTTCTCAACACAAGCAGTGCATAGGTGCACTACCTCTCTTGAAAGACAATCTCCCATAATTGAATTGTAGAACACTATCCCAAGGTCTCTCGGATGTCAGGTCATGACAGTGCTTAGATACCTCAGTAGTTTGATGTGATTTGCTGGAATCACAAGGTGGTATTATAGAAAATACAAAGCATGGACACAAAGCATGGAAGTTGGATCTTGAAGTGGAGTTCTTAGGATGGAAAGTTGTTATGCACCGGCTGTAGGTTCAAACAACAATCTTGGACTCCATTTAGTTGTTGGATTTGGCTTTACAATATGCAATAAACCTTAGCATAGGTCAGTTACTAAAAAAAGGAAAAAGGCAAAGGGGAGGAAAATTTCCTAAGTCTGAAGCTTGCTATGAATAGTGACAATGGAGTTTCTGCAATGGACAATTCCTCAAAACAATATCCCACTTAACTAGGGATTTCACAGTATCATGGAAATTGTGCTATCTTCTAAGGGCTGCGATATTTCATCCTTCATCCACCACATACATGCACGAATCAAAGATAAATGTTTGGAGCAGCTTTAAAATAAAGTCCAGGCTAACTTTGCACAGCTATCTACCATCAGCAAATAGCAAAAAGTATGGACTAAGGGATCATCAACAAGGCAGGAATTTTTACAATCACCCAACAACATTCCTAAGATCTATCCAAAGAAATAAGACAGCTAACTACAATAGTAGTGAGATCTAAGCTAGACATCTAATATTGGAGAATGAATCAAATAACATGAGAGAAACCAAGAAAATACACCAAGTCAATGCCTTTTCTTATAAATTTATGTAGCATGCCTTTACAACAACTCAACTCTCTCTTTGCAAATGAGAGGAGTGCCCTATTTATAGTTTTCCAAAAGTTAAATGAATGGCCAAGATTCATTCTCATTGTGTGGCCAAGGTTCATTACAAAATAGGGTTTCACCTACCCCCAAATAGATCTCAATTTAAAATTACACTTTTTTTTTTTATCTTATTTCGTCCTCTTGTGGATGGAACTATAGCTCTTTCGTCATTTAGCGAATTTTTGTTTTCTTTGTTGTAGCTACTCTTTAGGAAGGTCTTCATCTTTGGCTGGGCTGTCCTCCTCCTCCTCGGAAGCTGCGTGTTCTATGTATTTGAGGATGACCGCCTGGAGCTTGTCTATTTCGAGGATTTCACATCGCAATGCCTGATAGCTCCATTCCTTAGCATTGTCTTCCAGCCTTTTCCAATCCTCATCATACTTCGAGCCTTGGTCTCTGAACAACTCTGATTGGTCGAAGGCATGAGTAGCAAAACTCAAGAACTCCGTTGTGATTTCTCCAGCTGTCCCATCCTCCATCTTCTCCTTGAAGTATGGTTTGATCTTCTCTGGATCCATTTGCACAGTGGGCATATCATAGTCTGTCATTAGCTTAAGGTATTGGGCGCATTTCGCCAAGATTTCCTTGATCCACTCAATGTCTGGGTCCACCCTGCTCAGGATTTGCTCCAACATCTCCTTCCAGTTGTCAAAGTCTCTGCGCCACACATCCACTAGCCAGTGATCTTCTTTTTTAAGCTCTAGCTTCTCCTCCCATGTGGCCTCAGGAATTTGAAGGATAGCTTCGATCCTTGGGAAGGTGGAGTCGTAGGTTGCGGGGAAATTGGTGCAGAGCCTCTTTGTGCTCTCCAGAGACTGTGTTAAGTCCAAGAACTTGTTGGCTGTCTGTATAGCCCTGCTGATTTATATGTTTCCGACGTATGTGACTTGTCGGAACCAATCCTCAGTGGTTTTCTCCAAGTTCTTCCTTCTTTCCATTTTGTCGATCTACTATTTGGATTGCAACTGTGGTGCGGCCGTGGAGGTGGTAGGCGGGTCGTCCACTGAGTACCATTGTTGGATATAATCTGTTAATGCTGCAACCTGCGCCTTGAGCTCATCCTTGGAGATTTTGTCCTTCTTTATCAGGTGCACCACTGTGGCCACCGACTCCTCAAGGTGCTCGACCTTCTGCTCTCTGGTTGTGGTCCCCAAGTCAATGGTGGAGATGTCATAACTCACCCCTGCTTGGCCAATTGTAGGCATTGCAATTTGTGCTGCTCGGGAACCGGAAGCATCCATTGTTATCTTGGATTAGACCTTGGGCTTCTTCTCCTTCTTCGTCATGATTTTGGATCGAGCCAAGATGGCCTCCAACCTTGCCCTTGGGTCCTTCAGCACTGGGGTTGTCTTCTCAAGTTGCCTTTCCAACCATTTGGGCATAGAAAACTTATCCTTGGGTGAATCACGGCTACGCTCCCCCTTCTCAGTCAAGGGCAAGACCTCTACTTCCTTTTCCTTTTGGGATTCTCCTTTTTCTTTGGTAGCATCCTCCTCCTCTTTGTCGGAGTCATGAATGAATATGAGGTGTTTGACGGGCAGCTCAGCGGATGGTTGCCGTATGGGGCTTTCTTCTTTTGCTGCTTCTTCTTTCTTCTCCTCGGAAACCTCAGCCTCGGGGCCTATGATAACATAGGTTTCAGCCTCGGTTAGGTCCTTTGTCTGTTGCTCTTCCAGTGGCTGCCCCTCTTCACCATGTGGGGACTCTTCTACCTCAGCCCCAACGTCCTTTAGCTGCCGCGCCACCTCCTCCTCAAGGTCCTCATCGAAAGTCTGGATGATTTCCTTAGCACCCGAGCCACCCTCTTCATCTCCACTCTCGGAAGATCCTGTCTCCTCCTCCTCATAGACCAGCCTGTCGATGGTTCAGTGCTCATACTCAGGATGCTCATGATACTCATCAGCCTCCTCTTGGATAGACTTTGATGCCTCCTGCTCTCATTCCTCCAACTCCATTGAGATTTGCATTGTGGCCTCCATAGCTGGCGGCGCTGTCGGAGGTTGTGAAGGTTGAGCCGTTGCAAGGACCTGGGCAAGGGCTACTTGGAGAGTTGGATCCATCAAGATCTGGGATAGCTCAGGGGGAAGGTTTTGCATATGTCACGTAAGAGCCTCTGGCATAGTGGCAGTGGGAATAGGCGATGTTATTGTTGCCAGAGGAAGTGATGTAATTGGCGACATGGTAGCAGGAGGAAGGGGGAGTGGTCATGCCAGAAGAGGAATATATGATGACCACCGACCCGGCTGGAGGCGAAGGGGCAAGATGGACAGAAATGTCCACTATCGGCGGAGAAGCGGCAACCATGGTCAGGGAGATGGGCGGTGCAATAGGAGGGGCAGGGAGAGCCAATGGAGGCTGGGATTCTGTCATACCTACTGCTTATTTGAGCCTTTTGGGAGATGAGCCTCCCATTTCTTTCTTTGCTTGGGCCTTCAAATCTGGAGACTGCGCGGTCTCCGTTCCTTTCTTTTTTTGGGACCTACTGAGTGGAAGAGACTGGGAGGTCCCGCCAGTTGACATGGTGGCAGCAACATCCTCCGTAGCACTTCGCTCGCTTTTGAGCCCCTCATAGGTCAAGACCACCCCTTGTCACTTTAGATGCGCCACCTACCCATCGATCCACTCCCGGGTATGAGTTAGAATTGGCTGAGTTATGGTGTCTAGGTCATCGACCTCCTGTTCATCCCAGTTGATTGATGGTATTGGCAGGTTGGCAACTACAGGGTACCTCAGGTGCATGATTGTGGACTCCTCCTCCTCAACTTGGTCCTTCACCGGTAATGGTTGCACCCTTCTTAGGAATAGTACCGTCATGTGCATGTAGTGCCTTGCACGCACTTCTTTGTCGTCTTGGCAGTCGGCCCAGAAATCATCAATGTGATATTCATGGGCATAGGCTTGCCCAAGTGATTTCGCTACATGGCCATGTGGATCCATCCGTGGGCGGGCAGTGTACCAGTCGAAATGGTACTCCTTCAGCTCCTTCTCAGAGTTACTGGCACACTAGAAAGTCTACAGTCGATACATGCCCTGGCCAAGGGTCATGGGGTAAAAGATCCCCGCTATATGCTTGTTGCTGAAGATTTCCTGTAGGTGTTGGAGTTGCCGAGAGAGCTCCAAGAGGATGATTTTATCATTTGGGTACCGAGGCAATCTATTCATCCTTTCATAGAAGCCCTGGGCCCGGATGTACGTAAACTTTGGGAACTGAATGAACAGAAAAGCATATTGCTTCAGAAGCGCCCTAGCGCTGTGGGAGACCCTCCTCTCGAAGTCCCTGGCGATTAACCAGATGATGTGGCCGATGAAGGCATCATTAACCCTGCAGTAGTCTTTCTTGAAATTGCGGTATTGGAGTTGCGGATATTTGTCAAACGGTTTGAGTCCTCGCTTCTGCCCCAGATTGGGTGCCACAAATAACCCGTTGAATTTTCTTTGATCTACCAAGGAGTATACCAGGTAGGAGGTCATGTAGAATTTGGAGCTCTTTTTCACGTTGACAAACTGCTCATGGAAGAAGTTGCTTATAATTCCTCCCCAATAAAATGAGACCTTTGTCATGACATCCTCATTTCCTCGCAGGATCTGCTCAATGTAATAGGCCATCCATTCCTAGAAGTAGGCGGCCATTGGAAGACCCATGACCCTCTACAACATGGTTACTAGGTTGTGGTAATCCTCGTGAAAATTGCTACAGAAGAGTTCTTGGGGAGCTTTCGCAGCGCTGGCTCATTTTTTCTTAAGCCAATGGAGGTTTATTGACTTCTTGCATCCTGTTGGGTTATTATCCCACACCGCTTGACATTCTTCTAATGTGGGGACCTCCATCTGTTGGAACGTGGGAATATGGAATGTCTTGGTGATCCCTTCTGGTGACATATCTGCGAGGATGTTCCCCTCCTTATCAACAATTGTCCTGGTCTCGGTTTGGTAAGCTTCTTGGCAAGCCATGACTAATTCGGGCGCCACGAGAGATGGAGGGAAACCGGAAGCCTTAGCTATGCCACTCTACCTTATCAGTCTGGCATTCTTTGTTGTTTAGTTTACCCTGACCCTCTACGTGAATTCATCAATATCCACCTGGCCAATGTTAGTGTCTGTGATTTCCTTCCAGTTGGTCATGACCTTTGAGTGGAGCGGCTCGCCCTGGAATTGGTACTTCATTTGGTGTTTGTCTTCTTTCCCTCGAGGGGTCTTTCCTGACTTCTTTCCCTTGTCCCCTTCGGCGAATGCCCCTGAATTTCCTGCACCTGATTCCATATATTCTACAGACAAGGACAAAGTTAGCGCAATGGATCACAAAAGCATTCATGTTACTTCATGTCTCGAAAACAACATCTACTTCAAATAATCAATCAAGCATATCATGGATTTTATCTCTAGACATTATTGATCTTTGTTTCAGGGCATTTGGGCAATCCGGGCCCGGAGGGCCGGACTTCCCTGGCAGGAATGCTGTCTGGAAGGGAAAACACAACGGAAAGCTCCCGGAGGCCTTCTTTGGTCGAATTTTAATATGTTAAGAAGCTTATGATGAAGAGGACCAAAATCCAGGACGTGGGTCGAGGTTAGATTATGGATTTGGGCTTGCTAGGATCGATTTAAGGGCCTCGGAGGTTTCAGGCCAAAAAGCCGCCAGGAGATATCATTTTGGACGGTAGAGAGCTGACGGAAATCTAAGGATGGAAGTCTGTTGTCCAGGGCCCGAAGGGCCAAAGGGCGGTCGACATAAAGTCAATTTGTGTTCGAAGGCTCGGGCCAGGATTCCAGTCCAGCAAGGGAAGTCCGGCAACATATTTTTGCGTTTGTGAATCTGGACGGCACCCGGAAGGCCGGAGCCTGGAGGGCAGAGTTCTGAGAGTGGGATCTCCGTTTGGAACTGTGGGCGAGGACCGGAATCCTGGGACACGGGGCCCCGCGTGTTGACGACCGCGAGGAGTTTCGGCAAGAACCCATGGTAGATGGAAGCTCAGGGCCCGGCGACCAGGCGGGGGTGCAATTTCCCCGACGGCGAGAGAGTGACGGACTTCCGAGGATGGAAGTCCGGGAATCGGGGTCCGGGGGCCGGTCGGCATTTATGAGTTCGCCAAAACCCTCACGATGGATAACGAAGGAAACTGGACCAAAGAAACTTGACAGTCGGAGCCCAGAAGTCGGAACGTCGGACGTGGTTCGCTATTAGCGATGGTGGGCGAGAGGCAGAATTTCGAGATCGGAAGTCCGGACACTGGGGCCCGAAGGCATCAGCGACGTAAGAATTTTTATCGCCAGAGGTTAACAGCGGAATCGAGGGCAGAGCCCGGGGAGCGGTAAGCCAGGCGACGTTCACCATTGGAGACGGCAAAACATAGGTGGAACCCCAGGGATGGAGCTCCGGGGTTTGGGCGGACAAAAGGATGAAGGTTCAGTTTCAAGTTTGACGGCAAGGAGCATGTCGAGGTCCGAAATCCGGGAGGCAAAGGGGGAGTTCGCAGTTCAAGCGCGGCGAAAGGTAAACGGAAGTCCAGGGTAGGAAGCCTGACCAGCCAGACCCGGAGAGGAGAATCACCGTCGGGAGGGGTTCAAAGGTTTAACATTGGATGGTGAACGAATGTTTCAGGTCTGGGGCGAATGTTTTCCCTGCACGAAGAACAGCCGCGGCACGGAGAAACTCCGGATCGGCGGGGAGGGCACTCAATGAGGTTAGTCGATTTTCCAAGACATGGGTTTGGTGCTCCATTTAGTGTTCTACCTCTTTATGCCTTCTTCATGATTTGCTCATTTATTTAGATCCTTCAAAATGACGAAACGAAGCTCGGGAATGGCAGACGGATGGCCTACCTGAAACACGCTAAGCGGCGAGACGTGGGATCCACCGGGGGTCGACGAAATGATGCTGAGGACGATGATCATGACATTGTCAAAGGTGGTGGGCTCCAAATGATAGCTTGTCCAATTCACTCCAATCTTGTTTGTGAAAATGACTTGGCCGGATTGGGCATTTTATACCCCAACCGCTATGAATGCCTGCATTAAATGCTCGTTCGGCCGCGAGAAAAGTTGGTGAATTTGAAGTCGGCGACGACGGCGGGAAATCTGGGGCCCAAAGGTCGAGGAGACGTGACGTGACAGCCGCCGTTATGAATATTCCTCGTTGTTTGAACGATGGCGGCAGGGAGTGGCTCGGGGCCCGAAGTATGGGATTCCGCCAGGGATCCGCCGTCAAGGACAGCGGGACCATCACGGAATCCCAGAAATGAAATTCCTGGAGGTCGGGCCCGGAAGACCCCACGGCAGACAGGAACACACGTGAACGGTGGACGGCAAAGAGCATGGCGGGACCCAGGAGGCGGGTCACCGCTCGAGGTTCATCGTCATGGACGGCGAAACCTAAATAGAACCCTAGAAGTGGACTTTCGGGGTTCGGGGTCCGAAAGGCGGAAAGCTGTAGGGAAATTCAACAAGTTTTGCACACGGCGAGAGGTGGATCGGACCCCGGGGTCCGGAAGGATGCCTAGCGGGCGCTGCAGGAAACGACAATCCCAGCGGAGAAATCTGGTTAGGGAATTCCAGATGCCCAGGCCCGGCAGGGCCCGGGGCCGTTTTAGCGCCAAATTGCCAGAAAGATTCTGTGAGGCTCCAGAATGCAACAAAAACTAAAAGCGGGGGCATGATTGATTTATGATGGAACTTTGGAGCAACATCGACCATTCGAAACATCAAAAAAGAGGGGCACGCAAAATGAGGCGGTGCCCAAAATGACCCGACAAGGCGAAAGAAAAGAGGGTCCCCGTTTCAAACGGGGCGTGTGTGCTAGGGGCACAACAAATGGTGACTCTGTTGGAGAACGCTCTCGAGCGTTCTAAGGATAAATATTTATTCAGGACCCAGAATCTCTGGTTTCGCAGACCAGGAGTGGCTTTCAAAGATGAATCCGGGAGAGCGAGATCCTTAATTGGGTCAGCTTACAGGACATCTCGGAAGTGTGTGTGTGTAGTGAGTTCATTCCTTTCATAGGGATAGTGACCAGGGTTACCAATTCAACCGAGTGAGCTACATAAATTGTCTAACACCAAAAGTAACCTGGACATTGTCCCGCTGCCAGTCAGGCGTCCATAGCCCCGATGGAGTTGTCATTACAATCTCATGGATATTGGTCTACTACCGGCCGGGCGTCCATAGCCTCGGTAGAGTTATCCGAACACCCATACGATCATTTATTTATTTTTTATTATTTTTTTAGAATTCCCTTTTCTCTTTTGCTTTGATATTTCACTCCCCTTTTACCATTTAATTCGACCGAGTAAGCATTGAAGCCTACAATGGGTTTGAGACTGTAGTGGTCACTGGAGCAGACTTGAGATTTTTCACTCACTAGGGTGTCATAAAAACCATAGTACGGTCCTTTAGAAATTATTATTATGTGCTTTGTGCGAGATCTGAGATGTGTGTAAGAAGATCTAGCCAAGGGTCAAGTTCTGAGCAGAGTTCAAACAAGGAAATCATTCACGGACAGCTTTCAAAGACTGATAATCGAGAGTGAATGCTTAGCCAAAGAACTCAAAGAGCGGACAGCAAAGTGAACCACTTGTCGGGCAAGCACGGCCACCGCAAAGGAGCGAGGAACAACTTTTAAAACAAAACTGTCGGGAGGGAGAAAACAAAAGGTGACGCAAACAAAATGCAAACAAGAAAGAAAGCAACTACCCTAACCTGTGTACAAGTTATTTACAACGATGAGCTAGAAGAAGCTCACGCCTGGAAGTAATGCTTCAGGTGCTGCCCATTCACTGGCAACGAGACGTTCTCACCAGTTAAGGTCTTTAGGCAGAAGGCATTGTCTCCCAAAATTTTAGCTATTTGAAAGGGGCCAATCCAAAGCTTGTCGACTTTGTTGTGTCCCCCTTTCTTTTCATGGGCCTTGTCCCAATACAAGACCAAATCTGTAATTCTAAAGGCCTTGATCTTGGCTCGGCGGTCAAACCATCTCTTAACTACGCCCTGATGTTTGGTGAAATTTTCTATTGCACGGTCTCAAACTTCCTCTAAATGCAAGAGCTCAGCTGATCGAGCTTCCCTACGATCTCCTTGATCATAAAAATCATTGATGAATTGAAGAGTAGGAATCTTCAGATGGATGGGGACTATAGGTTCCAGGCCATAGACAAGGTGGAATGGGGAATTGCCAAGGGCAGCCTTGTGGTGAGTGCGATCAGCCCAAAGGGCGAAACGAATTTGGGTATGCCAGTCCTTGGGATTCCTATTTAGCAACTTCTTGATCACAGTAATCAGGTTTTTATTCGTGGACTCGGCAAGGTCATTGCCTTGAGGATAGTAATTGGACGAGAATTTAAGGGCTATTCCATAGTCAAACGCCCAACTAGCAAATTTTAATGAAGTAAATGTAGGTCCATTATCACATACCAAAGCATATGGACAACCAAAGCGATTTAAAATGAAACTTTCTAGGAAATTAGTAACTACTTCAGTTGTGCATTGCTTACATACTATTGCTTCCGTCCATCTAGTATAGTAATCAGTAGCAGTAAGAATGTACCTGTGTCCCGCATATGCTGGAGGGCTTACCAGACCGATGAAGTCGAGACCCCATTGTGCAAACGGCCTTACCTCTAGCACAGGCTGCAGTGGGACAGCAACATTCTTCTCCTTGGTGGCGGCAGTCTAGCACGTGTGACATGAACGAACGTGGCAATGGGCATCCTTAAAGATGGTTGGCCAATAATACCCTGCTCTCAATATTTGATGTGCTGTAGAAGAACCCGAACTATGGCCCGTGCCAAATTTGTTGCGAAACTCTTTCAAGACCCGATCTGCCTCTTCCTTGCCAAGGCATCTCATGTAGATGCCTTCATAGTTTTTCTTGTAGAGAATGGAACCCTATAGCATGTAGCCATTGTTTTTCAATCTCAGGGTCCACTTTTGGACTCCTTGTAGGTGCGGCGGACACTTATGGTTCAGCAGATAGTAGACAACATTCTGCTACCATTCTCTAGGGGAGACATCCTCAAGCTGGTACTGCTGCACCGTGAGTTCAGGTCCAACTTCTACTGTTGTTTCAACAATTGTGTGGGTGAGTGCCTGCCCTCTCACCAGTTTCATCGGTTGGATCTCCATATCATACACTTGGAGCAGGGTGACCCACTTAACTCTTCATTTGCCCAATTCATTTTGTATGAGCAACGTTTTTACCGCTGGGTCGGGGACAATGGCAAACACCTTGTTGCGTAGGATATAGTGTCTAAATTTATTCACTCCTCTAACGAGAGTGTATGCCTGCTTTTCAATGTTGTGATAATGCAATTCAGTATCCTTGAGGGGAGCACTCATAAAGGTGATCGGGTGTTTGTTTCCTTCATCGTCCTTCTGGGTTAACATGCTAGCACAGGAATGCTCTGAAGCAAATGAGTAAATGTAGAATGGCTTCAGATAGTTTGAGCTAACTAACACAGGGGTCTCAGCGATGGCCCGTTTGATTTCTTCAAAAGATTGTTTGGCATCATCTGTCCATTCAACTTTGGCGTCTTGTTTGAGCATGGCATTGAGAGGTTTAACGATCTCTGTGAAGCCCGTGATGAATTTCTGAACAAAGTTGATCTTTCCAAAGAAAGATTTTAATTCTTTCTTGCTACCCGGGGGCTGAATTTTGAGTAAAGACTCGATGCGCTCAGGATCAATGGAGATTCCCTTTTCTGAGATGATATGCCTGAGCAACCTGCCTTCAGTCACTCCGACAATGCACTTCTTGGGGTTGAGAGAAACCCCAAACTCTCTGCATCTCTGAAATACTTTGCATAAGTCAGAGACGTGATCGCCCCGCTTTTTAGAAAATATGGTCAAATCATCCATGTACATGATTATGCACTTGCCAATTAGGTCTTTGAAGGTGATATCCATGGCGCGCTGGAAAGTAGCACCGGCGTTGATGAGCCCGAAAGACATTCTTCTATATGCGAACGTCCCCCACTTAGTGGTGAACGCCGTCTTGTGGCGATCCTCGTATTGTACCATTACCTGGTTATACCCGGAGTACCCATCCAGGAAAGACATCATCTAAGAGCTGTTGACGATCTACAGCACCTCGTCCAATGAAGGTTCCAGATAGTTGTCTTTCTCCGAGGCGTGGTTTAGATTGTGAAAATCTAAACACAATCTAATTTCTCCACTCTTTTTCCTAACCGGCACCAAATTGGCCACCCACGTGGAGTGCCTAACTGGAAAAATGATTCTAGCTGAGAGCAACTTCTGCACCTCCTTGTAAACGACAGATTCCAGCAAGGAATTGATAAGGCGCTGCCGCTGACGGAATGGCCTTACTTCGGTCTTGAGAGGGATGGTGTGTGTAATGATGGATGTGTCATAGGTCTTTAAATCTTCGTAGCTCCATGCCACCATGTCATGGTATTATTGCAACGCATCCGTGATTCCTCTTCTTTCCTCCAGCGTGCACACTTTGCCGATAAAAATATTCTTGATCTCCTCGGCTGTCCCAAGGTTGTGTGCATCACACTGGTTGCTTATGGCCTCCTTTTTCATTTGCTGATCCTGATATCTGATCTGATCCAAGTCAAATATGCATTCCAACTGAACCATGCCTCTAGGGATTGTGTTGGTTTTTAGGTTAATAACCCCCTTTATGTCCAGTTCGGCTTCCTATGGATTAGCTTCATCAATTATTTGAGCTGCGAAGACATCAGAACTTGTGATGAATTGAAGGATATGCCTATCATCATTGAAGACTTACATGTGAATAACATTATCTAGGACCGATGGCGTGGATGTTAGCTCAATAGTGAATTTCTTGAGCCCAAACAAAGAGAGGGGTTGTAAAGTGCTGGCTGCTTGAGCTAAAGTATTAGCTGTGCGATTCTGAGCACGAGGGATCAATTGTATGTTGAATGCATCTAAGCCCTCTAAGAGATCCCAAACCCTATGCCTGTAATTTGTGAGTCTCCGATCATGACAAGAATACAACTTTCTGACCTGCTTAATTACGAACTCGAAATCTTCGAAACCTTGCAGCATTTTTACATTTTTCTTCAAGGCCATAAGAAGGCTAAGGACTAAGGCCTCGTATTCCACTATGTTATTAGTGCAATAGAACTACAATCGGTGGGCAGCGAGAAATATCTTACCTGTCGGGCTGATGAGTTCGACTCCAGCTCCAGCTCCTTGCCTGGACTTTGATCCATCAAATCAGAGCGTCCAGCATGCAGAGGATTCCTTATCTTCATGTCTGATTGAGCTTCTGCTCCCTTTCGGTTGGACGGCTGGCCCTGTAATCTTAGGGGAGTTTTCCAGTTCGATGCAATGATCTACAGGTGGTTCTTCTAGCGTCTCCTTTGGCGTTTCCGTCGGAGGAGCAGCTGATTTTTTAACATGCGCTATTGCTGCTGCTTGACACAAGCAACAATCAAACTCAGAATGTGCAGCATTGTGAACCTTGCACTAGTTTGGCAACAAGAGATCCTGTAAATTCATTCGGGCCCCTAGGCTGAGTTGATCCCTTACACATTTTTCTGTGAATTTCTGGAAGCCATTGAGTAATCCCCAATCGTCATCCTTATCTGGCCCATCATCTGCTTCTACCAAAGCTTCTGTGTCTGGGAGCATTCGTGTAGAGTTAGACGAAGGGCTACACAACACCAGTAACACTTCGTCTGCATGTTCTTCCTGAAGCCTGACCTCATTTTGGTAGGCAAAAGGGCGGTAATTCCCTAAATTGGTTTCAGCAAACAACACCTCGCTGAGATTATTGTATTATGTGATCATGTACTTCATACGGGGCTCACGGTCGATACAGATCTAATTTGGCAGCCCCTTCCACGACAACCACATATGAGAAAGGTCTATGGCGGTATATCCATTCAGTGCCTTAGTGAACTCCCCTCCCAAAATGATTTCATATGCATCGAGAATATCAGCCACATGAATATCAATGACCTGTTGTATCCGTGGATCTATAGCAATCTACATCAGGATACAGTTTATTTCACCCACGATGTTGATCTCTATTTTGTCCAGCTGGGTCACCTTTCTCTTTGAAGGCGTGGGAGTGATGCCAAGAGCCTTGCAAACCACCAAGGGCATGACATTGGCAGACGCTCCTGAGTCGAGCAAGCAGTTATGCAGGTTCTTCCCAAAGACCCTAATGGTGGTGAGGAAATGGGGAGTTTCCAGTCTTCCCTAGAGGATGCCCGTAGGTGTGTCCATATGAGCTATTTGACCTTTGTTCTTTTCATTATCCATATCCCTAGTTTTCCTAAACAGGTGATCCTTGGAAAGCTGCCTATTAGCCCTTTCTGGCTCCTTTTCAATTTGTTTACTTGCGAACCGATTTACGGGAACATCGTTCCTTCTCCCGGTATTATCCTGTAGCTTTGGTTCTCTCCTAGGCTCTTCAAAGGTGACCCTCTTAGTTGGGGTTTCTTGTGTTGTACTAGAAGATGGAGTCCCATTAAGGACCCTAAAGAAGGCATGCCTCACAGCAGGGACTTTGAGTAATTCAAAGGCTGACAAGCTGATTTTTACCTTCTTGAACTCTTCTGCTACATATTCACCCATTTGCTTGATTTCTAAGCTAAAGCCTGGCCTATAGCAGAACTAGGGGTTTGGACCTTCATTTGCCCAGACGGATTTTGGGGTTGGCCTTGAGGCTGATTTTGTGACTGGTTTTGAGACCTGTTCTTATTGATATATTGGGCAGGTATGTGAGGAAGCCCATGGTTATTGCTGGCGTTTGGATCAGGTGGGGTGGGGAAATTGTTTGGTGGAGTAGAAGTTGTAAAGGGTCCACCCGCTTGTTTATTCTTAAGGAAGTAGGGACTCGACCGTTGATGGAACATGTGGACCTCGTCTACAAATGGTTCTTCTTCATCTACCAGACCATTATCTATTGAATCAAAGAGCTAAGCCAAGGTTTGTTCATTACTTACCTCTTGCGCTTCTTCATCCTCGATAGGATTAGGCTTGACTTTGGGCTCATTGCGATCACCTCGTGGAAACGACGCTTGATTAACCATGAGACAGGAAGAATCGTATGGCTCGGATGGGACGATGTCCCTGCACCTGGCATTGTCGACTGTGTTTTGTACCTCCACCTGGAAGATTTCAACAACTGTTTGGAACTCAGGACAATCCAACTTGGAATGTCTACTAGTTTTGTGAAGTCGACACTACCCGGACAAGGCTGCTTCGGCCAGGTATACACTGCTGGATGTTTTGTCATTGCTTGTCGGTTGATCGAAAGGCGTAGGGACACCACCATTGTTGGGCCTAGTGTTCCACGTACGGTTCTACCTCTGAGAAGGTCTCCTTTCTACATTTTGATTGGCATTTTTTTCCTATTATAATTCTGCCCAGAGGAAGTGCCTACTTCTTGATTATCCTTGTTGTCCTTATTATCTTAGTTGTTCCAATTGAGATTAGCCTGGAAATTGCGCTGGGAAGCCTGCAACTGATTATTCTGATTCTTTAGGTGCATCATTTCCGTGGACATTTTCTTTATCATCTCAGTCAGCTCTTCTAACTTGTCTTTTTCAGTCGCGCCCCTAGGCGATGGGGCCGAATTTTGGAGAAAACCAGGCGGGGCTGCTGGCTGATTCTGATAGGCTAGAGGAAAATCTTGTCCTGATAGGTACAATGGCGCCTGGGGCTGTTGGGGGTACGCCTGTTGTTGTGCAGCAATCTGAGAATAGTTATACTACTGCTGGGGCTGCAGATAGGAAGGCGCGGGAGGCACATAATTCAATGGCTACCCTGGATGTGGTACCATAGGTAGTTGAGGTACTTGGTTCATAAGGGGGGTTTGGTGAGCAAACGTCTGATTAAGCCCCTGAATCTGCAATAGGTGGGCTACCGGTCCCAAAGAAGGCAGCGGGCTGGAGATATTCTGCCATAAGTCCGCACTGGCGACAACGGCTTCTGCATAGGCGGTTACCAGGGTAGTGAGCGGTGGGCACATCCTTTTCACCAAGGCCGACGTGAGATTGTCCAGCGCTGCATAGTAGACCGGGAGAGCCGCCGCATCATTATGGAGGTAGGGGCCCTGAAGCCTTGTGTAAGCCCAATGGAAACGGTCATTAAAGGAGCCAATAGGTTCATTGACCTCCCTTCTGACGGACATGAATTGTTGGTAAAGCTCCAAGGGGCTGATGGGGATCTTGTATTTCTGCAGGAAGGCATTCTTCATTAGGTTCCACGAGGTAATGGATCCCCTCGACAGATTGATGTACCAATAGAATGCCTCTTCCCCCAATGAATGCGGAAAAAGGCGACATGCAATGTCCTCGTGGTCCACTTGCATTTCGGTGATCGTTGTCTCGAATATTTTGATATGCTCCTCAGCTGTTCTCTGTAAGTCACGAAGATGGAACTTCGAACAAAAGCCCTCTGGATTCTTGGGCATATCATTGTAGACAGCAAAATGTATCGGCGAAGGGTTATGCGCTAACCAAGCCATGGAGGGTAGCGGAGGTGGTGATTGCTGTTGGAAAATAGGAATTTGGGGCTGTATTTGCAACAAAACAACAATATGAGGCTGCCCTTGAGCTATGGCTGCCTGGACTGTGCCTTGGGCTGGAAAGGCCGGGAGAGGAGCAATCCCCTGGCTGCCGGGGACAGAAGGTGCAAATGCAGTTTGAGATGGATGGGTGGAAGACGAAGGCTAGCCAAATGAAGGTGAGGGTGAAATGGAGGTAGATGGAATGGAGGAAGAGGAAGAGGCAACACTACTTCCTTGTGCTCACTTTGCCCTCGTAGGAGGCTGTAATTCTTTAAATTCTCCATTGTTTGGTGTTGACTGTAGGACTCTCTAAAACCTTTCGGGGGAGAATGATCTGATTTGATCCAGCTTCATTTTATCCTTTAACTTGGTATTTCCGTCATGGCCCTCCTTCTAGCGCCAGTTCTGTTGATGGTGTTTTATGCACTTCTCAACACAGGCAGTGCATAGGTGCACTACCTCTCTTGAAAGACAATCTCCCACAATCAAATTACATAACACTATCCCAAGGTCTCTCGGATGTCAGGTCATGACAGTGCTTAGATACCTCAGTAGTTTGATGTGATTTGCTGGAATCACAAGGTGGTCTTATAGAAAATACAAAGCATGGACACAAAGCATGGAAGTTGGATCTTGAAGTGGAGTTCTTAGGATGGAAAGTTGTTATGCACCGGATGTAGGTTCAAATAGCAATCTTGGACTCTATTTAGTTGTTGGATTTGACTTTACAATGTGCAATGAACCTTAGCATAGGTCAGTTACTAAAAAAAAAGAAAAAGACAAAGGGAAGGAAAAGTTCCTAAGTTTGAAGCTTGCTATGAATAGTGACAATGGAGTTCCTACAATGGACAATTCCTCAAAACAATATCCCACTTAACCAGGGATTTCACAGTATCATAGAAATTATGCTATCTTCTAAGGGCTGCAGATATTTCCTCCTTCATCCACCACATACATGCATGAATCAAAGATAAATGTTTGGAGCAGCTTTAAAATCAAGCCCAGGCTAACTTTGCACAGCTATCTACCATTAGCAAACAGCAAAAAGTATGGACTAAGGGATCATCAACAAGGCAGGAATTTTCACAATCACCCAACCGCATTCCTAAGATCTATCCAAATAAATAAGACAGCTAACTAGAACAACAATGAGATCTAAGCTAGACATCTAATATTGGAGAATGAATCAAATAACATGAGAGAAACCAAGAAAATACACCAAGTCAATGCCTTTTCTTATAAATTTCTGTAGCATGTCTTTACAACAACTCAACTCTCTCTTTGCAAATGAGAGTGCCCTATTTATAGTTTTCCAAAAGTTAAATGAATGGCCAAGATTCATTCTCATTGTGTGGCCAAGGTTCATTACAAAATAGGGTTTCACCTACCCCAAAATAGATCTCAATTTAAAATTACACTTTTGTTTTTATCCTATTTCATCCTCTTGTGGATGGCACTATAACTCTTTCGTCATTTAGCGAATTGTTGTTTCCTTTGCTATAGCTACTCTTCAGGAAGGTCTTCGTCTTTGGCTAGGCTGTCCTCCTGCTCCTCGAAAGCTGCGTGTTCTATGTATTTGAGGATGACCGCCTGCAGCTTGTCTATTTTAAGGATTTCACATCGCAATGCCTGATAGCTCCATTCCTTAGCATTCTCTTCCAGCCTTTTCCAATCCTCATCATACTTCGAGTCTTGGTCTCTGAACAACTCTGATTGGTCGAAGGCGCGAGCAGCAAAACTCAGGAACTCTGTTGTGATTTTTCTAGCTGTCCCATCCTTCATCTTCTCCTGGAAATATGGTTTGATCTTCTCTAGATCCATTTGCACAGTGGTCATATCATAGCCCGTCATCAGCTTAAGGTATTGGGCGCATTCCACCCAGATTTCCTTGATCCACTCAATGTCTGGGTCCACCCTACTCAGGATTTGCTCCAACCTCTCCTTCCGGTTGTCGAAGTCTCTGCACCACACATCCACTGACCAGTGATCTTCTTTTTTAAGCTCTAGCTTCTCCTCCCATGTGGCCTTAGGCATTTGAAGGATAGCTTCGATCTTTGGGAAGGTGGAGTCGTAAGTTGTGGGGAAATTGGTACAGAGCCTCTTTGTGCTCTCTAGAGACTATGGTAAGTCCAAGAACTTGTTGGTTGTCCGTACAACCCTGCTAATTCCCATGTTTCTGACGTATGTGACTTGTCAAAACCAATCGTCGGTGGTTTTCTCCAAGTTCTTCCTTCTTTCCATTTTTTTGATTTGTTCTTTGGAGAGCAACTATAGTGCGGTCGTAGAGGTGGTAGGCGGGTCGTCCACTAAGGACCATTGCTGGATATAATATGTTAATGCTGCAACCTGCGCCTTGAGCTCATCCTTGGAGATTTTATCCTGCTTTATCAGGTGCACCACTGTGGTCACCGACTCCTCAAGGTGCTCGACCTTCTGCTCTCTGGTTGTGGTCCCCAAGTCAATGGTGGAGATGTTATAACTCACCCCGACTTGGCCAATAGTAGGCGTTGCAATTTGTGCTGCTCGGGAACCAGAAGCGTCCATTGTTATCTTGCATCAGACCTTGGGCTTCTTCTCCTTCTTCGTCATGATCTGGGATCAAGCCAAGATGGCCTCCAACCTTTCCCTTGGGTCCTTCAGCACTGGGGTTGTCTTCCCAAGTTGTCTTTCCAACCATTCGGGCATATCTGACTTATCCTTGGGTGAATCATGGCTACCCTCGCCCTTCTCAGTCAAAGGCAAGACCTCTACTTCCTTTTCCTTTTGGGATTCTCCTTTTTCTTTGGTAGCATCCTCCTCCTCTTCGTCAGTCATGAATGAATACGAGGCATTTGACGGGCAGCCCGGCGGATGGTTGTCGTATGGGGCTTTCTTCTTTTGCTACTTCTTCTTTCTTCTCCTCGGCAACCTCGGCCTCGGGGCTTGTGATAACATGGGCTTCAGCCTCGGTTAGGTCCTTTGTCTGTTGCTCTTCTGGTGGTTTCCCCTCTTCACTATGTGGAGACTCTTCTGCCTCCGCCCAACATCCTTTAGCTACCGTGCCACCTCCTTCTCAAGGTGCTCATCGAAAGTCTGGATGATTTCCTTAGCACCCGAGCCACCCTCTTAATCTCCACTCTTGGAAGAGCCCATCTCCTCCTCCTCATAGACCAGCATGTCGATGGTTCGGTGCTCGTACTCAGGATGCTCGTAATACTCATCAGCCTCCTCCTCAATAGACTTTGATGCCTCATGTTCTCATTCCTCCAACTCCTTTGAGATTTGCATTGTGGCCTCAATAGCTGGTGGCCCTGTCGGCGGTTGTGAAGGTTGAGCCGTTGCAAGGACCTGGGCAAGGGCTGCTTGGAGAGTTAGATCCATCAAGATCTGGGACAGCTCAGGGGGAGGGTTTTGCATATGTCGCGTAAAAGCCTCGGGCATAGTGGCAGTGGGAATAGGTGATGTTATTATTGCCAGAGGAAGTGATGTAATTGGCGACATGGTAGCAGAGGAAGGGGGAGTGGTCATGCCAAAAGAGGAATTTATGACGACCACCGAGCCGGCCGGGGGCGAAGGGGAAAGATGGACAGAAATGTCCACTGCCGGCGAGAAGCGGCGACCGCGATCAGGGAGATGGGCAGTGCAATAGGAGGGGCAAGGAGAGCCAATGGAGGCCAGGATTCTGTCGTACCTACTGCTTGTTTGAGCCTTTTGGGAGATGAGCCTGCCATTTTTTTCTTTGCTTGGGCCTTCAGATCTGGAGACTACGAGGTCTCCATTCCTTTCCTTTTATGAGACCTGGTGAGTGGAGGAGACTGGGAGGTCCCGCCAATTGACGTGGTGGCAGCAACATCCTCCATGGAACTTCGCTTGCTTTTGAGCCCCTCATAGGTCAAGACCACCCCTTGTCACTTTAGATGCGCCACCTACCCATGGATCCACTCTCAGGTACTAGTTAGAATCGGCTGGGTTATGGTGTCTAGGTCATCGACCTCCTGTTCATCCCAATTGATTGATGGTATTGGCAGATTGGCAACTGCAGGGTACCTCGGGTGCATGATTGTGGACTCGTCCTCCTCAACTTGGTCTGGCACCGGGAATGGTTGCACCCTTCTTAGGAACAGTACCGTCATGGGCATGTAGTGCCTTGCATGCACTTCTTTGTCGTCTTGGCAATCGGCCCAGAAATCATCAATGTGTTATTGATGGGCATAGGTTGGCCCCAGTGCTTTCTTGACATGGCCATGTGGATCCATCCGTGGGCGGGTGGTGTACCATTCAAAATGGTACTCCTTCAGCTCCTTCTCAGAGTTACTGGCACAGTGTGAAGTCTACAGTCGATACATGCCCTAGCCAAGGGTCATGGGGTAAGAGATCCCCTTTATATGCTTGTTGCTGAAGATTTCCTGTAGGTGTTGGAGTTACTGAGAGAGCTCCAAGAGGATGATTCTGTCATTTGGGTACCGAGGCAATCTATTCAGCCTTTCAGAGAAGCCCTGGGCCCGGATGTACGTAAACTTTGGGAACTGAATGAACAGAAAAACATATTTCTTCAAAAGCACCCTGGCACTGTGGGAGACCCTCCTCTCGAAGTCCCCGGTGATTAACTTGATGATGTGGCCAATGAAGGCGTTGTTAACCCTGCAGTAGTCTTTTTTGAAATTACAATATTGGAGCTGCAGATATTTGTCAAATGGTTTGAGTCCTCACTTCTGCCCCTGATCAGGTGCCACAAACAACCTATTGTATTGTCTTTGATCTGCCAGGGAGTATACCAGGTAGGAGGTCATGTAAAATTTGGAGCTCTTTTTCACGTTGACAAACTGCTCGTGGAAGCAGTTGCTTATAATTCCTCCCTAATAAAATGAGACCTTTGTCGTGACATGCTCATTTCCTCACAAGATCTACTCAATGTAATAGGCCATCTATTCCTGGAAGTAGGCGGCCGTTGGAAGACCAATCACCCTGCTCAATATGGTTACCAGGTCATGGTAATCCTCGTGAAAATCACTATAGAAGAGTTCCTGGGGAACTTTCGCAGGGCTGGCTCATTTTTCCTTAAGCCAATGGAGGTTTATTGACTTCTTGCATCCTGTTGGATTATTATCCCATGCTGCTTGACATTCTTCTAATGTGGGGACCTCCATCTGTTGGAACGTGGGAATGTGGAATGTCTTGGTGATCCCTTCTGGCAACATATTTGTGAGGATGTTCCCCTCCTTATCAACAATTGTCCTGCTCTCGGTCTGGTAGGCTTCTCGGCAAGCCATGACTAATTCGAGCGCCACGAGAGATGGAGGGAAATCGGAAGCCTTAGCTATGCCACTCTGCGTTATCAGTCTGGCATTCTTTGTTGTTGAGTTTACCCTAACCCTCTGCGTGAATTCATCAATATCCACCTAGCCAATGTTAGTGTCTGTGATTTCCTTCCAGTCGGTCGTGACCTTTGAGTGGAGCAGCTCGCCCTGGAATTGGTATTTCATTTGGTGTTTGTGTTCTTTCCCTCGAGGGGTCCTTCCTAACTTCTTTCCCTTGTCCCCTTCGGCGGATGCCCCTAAAGTTCCTACACCTGATTCCATATATTCTACAGACAAGGACAAAGTTAGCGCAATGGATCACAAAAGCATTCATGTTAGTCCATGTCTCAAAAACAACATCTACTTCAAATAATTAATCAAGCATATCATGGATTTTATCTCTAGACGTTATTGATCTTTGTTTCAGGGCATTTGGGCAATCTGGGCCTGGAGGGCCAGACTTCCCTAATAGGAATGCTGTCTGGAAGGGAAAATGGAACGGAAAGCTCCCAGAGGCCTTCTTTGGTTGAATTTTAATATGTTAAGAAGCTTGTGATGAAGAGGACCAAAATTCAGGACGTGGGTCGAGGTTAGATTCTGGATTTGGGCTTGTTAGGATCGATTTAAGGGCCTCGGAGGTTTCAGGCTGGAAAGCCGCCAGGAGATAGCATTTTGGACAGCAGAGAGCTGTCGAAAATCTGAGGATGGAAGTCTGTGGTCCGAGGCCCGGAGGGCCAAAGGGCGGTCGACATAAAGTCAATTTGTTTTCAAAGGCTCGAGCCGACGACATCAGGAAAGCGCTTGAACTTCGCCGTCTGGGATGGAAATCCTCGCACGAAAGTCCGGGAGGAGAAGTCCGGCAAGGGAAGTCCGGCAGCATATTTTCGCATTTGTGAATCTCGATGGCACCCAGAAGGCCGGAGCCCAGAGGGTAGAGTTTCGAATGGGATCTCCGTTTGGAACGGTGGGCGAGGACCGGAATCCTGGGACATGGGGCCCGACGTGTTGACAGCCTTGAGGAGTTTTGGAAAGAACCCACGGTAGATGGAAGCTCAGGGCCCGGCGACCGGGCAGACGGGGTGCAATTTCCCTGACAGCAGGAGAGCGACGGACTTCTGAGGATGGAAGTCCGAGAACCGGGGTCCGAGGGCCGGTCGACATTGATGAGTTCGCCAAAACCCTCACCATGGATAATGGCGGAAAACAAACCAAAGAAACCCAATGCCCGGAGCCTGGAAGTTGGAACGTCGGACGGGGTTCGCTGTTAGTGACGGTGGGCGAGAGGCAGAATTCTGAGACCGGAAGTCCGGACACCGGGACCTGAAGGCATCAGCGACGTAAGAATTTTTATCGCTAGAGGTTAATAGCAGAATCGAGGGCGGAGCCCGGGGAGCGGGAAGCCGGGTGACGTTCACCGTTGGAGACGGCAAAACACAGGTGGAACCCCAGGGATGGAGCTCAAGGGTCCGGGCGGACAAAAGGATGAAGGTCAGTTTCAAGTTTGACGGCAAGGAGCATGTTGGGGTCTGGAATCTGGGAGGCAAAGGGGGAGTTCGCAGTTCAAGCGCGGCGAAAGGTAAACGGAAGTCCATGGTAGGAAGCCCGACCAACCCGGCCCGAAGAGGAGAATCGCCGTCGGCAAGGGTTCAAATGTTTAACATTGGACGGTGAACGAATGTTTCGGGTCCGGGGCAAATGTTTTCCCTACGCAAAGAACAACCGCGGCAGGGAGAAACTCTGGATCGGCGGGGAGGGCACTCAATGAGGTTAGTCGATTTTCCAAGATGTGGGTTTGGTGCGCCATTTAGTATTCTACCTCTTTATGCCTTCTTCATGATTTTCTCATTTATTTAGATCCTTCAAAATGACGAAACGAAGCTCAAGAATGGCAGACGGATGGCCTACCTCAAACACGCTAAGTGGCGAGACGTGGGATCCACCGGGGGTCGATGAAATGACGCTAAGGATGATGATTGTGACGTTGTCGAAGGCGGTGGGCTCCAAATGATAGCTTGTCTAATTCGCTCCAATCCTATTTGTGAAAATGACTTGGCCGGATTGGGCATTTTATACCCCAACCGCCATGAATTCCTGCATTAAATGCTCGTATGGTCGAGAGAAAAGTTGGTGAATTTGAAGTCGGCGATGGCGGCGGGAAAACCGAGGCGCGGAGGCCGGGGAGACGCGACGTGACAGCCGCTGTTTTGAAGATTCCTCGTTGTTTGAACGACGGCGGCAGGGAGTGGCTTGGGGCCCAGAGTCCGAGATTTCGCCAGGGATTTGTCGTCAGGGACGGCGGGACCGTCACGGAATTCCGGGAGGCCGGGCCCGGAAGACCCCATGGCAAACAGGAACACACGTGAACAGCAGACGGCGAAGAGCATGGCGGGACCCGGGAGGTGGGTCACCGCTCGAGGTTCGCCGTCGCGGACGACAAAACCAAAACAGAACCCCGGAAGCGGACTTCAGGGGTTCGGGGTCCGAAAGGCAGAAAGTTGCAGGGAAATTCAACAAGTTTTGCACACAGCGAGAGGTGGATCGGACCCCAGGGTCCAGAAGGATGCCCAACAAGCGTCCCAAGAAATAGAAATCCCAGTGGGGAAATCCGGTTAGGGAATTCCGAACGCCCGGGCCCGGCAGGGCCCGGGGCCGTTTTAGGGCCAAATTGCCAGAGAGATTCCGCGAGGCTCCGGAATGCAGCAAAAACCAAAAGCGGAGGCATGATCGATTTATGATTGAACTTTGGAGCAACATCAACCATCTGAAATATCAAAAAAGAGGGGCACGTAAAACGAGGTAGTACCCAAAATGACCTGACAAGGCGAAAGAAAAGAGGGTCCCCATTTCAAACGGGGCATGTGTGCTAAGGGCACAACAATCTTGTTGTTGTTATGCCAACAATTCTTTTTGTTGGGCTTGTAGCTAAGCTGCTTGTTGTTGTGCTTAGTATTGTTGCAAAGCTTGTTGATAGGCCTGTTGTTGTAACAAGGCTTTTGCTTGATCTTGTTGTGCTTGATATTGATCTTGTGCCCAAGCTTGTGCTTGTTGAGCAGCTCGTGCAACTTGAGTAGCTTGTGCGGCTTCTTGTTGTTGCAATAAAGCTTGTGCTTGAGCAACCTGTTGTGCAACTTATTATACCTACGCTTGTTGTGTGGCTTGTCGTGCAGCTTGTGTAGTTTGTTGGTTTTGGAATTGTTGTAGTTCCTTTTGATAGGCTTGTTGGGCTGCTTGTAGCATGATGTTGTATTGATTTTCCACGTTTGGATTCGGTGGTAGCGGTGGAGGATTTGAAATGGTATGAGATGGTGTGGCGAGATTTTGTTGAGGTGGTTGTTGAGATGATGTTTGAGTGATTATGAGGGGTTGTGTGGTAGATGGTGCGGTTGATGTGTTAGGTCCCTAGGAGACCACATTTTGGGGTGTTATAGATGGTGTAGTGATTGATTGTGTTGCTTGGATTGATGTCACTTCTTGTTGTGATATTTGTGGCATGCTTGGAGGATTTGGTATGTTGACTTGATTGATTTTGGATCGATATGTTAGGTAAAGGGGGTTTCCCTAAACCAAGGGTTGGTGTGGATGTTGATGTTAGAGGAGGAAATGGTGGGAATATTGGTGGTGTGTTTCCATGGAAAACTGATGATGATGCATTAAGAGTTCCCATTTGTCCAAATGAATCTACTTTTCCTTGTGATACTATGGGAAGGTAAACTTGTGTATCAAGAGAATAAGTTGGTGTTGTAACATAGGTGGATGGATTGTTGGTTTCATGGAAAATGAGTGGAACGTATGGATGTTTTGGGTCTTGAGGGACAAAATTTGGTAGACCCAAGATGGTTTTTGCATCTAAGTCTTGGTTATTTACAAGGGAATGTGTTTGAAGAGTGTGAAGAAATGAACTCCCCTTGGTGATTATGGGTTGACTTGGAGCATGAGATGATGTGGGTTGTATGATGGGTTGGACAACGTTTTGAAAATATGGTGTAAATGATACAAGTGTAATATTCTCAAGAGGTTTTTCCACAATAGTGCTCACATCATAATCAAAAGGGAGTTTATCCCCTTCCTTTGCTAATGCTAACATGTATTGTGACAGATTGAGTCTGATCATAGTGTTGACAATTTTGTGATTTTTAGGATTTTGGACTAGCTCCATGATTTTGTCTTGGGTTATTCCATGAACATTGTTGGTGATATTCTCCACTTGACAACCTTCCTCTTGAAGATCTTGTGGTAGTTGGGGATGGTCAAATGGAGGATTGGTAGGTCCCATGGGATTGGTTTTTGTTTGGGTTAGATCACTTGAAGTAGATGTTTCCTTGTTTTGTTCCATATTCTTCTTGTGTTGAGATCTAGTTTGGACCATAAAATAAGGATCAACTTTCAGCAATATGGGAGGTAAACCTCTAACTCCTTAGGTTGGTCTAAAATTTTAGGTACAAAAAAGAAAATCTAGGATGTTTAAGGATCAAATGTTTGGTGATGAGATAAATGAAAGATGGATGATGTGAATGATTGAACTCTTTAAGACCCTTGGAGGGAATATTTGACTTTAGGATTTTTTGGATTTTTACTTTGGATTTGATTTGGATTTTGGATAATGAACTTATAAACCCCAAGATGATAGATGTTACCTTGGAATAAACTTGCCCACAAGGATGATAATTTAACTCAGTATATGAGGAAGGAATCATCCACACACAATTAGTCAAACAAGGTGATTTTGATTTTGATTTGAAGGACTTTCCAAAAGTCTAGTATGAATGGTTTTTTCTAAGATTCTAAGAGTTGTTTGTGAGATGGTATTTTGATTGATGTTTTGGGATGGATGAAAGTGTTGATTCGGATCCTAGGTGAACCTAGAGAGACTTTTGTTTACAATACCTAGGTATTGAAGAACATGCTATACTTATAAAGAAGTGGTTCAAATTGAGCATACATATCTCGATTGTTCAAAGGAACGAGTCTATAAAACCTTGTGAATTTCGTGCTTATCTTGAGATGTTTTTCACTTCCTAATGTACTTCTTGATGTATTTTTGAGTATGACTCCTAAACTTGAAAATTTTTCCCAAAGGATTTTGTTTTGTGATTTTGACCTTTTTGGAAATCATGAGAACATGCACATATGTGGGCTTCAATTTCCTTTTATCTTTGCTTAATGGATTATTTTTACCGCAAACACTTTCTTGCTTAAATTTTCAAATTGAATGTCTATGTCTCAATTTCTTTTCATCCCACAAGGCCCATTATGTAGAAATCAAGAGAATTAAGGCAATAGTTCCCTAATGTTGACTTTAGAGAGAAAATTGAGATATAGGCCCAAATACTTAGAAGCCTCTAAGGATAGAATCCTTAGGGAAAAGCAGTAATACTTAGAATTTTCAAAGTTATTTGCTCTTTCTAAAGGGTTTAAAATTTAATGACCTTGATGAATGTTTGTTTTCAAGATGTTGGATCCAAGCAAAGTATTTAACTGACTCACAAATTACACAACCCTAAGATAGAAAAGGCAATTTTTTTTGAATTCCCACTTGGATTTCTCTAGTTGCGCTTATTCAGAGTGGATGATTAGAAGCTTGACCACACTGGCTCCCCTCCACGTCACTCACTTCCACGAGTCAGCCAAGCTTTGAGTTCTCATGAATCTCCCATGAAAAAATCTTCATCTCTACTAAGAACTGCAAGTATGTGGGATGGATTTAGATGTCTGACCTCTTGTACCAACAAATAGAAAAGGGTTTTGGCTTCTACACAAATGGTTTTTTAGTTAATGCATCTGTCTAGGTGGGCTATGCATACGACAAGATTAGCTCCATTAAGGAGGACTCCCAGCCTGTAGAGGTTATGCTCTATAGGGTTTCACTCACCATGTAGGTACTAAGGGAATCATTTGTCGATATAACCATTCGTGATACTTGAAATTTCCTCAAGCATCCATTTTATATACCAGTTGGAAGTGTCTTGGCTTTAGCCTATTATCGGTTTGGGTCGTTCCCTTGGAGTGAGTACATTTTCCCACCAAGGAAGACCCTCTAAAGGTAAACAACAATGAAGGAGTATATTTTTAGTTCGACCACCTAACACACTTAGGAGGGAGCACACACAATTCCTCTTCTTCATGCTTGCATGATTTGTTCAATTTTAAACCCAAACTTGAAGTGTGGAGGAAATATTTTAGACAACCTAATATCACTAAAATGCTTTTGATTCTCAAGATCACCGTGAAGTGCGAGAGAAGTGCATATGCATTCAAATGACACTAGTTTGTAAAGAAGATTACAAAACAAAGTAAACACAAGTTTGTTTTAAATCCTCAAAGGCAATAATGAGTTCTTTTTATAGCACCAAAACCAAATGTTGAAGTTGCTTGTTCAATTTTAGACCAAATTGAAATTGTAGTAAGTGTCTAAGGTTCAATTTTAACCAACTTGAAAAATCTTGAATTGATGGTTAATTTTAAACCCAAATTGACTCTAGTTGGTCCTAGGAAATGAAATGCAGAAATTGAAGCCCAAGATTTTCACAAAGCGCATTAAAAAATGTTTTTAAGTCTTAAAATTTTGATCCTCCTCTTCTTCTTGTAAATATGACATTGGACTACAAATGTGGCACTTTGGAACTATCAAATGCAATAGTAAAAGGAAAAAGTGGTGCTCTTATGACTGAAAAAGTGGCACTCTATGGCAAGAATTTAAGACAGAAAGTAGAGAGTACAAATGTGGTGGTGAATCAAACTGGCATGACAAAGATGTACATATGCAGAGTGATGTAGAGAAAGTGACACCGTAGAAAAAAAGTGGTGCTCCACGGTGTCACATTTGCAGAAAGGTGGCATCATGTTCCTGCACTGGAAAAAAATGGGAGAATCAAGTGAAATTGAACATGTTAAGCTAATCAGCCCTTCCTCTAGCACCAAAATGTGAACACCAAACCTACAGAAGCTAACAAGAGATCATCAAACAAGAGTCAAACATGTTAGAAAAGAAAATCTAATGTTCCCTATGAAATCCTTTAGCCAAATTCAAGAGAAAACATGAAAATAGAAGGAAACTAATGAAAGATAACATGTATATCAAATTGAACTAGCTAAACCTCCATCCCATAGGGAGAGTGGTTATCCGTTGACATAGAAAGAATCCCTTTTCCAATCCCTTTGATAATATTGATGATTGAATATGATCCAAGTATGAAAAATGGTTATAATCTAGCTAAAATGCTTGAAAATGATGAAAAAATATGGAGTGAAATACCTACAGTGATAATGCTCTAAGTTGTGGATCCGTATTGTGAAAAGGATGCCTCTATTTATAGAAGCCAAGGGTTGAAGAATGGAGGAAATTGGTGAATGATGGATAAATTAAGAGCTAATGAGAATGTGCCAAGTGTCATAATTCTATTGGAGGAAGTTGGGGCACATTTTGGGAAATGTGTGAGTGGAGGAGGATGAAAGAGAAGTAAATGTTGTTAGTTGAGAATTTGAAATTGGTATAAGAGGAATTGAATGAGATTTGAGAGGATGTAAGAAGATTTGAAAGGTTGTAAGAGAATTTATTGCAAATGTAAGAGGATGTGATAAATTTTTGAAAACCTTTGGAGAGAAATTGAATGAGAGGTGGTTGAGATGAATATTCCTTAAAATATGACTTTGTGAGGATAATTGAGGTAATTAGACAATTAGAAGAAATTGATTTTTTGTGCAGCCTGGTTAGTTGACCATGGTTGATTTAACTTTTGAGAAATTAAAAGCTAGAGGATTTGATAATGATGATTAAAAAAGTGATTTAGGATTAATTAATTCATCATTAATTAATTAGAATGGGTTAGGGGATTGTGACATTTGATTTGATTTATTTAATAAAATGAGAGAACTTAGGGGGATTTAGTTAAATAAGATGAATAATTAGCTAGAAGAAGGGTGAATTAATCAATAAATTTAATTATTTGATTAATAGCTGAATTTGTTGATTTTAATTAAATAATGTTGATTATTCAATTAATTGATCAATTTGAAATGATTTTAGAATAAACGGTGTTAGTTGATCAAAATCAGATGTCTAGTATCAATCAAGAATTTTTACATGTCTACAATAACATTCTTTATGTCCATGATGGTATGGTATGTGTAGGATCATCATGGAAAAAATAGGCCCTTAAGTGGCAAAAAATTCAGAAAAATTAGTGTTAGGCAACTTGACGTAAAATATTGAATAAGTTATCTATATTATTTCAAAAATATGTAACAATAGAATCTGTATAAAAGTGAATGTAGTTTCTAAACTACTAGGTTTATTTAAAAATAAATAAACTCTATTTGGTGAAAATTTGAAATTTCAATGCAGTAGTACTTAAATTTCATGGAAAAAATAAGTAGGTGTCTATCTGACCACCCTAACCATAATAAAATGATAATATTTTTTTATAAGATTTTATATATAAGTAAGACTCATGTCTGAATGTGATGCATATTTTTTTGTAATTTTTTTCCAAGTAAATAATTAATTATGAATTTTTTATTACAACTTTTAAAAAATATAAAAACTCGTATGTCTAACCACCTTAACTTGGTCAAAACTTCATGAAATTTAATTTTTCTTTTTTAATCCTATAGTATGTGAAGCATAGAATGTGACACATGTTTGGATTCAAAAATGTGATACCGCTTTGAAAGTTATATATGTTTTCAATCATCCTATCAATCGACTTTAGTCATAATTCTAATAGAAAATAAATAATAATTATTTATTAAATTCAAATTAAAGCATAATTTATATTGGTGGAAAGTTGAGAATCTCCTCTAAAAACCCTTTTTGTTTCATCAATTTTGGGAAAAAAAAAATTTGTCAGCCACATACCCTACAAATACCCATAATATTGCCACTTTTTGGCCCATCATGATCCTGCACATACCTGGTAGTCATAGTTGTAAGCATTGAAAATCATATTTTAAAAATTAAAATAACTTAAATGCAGACAAATAGAAATTAAATTACTTCCAACCTATGAAATCCACTGCAAACCTCAAAAATAAGTTGATGATGTCCATTCAACTTGAATGTATGTGGATGCAATCTCAAAAAACATAACACCAATAAGGAAGTGAGTGGTAGATTTGACATAATGTGATTGCTTAGATTTTTAACATGACAACAAAATGCCATCTAGAGGTTCTTCAAAAATTTCCAAGAGATTTGATGTAAGAAAGGAAAAGAATTTTGAAAAATACTGTAGAGAAATACAAGAATGACATAATTTCCTTGGTGAACAAAGATTGTTGCATAATGGAGGTTGTAGAACCTAGGACCATATGGATCCCAGAATTGGGATATGAATTTGAGGATAATGAAGTTGGTTGTTTGGTTGATCTTATGCTGAGAAAACCTCAAGATACCACAAAAGAAAGATATGGAACCTATGAGGAGAAATCAATGGAGGTGCATATGATGAAAAGAAATCATAGATAAATAAAATATTTGATAAAATGATTGCATAATTTGTAGAAGCAATGGGGCTCACTAAGGAGCAAGTTGAGAAACAAAAGGTTAAGTTTGGCTTGTTGGGAGGATCATCAAATATTAGAAGATTTGATAGAACAACTACCACTCCTTTGATTGCCCAAAAGTCCTTCAGGACTAAGACTACTACAAGAGAGGAAAGAAAAGAACCTGTCAACACTCCGGTGAAGGAGAAGACCTCTTTGGTTAAAAAATAGAAGAGTCTTGAAAAGGAAAAGGTTGCTTTGACAACACAAAAAATTGGTCAAACGGGAAGGAGAGTGAAAACAAAGGCCACCAGGGAGCAGTACTTGGGAGTAAATTTTGAGAATTTAGGAGGGAGGGAAATAAGAATGGAAAGCTCACCTTGAGAAGCTACAAGGGTCAACTTATCCCTCCAGTTGATAGTATTTTTCTTTCCTTTTATGCATTTAGTTTATTTTTTTACACTTCTGTGTACATATGTAGATTTTATAAGGAATATTTCTAGTTCATATTTTTATTAGATAGCACTCCTAGGGGGAGTCAATTAAGTATTCAACTTGTATATATGTATATATCAGTCATGGGGAGTTTCAATATATGATATGTATATATGTATGTGCCCTTTTCCCTTGATGTCAAAGGGGGAGAATATTTTTGGGAGATAGGTAAGGCATGTTGCCATCAATAATGAGTTTGTCATTGATGCATTTGTTGGAAAAATGAGCATGTGGAATGAGTATAAGTTGTACATTTATGCAGTTCAGTGTTGTCATTGATGTCAACATTGTATTCTAGTATGAAGACCATTGTGCAAATCAATTTCTATAGTTTGGACATATTTTGATATGGTTATCCAATGGGAATTTGCAAGAAGGTTTTATCTTGTGAAGATAGATGAAGGGAAAATTGACTATGTCAATATAGGTAATTTTGTGTACAAGTCATCCAATTTTTGTTTCCACATTGGTCCACTATATAAGATCTATTGAATGCAAAAGACAACTAAGATGGGGGGTGAATCAATTGTACCTTATAAATTCTAAACCCTCACAAACATTTGGATCCATATTAATTCAATTAACACTTAATATACATTAGAGTGATTTATCATGAAAGAAGATAACAAAAATAGAATCAAAGCAACACCATGTGCACAATGAAACACTAGATTTATGTTGAAAACCCAAGAAGGGGAAAACCACAATAAGGATTAGCTCACAATATAATGTAATATTAATACCGATTATAAATGGATCATTGTTGGAGGGATCACTACCCAAAAAACTAAAGGCTCACTACCAGACTAGAAAAGAAGATAGAGAAGAGTGTTACAATGAGAAATATATCTCAATGCAACAAAAAATTCCACTATAGCATTTCCAACACCTTTTCAGTCTTGCTAAAGATTGTAGACACCTTTTTCTCACTACATCATATAATCTAACACATGAAAGATCACACTATGCTTCAAAAATTCACACCTCAAAACTCTACAATTCACACCATACACCTCTATCTTATCATCCCTCAACATCTCAACAGATATTTTACCATCTTCAACCTTGAAAATATTCTCCAAAGTTGTCTATGCACCTCAATCATGCAAATTCAAATAATGTTAGCACAAAAGCATTCTTGTGGTTAAAAGGAATGAAGGAAAATAATAACACACCTTAACTAGGACCTAAATCCACTCATACATGCCATGCCACACCTCCAAAAACACTAAAGCAACTCCATAATTATTGTAAACACCCAAGGTCAATCGAACCCGTGTAAACACCATTCAATAATTAAGTACATGCTTCCTCAAATCCAAAGACGATTCACAAAAAACACACCACACTTGAACACAATCCAGAATATTCCACAAATACCCTAAAAACCAACAAATTTCTTTGAAAAAACTTTCACCTAAAGAATGTACACACCCAAAACACTCAAATAATTTTTTCATATATTGCAACTCAAGAAACCAACTTCTAAATCACTAAACCTCAAAAAATATTTAGCTAAAGAAAGATACAAACACTATTAGCACCCTTCCAGATTCACAAAACCCGAAACCCCTGTACAGAGAAATGCAGAGGAAAAACATTTCTCCCAAACACCTCTACGATACACAATTCACACACTAGTGAACACACCTTCCTCTGTGCAACACACCAAATTCTGGATGCAACACATCTAATCAACATATCCAAACACACAAGCAGATATTCAACATAGAAGAATTGCAAACAAAAATAGAATGCTAGTCTGCAACACAAAACACCACTGTAACACACTATTTCCTCTTTTTATTCAAATTTTGTCAAAATCACTTGGAAACCAAGCACCAGAGACACATCTTCAACATCTTCAACACTTCCTCATCACCACCAAGCCAACTACAACATAGAAAATCAACCACACATCCATAGACAAAAACTTATCAAAGGAAAATTAGAGGTTGACACCAATAGCTTACTAATGACAACATAATGCATCTAATTAAAGAATCATCAGAGACAACAATACCAACTAATCACACTCTTGCAAATATATCCTTCTCATAATGTTGACATCAATGACAACACCAACTACACATACTTACAATAATATCATCCTTTGTCATTCATGGGAACACATGATGTGAAAAAATATCAACAACAAACACAACAACTCAGATAATCAATACTCTTTCTCTATACAAAAATATTCTTCTCTTTTCTTTTACTTTCCCCCCCTTACACAACTAGCTCATTACTCTATCCCTTAACATCTTCTCCACATGTGTTTCTCTCCCCTTTATTCTTTTCACATTACTCTCTCCCCATTTGACATCAATGACAAAGGGAAAAATATATTTGCATCATTCATTCTCCCCCTTTCACCATTGCTTTGCAACTTCCTTTCCCTTACTACTTTGTATACTCCCCCTTAGGAGAACAAACCAAACTGCATTGATCAATCAACAATCACTATAGAATGATAACTCTCACTCATCATGAATGCAACAACCAATAATGCCACTACTTACTCCCCTTGAGAGGTAGCAACCAACATCATTCCAAACCAAAGAATGAATCTTGAGATCCACTAGACTAATGCATCTCCTTTTGCATCTAGTTCAAAGAAGGAGGGGTAATTACCCCTAAATTCTCCTAAAGATGCTCAAAAGTATCCTTAGAAAGAGCCTTCTAAGTGAATATGTCAGCAACCCAATCCTTTGTAGGCACATATTCAAGATTCACTTCATTCTCTATAACCTTCTCTCTCAAAAAGTGATACCGGATTGAGATATGCTTTGTCCTTGAATGTATTACTAGATTCTTTGATATATTTATAGCACTTGTATTATATCACAGAAGATAGAAATTGGTTCATCATATACCATTGTGATATCCTTTAATGTTTGTCTCATCCACAAAACTTGTGTGCAACAAGATGTTGCAATGTGTTATGTTTCTACAGTAAATAAAGAAACTCAATCTTGTTTCTTTCTTAGCCATGCCACCAATTTGCATCCAAGAAATAATGTACCACAACTTGTACTTTTCCTATCATCTACACAACTAACCCAATCTACATCCGTCTAAGCACTCAGAGTAAAGTTAATATCCTTTGAATACCACAAGCCATGATCCAGAGTGCCCTTCAAGTATCTGAATATCCTCTTCATTGTTAGAACATGTGACTCTGTAGGATCTTCTTGAAATCTAGCCACAAGATAAATTGCATGCATGATATTTGATCTAGTAGCAGTTAGATATAGCAATCCTCCAATCATTGATCTATACTTGCTATGATTAGCCTTAGGGGATTCATCATTCTTGCTCAGCTTGCAACCAGTAACCATAGGGGTACATACCAGTTTAGAATCTTTCATTCCAAACTTATTCAACATTTCCTTGACATACTTTAATTGTGAAATAAAAATATCTCTATCTATCTAATTGATCTGTAACTCAAGGAAGAAATTCATCTCCCAAAAAATTGACATTTCAAATTCTTTCTGCATCTCTTCTACAAATTTCTTACACATAGCTTCATTTCCTCCAAAAATTATGTCATCAACATACACAACCACAATCAAGATTTAATCTTTTTCAACTTTGAAGTAAATATTTCTATATATGGTACCTTTATTGAATCCTTGTTGTAACAAGTACCTTTCTAACCTTTCATGCCAAGCTCTGGAGCTTTCTTCAACCCATATATAATTTCTTCTTCAATCTACAAACCATATTTGGTTTATCTGATAACTGAAATATTTATAGTTTTTCTCTATATACTTCTTCTGATTCACCATTCAAGAAAGAAAACTTCTCATCCATTTGATATACTTTGAAATACTTATGTGCTACAAAATTCAAAAACATCCTAATACTTCCATTCTCACCACTAGACCAAATGTTTCTTCAAAGTCTATTCCTTCAACTTGTGAGTAACCTTCACACACAAGCCTTGCCTTGTTTCTTAGCACTTCTCCACTCTCATTCATTTTTTTCTAAAATACCCACTTAGTTCCAATCACATTCTTGTTTGTTGGTCTTGGGACAAGTTCCCAATTTTGATTTGTCTCAATCTGCATTAATTTTTCTTCCATAGCCTTGATCCAATACTCATCCTTGCATTCTTGAATCACTATTTTAGGTTCAACTTTTGAAAGTAAACATATATTTACCTCTTCTTTAGCAACTTTCCCTCTTTTTTGTACACCTTTTCTCTTATCACCAATTATTTGTTCTTTAGAATGATTCTTTTGTACATGCTTAGGAGTTTTAGGAATCTCTTCTAGAGATTCTTCCTCTTTAATCTACACTTATTTTTCCTTAGATTTTTCTTCTTCTCTACAAGATAACTCATTTGATTCATATCCATCTATAACCACTGAATTCTTCTACATTCCTTCATCAAACTTGACACTTGCACTCTCAACAATATTTCTTAGCCTCTTTTTATAGCACCGATAAGCTTTGCTTTGAGTAGAATATCCAAGGAAGATACCTTCATCATACCTTGCATAAAAATTTCCTAAGTTTTCTTCTTCTCTTCTGATCTAGCATTTTCTTCCAAACACTTTGAAGTATTTGACAGTAGGAATCCTTCCATACAATATCTCATAGGGAGTCTTTGTGTTGTTTGATCTTGTTTGTACTCTATTAAGCATGTAAATAGTAGTATGAATTGCTTCTCTCCAATAGAATTTTGGTAGATTTTGTTTTTTCATCATTGTCCTTGTAGCTTCTTGAACAATCCTATTCTTTCTTTCAACCACTCTATGTTGCTAAGGAGTCCTAGGAATAGATAAATGCCTCTTTATTTCATAATTCTCACAAAACATATTGAATTCACCTCCACCTATGTCAGACCTCGAGCACTTGATTTTTATTTCCATTTCATTCTCAACCATAACTTTGAATGATTTAAAATTATCTAGGGCTTCTAATGTTTCTTTGAGAAAAGTAACCCATGTCATTCTAGAATAATCATCAATCAATAGCATGAAATAACTATCACCTTGAAGACTTCTTACTCTGGTAGGTCCATAAAGATAGCATGAAATACCTATCACCTTGAAGACTTCTTACTCTGGTAGGGCCATAAAGATCTTTATATACCAATTTCAATAGTTCGGTAGAAGATTGTTCTTCGAATTTGAAACTTTTTCTTGCTTTCTTTCCAACTTGACATTACTTATAGACAACATTAATAGGCTTTGTAATCTTTGGTAGATCTCTCACAGCTTGAACTGAACTTATTCTCACTAGGCTGTTAAAATTCATGTGACACATTCTTCTATACCATAGCCAACTCTCATTGACCTGAGTCATGAAACAATAACCATCAACACCTTTAAGCTAATAAAAATTTCCATATGTCCTACTTCCAAAAACAACCACATTTTTAGAGCCTTTGTTTTATCTCACAACCACATCCCAAAACATAAGATTGTATCCTTTGCAACACATTTTTCCAACACTCAAGGAGTTATGTCTTAAACCCTTAAAATAAAGAACATCATCAATGTTATGCTTTCCATCAAAATTGATTGAACCTTTTCCACATGTCTTAGTAGATGTATCATCACCAAACCTAACAAGACCTCCATATTTTTCAAGTTTAAAAAACTTACTCTTGTCACCAATCATATGATTAGAGCATCCACTATCAATGATCCATTAGTTCTTCTCCTTTCTAGCTTGGAGAATAGACACCAAAGTTCCTTCAGTATTAGTTCTTGATTCTGAAGCACTTTCCTTCACACATCTCTCAAAGTTAGAATAATTTGTTCATCTTTTAAAACAATGAACAAGCATTCACCATCCTCAATCCCCATAATTAGATTCATCATCTAATATATTGGAATCTTCTCTAACATAATAAATTTTCTTAATCATCTTACCTTTTTCCTCCCTACTTTTATCATTCAAAGCTTTGTTTGGACATCTTGAAGCATAATGACCTATCCTTCCATAACTAAAACATTTGAAAGGAAACTTATCTCTATACTTTCTAGCAACCTTTTCTTTCTTCTCACAAAGTTACCTTCCACATCATCAAAATCTTCCTAATCTGATTCCATGGTATTCTCTAATTTACTAGCTCCTTAAAATAATTCTCAAATTTTGCATTACTTATACCAAATTCTCTCATTTCAAAAGCAATTAAATAGCCATACAACTAATCTCTAGTATGGGTATGTGTAGGATCATGATGAGCCAAAAAGTGGTGATATGATGGGTATGTGCCTGATGACTTTTTTTACCCAAAATTGATGAAATGAAAAGGGTTTTTTAAGGAGATTCTCAGCTTTCCACCAATATAAATTATGCTTTACTTTGAATTTAATAAATAATTATTATTCATTTTCTATTTGCATTATGACTAAAGTCCTGATTGATAGGATGATTGAAAAACATCTATAGCTTTCAAACGGTATCACATTTTTTGAATCCAAAACATGCATCACATTCTATGTTTCGCATACTATAGGATTTTTAAAAAAGAATAAAATTTCATGAGGTTTTGACTAATTTAAGGTGGTCAGACATACGAGTTTTTATATTTTTTAAAAATTTTAATAAAAAAATCATAATTAATTATTTCTCAGAAAATAAATACAAAAAAATATGCATCACATCGGGACATGAGTCCTCTACTTATATATAAAATCTCATAAAAAAATATTATCATTTTATTGTGGTTAGGGTGGTCAAACAGACACCTACTTATTTTTTCCTTGAAATTTAAGTACTATTGCATTGAAATTTCAAATTTTCACCAAATATATATAGTTTTCTAAATAAACCTAGTAGTTTAGAAACTACATTCAATTTGCTACAGATTATATTCTTACATATTTTTGAAATAATATAGATAGCTTATTCAAACTTTTATGTCAAATTGCCTAACTCTGATTTTTCTGATTTTTTTGTCACTTAAGAGCCTATTCTTTCCATGATGATCCTGCACATACCCGTCTATTGGTTTAGATTTTGCAGTTCCTCAATAGCAAAAACCATATGACTATAAGATTTAGGAAGAGTTTTGAGTACATTCTTCACCACTTCTTTTAGTTCTATACCAAGACCTCTGATGTCATTGACAACTCAATCCACCTTTTGCAAGTAGCTTCTAATGTTTTCATCTTCAGACATTCGTAGGGTCTCAGACATGATCTTCAGATTTTGCATCTTAGCTTGCTTGACCTTATCATCTCATTCATAAATAGTTTCTAACTTTACCCAAATCTCTCTAGCAGTTTTTAGATTCATAGTGTTCACTAATTTAGAATTAGCAAGACCACTTAAGAGAGCACACCTTTCTTTACCATTATTTTCATAAACCTTGATCTTATTATCAGTCTTCAGAACATTTGTAGGTATAGTATATATAATCTCAATAGACTTACATATTTCAAATCGAAGAGAAACTAGAAAACCTTTCATCCTTATCTTCCAAAATGCATAATTTGATCCATCTAATGAAGGAACATCTTTCTTTTGTGCCATCCAAAATCTACCTCAAGTGGTTAAGCTTTCTTCCAAGGAACCTTGCTCTAATACAAATTTTTGAATGCACAACACAACTGAGAGGGGGTGAATTAGTTGTACCATAAAACTTCAAAACCCTCACAAACATTCAGATCCATATTAATTCAATTAACCCTTAATCTGTTAGAGTGATTTATCATGCAAGTAGATAACAAAAACAAGATCAAAGCAATACCATGCACAATGAAACACTAGATTTACATGGAAAACCCAAGAAATTAAAAACCATAGTGAGGATTAACTCACAATATAAAGTAATATCAATATCGATTGAAAAGGGCTCACTATCAGAGGGCTCACTACCCAAAAGAAAGAAAGGCTCACTGACAAAGGCTCACTATCAAAATAGAAAATAAGATAGAGAAGAGTGTTACAATGAGAAATGTATCTCAATGTAGCAGAAAATTCCAGCACAACATCACCAACACCTTCACAGTATTACTAAAAATTATAGGCACCTTCTGCTCACTACATCCAATAATCGAACACATGAAATATCACACTGCACTTCACAAATTCATACCTCACAACTCTGCTATTCACATCACACCTCTATCTTATCATCCCTCATAAACTCAACACATATTTATGCCATCTTCAACCTTGAAAATATTCTTCAAGGTTGGTTATGCACCTCAACTGTGCAAATTCAAATTAGGTTGGAACCAAAACATTCTTGTGGTGGAAAAGAATGAAGGTAGACCACAAAAAACCTTAGCTATGACCTAAATCCACTCATACATGCCACGACACGCTTCCACAAACACTAAAGTAACTCCACAATTAGTGTAAGCACCCAAAGTAGACTCAAACCCATGTAAACACCATTAAACAATTAAGTACATGCTTCCTCAAATCCAAATATGACTCATGGAAAACACACCACACTTGAACACAATCCATAATATTCCACAAACACCTTGAAAACCAACAAATTCCTTCACAATAACTTTCACTTGAAGAATGCACACACCCAATACACTCAAACAATTTTGTTATATACTGCAACTCAAAAAATTGACTTTTAAAGAAACAAACCTTAAATAATATTTAGCTAAAGAAAGATACAAACACTATCAGCACCCATCCAAATCTGTAAGACCTAAAACAACTCTACAGAGAAATGCGGATCAAAAAAATTTACCCCAAACACCTCTGCAATACATAGTTCATACACTAGTGAACACACCTTCCTCTGCGCAATGATCCAACACACCAAATTATGGATGCAACACCTTTGAAAACCTCTGATCAACATATCCAAACCACACAAGCAGATATTCAACATAGAATAAATACGAAGCAAACACATAACACCACTATGACACACTATTTCCTCTTTTTATTCATTTTTTTCTCAAAATTACTTGAAATCCAAGCACTGAAGACACATCTTCAACACTTCCTCATCACCACCAAGCTAGCAGTAGCATAGCAACTAAACCATGCATCCATAGAAAGAATCTTGTCAAAGCAACACTATCTAGGTTGACACCAGTAGCTTACTAATGACAACATAATGCAAGTAATCAAAGCATCATCAAAGACAACATCAAATCAATACCAACTACTCACACTCTTGCAAAAATATCCTTCTCATATTGTTGACACCAATGAAAACACATAATCTTTTTGATATCAATGAAAACACCAATTGCACATACTTGCGAAAAGATCTTCCTGTACGATCTTGATATGATTTTCTTGGTTATTAGAGGAGCTTATATCTAGAGTTTCATATTTTTTTGGCTTTTGGTGAAGAAGTTATGAGTAAAAGTATACCGCTCTAGTAGTAACAGGGGTTTTCTAGTTCATAGCATATGAGTAACATTATCACAAATGTTGACCTAATGAGTTTTGTGTATTACAAAGTTTGAATATGTATTGATCCCTTATGTGGGTACTATTTTGGGTCCATGCCGACCTATTTTAAATTATTATGAATTTTTAATCTTGGGGCAAAGCGCGTATGTATATATGTTGATTTGAAAAGGTATAATCAGTATGATACATCTAATTAGGTTGACCTAATTGATGTTGTAAATGTTTATGGATGAAGTGGATATATATGTAAGATCCTTTGTGGTGTTTTGGGGTGTGTATAATACGTCAAGTGTTTGTGGATGTGAATTATCTAAGAGTAAGGTGAATACAAAGTAGACAAGTGTGTTACTTCAAATCATAATAAAGTTTGTAAAGTCTATATTTTTAGCTTCAATGGAACTATAATTCATGCATATGTTAGATGCAATTATAATAGTTCAAACTAGGTTGTGAGCCACAATTCTCTTTTATCTTCTTTCAGTGGGAAGTAATTCCACTTGGACAGTGAGTCCACTTGTAGTGAGCACTTTTCTAATATATTATAACTAGTTATAATATATTGTGATCCAATCCTCACTGTAGCTTTCTCATTTTGGGTTTTCCACATAACAATCTGGTGTTCATGTGTTATGTGATGTTTATGGTTGCTTTAATGCTTTCCTTTCCTTCTATACATTGAATATTCTGTGGAAAGAATTCTTAAATGTTTAAAGTTGAAATAATGGATGCACAATGTCCCTATGAGGCTAAAACCTTCAAGAGGACATTTTCCAAGAAGAAATTCACCCACACATAAAGTGTTGCAACTTGAGCATGCAAATTGGGATTATTTGATTGATCTAGAATATGATTAAAAATGTACATATGCCCTGATTAAATAGGCAAGAGTGAGATACAAGATGTATTAGGATGTTTCCATGTGTCTTATCAAACATCATGTGACAACATGTAAACCCTAACTAACTACCTAGGGAATGATAAAGTGATTGAGATAAGTTCTAGATGATATTCTAGAAGGAATATTATCTCCTAAATACATGGAAAGGGTAATAACCCCATTAATGATTTCCTAATAATGCAACCTAGGAATTAATTAAATATAATTCCTAAGTAAACTTATGCTAGTGTAATCAAATAATTAATTACACCAACACACCCATAAGTGCAACTTAGGGAGGAAATGAAAAATGCAATGATTATGTAGTGATGATGGGTCTTGACTACATGATGGCCTTTTTAGGTACCCATTTACAAATGAGAATGAAAATGAAACTAATCTCCCACAAACAGAGAAAAGGGGAAAACCCAGTGGGAAGAAAACCCCCCTCCAAAAAGGAGATGAAATGTGGATAAGTGAGGAAGGATGGAGGACTCCATGATACCCTCCAAGTGCACCATCTATCACATGAACACAATACAATAAATAGTCCCCCCATAGGAGGGAAAGAGAGAGAGAGGGACTATATAGCCCCCCAGAATATGTGATCACCTATAAAAATGGTAAGTTCCTATAGACAAAACATGATCCAATGTCGATAAACAACTTGTCTCCCTTTTGGAACAAATAAAACCAAGTAAAAATGCAGGGTTGCTTCCCATTTTGGATAGGAATTGAAGGAAGGAAGAATGAATATGGATGATGGTGTATCTAAAAACTACTCATGTTTCTCCTTTGTCACTGAAGATTAAGATGCCACAATCAACTCAGGTACATGCCCAGATAAAGAAGAAGGTGACAAACCAAAACTATGCAAAAACTGGTGTTGAACAAGATCCAAATACTGCAATGTAATGATCCTTCAATTGAAGGAATAGATGGAGACTAGATTTCCCCCCTAAATGAAGTGTCCTCAAATCCATTGAAAGAAGTATAAAGAAAAAAAGGTGTCCAAACCACATGTCTTCCACTAGGAAGAAGAAAATCTAATGGTAGATGCTGAAGAAACTCCAACTCCATAATGAAATGGGAGGGAAGAAGTCTCATATATGAAATCTCTAAAGAGGAATCTAGTTCCTCCAAGATAGTCTCACCAAGATCAAGAGCTCCAATCAAGGTCAAAACAGAGGAATGTGGAGACTCAAGAAAAATATCCAAAGTAGAATCTGAATAGAGGAGAGATATCCCCTCAAGCATGTCCTCCAAACCTATAGAAGTAGCCAAGTCGGTAATACCTAAAACAAATCCATCCTGTGATGCCAAGTGTGGAAAATTGAATGTGTCTTGATAAATAATGAAAGCCTCAATCAATGAATTTAGATAAGGAATCACTAAATGTGAATGGATACCAATAGTCTCTGATGGAGAAGAAGGAACATTTGAAGAAACCTTGTCAAAATCTTTGAAAGATTCAATGCATTCCAAACAAACAACCTCTTGCAACAATATCATCATGGGGTGTCAGATCTAAAGAATGAAGAGGCAAATGACATTCTGAAACATGATCATTGGGGAATGGTGGAGTATTAGAATCTCCATATAGCTCCCAAATCTTAATCCAAAGAATGTGAGGATAGTTACAATGATCAATATCTTTCAAAACATCATCAACAACATGCATTACAATAACCCTTAGAACATCATACCTTCGACAATTCCAATCAAATATTTGGATACAATCATCAAGAGGGGGAACCCAACCATACAAATGTGGCAACAAATGAAGGGCTTGAAGACGGTTGATGATGCAATCTCTCCATTGCTAATAGTTTCCCTTTCCCAACATGATCAGTGAAGGATGACTTAAAAAACCCTTAAAAATTATGGCAAATCTCCAATAATACAAAGATATTGACCTTCAACAACAAATAGAAACTTCCAAAGATGATATGCAACTAAAAAAATCCTCCCAAATCAACAAATTCTTCTTCAATCTTCAGGATGTCCAAGGAATCAAGAAAATGCACCAAATTTCAAAAATCCAATAAAAGATACCAAGAGCTAAAACTGAAAGAAATGACTAGACTGATGAAAAAATCTTTGAAATATCTTCTTAATGCTGTTGGAATCACTGAATTTCGACAATCTTATGAGAAGATAGTGGCGTTTGAGTCCAAAATGGAGGGTTGAATTCAATTGACTGAAACTTTTTTATAGTAGAATACTGAAAAATAGAGGGCACCGCTAGAAAGTAAACTTCAACATCTTTCCAACGATATCTAGTTTGCTAGATTTTGAGATTGTGGGAAAAAGTTACGACCCTTAGAAGATCACTATTGTTTTGGAACTGCATAGGCTAACCAAGGGAAAAAAATTATCCCCAAGGGCTAAAAAATGGGCCTTTGGTCACTAATGTGATCGCGAGCTATAGAGGAAAAAAAATAACCTTCCCCCCCAGGAAGTAGTGTCGGAGTGGCGAAATGACTGCAAAGAGGTGGCACAGCTGGGGATAAGGTGGCACCACTTAGATTAAGTGAGGCCCTCAGTTCTACAAATGACTAATGGCAGGGGCTTGAACCAGCGACAAGGAACCCTCAATGGTAACACTGGACGAAGGCTGGGAAACACACGTCAATGACAGGTGGATGGCTGGTGATGACATCAGTTGATAGTCATGGGTAGTGATGTGGCCCTATCAAATTGTACCCTCCCTAATGAATGCGCTGACAATGACCCTTGTCTATAGACTTAGATTTGAAGCCAACAAAACAAAAAAAATTGAATATTGTAAAAAAGCAATTCAATTTTTTTAAATATCGATAAATATATATATAATTTGTAAGAAAATATTTTCTGCAAAATATGATGCCAACGATTGATTAAGCTTGATGGAGAAAAACTATAGTCTATGGATTAAATTAAACCCTAAGATGCCAACCTTTGATTTTAATATGTAATCGCCCAAAATAGTAATTTTTGCCAAAACTATAGAAAAAATAGCCCTATTTTTGAAATAAAAAAATGTACGTTGATCGAAAAAAACATTTCCATGGAGGACAATTGTAGGGAATTATTTTTTGCAGTAGATCAAGTACGAATCATACAATGAACTTGCAAACACTTGAAAATACCTCTAATGGCACCCAATGATTTGTCTCCGATTTTGATGAATAGGCAGGTGATCTATAGGTTTTGAGGCCTTCTGAGTGCAATGGTGAAGTTAGAGAGAGCTTGATCTACACAAAAAATCAGCTTGGTCCTCAGGTAGAGCCAACTAGCCTACAAAGAAAAACCTTCAAGCCTGCAAAGAATCTCACTAGCCTAACTTCCTTGATCCTGGGATGAACTTTCAATGGAATGGCTCTAATACCATGTTGAAATAATGGATTCACAATGTCCCTATGAAGCTTCAGCCTTCAATAGGACCTTTTCCAAGAAGAAATTCATCCACACAAAAAGTGTTGCAACTTGAGCATGCAAATTGAGATTATATGATTGATCTAGAATATGGTTACAAATGTACATATGCCCTGATTAAATAAGCAAGAGTGAGATACAAGATGCATTAGGATTTTTCCATGTGTCTTGATCAAACATCATGTGACAACATGTTGAACTAGAGGAATTTGGGAAAGGTATTCTCTCTCCTACTCAATTAGGGCTTTTCACCTAAAGGAGAGAGATATACCCCAAAATTTGGGTGGTTCACTCAAACTAATGCAAGTACAATGAAAATATACCTAAATTTATTGTCCTAGATGTAATGAATTGATAAAATGAATTGATTATTTATGAAAAACTAAGAAATGCAAAGTGTTTGAAAACACATTATGATATGCAACAGCACCTAGAAATGAAAGTCAACTATAGCATAAACTGATGAAACTGAATGTGTGCACCTGAGAAATGGTTGGAAACTAGAAATTACTTTTGGAATGCTGCTGATGTTGAAAATTTATCCTATTGGGACTCATTCACCATTCTAGGCGAACTAGTCCCAAATCTGGGAAACTATTCAGGAGCTCGTTTCAGACAAATGGGTATCTAAAAATGCATAAAAATAAATCAAGCCTGGTAGTGGGACTCATTCACCACTAATGGTGAATGAGTCCACTTCTGAATTTTTGAAGATTCAAGAGTGGAAATAGGAGCCTTCGGTCTGCACTTTTTGCTTCTTCAAGTGTCTGGTTCTAAAACTACCAAATTCGGGCATGAATGTGACTTTTTGTTGATATTTTGGCTTGATCAATGAAGAGATGACTTAAAAAACTTTTCAACTTAATCCTCAATGATTTATAAGTCTTGAATATACCTAAATCTACAAATACACAAGAAAAGAAGGAGAAATGTTGAATGTTAGGGCATGGGGGTTTGCCTTGGTCAAACCCCTTTTAGGTAATTAAACCAAAATGATGAAACAAAGTAATGAAACATGCAACAATGGAATAAAAACATTTCATTGATGATTGATCTTAATTTTCTACAACAATGGATGAAGAATCTTCCCTTGAATGTCTGAAAGTGTTATCTTAATGACTTAGAATGACAAAACCCTAGTTTGCTTTACAAGACAACTTGATGAATGATGAAACAAGAATGAATTGATTAAATTTATGATGAATTATGGTTTAGATACTTGTATTTATATGCAATTAACCTTATTTACCCATTAATCAGATCCCCAAGGTTGACATGTAGAAAAATTAAACTTAAAACCTAATTTTTCCCACTCAAACCCTGAAAATGGCTCAAATGGGACTCATTCACCACTAATGGTGAATGGGTCCCACCTGGATGGGAATAATTCTCCCCTAATGGTGAATTGGTCCCATAGAGGCCATTTTTGCTAGCTGGAATATTGAGAAGTAAGAAAATCAAGTTTATATGATGACTATGTCAGCTATTTGATCAAATTAAGCCTCAAGATGCACAATATGGGGTCATAGGGGCCTACTAATGATGATTTAAAGAATACTTAGGGATTGGGACACAAAATTCAATATGAGATTGTGATTAAATACACTTTACATCATTAAAATGAGGTCCACATAGCCTAGGAAGGCACAACATCCAATGTGAATGTGTAAAACACATTTAACACTAGATTAAAATTTAAGTTTATTTTACAAGCCTTCTAGATTGATATGAGGATGCATTTAAATATATTTTACAATTTCAAATTAAGGGGAAATGGATTCATTAAGTCTAGAGAGGTGTGAAAATCTTTTACAAGACTTTGCAACACCTCTACAAGACATTGATAAATGCATTTTATTCAGTTTGTAAGGGTCCAAGACCTAGTGTGGATGCATAAAATTCCTCAAAACACTAAATCAAGGTCTCATTAAGTCCAATTTATCATGAATTATTCCCATTCCAAGCAAGACATCCTTTATTCTATGCCACACATGTAAATCCAAACTAACTACCTAGGAAATGATAAATTGATTGAGATAAGTTCTAGATGATATTCTAGAAGGAATCTTATCTCCTAAATACATGGAAAGGGTAATAACCCCATTATTAATGATTTCCTAATAATGCAACCTAGGAATTAATTAAATATAATGCCTAAGTAAACTTATGCTAGTGTAATTAAATAATTAATTACACCCACATTTAAGTGGTTTACATGAATATTGATTTATCCCCCCTCTTAGTATTCTAGTTGTTCAACATTAAGCACATATTGTAAAAATAATAAATAACAAACATTTATTTCTCTTGATTTTACCCAAACAAGTAAGATATAGCATATTCAATTTACAAATTAAAATCTTAGCCACATAATATCCATGGAGTTCATATGACTTTACAAATTTCACAACATAACAAAAAAATATCCTTCCTTTGAAATCATGGTTTTGGTAATCCAAAGCTAGTTTTCACCCTTAACACGTGTACCTAAAAAGTAGAATCACAAGAAAAAAACATGGGCCAATGGGCTCTCCACCCAACTATAGGTTTGTTCAAGCACAACCCACCCCCAAGCTATGGGCCATATGGCTTTCCAAGGTGCACACACACATCACATTTTCAAAATAAAATTTAACATGTAGATTCTTCTTCTTAGTGTGTTAAGTTTATCTTAGGGTTGATCTCCCAGGTGGTTTTTTCCTATGTGGGTAGTTTTCCTACCCACCACATTTTTCATGCCTTTATAAGGAACTCTATACAGTATGTAAATTATCTCATTTTATTCACTCATTTTTATGGTGAAATAGCCTGTGTGCTTCTCTCTATTTCATGAAGGTTATTTTCTACAAATGGTGCTCCTGGGAGGTGGATGAAATCAACACTTCCACACTGTTACAACACAAATCCTTTCACACTGCAAGTTTCTTCACATTACATCAACCCCATTAAAACCCACACAAACACAAAGGATGCCCTCTTGGAATCCTTCATAGGAGGAGTGGGGACTCAACCACTAAGGGGGGAATATTTCACACACACATGCACACATATCACATTCCATAATCACACATTTCCACTTTTCCAACATCTATACACAACCTTCCATTCACATATCCCTTATTCCTCCATAATATAAACATAAATGGATACTCAAATCCAAAATTAGATAAATGTGATTACTCATACCCAAATATATATACCCCCTTAAGGAAGCCACACCCACTCAAACCCAAAACATATAAGGAGGGCCTAACTCTCTCAAGAGGAGGTCTACTCTATACAAAACATACTAACAAGAATAACACAACATATGGAAAAATTTCCCCCCTCACAAAATAAAATATAGTTTCACAAAAGATTCAACATTTTCTTTCCACATAGATCTCACACAAAAATGTAAACATTATAAACATTTATTTGCACATCAATAATAAAATATACCAAGAGGGTTAGACACCACCTTTAAAATGGTATCCAAAATGGTAGAGGTTGGTGAAGACTCTCCAAACCTCCTCCTTCCAACCCTTCTTTCCTCTACTCTTCTTCTTCTCTTCTCTCCTCTTAAAAAATTCTCTACAAAAATGAAATTTCCAAAAGAAAGCCAAGAACAACAAGACTAAAAAATCCCTCTCTCATCTAATTTAAAGAAAAATAAATAGAAAAAGGAAGAAAAACTTCCTCTCCTAACCACCTCAACCACCAAATAACTCCCCATTTTCGCAACCCATTTGAAATGATACTTTTAATATGGTTAAAATATATTAAAAGGTATTTTTAAGGTTGAATAAACCCCTTACACCTAGGTCATTTTTAGATTATAATAACTTAATCAATTCACATAAAAAAAATGCATAAATCTCCAAAAAGGAAAATACTATAAGAAAACTCACAATAATAATAAAAACAAAAATTCCTCACAAAAAAATTGCATCACAACACATTAAACCACATAGAAAACATATTTACAACATTATAAAACACATAATACATGATCTTAAAATTTCCTCCCTATAAATTTAAGATCAGTAGTCATAAGGAAGACACACATATGGAACTAGCTATGTGACCCTCAAATTCCATCAGTTATGTACCCATTCACTCAAACATAGATGTTAGTATATCATAAGAAATGATAGTTGTTGAGGCATCAATAAATAAAATTCCAACATGTATATCAACAATAATATTTCAAAATAATTATCACTTTTCTAAAAATATTTATCTATGAAATCCATATAATTTGTATAATTTTATAAACCATCACAAATGCATATTTAGCTCATTAAATATTATCTCAATAATCATATACTTGCATATTCACATAAGGAAATCATATGATAATCACATTGTAATTACAACTAGCAATAATCAACTAAAATCCATTATCTAATCATTATCCAATGATAACCAAGACAATCCATATAAGCATGAGGAAATCAACTATGTATATGAAACAAAAATATTATTCACAATAATCTTGTATTATATCTTGTGATAGGTCAAATTTGGGTGTTAGAAAATGAGCAGCAAACAAAAGAGTGCAAATAAACACTAAAACAACCTACACCTCAAGATTAGCCTAGTTGGAATCAACACAAAATAAGAACAACAAAATGGAACTTTTTACCTTGCGTCGAATCGATCCTTTGGTTGGCCCTTCGATCTTCGGTGTTGTGTGCTCCTTGGATGGCAAGAGATGCAAGCTAGATGGTGATGTGAGGATGGATGGAAGTGGATGAAAGCATGAAAATGGCTAAGTATGAATTCTAGAGAAATTTTGTAAGAGTTTGGCTACAATGCATGATCCCCCTAAAATGAGAGAAAAGAGGGGGTATTTATAGAGGGGGTATTTATAGAGGTTTTGGAAATTTGTAGGGAAATGGATGGCCAAGATTGAGCCACCAATGATCAAGATGTAGGGCTAAGGTGAGTTGAGAACTCACAAGCCCTCACATCTTGACATATGGCATGTGATGTGGCTTAAAAGGGTGATGTGTACATGAGGTGGAAGGATAGTACAAAGTACCTTGGGATTCCTCCTTATCCCCATGTGGGTGAGAGGACATGTGGGGAATTAAAAATTCCTCAAATATTCTCATGGGGATGAGAGAAGGAATTTTAAATTCCAAGGGGTGCATTGGGGGATTAAATGTGAATTAAAGATTTTTGAGTGGGGGACATGTAAGAGACATGTGATTTTAAAATTGTGAAAATGTTGAGTGGGGATTAAATGTGAATTAAAGATTCACATGGGGAAGAGAAAAAGAATTCAATATTCCTTGGAAGGATAAAAGGAATTAAAATTTTTTTGAGAGGTTGATTAGGCTAGTTAATGAAGGATTAAAGGAAGGTTAGGTGGGCTAAGAGAGATTAGAGGCCAACTTGCAAAAGTTGGAGGATGTGACACATCTTAATCAAGGATTACGCATGTGCACACCCCTAATGATGAGATTAGGAGAATAATTAGGATTAGATAAAGATGATGGAGGATGAGACATAAAGGGAATTAAATAAATAACATATTTATTTAATTCATTTGATGAAAGGGGGAAGGTATTTAATTATTTAACTAGATACCTTAGGGATTAGAAGAAATTTAAAGGGATTAATTAAATAATAGTGATATTACTTAATTAATGTGGATAAGGGGATGTTTTAGATGGAAGGGGATAAATTTGGATAAATTAAGTGTCCAAATTTAGGTGTCTACATATCCAAACATAGGAAAATGTGAAAACATGATCGAGCAAGAGTCATAATATCATCAAGGAAACAAAAAGTCAACAAGGGTCACAAAAGGTGGGATCTTACATCTAAATGGCATGCTAATTTTCCAAATATCATTTATAATTGTCAGACACCTAGTTTCTTGAAGTCAAACAATCACCTTTGTGTGTTTGAGTGTCTATAATTGGCATTCCATCTCATTCTCTCATGCATTCTTTAGCTCTCTAAGAATAAACATCTAACAATCTCTTTGGATCTATAACATATTACAACACTATAGTTTTTTGTTCTACTTTGTTGGCCTCATAAGCATCCTCTATTGACATCATGAAGAATAGTTTTCCATTATTTTTTCTGCCCCATTTATTTATATTTTTTTCTTTTGTTTCCTCTTAGTACTATTAGGGTTATTAACTCCCTTTTACTTCCAGGTGTTGTTCTCCATAGACCAAAGGTTTACAAATATATATTTATTATCATTTTATTAGTCCTACATGCACATTGGCTAAGCACACACACTCTTATATTTCATTTTACTATTTGACTACTCATGAAAGCTAAAAATCTAAAATAGGGGCTTGACCATTCTTGGCAAGCTCTCAAGTAGTCCCATATATTTTTCTTGTCCTAGCTATAGGTATTTGGAGGAATATAGAACCACATGAAGTTTTAATAGTCTATCTTCCTCTTTAGCATTTCAATATTTAATTTAAACTAGTTAGTTTCAATTTATTCATTTTTTTATACATTTTTCTATTTTTTGGGCTTTCTATTTTTACCTTTTCTTCCCTATGTGAAAATAGAGTAGTTTTGAGTTAGGGACTTTAGTTTTTTTTAATTTTTATAGGATGATAGCATGTGAATAGGATGATAATGTGTAAGTAGGACAATAACAAAATATTGTGAAAATAGAGTAGTTTTGAGTTAGGGACTTTAGTTTTTTTTAATTTTTATAGGATGATAGCATGTGAATAGGATGATAATGTGTAAGTAGGACAATAACAAAATATTAGTGTTCTAGCTAGTGAGTTTTTTGATATATTTTATAGGTTCTTTGTTATTTCCTATTTTTTATTCTATAACTCATTTCTATAATTCAAGATTCTCTATTTCTATTTTTTTTTTTATATAACCTAGCTTATTTAATGCAATGTAGAAAATAACACAAAATATCTTAATTCTTTCCTTATAATATGATATAAATATATGATTAAACCTACCTTATGGTATTTATGAATGTGCAAAATTGTGTGAATCTTTATTTTATTCATTTGTTACTTATCACACAATTTTGGTTTCTTTTTTGAATGCATCACATTGGGGTCCAATTCCTTGACATAAATAATCTTGACCTTAGGCCTATATTTCAATATGCAATAAATCCTTACATAATATATTAGGATAAGTACACAATGATGGTGGGGAAAATTTGGGTCTTAAGTGACTAATTTTTCCTAATAACTAAAAAAATTAAACTTTGACAGATGAATTGAAATTCCCACACCCAAAATTTAAAGATGATTTAAGAAAAAAATTGTTGCATTTCAAATCCAATTTCTAAACTTTTATTTTTTTAAATTGCTAGTTTTAAAATTTTGATTAATGAGAGAATAGTGAGGTTGTCCTACTTTTACCAATGAAATACAATAAATAATTATACATACTCCCACTCCCTTTTTCTAGTTTCAGTAATTGATTTTTTAAAACTAGTTAGTAGAGTATTAGTTAAGATTATGTATTTATGTAACATATTTGTTTATAATTTTTTAATGAATATTTTTTTTATTAGTTGTCAAAGTGTAAAAATCCTATAAAATTTGGCATGCTTTTTCTAATTTTGTTGATTATCAAGATGAAACTACTGCAAATTCTAAAATTATATGTAAATTTGAAATTAATTTAATTACTAATGATTATCATATGATAATTATTATGTTATTACAAAATCATCCATAAAAGATAAATACAAAAATCATAAATAACTCAATATATACATGGAGAAACCATTTGAGGAAAAACATCCACATGAGAAACAAGACAAGTATGCATTAGTATTCAAAGGAGAGATACATCCACACATTAATGATTTGATTTTTGACAACACTTTGATAACACCTCTGTACCTATAAAAAATATCATGTGTATAATTTAAAGAGAAGTGGGAGAGGAAGAATACAAATGGCTTCCCAAAATAATGTACCACCAAACCATGGTAAAAGAAAAAAATATCATATCCAAAATCAAGAGGTTCTTCTAAGAATAATAAATGAAACTCACAATAAGCCATGAGTAGTGAAAATAACCTCTTTGTTAATAATAGATGGTGTCTTTAACTTGTAGCTCCTACATAATGACCCATATGTCCAGGTATGCATTCAAAATCATCACCCAACTAATATGGGACCCACCATTAACATTTCAAGATGCTCCACTACTCAATTCTTAGGATAAAGTTAAGAAATTTATAATTAGATATAGATTTGTAATGCCACTACCAACTCCACCTCCTTCATGAATGTATACCACAAATATTTTAATTTGAGAATATTTAATATAAAAATTATTTTCTAATTACACACTATGTGTTCAAGGATACTTTCCAATAGTGTTGGAGACACATAAATAATGCATCTAGGATTGCAAAGTAAATGTAACTTTAACCCAAATTATTTTTAAAAATAATCAAGGATTACAATTTTTCAATGTGTATAGCATAAAGCATAAGAGGTGAGAACATATTTTATTTCAAATTTAGATGAATAAATGTAAAAATTTGCTCAAAATATATAATACGTGTTTTTGTGGCATATAAAGAAATTAGTCAAAATAAATAAAGATTAAAATATTATTTTATCTAGATTATGAAAAAATAATACATTTTTAGATAGATAAGATCTAGCTCAATATTCAAGTAGTGTTTCCATGAAATATTGTGATAAAACTTGTTAAGTTGATTTGAGAAGGAAGGTCAAAATTTCTATTTTTTTTTTATAAAATATAGATTTTAGAGTCTATTAGAATCCTCAAGCTTAGAAATATAAGCCTTATAGGAAGCCATCCAATAAATTTGAATTTAGGAAGCACAATCACATTATGTTTTCAAACTAAACAATGCATTTTTCTCGTAAGTATTGATTTTTATATAATGTGATTATGTTATGGATTGAGTATCACCAATCCATCACATGCATGTTATGAATTATGTATCACTTGGCCATCATATATCATGATATATGAAGTCTTGATATTTGATTTAAAAATTATGAAACCTAAATATTATTGTATGATATTAATATATACTTTATATGTATGCTGTCAGGGGGCTAGCTTTTTGCACTCAAACAGTACACTTTCCTAGCTTGCCTGCGGCACCGTTTTCGACTTACTTGAGCTACTCCTAAGAATGCTAGCTCTTTGGGACTGATCCAGATTACGCCTTTGCTTTGCAACACCGAGCTCTCTTTGTTATGCAGCGGAAATGGTATTCACGATCCTAGCGCAGGGTCGCACTAGAACCGACGGTAATCACGAATCCTCAACCGGGTGGCTGCTGATCTGAATGTAGGGCAAAGTAATAGCTTTATTGTCTTAAAAAGCCTTGGGCTCAATTACAATAAAAGAGAGTCTTTGTTACTCTCACAAGACTGATTACAAAACAACGAGTCCCTGACTCGCTGGAACAACTGCCCTTAGGAACACGACACTCTTCAGGCTCTGCTGACCCCTTCACGTGACCTCCGATCCCTGACCTACTTCTGACTAGATCTCTGTTGTTGCTGAATGCTGGTTGTCTTCAAAAGGAGGAGCGTCGCGTTCTCCCAATCGAGCTACATGATGGCTTACCCTGTCCACAGCCCACTGCCCCTTCTGTCTTGGGAACAGGCTGACCTCAACGCGGCGCTTTGATCTTCGCTTTGTGGAACTCTCTGCACTGGGAGCATTCAATGTAGTATGAACCTTCACTTTGAGGGCTTGAATGATGATTTTTCTTGCTTGTAGTGTTTTCAACTACTTCGAGGATGCTTATGCTCCCTTATATAAGCTATTTGTACCAATCCCAGGCCACGGTAGGATGACACCGAGGAATGGGTCAATCCCCCAATTTCCTCCTTACAATCATACAAACCCTGACTCTCGATCCCAGGTAGCAACCCTGTTTCCAACCTTGTTGAACTCACTGCGTTTGCAACCACGATGAGCCCTGTTGGGCTGCGTCCACCACTCGGGGTGTCCGGCTTTGTGTGAACCCCTTAGCTGAATCCGACTTGCGCTCCTTCGGTAGAGTTCCACTCCCCAGCGTGTTCGCCTTATTGGAATACTGGTGCGAGTCCCAGTTTAGGACTGCACTCAGTTGCGAGGGCGATTTCCCTGCGTCCCTAGTGTTGGACTCTCATACCCCTGACATATGCATTATATATCCCATAACCTGATAACTTATCTTAAATATTTGTTAACTGTTTGAGGTAGCTATGCCCAAGGTTCCCAACTAAGGGTTGAACAAAATTGTATCCCTAGGCTCACATAAAAAAAACAAATTTCAACGTAATTACAAATGGATTGCAGCAAATGACTGCAAGAAAAACCAGCAATAACATGACAGTCCAGCTAGAGACAGCTACAGAAATATTAATATTATAGACATTATGTAAATAATGTAATGTTCGTCGGCAACATTTATAATTCTTATTACTTTTAACATTAATATGCATTCAATATTGAGAACGGCTGTAGGGTTGACGCAGCGCCCAAGCAGCATACTATTGAAGTTAATGAAAGCACATTACTCATTCCTGTGAGCGCAGTAGTAGCGCCATTACTGGAGGATATATTAATCATAATCAACACTCACATTCTGCGCTAAGAGAGGGGAGTACCTAAAACTAAATTACTCTACATGCATTTACCATGCAGTTAATGAACTAGGCAACATAGTAATTTACTGGCAGCGCGGATGACAGAATTTACCTAATGCCAGAGGCTTGTGTGAACAGAAGTTCTGAAGGGGGCGAAAAGAATTTAATGGGAAAATGGAAGACACTACGCTGGCAGTAATTTATTGCTTCCCCACAAAAGAGAGTCGACGCCTCTGGTGCAATTAAACCATTATTATTATTGAAGCTGCCAAATTACATCATTCTTGCCTCTCCAAGGAGCTGCGGCCCCAAATTTAATCACGTTTCACTTTGTTTTAAATTTTTTTGTTTGTTTGAGGAAACAACTATTTAATCTTCTTTCGTTTTGCTGTGCAGGTTTAAAGGATCACAACCCTACAGCCCCTCATTTTTACTGCAACGTATTTCCCCATTTCACCACGGATTGCAAAATACGAAGAGGCCAAAACTTTTGTTTTGAAAGCCTGGATTGCAAAATAATTCAAATCCTCTGCTAATAATGTAAGCAATGCAAATTCCATATTAATGGATAATAAAACTAAGAAATAATTCTGTAACATTTTTCATAAAAAACTCAAATCTTCTGTTGAAAAATATACAGTACAAAGACCAACTTAATGAATAATAAAACTAAAATAATGAATAAATATATATTTTAAGTACAAATATTTGATGTAAATCTGTAATGCTATTCAGATTTAAATTTCAAATCCACTTGAAAGTGCAAAATCTTAAAATAAATTAGTACGAATATGATTACAAAATCTTCTCAAACTTTAATCTGCTTATGTTTTATATTCAACCGTATAGCCCTTAGTTTCAGATGAACCTCTTGTGTCACAGTTTGACGTGACTAACAGAAGAGGGGCTAAATCTCAGGGGCAACAGACTGAGCCATTCATAGATGAAAGCATGTTATGTACGAAATTGTAATGCACAAAATACTACAGTTTCCACAGGAAATATCATGCTAGAATGGAAATCTAAAATCAAAGGCTATCCCTATTTTGCATATTATAAGACCCATAAAACAAATAAGCCTTTCTAAGTTCAAAATTCACAAATACTTGTTTACAGACTGCTAATAGACTTGGGTTCTAAATCTGGATAAGCTGCATTATTCGGCACCTGCAACTCTTCATTGGCAAGAGCATGTTCCAACTGTTGTATAAGTCCCCTGGCCTTTCCTGCTACATAAAGTGCTCTCCCTATCTTATATTCATCCATATTTTGAGCCCACTTCCTGGAGCTTAACACCAACGCTGCTTTTACTTTGTGTATGCAACTATATATAATATCTGCCAACGAGCATCCTATCTCATTTAGCAAATCTTCTAAGTCGGTATTTGAGCTACAGTCAATGCTCTTGCACAATTTATAGATGGCGTTGCCCGCTGCTGCTGCTTTCCAATCTATGGAATCATTACCTCCTGCTCTGAACCAACGGACAGCATCTGTCTCCAAATCCTCGGTTTCCTGGGCCTTTTCTTCATAGGTAACAGGAGGCTCTGTTCTCATTTTGCTTTCTTTTGCAAGCTCATTTATTGCAGAAGCTGCAGATTTAGGAGTTACTTTGGTAGAAAGACTAGGCTTTTCCAATTTAGCTTTGAGAGAATAGAAAATTTTATCTGCTGCTTGGCTCAGGATAGGGTCTGCCCCTGCTTCGGTCTCCTCAACAAAAGTAATGATTTCCCATGCCTCAGAGTATGCCTCCAACAAATCCTTCACTCTTTTAGGAGACGGAAAATCACCAGAAGTGCAAGCTTCATCATCTTGTTCAGCATAAACCAAAGAGAGGTGGATTGAGATGCTGATAAGTGACACTGCTGTCATTTTCCAAGATCTTTTGTTTGCCCCCATAAAATGCTTTTCCACCTCTAATGGTTTTGGACTAATCTTGCATAAATACTTGAATCCCATGTGAGGCTTTTCAGGATCCAAACAGTTCACACCTACACCCTGAGGGGTCTTTCTCCTCACTAAAAACTGAATCAGGCCTTGGCAGCTACTTTCTCCATCTTGATTACCTTGCAAGATAAGTTCCTTTGCTTTTGCAATGGACTTCCTATTAGCTATCCATAGGCTCTCTGGTGTCTCCTTCAACATCTCTAAACCATCCAAAACTTTCTGATATTTTAAATATTCTTTAGCCACATCATCTAAGTGCTTTGCTAACATCTTGGAAATTAATTTATCCATATATTTGTTCTGAAAGATGCTGATAGAGATGAACCAACAGACTTTGCTAAATAAAACCATGACCAACTGTAGCTTCAGAGCCATATACAGTAATATATTTGGCAAGTTTACCTTGAACGGCTGGCTAGCAATGAGCTTTTTAATTTTCTCATCCAACCTTTTGGCTTGGGGCAGCTGGGGTTCATGGGATTGCAGCAGCTCAGTAATGTACCTTGTCCAAAAATCCTCCATCCAAAATCCCTCGCGCCAGGTTTTAGATTGCCATCTTCTGTAATACCCCGCAGCAGTACAACATCTCCATCCAATTATAACCCATCCTATGGCAATAAACACACATTGCAGTATGACTATCATGGTCTTAAACAGATCCAATAGATCATCACATATATTTGTATGTTTTGGGCTCACCACAACCCATCCTACAACTGATACTACAATTTCAATTGTGACTATGGATGCCACACTGGAGCTCAATGCGGATCTGGCAATGATAAATTCAGGGGAATAAGCACGAGCAATAATATATGACCTAAATACTTCATCTTCAACCCTCTGCCAAGAATACCCTTGCACCTCCTCTGCCAGGCTACAATCTGAATGAGAAGCATGTTTTCCTGAAAGAATTAGAGGGATTTTTTGAGCCAGAATACTCTCGATGCCTCTACTGCCCACATAAGCGCAGCCCAGAAGAAGAATTAGCAATATGAGACAGATGGATATTAGGGAAGTGGAAGCAAAGTACACACCAGAGCCAAAACCCATCCAATTAAGCTCCCATGTCCCCATGTAGGAGGGTGAATCAGATGATGAAGGTGAAGATGGGTTTAACAATGAAAGCGAAGATGAAGTAGGTTTAGTCTTGGACATGTTATTAATATGAACCACAGCATACAATTCAGAGGTCATTTCGAGGAAGATAGCTATCACCAGGGCAGACAAATTGCCCCAAAAGTTTTCTGAGTCACGACGTGCCATCCCTGGTAGCAAATATCCCACCAGCACGCACAACATCACTCTACTGCTATGTATCATCCACAAGTCTACTCTTTCTAAATATAACCTATCAAATGACTGTTTGAGTAGAGCGCTTTGGTGGCTACTAAGCAAGTCAAGGATCTGAATTGTGAGAGCGCTGAGAACAAGAATATCACCAGGAATCCAATGAGCTCTGCTCTTCAATGCTTTCACCGTGTCTACACTGATGAGGAGAATGAGTGCAATTGCGACTGTAAATGATATCACCACGTTAAACACAGCATTGGCAGCAACCTGTTGGCTGTTCAACCATGCAATTGTCTGGTTTACTTGCACTAAGTTCATGATTTAACAGGTGTAAGAACACAAGCCACACAATGAACCAGAGAGGCAGGGGAAAGTCAGAAAGCAAAATTAAATTTTATATTAGCAGGGCAATATTTTACCCGTTTGGGTTAGAAGTACTTCAGTTTTCCTAAAGAGCAGCTTAAAAAAGTACTAAATTTTTAAAACAGAGCACTTAGGTCTTTGGTTCCAAGTCTTAGCTGCAGATAATATTTATGAGTTGAAAAAAGTTCTATGTTTGGAAAGTTGAATGTACTTTAACAAATGGGGGAGAAAGTGGGTTAGTAGAAAATAATTTTCGTGAAAGCTAAATCTGTATTTTAAAATGTTTTTTCAAAGTGGATAGACTTTAATAAAGTGGGGAGAAAGTGAGAACTTTTGTCGAATTAAATTTGTACATCTTTCAAAGTTGATAGATTATATGAAGAAAGTGGGGGAGAAACATAATTAATTTGGATAAAAATGTAACATTTATAATAATGTGTATTGGAGAAAAATTAAGAAAATGATGAAAAATAACACTTTTTAATCATGCATATGTTTCTAGAAGGAACAAGTAGAACTAGATTCCTTTTAGTAAATCAAATGAAGTATTTTGTCCTTGAATGCAAATGATACTCAAATAATATCTTGCTATTCCTTGTTGTTCCCTTAATCTTTAAAATGAATGCATTGGATGTTTCTAAACACTAGCACATAGCATCAAATATTGTAATGTATGTACTTCGTCAACTCAAGTAAAATAAAGGGGATCAATTGGCCAAAAAATAAGTTAAATTTTAAAAAAATCTAATGTCAAGTCCATGACCATGAAAATGACCCAACATGGATAACTTGTCAAACCCAACTGGATAACAACTATATCGGGGTTTATGTACAATAAGCTTAATAATTATAACATGCTTGGGAATGGGTAAACATATATAGGTGTGTATATGAGGATAATAAATATATGGAAATGTGTGTATGCAAATAGGTAAAGGATCAGTGAATGAGCCCTACTTTGCACAAGATCATACCACTTGTCAATATGTACATGTATTAATACATTCTTCCAAAATGGGCACTAAACTAAATGGGAAATAGACAAATTTTTCCATTATAATAGTGCAAAGGAAAGATACATTTTGTAATGCTAATCTAGTTATTAAATGAATGCACATAGATGTTCGACACAACTAACCTAGATTAATTAATCCAATTTGTGAAAGATAAAATTTGTAATAAATTATGTAAAAATTAAATAGAAAATTATTAGACACCTCACTGTGGGAATTATAATGAAGCACAATAGTTTGATGTTGCACATATTCCACTCACTAATGGTGGCATAATCAATGCTCATAATTTGAGGAATATCCTAAGTTTGTAACAATCATTAAATCTTTTTTTTGTTGAATCTACATATGCAATATTGATCAGGTGTATTACATGGTATTAACCTAATGCACATTAAGGAATTATAGATTGTTGGAATAAATGTCTCTTGTATCTCTAATATTTGTTGTTTTATAATGACTAATGGTATTGAGAATACCTCTAGGTGAGATTTTTGAATTGTAAGGGTTGTGTTCTCGTAGGTCAACTCCCTTAATTAGAGAAAATTTATAGCCATGTGCAAAGAACAAAGACAACACTCTTGAGCACACATACATATCTTAGATCAATTTGATGTAGATTTTAGTGATCTAAAGTGAAATGTTCCTAAAATGATTTAGACTTGTGCTCTTAGTTTGTCTATATGAATTCTAGATTCCCACTTATGAATTAATACACATTGGATGGCTTTAAATTCTAAGGCGTGGCAATAAATAATGAAAATATTTACCAAATCAACACATAATGGTTAGTTTGAGGATCTCTAAACTTTGGATTGAAGGTGATTCCTTGAATATTATCAATTTCTTTAAGAAAGGAATTCCCCCTTCTTGGTCCATTAATAATTTTATTGTGGATGCTATTTCATTTTGTGGGGAGTTTGAAGAAATTTATATTTCCCATGCCTATAGGGAAGCAAATGTTGTGGTTGATTGGCTGGCGAATTATGGTGTGTCTTCGGCTAAAATGTGGAGGCAGGATGAAGTCCTTCCAATTGATTTAAGCATGTTATTATTAATGATTGGCATTAATTTTTCTACTTTTCCCACCTCCTTGTTTTTGGGCTTGTGTGGGAATCATGAATTTTGTAGTATGATGGAACTTATCGCACAGATTATGATCATTGGAACTTGTGGCTTCTCTTAGCAGATTTGTTTTAGAGTCCTTTGCATTATCTCCTTTTGAACTATTCTAGATTTCTTCACATGCTTTCTGGGTAGCTCTGTGACTATTGTCTTTGCCTTGTCTTGTGAGTGCTCTGCAAGTTTCTCGATGATGGGTGGGGATAGGTGTTGAATGGAGCCGCTCTCTTGTGATGATACCAAGGCTAATCCCAAAGTTTATAAAATTTTGCAGAGAGGGGGTGTTACTCCTTACTTGGAGAGACTAAAGGGTTTTAAATCCTCTGTCTCTAAGGAGTTTGTGGCTACCTGGCATGGTCACATGGTGAGTTTGTATGGTAGGGATATTACCATTGATGAAGATCTTATTGTAGAGGTGACTGGATTATCAATGGAAGGTAGGAGATTTTACCAGGACAATAATATTTCATAGTCTACTAGGCAGACTTTTCTCTATGATAGGGAAAGGGCTAAAATGGTTCACTTGGACTGTGGTAGCTATGACCGTACTAAGATCAAACCAATTTGGCGAGCGGTTGTTGTGGCGTTAATGCGCTACTTCACTCTAGATGGTAGATTTATGATGCTCTATGGTCATCACTTTGTTCTACTCAACCATTTTTCACCATGGTACAAGCTAGTTTCTTTTCCCTTCTATTTGTTGTTGTCTATGGAAGAAAGCATCTCAAATCACAAAAAAACCCCTAGGAATCCCTTTTTGCATGAAGGATTAATGCTTTTAATTGTTGAGTTTATCAAGGCTAACTGCATTGTGAGAACTCCTCGATCCGCTATTTCTAAGAAATTGGGGATAGAAAGTGGGAAATGCAATATTGTTGAAATTCAGGAGTCTGCTGCTACGAAGGCTGAGGATGAGTCAAAGGGTTGGTCTGATGGTTTTGATACTGATCTAGATTATTCTCCGTCTATGGGTGATGTTTTCCCTTCTTCCTCGAAAGCTACTCATCATGTGAAACATAAGTTGAAGATTCCTAAGGGTGTTGTTGAGGGCTCTACTGGTAAGAAGTGTAAGGATCGTGCCAAGGAAATGAATGATAATATTGAGAAGGTGGCTGGTAGTATTCAGGTTGAGGTGTCAGGTGGTGGTGGCTCCCCTGTGGTTAGTAAAAAGAATTTGGTTGAAAACCCTGAAGATTCTGCTTAGGGCTCTACTTCTAGGGATCGGGGGAAGGCTAAGTTGGGTTTTGAGGATGTTCATATAGAGGAAATACAGGGTGGTTTGCATTAGGGCAGGGGTTTGTTCTGGGGTGCTATGGATTTTTTGCAGGCATCGGGCCTTGTGAAGGAAGGGGTGGATATTTCTTTCAATTTGCTTATGTGGCTTGTTCAAGAGATTCAGGATCTCCATAACAAACATGATACCATTGCTAGGTGCAACATCTCTACTTTGTGAAGTCTGATTGAGTAGGATTCTATTTTTGCTATGTCTTGGTCTTTGAATTCGAGTGTTAGTTGTATGGTGGATGAAATTGCTTCTCTAAAGAATGACTATGGACTGAGAGTGGCGATGTTGGAGAGAAAGAATAGGCAACTCCGAAGGGATTTGGATATGCTCATAAACATAAGTAGGGAGAAGCTAGAGGTGTTGGCCGAGGGGATGATTTTCCTTAATCAGAAGGCCATGGAGCCAACTGGGAAGGGATTTTTCAGTGATAAGGAGATCTCGGATCGTGGGGAGGAAGTTGGTATGGATGGGCTTTCAACTGATTTGGTTGTTGGTCCTAGTGTTTGTACTCATAGTAAAACCAAGAAAGGTAAGAAGGATGTTGCTCATGATGTGGAAGAAATTATGGAAATGCATGACAAGTTGGCGACCAAGGATTTGGGGGTTGCAAAAATGCTTAAAGAACTACTTTAAGGGTCGTTTGGCTTGTCTTTCTTTTTTATTTTGGCCGATGTTACTTCAGATGGTTGGCTGAAGGTCTGGTAATCAGCTGGCATTTTTTGTGGGTGGGTAGTCAATTGTCTTATCTTTACTACCACTTCCTTTTTTGCTTAGAGTTTTTGGTCCCTTCAAAACCTGTTTTGCATTAATCAAAAACACATAATGGTCAATGAAATAGGAGGGACTAAAAAAAAATTGAAAAATTAAATTTCAAGGGTGAATTACATGTGGCATAAGAGATAACCCAAACACCATAGGACAATGAGGTCTAAATATCAAGGTGATAAATGATTATCTTGAAATAAGCACAATGATAGGCATAATAAATGATGAATGTGTGGGAAAAAGTGAGGACGTGGATAGGATAATGTTGAATGTATTTAATTGTGTAAATGGAAATGGATGAAGGATTGGAGAATGTTTCCAAATCTGCACAATAGTGCAATATGTATTGACATGTAATTACATTAATAAATTCTAACAAAATGGGCCTAAAACTAAAAAGGAGTTAGCATGGGTATAAAAGTTTCACCATTACATTTTTCCTCCACTTTGACATGCATGTTTACCTTAAAATGAACATGTGTTTCAAAGAATATGAACATTCATAAACATGCATAAGAGGTATCTATGTACACACAAAAATGAACATGAGTAGCTTTTGTCGCATAAGTTAAAACAAGCACAACTACAAGATGATTTTATCATCTACAAACATGAGAGAATAAAGATAATTGGGTTATAAGTTTTTCCTATACTAAAATAACTTGCCAAGTGTAGTGATAGTAGGATGACAATGAGTGTAGGGTCATAATGGGCCAAATAGTGGAAATAGGGTAAAAATGTGTGTTTACTTAGCCAAAATCTAAAAATGGATATTTGAATTTTTCTATGTGTTGGGTAGAATGTATGATTTGGTTTGGTAATACTAGGCCAAAACATGTATTTGTTAGTAATGGATATATGTTTCTTAATAACAAATATCCATTATAAATAGATGCGTTTATGATAAAGCAGACATCCATTATTAAGAAATAAAAATTTGTTTCTCTTCCCCCAAATCTCAAAAGGTTTATATGGTGCGATGACCTACATGTTTCACACAATAGAGAAAAGGAAAATAGAAAACAGAAAAAAAATATCTAAGAAGGAAAAAAAGATATTAGTTTTTGGAGAGAAAACAATTGTCATTGCATCAACAAATATATACTGGTAAGTTTTTTTAATTTATTTTTAGTTTTTTAATTAATTCAATTTTTATATGATTAAGGTTTTCATTTTTTTAAATTCTAAGCATTAGTTTTAAATCATAAACTTGTATACTTTAAATTTCAAATAGAAAATATGGATGAGGAATCTCAAATCCTAGACACTCCCCAAGTGAACCCTCCTCCACCAAACCCTCCAAAAATTCAACAGAAAATTGAGAAAAATATTAATGAATTGAATAGCATTATAGAATTGTATCTTTAGGACCATCAATTGGCTTCATTTGCATCCACCTTAGAGGAAATTATCACCCATGTTCGAACCCTCACAAGAGAACATGATCCATTTTAGTAATGGTTAGAAGCCAAGAGGGAAGAACATTCTATCATCTTATCATATGAACAAGTGAAAGACTTAGATGTAACTTAAGCCATGCTAGCACAACATTTTTTCAATCCTAAAATCGGATTACTTGTTGATGTATGTAATCCTATGTTTTCAATCAAATGGTGCACACATGAGGGTATCACAAGTAATTTTTGGGATCATTAGTGGATGGATTTTGATAAACCACCCAACTAAAATCTTGTTATGCCTTTATATATTAAATCCTTTATGAACTATATACATAGTTTATTTTAGGTCACCATGTCAACAATTTTGATTTTAGATTTTTCTAAGGAGTAAGTAGAGGAATGTTTCAAGGTAGACCTAGGAAAATGTGACAAAATGTCAGTTGTACACTTATTACCCCTCCTCATATCCCTTATTTTTTAGAGTCACCAACGGACTCAAGCCTCAAAATCACCTACAAAACCAAAATATTCCTTCCACAAGAGAGCAACAAGAGAAAAATTATTAGTTGATTATGGGCATAACGGATTTCATTAAACCCCAATATGATTACATGGATTAAATTTGGTTGAATGATTGAAATGTACATATGATTCCTTGCTTATATATGAAAGGTTGAGATATAATATAATTGGACAAGATTGTGACAAGTGTCTTAATCCTATCCAATGGAACAACTAAACATAAAAAGTATTAAATGACCTAGGACAAAATAAGTAAATGAGATAAGATAAGACAAGTTCTCATTGACAACTAAGACTTCTAGAAAAAATCCTATGACCTAAGTAAACTTAACATGTGAATATGACCTATGAGGTGAACTAGTTATGTAAAACACCTTATTCACACAAACATTCTCCAACTCCAATTCAACACCTAATCATTGTTGCAAATGCAACACATCAAAGCCTCTCTATCATACACTCTTTTATTGGCCATTTGATTACACAAAATTCTTAGGTAGCATGTATGCATGATATTGGTGATTATACTAGGTCAAATAATATTGTTGAACCTTCCTTTTCCACACATGTTTGTGTGCCTCAAATTGTTGCTCTATTTGCAATCAATTGTGTTTAGGACCTTTGGAGGGACTAGTTAACCATTCCTAAAAAAATGATGTCCCTCTTGTATATAAGCTTCACAAGATGAGGCAGTAGGGTCTAGAACACAAGTTGAGGCCCATCAATACAAGAACACAAATAGGGTCATTAGGAGCTAGAGTAGAAGAGGAGAAACACCAATATTTTTTTAGGTAAAATTTAAAGTTATTTAATGGTTTATTTTATTTGAATTTAATATAAAAAAGATTATTAATAATGTATCTAAGTGAGATAAAATTTGATGATAAGGAGGAGCTTAGATAAGTTCATCATGGTACTCTTTCTTCCATTCAATTTGGCCTATACTTGAAAATATAAATTTTTCTACATGTCTAACCTTTTTTTATTGTATGCATTTTATTTCTTGTGAGTAATTAAATATTAATTTATATCTTGATTTTATTTTTTATATTCTATTCAAAACATGAATGAGGTGGCACCTTTACCAATATGTTTTAGTAGAACTCAAGATCATCCTAAGGGACCATTCATTCGTAGAATGACTCTCTAGAACAACACAAAAGGGACGAGGTAATTGAATTGAACCTTACTTGAATTATTATTTTAGAGAACATATAGTTGATTGTAGGGATTTAGATGTTAATTTCAAAGTTGTTATGATTATATGTATACATAAAATCTTACATTATTGTCGTATACAAAAATCTTAGTTGGTTCATCCATGATGAGTCCTCAGTAATTGCAAGATGCCTCATTGGTGGTAGATGTTTTTTTTGTAGTTACAAATAAGTTTCTATTTAGTAGCAAATATTTTTTTTATTTCCACATCTAACCTAGCTTTTTGTTGTACGCATTTCCTTCTTTATCAATAATTATATATTAATTTATATAAATTTTATTTTACTATTATAACCTATTCAAAAAGTGAACAATGTCATGTCTCTACCCTCATGCTTCACTAGGACTCTTGATCGTCCTAAGATACCATCATTTACAAAAAAAGATATTAGAACAAAAATAAAGTGTTGATTAATTGAATTGAATTGATTTTTAATTTAAATTTTTTGAATTGTAGTAGATAAGTTTCTATTTACTAGTCTATTTTATTTACCATTCAACTAATTAATCAACTTAGTGGTTTGATTAGTTATTGGAGTCAAATTTGCATCCATTAACTAGTAAGAATCACGGAACCAAGAGGCCACTTTTTGATGATCTTCCATAGTTTGATGATTCACCAAAGACATGGGGTCAAGTGTACCCTTGTGATTTGATGTATCCATTTGGCATGCAAATTTAATATAAATTTTGAGATGGCATATGCCATATTTTGTGAAAAATGTTTTGAGTTGGCATGTATGCCAATATTTTGTATGTGTATAATTATTCTACACTTTTATATATACAATTGATAAACATTATAATTTATTCCTTGTGTGCATGCATTCCTACTTTGACACTTAAAGTTGAATATTAAATCATTTTATAATGGTTGAGTTATGAACAATAGTTCATGTTATAGATTAATTCCTTATTACATATTTTTTTCTTGGTAGAAAGATCGTATGTAGCTTTTTACCTCAATACATAAAATTATTTCTTTCCATGATGGTAGTCAAACTGTAAACATTGAAAATTGTATTCTAAAAATTAAAATAACTTAAATGCAAACAAATAGAAATTAAATTACCTCTAACCTATGAAATCCACTACAAACCTCAAAAATAAGTTAATGATGTTGCTTCATCTTTAATGTATGTGGATCATGCAATATCAAATAAAATAACACCAATAAGGCAATGAGTGATAGATTTGACATAATATGATTGCTTAGATTTAACATAATAGTAGAATTCCCTCTAGGGGTTCTTCAAAAATTTCCAAGAGAAGATGCAGGGAAGGCAAAGAATTCTAAAAAATGTTGTAGAGAAATACAAGAATGACATAATTTTCTTGGTGAACAAAGATTGTTGCATAATGGATGTTGTAGAACCTAGGACCGAATGGATCCTAGAACTCCAGGATATGAAGTTGAGGAGAATGAAGTTGTTAGTTTGGCTGATCTTATGTTGTGCAAACCTAGGGATACCACACAAGAAAGATATGACACCTATAAGGAGAAATCAATGGAGGTGCATATGGAGCAAAGAAATCACAAATTAAAAAAACAAATATTAAAATGACTACACGATTTGCAGAAGTAATGGGGATCACTAAGGAGCAATTTGAGCAAGAAAATAGGGTATGTGCAGGATTATCATGGAAAAAACAGGCCCTTAAGTGGCAAAAAATTCAAAAAAATTAGAGTTAGGCAACTTGGCGTAAAAATTTGAATAAGTTATCTATATTATTTCAAAAATATGTTAGAATATAATCTAAAGCAAATTGAATGTAGTTTCTAAACTACTAGGTTTATTTTTATTTTATTTTAAATCTCTATTTAAAAAACTTAAATTTTAAAAATAAAAAACTAAAAATTATAAGATTTTAGATATAAGTAGAGGACTCATGTCCCAATGTGATGCATATTTTTGTAATTTTTTTTCCAAGTAAATAATTAATTATGAATTTTTTATTACAACTTTTAAAAATATAAAACCTCGAATGTCTAACCACCTTAACTTGGTCAAAACTTCATGAAATTCATTTTTTTTTAATCCTATAGTATGTGAAGCATAGAATGTGATGCATGTTTCAGATTCAAAAAATGTCATACTATTTGAAAGTTATAGATTTTTTTCAATCAGCCTATCAATTAGAACTTTACTCATAATTCAAATAGAAAATGAATAATAATTATTTATTAAATTCAAAGTAAAGCATAATTTATATTGGTGGAAAGCTAAGAATCTCCTTTAAAAACCCTTTTCATTTCATCAATTTTGGGTAAAAAAAAGGTCATCAGCCACATACCCTACAAATACCCATCATATCGCTACTTTTTGGCCCATCATGATCCTACACATACCCAAGTATAAGTCTGGCTCACTAGAAGGATCGTCAAGTATCAAAATAACTGATAGAACAACTACGACTCCTTTGGTTTCCCATAAGTCCTCTAGGACTAAGACTACTAAAAGAGAGAAGAGAAAAGAACCTATCAACACTCTGATGAAGGAGAAGGCCTCTATGGTTAAACATCAGAATAGGCTTGAAAAGGAAAAAGGTTGCTCTGATAGCACAATAAACTGGCCCAATGAGAAGGAGAGTGAAAAAAAAGGCCACCAGGGAGCAGTACTTGGGAGTAAATCTTGAGGATTTGGGAGGAAGGGAAACAAGAATGGCAAGCTTACCTTGAGAATCTACAAGGGTCAACTTCTTCCTCTAGTTGATAGTATTTTTATTTCCTTTTATGCATTCAATTTATTGTTTCAAACTTTTATGTACATATGCAGTCGTTATAAGGAAAATTTCCAATTCATATTTTTATTAGATAGCACTCCTAGGGGGATTCAGTTAAGTCTTCAACTTGTATATGTGTATATATCAGTCAAGGAGAGTTCCGATATATGATATTTATATATGTATGCACCCTTTTCCCTTGATGTCAAACAGGGAGAATATTTTTGAGAGATAGTTAAGGCATGTTTCCAGTAATGACAAAAGGGGAGATTGTTGGAAGAATAAGGAGTTTTTCATTGATGTGTTTTTTTACAACATGAGCATGTGGGATGAGTACAAGTTGTATAGTTATGTAGTTTGGTGTTGTCATTGATGTCAACATTATATTCTGATATGAAGACCATTGTGTAGATTAGTTTGTATAGTTTGGACATATTTTGAGATGGTTTATCTAGTGGACATTTGCAAGAAGGTTTGATCCAATGAAGATAGATGACTTGGGAAAATTGACTGTATCAATATAGGTAATTTCTTGTATAGGACATTTGATTTTTAAGTCTACATTGGTTCACAGATTTATCATGGAAATAGATAACAAAAAAAGAATCAAAGCAACACCATGCACAATGAAACACCAAATTTATGTGGAAAACCTAAGAAGGGAAAAACCATAGTGATGATTAGCTCAAAATATAAAGTAATATCAATACTGATTACAAAGGGCTTAGCACCCAAAGAAAGAAAGGCTCACTGCCAGAATAGAAAAGAAGATAGAGAAGAGTGTTACAATGGGAAATCTATCTATCTCAATTCAATAGAAAATTCCACCATTGCATCACCAACACCTTCGCATTCTTACTAAATATTTTAGACACCTTCTCACCACATCCAGTAAGCTAACACATGAAAGATTGCACTACACTTCAAAAATTCATACCTCTCAAGTCTACAATTTGCACCATTCACATCACACACCTCTATCTTATCATCTCTCAACAACTCAACACATACTTATACCATCTTCAACCATGAAAAAATTCTCCAAGGTTGACTATGCACCTCAATCATGCAAATTAAAATTAGATCAGCACCAAAACATTCCTATGGTGGAAAGGAATGAAGGTGGACCAATACACACCTTAGATAAGACCTAAATCCACTCATACATGTCATGCCACACTTCCATAAACATCGAGGAAACTCCACAATCAGTGTAAACACCCAAGGTCGATCAAACTTGTGTAAACACCATTAAACAATTAAGTACATGCTTCCTCAAATCCAAAGATGACTCACAGGAAACACAAAACACTTGAACACAATCTAGAATATTCCACAAAAACCCTAAAAACCAACAAATTTCTTCACAACAAATTTTGCGTGAAGAATGTACACACACCCAATAAAATCAAATAATTTTGTCATATACTACAACTCAAGAAACCAACTTCTAAACCACCAAAACTCAACTAATTTTTAGGTGAAGAAAGATACAAACACTATCAACACCCTTCCAGATTCGCAAGACCTGAAACAACTCTACAGAGAAATACAGAGCAAAAACATTTCTCCTAGATACCTCTATAATACACAACTCACACACTAGTGAACACACCTTCCTCTGTGCAACAATCCAACACACCAAATTCTAGATGTGACACCTCTAATCCACATATTCAAACCACACAAGAAGATATTCAATATAGAAGAAATGTAGAGGAAAACTAGAATGCTACTCTGCAACATAGAACACCACTACAAAACATTGTTTCCTCTTTGTATTCAAATTTTCTTAAAATCACTTGGAAACCAAACACCAAAAACACATCTTTAGCACTTCATCATCACTACCAAGCCAAATGCAACATAGAAACACAGCCACACATCCATAGACAAAATATTTTCAATGAAACACTAGAGGTTGACACCAATAGCTTACTAATGACAACATTATGTAACTAATTATAGCATCATCAGAGACAACATCAACTCAATACCAACTACTCACATTCCTGCAAAAATCTCCTTCTCATAATGTTGACACCAATGACAACACATAAGCTTGTTGACATCAATGACAACACCAACTATATATACTTACAACAATCTCCCCTTTGTCATTGATGGAAACACATGATGTGAAAAACCATCAACAACAAACACAACTCTGATCATTAATACTCTTGCTCTATACCAACTCTTCTTCTCTTTTATGTTTCTTTCTCCCCCTTACACAACTAGCTCATTACTCTCTCCCTTAACATATTCTTCACATGAATTTCTATCCCTTTGATTGTTTTCACATTACTCTCTCCTCCTTTGACATAAATGGAAAAGGGTAAAAATATTTGCATCATTCATTCTCCCTCTTTTACCACTACTTTGCAACTTCCTTTCCTTTACTGCTCTGCATACTCCCCCTTATGAGCACCCACCAAACTACATCAATGAACAATCACTACATATTGACAACTCTCACTCATCTTGACTACAACAACCAATAATGCCACTACCTACTCCCCTTGAAAGGTAGTCAACAACATCAGTCTAGACCAAAGAATGAATCTTGAGATCCACTAGACTAATGTATCTCCTTATGCATCTAGTTCAAAGAAGAAGGGGAAATAACCCCCAACTTCTCCCAGAGATACTCAAAAGTATCTTTAGGAAGATCCTTAGTGAATATGTTAACAAAATGATCCTTTTTAGACACATATGCAAGCTTCACTTCATTCTCTACAACCTTATCTCTCAAAAAGTGGTACCAGATTGAGATATTCTTTGTCCTTGAATGCATTATCAGATTCTTTGATATATTGATAACACTTGTATTATCATAGAAGATAGAAATTGGTTCATCATATACCACTCTAATATCCTTTAATATTTTTCTCATCCACAAAACTTGTGTGCAACAAGATGTTGCTACAATGTATTCTACTTCTGCAGTAGATAAAGAAACTAAATCTTGTTTCTTATTTAGCCATGAAACCAATCTACATCCAAGAAATAAAGCACCACCACTTTTACATTTCTTGTCATCTACACAACGAACCCAATCTGCATTTGTGTAAGCACTCAGAGTAAATTCAGTATCCTTTGGATACCACAAGCCATGATCTAGAGTGTCCTTCAAGTATCTGAATATCCTCTTCACTACTACAACATGTGACTCTCTAGGATCTTCTTGAAATATAGCCACAACACAAATTGCATGCATGATATCCGATCTAGTAGCAATTAGATATAGTAGTACTCCAATAATTAGTCTATACTTGCTCTTATCAACCTTAGAGGATTCATCATTCTTGCTCAATTTGCAATGAGTAACCATATGGGTACATACAGGTTTAGAATCTTTCATTCCAAACTTCTTCAAGATTTCCTTGACATAATTTGATTGTGAAATGAAAATACTTCTATCTGTCTAATTGATCTATAGCCCAAGGAAGAAATTCATCTCCCTAAACATTGAAATTTCAAATTCTTTCTACATCTCTTCTAAAAATTCTTACAAATGTTTCATTTTCTCCAAAAATTATGTTGCCTACATACACAACCACAATCAAGATTTGATATTTTTTCAACTTTGAAATAAAGATTGCTATCTATGGTACCTTTATTGAATCCTTGTTGTAACAAGTACCTTTCTAACCTTGCATACCAAGATCTAGGAGCTTGCTTCAGCCTATATAATTCCTTCTTCAATCTGTAAACCACATCTAGTTTATCTAATAACTAAAATCCTTCTAGTTGTTCTTTGTGTACTTCTTTTGAAATTCACCATTCAAGAAAGCAGACTTCACATCCATTTGATATGCTTTGAAATCCTTATGTGTTGTGAAAGCCAAAAACATCCTAATATCTTCCATTCTTAGCATGAGAGAAAATGTTTCCTCAAAGTCTATTCCTTCTACTTGTGAGTAACCTTTACACACAAGCTTTACCTTTTTTCTTACCACTTCTCCACTCTCATTTAGTTTGTTCCAGAATACCCATTCAGTTCCAATCACATTCTTTTTGGCTAGTCTTGGGACAATTTCCCAAGTTTGATTTTTCTCAATCTACATTAGTTCTTCTTCCATAGACTTGATCCAATACAATTTATCCTTGCATGCTTCAATCAATGTTTTAGGTTCAACCTTCTTCTTAGTACACCTTTTCTCTTATCACCATTGATTTGTTCTTCAAAATGATTCTTCTGCACATACTTAGGAGTTTTGGGAATCTTTTTTAAAGCTTCTTCCTCTTCAATTTGCACTTCTTTTTCCTTAGATTTTTCATCTTCTCTGCAAGAAGACTCATCTGATTCATATCCATCTATCACCACTTAATTCTTTTGTAGGTCTTCATCAACCTTGACACTTTCACTCAACAATCTTTCTTAGCCTTTTGTTGTAGCACTGGCAAGCTTTGATTTTAGTAAGATATGAAGGAAGATACCTTCATTAGACCTTGCATCAAACTTTCCTAATTTTTCTTCATCTCTTCTGATATCGCATGTGCTTCCCAACACTCTAAATTATTTGACAGTAATAATCCTTCAATACCATAGCTCATAGGGAGTCTTTGTGTTGTTTTCTTTTGCTTGTACTCTGTTAAGTATGTAAACAACAGTATAAATTGCTTCTCTCTAGTCGACTTATGGTATATTTTCTTCTTTCATCATTGTCCTCATAGCTTCTTGAACAATCCTATTCTTTCTTTCAACTACTCCATTTTGCTAGGGATTCCTACGGTAGATAAATTCCTCTTTATTTCATGATTCTCACAAAATGTATTGAATTCATTAGAGGTGAACCCTCCACATTTTTCATACCTCAAGAACTTTATTTTCATATCCATTTCATTCTCAACCATAACTTTGAATTCTTTAAACTTACCTAGGGCTTTTGATTTTTATTTGAGAAAAGTAACCCATATCATTATAGAATAATAATCAATCAATAGCATGAAATACATGTCACCTTGAAGACTTCTTACTCTAGTAGGACCACAAATATCTGTAAGTTCCAATTCTAATAGTCTGATAGAAGATTTTTCTTTGACTAAAATTATTATTTTTAACTAAATCTTCACATTCGGGAACCTATAGCGGCTAAACCATGAGGAATTTGAAGATGGTGCAAACTAGAGTCTCATCAAATTTTGTCTGTAGATTCTAAAATTAATTTTTTCAAAAAATTTGGAATCAAATTGCACTTGTTTTTCCATCTCCCATGAAAATTGGTTTTTTTTTCAGAAAACAACATTTTTAAAAAGTGACGCACACCGTATAACGTATAACTTTTTTTCCATGAAGGATAAAATTATAATTCTTTCAAATTTAGATTTGTAACTCCAATATCTAGTGCTTCCACTTGGTTAGATAGTTTTTTATTGAATTTTTTTTTACTTAATCAAGTTTCAAAGTTAAACTAATTACAATTCAGACACAACGCTACCGTATAATGCGTAACTTTTTTTGTATATGTCAAAATTTAATTTAATTTTTTTGTTGGATCAAGGATTTCAATATCTGGTGCACTCATATTTTTCAAACTTTTTTTTTCTATAATATTCTATTTTTCCACATGTGAAGAACAAATAAATTCATTTTCGATGAAAACCCTATGTTTAATAAAACTTAAAAACAAATACATAACAAAACCAAAACATATTAAAATTATAGTCATTGGATAGCTCTCTGAGGAATACCATAATCATTTCAAATAAATTTTAAATGAATTCATTTGATCTCCCAAAAGCTAAATAAAAAGTGATTTTTTATCACCATTTTGATAGGTGTAAAGGAGACTCATTTATAGGTATGGTTTAAAACTAGCAAGGTTCTATCCAAGGGGGTTTGATCTAAGGTGATTTGATCAAACCCTCTTCAATTGGAATCCTTAAAATGGAACTTTTTAAGGCTTAAATCATTATATTTTCTAAAAATATGTGATTTCAGCTAAAATAAGCTCCTCTCAGGAATTGTAAACCACTATTGTGGCAGCACCTCTTTGAAACTTCTTCTTTCTTGCTTTCCAACTTGACATTCTTTATAGATAACATTGATAAGCTTTGTATTCTTTGGCAGAACTCTCATAGATTGGATAGAACTTATTCTCACTAGTCTATCAAAATTAAGTAAACACCATTAAGTACATGCTTCCTCAAATCCAAAGATGAGTCCTGGACAACACACCATGCTTGAACACAATCCATAATATTCCACAAACACCTTGAAAATCAACAAATTCCTTTGCAACAACTTTCACTTGAATAATGTACACACCCATTACACTTAAATAATTATGTCATATATTGCAACTCAAGAAACTGACTTCTGAAGTACCAAACTTGAAACAATATTTAGGTGAAAAAAGATACAAACACTATCAACACCCTTTCAGATTTGCAAGATCTTAAACCACTCTACAGAGAAATGTGAAGAAAAAAATTTCTCCCAGATACCTCTGCAATACACAATTCAAACATTGGTGAACACACCTTCCTTTGCACAATGATCCAACACTCCAAATTTTTTATGCAACACCTTTTATAAACATATCCAAACCACACAAGCAAATATTCAACATAGAAGAAATGCATAGCAAAACCAAAATGCTACTCTGCAACACAGAACATCACAATTTTCTCAAAATCACTTGGAAACCAAGAACCAAAGACACATCTTCAACATCTTTAGCACTTCCTAATGGGTGATCCCACAAGGTTGGTTTACAATTTATGGGAGATTGTAAGTTTTACTGAAAACACATATTTTTAGAAAATATAATGATTTAATCCTTATAAAGTTCCATTTAAAGCATTCCAATTGAAGAGATTTTGATCAAACTACCTTAGGTCAAACCCCCTTGGATAGAACCTCGCTAGTTTTAAACCATACCTATAACGAAGCCTCCTTTACACCTATCAAAATGCTGATAAAAAACCACTATTGATTTACCTTTTGAGGGATCAAATGAATTCATTTAAAAATTATCTTTTGTAAGTATGTAGTCCTAATTATAAGCTTCCCAAAATGTATAATTTTAAATAAATTTAATTTTATTATTATATTTATTTTTTTATTTCTTGTGAATATAGGTTTTTCAACGAAAATTAAGCTCTTTGTTGTGCACATGTGGAAAAATAGAAGATTATCAAAAAAAATTTGAAAAATATGAGTGCCCCAGATATTGAAGTCCTCGATCCAACAAAAAAAAAATTGAATTTCGATACATACAAATAAATTTATGTGTTATACGGTCCGCCTATGTATGAATCATAATTGGTTTGAATTTGAAACTTGACTAAGGAAAAAATATTCAATAAAACACTATGAAACCAATTGGAAGCACTATATATCATAGTTACAAATCTAAATTCGAAAAAAATAGAATTTTATCCTTCATATAAAAAAAGTTGTGTTATACAATGAGCGTCACTCCTTAAAAATGGTGTTTACTGAAAAAAAACTAGTTTTTGAGGGAGGTGGAAAAAGAAGTGCAATCTGATTCTAAAATTTTTAAAAAATATATATTTAGAATCTACAGAAAAAATTTCACAAATCACTAGTTTGCATCATCTTGAAATTCCTCACGGTTTAGTTGCTATAGGTGTCCGAAAGTGAATATTTAGTTAGAAAAAATTAGTTTAGTGTCCAGTTTGGCCAAAAATTGTAAACCGGTATTGTGAGTTCACCCTCATCACTACCAAGCCAATTGCAACATAGCAACTCAACCACACAACATAGACATAAGGTTATCAAAGAAACACTAGAGGTTGACACTAGTAGCTTACTAATGACAACATAATGCAACTAATCAACTCATCATCAGAGACAACATCAACTCAATAAAAACTTCCCACACTCTTGCAAAAATATCCTTCTCATACTATTGACACCAATGACAACACATAAGCTGGTAGAGGTCGGTGAAGACTCTCCAAACCTCCTCCTTCCAACCCTTCCTTCCTCTCCTCTTCTTCTTCTCCTCTCTCCTCTTAAAAAATTATCTACAAAAATAAAATTTCCAAAAGAAAGCCAAGAACAACAAGATGGGAAAAACCCCTCTCCTCTAAAGAAAGAAATATAAATAGAAAAAGGAGGAAAAACTTCCTCTCTTAAGGTCTCAACCACCAACTAGCTCCCCATTTTCGAAACCCAATTGAAATGATAATTTTAATATGGTTAAAATATATTAAATAGTATTTTTAAGGTTGAATAAACCCCTTAAACTTGTTTAAACCCACAAAAGTGGTTTACAATTTGAATGAGGAAGGAAAACTTGTAAAAAATGAACCCATGCCAAAAAAGTTCATTTTGGGGTTTTGAACGAGCCAAAAGAGCGTTCAAGAAAACCCATTTAATGCAAGCATAGAAAAAAAAATGAAACCCCTTTTGGGAAGGGGTTCACTAAACCTCCCCTGGTTCTAGCGAACCCCCCTTTTCCCTAATTTTTTACCTTGTTCACAAAAAAACCTAAATTTTTACGCTTCAAAGCTCGAGTTGAGGATGAAAATGGAGGAATCTTCACAAACCCAACTAGAATCAGGTAGTCCTCAGAATGATATATCCAACGAATGTAATTTTAATATGTTTTAGTTTTCTTATGTATTTTTTTTTTAGTTTTAGCAAACATATTTTTTTCATTGAAAATGAAGGTCTATGTTTTGCACATATGGAAAAATAGCAGATTATCAAAAATAAATTTGAGAAATATGAGTGCACCAAATATTGAAGTCCTTGATCCAACAAAAATAAATTGAATTTCAATATATACAAAAAAAATTATGCGTTATCTGCGTGCTATGTTTGAATTGTAATTGATTTGACTTTGAAACTTGATTAAAGAAAAAATATTCAATAAAAAACTATCTAACCAAGTGGAAGCACTAGATATCGGAGTTACAAATCTAAATTTGAAATAATTAGAATTTTATCCTTCATGGAAAAAAATTTATGCATTATATATGGTGTGCATCACTTTTTAAAAATGTTGTTTTATGAAAAAAACCAGTTTTCATGGGAGATGGAAAAAGAAGTGCAATTTGATTCCAAATTTTTATATATTTTTAGAATCTACAAACAAAATGTGATGAGACTCCAGTTTGCATCATCTTAAAATTTCTCACGGTTTAGCCGCTATAGGTGCTTGAATGTGAAGATTTAGTTTTAAAAAATAATTTCAGTGTCTAGTTTGGCCAAAAATTGTAAACCACTATTGTGGGATCACCCACCTAGGTATTTTTTAGATTATAATAACTTAATCAATTCACATAAAAAACACATAAATCTCCAAAAAGGAAAATACTATAAGAAAACTCACAATAATAATAAAAATAAAAGTTCCTCACAAAAAAATTGCATCACAACACATTAAACCACACAAAAAACACATTCATGACATTATAACTGTGGACCTGAGGATTTTGGCTCCATAAGACTCCCTAAGACTTCTAAGGTTTCTCACCTAAAAGGAGAGAGGTAGGGAAAAATGGGTAATGTCTACACTCAAAACTAATGTCATATGAAAGAAGTATGTCTAGATAGGATGACCTAAATGTAGAAAACTAATGAAAGATGTTGATTATTAATGCAAAATTAAGGAAATGAACTTTGTTTGAAAACATATTGTGATATGCAGAAAGATAGAAATTAAATGCAATATAAAACAAGATAAAGAATCTAAATAGAAAGAGTGCACCTGGAAACTGAAAAAGGATAGAATGAAGACTAAAAATGTCTTCAAAATTCTATAAAATATAATTTTTTGGCCAACTAGGACAATTATGCCAAGTTGGGTGACTTAGTCCTGTTTCAGGGAAATTTTGCAAGAACAGGTTTCAGGAAACTGGGTATCCAAATCTACAAAAACTTCTAACAAACATGAATAGTGGGACTAAGTCACTACTTCTAATGACTTAGTCCACCTTGGCTTTACTGAAAATCTAAAAGTGGAAACAAAAGTCTACAGTCTGCACTCTATTTTCTTACTGAAATCAGGATACGACTCTGGGAAAATACCTACAAAATAGGATATAATTTGGTTTCTAATGGGGGGTTTTCCTTAGTAAAACCCCTAGTTGGTATTTAAACCTTGAAAGATATAATTAAATATGCATAAAAACCTAGCCCTAAGTGTGTCTAAGACTAGGAAATTTGAAGCAAGATGCAACCCTATTCTAATGTGTAAGAATAAGATGCATAAATGAAACTAAAATAATGCAAGACTCATTCTAAGAGACTCTAAATCATATTAGAAATGAATCTTAATGAGACTCAAACCTTCCTTAAGCTAAAGATAGAGAGAAAATGGAAGATGGAATCACTTTGAAAACAAGTCCTTAGGCTTGATTTGATGGTTAGTCGCACCTCCTCAACCTAGATTTCTCCATGATTCTCCATAGGCATCCATGATCAACCCTTTGCAATGAAAGATCTTGGACAAAAAGTGAGCTTGGAGACCTAAAAAATCCCTAACTTGATACCCAAAAGCTTCAACTTTGTTGTAGATAGACTAATGAATCTTCTTGTGGAAGATATTCAACACTTGAATTTTGAATTTGCTTGTTAAAAAATGACTAGATGTAAAAAATGACCTAAAAAACATATATTTATAGGCATCAAGACCTAATTATTGTTTATTTAGACCTAAGGGGCTGACATCCATTGGAAATTTGAATTAAGTGGTTTTCCTGCTCAAAAGTGAAAAATCCCCCAAAAGGGACTAAGTCGCTACCCTTGGTGGCTTAGTCCCACCAGAGATTTTTAAGGTGGGTTTTCTAGAATTTGAATAATTTGAATGTTGTTTGTTGGGATTTGTATGATTTATGGGTGGAATAAGCCTCAATGTCCAAAATAATGACTCTTAGGGGCCTATAAATGTTGTTTTAAAGAGTGATTAATGCAAAGGTACCAAAGATAGGTCCAAATTAGGCCACATATTGTACTATCTCCAAGAAGGGCATGCAATTTTTTGTGTTGAGAAAAATGGATCTTTGACATTTTCGCGATCATTTAGGAACCTTTTTCCTTTGATTCTTGATATATTTTTCCTTGATTTAATGTTGTAATATAACTTATACATTCATATTAGGTCTTGAATATTTAAATTATTAAGATTTCATCATGTCTTGTGAAGGTGTTGTGAAGTGTTGTAACACATTTCCACACTTTTCTAGACTCTTCTTATCATAATTCATCTAAATATTCCCTTTTTATTCCTTACCAAGTCTTATTTTGAAGTGTTGTAAAGTCTTGTAACAAACTTTCACACTTCTCTAGGCTTGTCATCACTAATTACACCTTTCTTATGTTTTATTCGCCCCCTTTATGCACTTACAAGCCTTAATTAAGTGTATTTTTGAATTCAAACCTGATAAAAATCATTAAATGCATCTTAATCTTTGACACCCACTTGCATGCCTTGAGTGGGACCCATTCACCATGGGTGGTGAATGAGTCCCTCTTGGCACAAAATTCAAAATAAATTCAAATTTCTTTCGGGTTTTTATTCATTAAGACCTTAGGTCAACCTGTGATGTATTTTTGGGAAATTAGGGCATAAGTGTCTATAAATATTTTTTTTTCTCATTTTATCATCCTATGCATTCAAATATTCATGCATCCTATCTCTCTTCGCATTCAAGCATCATAACATCATTTCATCAAGCAATTATCAAGCATCTTGGAGTAGTCATTGATATATCTTTATACTTCAACAACAAGGGTTTGGTGAGTGCATGACATTTTCATATTATTTTTTCATCATTCTCTTCTTATTTTATTTCATTATCAAGGGTTTGATTACCAAACTAGGGGTTTGACCAAGGCAAACCACTATACTCTAACCCTTAACCATTTTTTCCCTCTTTGCATGTGTGCTTGCAAGTCTTGTAGGTAGATTTTTCAAAGAAATAGGTGTTGAAAAGTGGTAAACAAGTCATCAAAGCTATTCAATTCAACAAAGAGATAATTCAAGCTTGAAGACAACATTCAGTGCATTTTCTACAGATTTGGATCAGTCAACCCGACAAGAAAACAAGTACAGATCTGGACCCAAAAAGTTGACTTTAGAATTTGTAGATTTCTATAGGTGGATTGATTCACCATCTGTGGTGAATGAGTCCCAATCCCAGGCTGGAAAAAGTGATTTTTGAGGTTTTTAGTTCCTGGCACTCTAAAACCTATTTTAGCAAAGTTTAAACCAGAAGTAAGACTAATTTGACATATGTGGAAAATGAGTAGCACTGGTCATTAATAGTAATTTTTTAATCATTCCAGGATCTTCTTAGATTTTCTTTTAGTATCCAAGTGCACTCCATTCAGTCTCATTCATTTTTGTTTGCATTTTTTATGTTTTTAGGTCATTTCTGCATATCACACTAGGTTTTCCAACACTTCACATTTCATAGGTTGTGCATTAATAATCAATGATTTTTATTAGTTCGTTTAATCTAGGATATTTCATTTAGGAATATTTTCATTGTACTTACATTATTTTTAGTGAAACACATAGATTTTGGGGTTTATCTCTCTCCTTTAGGTGAAAAACCCTAATTGAGCAAGAGAGTCATAACACCTTTTCCAAAAATCTCCAGCTCATTTTGGTGAACCTGCATTTTGAACATTTCTCTTTCTAATTTCAATTGCATTTGCATCCTAGGGTAACATTGCATCACTATTACATTAGGTTTTGTAATTTTTTTTGCATCCTAGGGTTTACAACATTGCATTAGTGAAAGCATCATATAGATTTCATTTTTGCACATCAAATCATTAAAAAACTAAAAATATGCATTTGCATTTTAGTTGTGCATCTAAAAATCATAGAAATCATCTTCAATTTTACGAAAAATCACAAAAAAAAATCTTCCCTGGACTCATTTGCCACCCTTGGCGAATCAATCTAGTTGAACTTTTTACACATCAATTTATGTTATTTTTACTGCATTCTCACATTTCTATTTTTTGTTACTGCATTCCTGTTTCAGTTTATAAATTTTTTTTAATTCACATTTTATTGTTCCTAGTTTGCATTTTCATCCACCCCACCTTTTGTAGTATTTGTATGAGTGTTTGGTGTCCTATTGATAATACTTTAGTGAGATGAAGTTCTAGACTAATGGCTTCCCATGATATCATTTTAGTTGTGGACCTTGGGTTATCACGAGCTCCTACTCCTTGTATTGAAAATGGTGTAGTAGGCATGGATACTACCACTAGTACCCCTTTCCCTTCCAATAGCATGCATGTTGACGAACAAATTAATTTCATTCCGCAAGACAAGGTAGTTAACATTCATGAGGACTTAGCACATCTCCAACATAACTTATGTCTCGAAAACATTTCAACCACTACCATTCCTGCTATAAATAACATCCATCAATTGCTTAAAAGTGATGAAGGCTTAGATGTTATAAAATACATTGTTGAGATATATAAAAAACATGCCCCTAGCACATCTCAACTGAAAAACACTATGGTTAGCCAAGGAGGATCTCATATTCCTCCTCCTTCAATGGTAGCATCCATACCTACCTATACTACCCCTCAAGTTACAACAACCATGCAATAGGTTAGTCGTGCCTTCACTATTCCAACTAGCATTCCTATTTATTTTGTGGCATCGAATGTTCCCTCTTCCACTACCTTCACCCCTATTAGTGTCCCCTTCACTTGTCCTACCACTACCTACACTCCATCACTACTCTCTCTTCCACCTCATACTTGCTTATATCGATTCCCTCATCACACAAATCTTTCACACTGTTTCCTCCATGCAACAACAAATATCTACCATAAGCCAAAGTCAAAATGCACCACCCACCTACTATGTCCATATTATTCCATTATCTCTATAAATCTTAAGAACCCCGATGCCACAAGGAATTGAGATTCCTATGTTTGAGAAGTACGGAGGCAAAGGAGACCCTACTAATCATGTCAATGCCTATACTGCCTTATGCAGTGATTTTGTCTTGGACGATAAACTGTTAGCTAAACTATTTCCTAGGACCTTAAAGGATACTGCCTTGGAGTGGTTCTCTTCCTTACCAAATCATTCAATCCGTTCATTTAATGAACTTTTTGATGCCTTCATAATTGATTTCCAAGTACACATGACTCCCAAGAAAACAATGGCTGATTTAATGAGATGTAAACAACATGTGGATGAAAAAGTAACTGATTTCATTTCATGCTATCAATCATTGTATGCTCAAATAGATATCAAAGTTCTTGATTCGCATCTCCAAAAGATGTTTATTGAAAACTTACAAACTCACATTCAGGATAAATTGACTATGATGAAGTTTCCCTCTTTCATTCATTTACGCACAACCCTTTGTGACTATCATAATTAAATTACTATTCGTGATGCAAAATCCACTTATAACTGAGCTAAGAAATCTGAACAAAGCAACCAAAACAACTCACAAAGATTTAGAAAGAAAAACAAAGGGTTTTTACAGTTCAATCCCCCCTCTCCGTAACCAACTCAACCTTTTAATAACCAAGTGGTAGCCACTGAAGTAGCCATACCCTTTACATACGTGGACCCAAAGAGATAGTTCACCACTTTTCCTGATACCTTGCATAATAGAATGAATCAATTGCTAAAAAAACAAATGATTGCTTTGCTTATAGTTAAACCACTTGATCCTACCAGAACTTCACCCCCCACCTTTAAACCCAATGCTTATTATCATTTTCATCACCAAAATGGACATGACACTAAACAATGTAAGCATCTCAAACATTTAGTGCAAGACCTCAATGACTCTAGTCATTTATCCACTGCAGGTGTTAATGATTAGGGAAATAAGTTTGTTGCCCCTCCTAATCAGAATTTGCAAATATTTAACAATCCGATGCCTAAACATAACATTTCATTTGTCAAATCCAATGAACCTTCAAACACTAATGTGATGAATGTTGATATCAATAATGAACACCATGATATTACTCCAATTATTACCCATGTTAATCCTATGGATGAAAAGGTGGGTATGATAGACGTTATCCCTCGTAAGGGCGCAACTACCAAATCTATTGATTTTACTTTTTCTCCTCAAAATATAATTAAAAAACTTCTTGATGGTCCTCTTTACATAGCTTGCCACATCTATGATAAGCCCACCAATGGGATATTAATAGATCCCACCTGTGGCGAGAATGTGATCACCGAAGAATTTTTAGTATTACATGATCTCTATCAAGATGATTATGACAAGCCAACAACATGGATTAAAACACATAATGGTTTTGCATGCCCTATGATCAGATCGATTGCACTCCCATTACAGATAGGACCTAAATCATTGAACATAACATCTCTGTAATTCCACAATCAGATTAGTTTCATCTGCTACTAGGTCATCCTTGGTTTCGCTTGATGAAAGTTGTTCCTTCAGTCGTTCACAAATGTTTGAAGTTTCCACTTGAAAATGAGATCTATTCTATACACCATAGCGGCTTTAGTCCATTTTCTTCGAAAGGTAACTTTTCCTTGGAAGCCTTTTGGCCTGGACCTATGGAACCCATCACCGCTCGCAAAGATTTCTTTTTCATTTCCTATCCAAATTTTAAAGCCAAAAAGATAGTCGAATTGTCTCTTTGTAACATGTCCCTGACCACTTCAGACATGCCCATTTTAGATGAGACAATGCTTCAACCTGAATCTGACCATGAACAAACATCACAACCTCCAAAGCAACCAATAATAAACATTTAACCCTCTTTGTCTAAATGACCAAGAGATATTGAAATCAATCCTACCATGCCTTTCCGCATTAAACAAGTTTATAAAGGTAAAGATAAAGTGATTGACCCATCTCCTTCTGTTCCTTCCGTTCCTCCCCCTAGGGAAGAAAAGGAGCCTATAGTGGACCAATCCACTCTTACACCTCAACAACTTCAAAATACACTTAAACAAAACCATGGTGCTTGAGAGTGTAGGTGGCGTCGTCGTCTCCTTGCTTGTCAGTTACATGCAAAAGAAAAAAAAGAAAATCAAAATCCACATTTGACAGAAGAAATGCATGTCTCCTCCTCCTAACTCACTACAAGATAATACAATCCCATCATCACAACAAGAGGGGAAATCTCCTTCGGGTATAGTTATTCGTCCTCCTATTGTAATCAACCTAGATGACGATGAGGAAACCACAAAGATTGACGATGAAATACATGATGAATTGAATACATTTTTTTCCTCATCTATGACCTTCACTGAGATATTTCCTATCCAAAGTGATGAGCCTAGCACACCACCTAGTTCAAATCTTTCCCTTGTCCCTCTTGCTAGTTGTTCACCTTTTGACCATGATTGGGAGGTGGATGACTTGCTTGATGGTTGACTTGCATTCGCCTTACTAGCTTTGTACATTTTCATTTTTCTTTTCTTTGGTGTGATTTCATGTTTGTAATGTGATCCCTCGTGTTGTTTGTTTGAAGTTCTCTCTCTTTGTGCAATTCCTCTATTTGTACCTACATTCTTCTATATGTCGCACATTGCTTTCTCTTTTTTTCTTTTCACATTTTGTTTTGTGTTTTCCTTTTGGGGATGACAAAAAGCGTTGGGACACCCTATGTCTCTTCCATGTTCACCCAAAAGGTCCCTTTTCCTTTTTTTTCTTTTTTTTTCTTGTGTTCTCCTTTTGTGGATGACGCAATGCATTGAGACCGAAATGTCTCCTTCATGTTGACCAAAAAGGATTTCTTTCTTTTTTCTTTTTTCTATTTTCCTTTTTCCTTTTATTTTTTGTTTTCCTTTTGGGGATGATGCAAAGCATTGAAACGCCCTATGTCTCTTCCATGTTGACTCAAAAGGGTTCTTTTTCTTTTGTTTTCACTCTCTTTGTGTCATTCTTCCAATTCTATGTATTCAGGGAAAGATGACAGTTTTGAACTCTTTCATAAAAACATTGTAGCAACAAACATACTGACCCAAAATCCATAGATCCCTTATGTGTTTGGTTTCTTCCTCTTTGGGGGCAACACCTCTTTCTTTCCTTTTTCCTTTACATGATGCAACCTTACTTGAAAACATATCACTTGGCATAGGGCTTTTCAAGTTGGCTCCCATGTCTTCTTATTTATTTTTGAATTTTTCATTCGCTACTTTAAAGTAATTGCTCATAGAACAGTGTGTAAAAATTCCTTTAAAGAGGGGGCATACATTGGCATTATTCATTTTGCATTTTCTTTTTTTCATGGTTCTTAGTGTAGCCTTATTACTTCACACAATGCATTTTCCACTTTGTGGATGACATTGGGTGTAGTGTCCTTCATAAGTGTGATCTATCTTAGCATATTACATTCCTCTTAGTGGCCTGATACGATGCACTACATCCCCTAAGTAGTAAATATTCTATTCTTTGATTGGTCATCTCTTGGAGACATTAGACATAATGTTCCCTAAGTTATAGACCTCGCATGAACCAAACCAAACTCCTTTGAACATTTTCTTTTGCATTTATGGCCACCTTGCATAACGCAGCTTGTAGGCTTGTGGTGCATAACTACTTGAAGGTAACAATCAACACTTCACATTGGAACTAGCTTATTCACCAACTATTATAACTAATGGAAACTTCTAGATGTTGCATGAAGAGTGTTATGATTTTTTCGTTAGAAATGATATCATTATTATAATCATTAAAATATCATTATTATTTGTTGATAATAACATTTGTATTATTGTTACTGATACAATAAAATATTATTCTTGACAACCAATTTATTCAGCTATTAATTTCTTTAATTCCTATCAACTTAAATACATACATGTATTGTTATTATTATTGTTATTAACATTATCAGTATTATATTTCCATGTTAATATAGGAGTCATTCTTTATTAAATATCTAATACCACTCCTAACTTTCCTTACATATTAATATAATGGTAAATGGTATAATTTATATAAATATCTATTTTTCCTTTAGTTTTAACCTTAATATTTTTATTTTTGATTCAACTGTGTGAATTTTTTTGCATCAACATTTTAGATCACACTCTATGGAAATCTAATGTCTCTAAACTAATAAATATTATTATTGGCTTTTATAAATATTTACTTTTCTCCTTAACAATTCCATATTATTATGTAAAATCTCTTAATAACTTTGATATAATCCTCAATATTTAATGATGATATTGTTATTGCATTTATTACTGTAGTCTTATTTTTACTATTAATTGCTAATGCTAAATTTACTACTAGTATTAACTTTTTCATTTACATAAATCTATATTTCACTTATTCCTAATAATTGGAAGATTAATAATAATATTATTATCTAACATCACTACAAATTTCTTTTAAATAAATTAGTATAAGCTTGCATTAATATTAATCTTAATGAGGAATAACTTAAAGTTAATGTTAAATTCTACAAGTCAAAGAATGTGATGATAATTATTTAACTTTAACAATAATCCTCTGTCAATATTATTTACCCATAATAATTACACAACTAACGTACATTTTGTCTTTGTTTTTATTTATTGGAGAAATGTATTATATAATAAAAAAATTATATTAAAAATACATTATCATTACCCATAATGATTACCCAACTAACATACATTTTGTCTTTTACTAACAAAATATTACTTTTATATAACTATTGCTATTATCAATGTAATTTTTAATATTATCTTTATTCTTAATGATTTTATATTCTATTTTATTAATATTAATATTAGCATTCATATATATATAAAAAAGCAAGTCATATTTTAAGTACAAATATTTGATGTATTTTTGTAGTGCTATTCAAATTAAAAGAAAAAAAAATTAAATTATTTGTTAGAAAATGTAGGCAATGCAAAGTCCAGCTTAATGGATAGAAAAACTAAGAAAAAAGAAAAAGTTCATATTTTTAGTACAAATATTTGACGTAATTATGTAGAGCTATTTAGATTAAAAGAAAAATCATTCATGTAAGCAATGAAAATTCCATATTAATGGATAGTAAGACTAAGAAATAATTCTGTAACATTATTCAGATTAAAAGAAAAAACTCAAATATTTTGTTGAAAAATATACAGTACAAAGACCAATTTAATAAATAGTAAAATTAAAAAAAATGAATAAATATATATTTTAAGTACAAATATTTCATGTAAATCTGTAATGCTATTCAGATAATTAGTACAAATATGATTAGAAAATCTTCTCAAAGTAACACCATGCACAATGAAACACCAAATTTATGTGGAAAACCTAAGAAGGGAAAAACCATAGTGATGATTAACTCAAAATATAAAGTAATATCAATATTGATTACAAAGGGCTCAATGCCCAAAGAAAGAAAGGCTCACTGCCATAATAGAAAAGAAGATAGAGAAGAGTGTTATGATGAGAAATCTATCTCAATTCAATAGAAAATTCCACCATAGCATCACCAACACCTTCGCGGTCTTACTAAATATTGTAGACACCTTCTTCTCACCACATCTAGTAAGCTAACACATGAAAGCTTGCATTGCACTTCACAAATTCATACCTCACAAGTCTACAATTTGCACCATTCACATCACACACCTCTATCTTATCATCCCTCAACAACTCAACACATACTTATACCATCTTCAACCATGAAAAAATTCTCCAAGGTTGACTATGAACCTCAATCATGCAAATTCAAATTAGGTCATCACCAAGAAATTCCTATGGTGGAAAGGAATGAAGGTGGACCACAACACACCTTAGATAATACCTAAATCCACTCATACATGCAATGCCACACTTCCATAAACATCAAGGAAACTCCACAATTAGTGTAAACACCCAAGGTCAATCAAACTTATGTAAACACCATTAAACAATTAAGTACATGCTTCCTCAAATCCAAAAATGACTCACAAGAAATACGAAACACTTGAACACAATCTAGAATTTATTCCACAAAAACCCTAAAAACCAACAAATTCCTTCACAACAAATTTTTCGTGAAGAATGTACACACCCAATACAGTCAAATAATTTTTTCATATACTACAACTCAAGAAACCAACTTCTGAACCACCAAAACTCAACTAATCTTTAGGTGAAGAAAGATACAAACACTATCAACACCCTTCCAGATTTGCAAGACCTGAAACCACTCTACAGAGAAATACAGAGCAAAAAAATTTCTCCAAGATACCTCTATAATACACAACTCACACACTAGTGAACACACCTTCCTCTGTGCAACAATCCAACACACCAAATTCTAGACGCAATACCACTAATCCACATATTCAAACCACACAAGAAGATATTCAATATAGAAGAAATATAGAGGAAAACTAGAATGCTACTCTGCAACATAGAACACCACTACAACACATTGTTTCCTCTTTGTATTCAAATTGTCTTAAAATCACTTGGAAACCAAACACCAAAAACACATCTTTAGCCCTTCATCATCACTACCAAGCCAAATGCAACACAGAAACACAACCACACATCCATAGACAAAATCTTATCAATGAAACACTAGAGGTTGACACCAATAGCTTACTAACGACAACATAATGCAAATAATTATAGCATCATCAGAGAAAACATCAACTCAATACCAACAACTCACATTCCTGCAAAAATCTCCTTCTCATAATGTTGACACCAACGACAACACATAAGTTTGTTGACATCAATGACAACACAATCTATATATACTTACAAAAATCTCCCCTTTATCATTGATGGAAACACATGATGTGAAAAACCATCGACAATAAACACAACAACTTTGATCATTAATATTCTTGCTTTATACCAACTCTTCTTCTCTTTTATGTTTCTTTCTCCCCCTTACACAACTAGCTCATTACTCTCTCCTCCTTTGACATCAATGAAAAAGGGTAAAAATATTTGCATCATTCATTCTCCCTCTTTCTCCACTACTTTGCAACTTCCTTTCCTTTACTGCTCTGCATACTCCCCCTTAGGAGCACACACCAAACTACATCAATGAACAATCACTGCATATTGACAACTCTCACTCATCTTGACTACAACAACCAATAATGCCACTACCTACTCCCCTTGAGAGGTAGTCAACAACATCAGTCTAGACCAAAGAATGAATCTTGAGATCCACTAGACTAATGTATCTCCTTATGCATCTAGTTCAAAGAAGAAGGGGAAATAACCCCCAACTTCTCCCAGAGATACTCAAAAGTATCTTTACGAAGATCCTTAGTGAATATGTTAACAATGTGATCCTTTGTAGACACATATTCAAGCTTCACTTCATTCTCTACAACCTTATCTCTCAAAAAGTGGTACCAGATTGAGATATGCTTTTTCCTTGAATGCATTATCATATTCTTTGATATATTGATAACACTTGTATTATCACAGAAGATAGAAATTGGTTCATCATATACCACTCTAATAGCCTTTAATATTTTCCTCATCCACAAAACTTTTTTGCAACAAGATGTTGCTACAATGTATTCTACTTCTATAGTAGATAAAGAAACTAAATCTTGTTTCTTATTTAGCCATGAAACCAATCTACATCCAAGAAAGAATGCACCACCACTTTTACATTTCTTGTCATCTACACAATGAACCCAATCTGCATTTGTGTAAGCACTCAGAGTAAAGTCAGTATCCTTTGGATACCACAAGCCATGATCTAGAGTGTCTTTCAAGTATCTGAATATCCTCTTCACTGTACTACAACATGTGACTCTCTAGGATCTTCTTGAAATATAGTCACAACACAAATTGCATGCATGATATCCGATCTAGTAGCAATTAGATATAGCAGTACTCTAATCATTAGTCTATACTTTCCCTTATCAACCTTAGAGGATTCATCATTCTTGCTCAATTTGCAATGAGTAACCATATGGGTACATATAGGTTTAGAATCTTTCATTCCAAAATTCTTCAAGATTTCCTTGACATACTTTCATTGTGAAATGAAAATACTTCTATCTGTCTGATTGATCTATAGCCCAAGGAAGAAATTCATCTCCCTAAACATTGAAATTTCAAATTCTTTCTACATCTCTTTTAAAAATTCTTACACATGTTTCATTTGCTCCAAAAATTATGTTGCCTACATACACAACCACAATCAAGATTTGATATTTTTTCAACTTTGAAATAAAGATTTCTATCTATGGTACCTTTATTGAATCCTTGTTGTAACAAGTACCTTTCTAACATTGCATACCAAGATCTAGGAGCTTGCTTTAGCCTATATAATTCCTTCTTCAATCTGCAAACCACATCTAGTTTATCTAACAACTAAAATCATTCTAGTTGTTCTATGTGTACTTCTAAAATTCACCATTCAAGAAAGTAGACTTCACATCCATTTGATATGCTTTGAAAGGAGGTCTTGTTATTTCAAGTTTAACATCATCACCAAACCTAACAAGACCTCCATATTTTTCAAGTTTAACAAACTTACTCTTGTCACCGGTCATATGATTAGAGCATCCATTTTCAATGATCCAGCAGTTCTTCTATTTAGCATGAAAAGAAGACACCAAAGTTCCTTAACTATTAGTACTTTCTTCCACAACTCTTTCCTTCACACATCTCTTAGAGTTAGCATAATTAGTTTAATATTTTAAATCCATGAACAAGCATTCACCATCCTCATCATACCTATAATCAGATTCATCATTAGATATATTGGCATCTTCTCTAACATAATAAGTTTTCTTAATCATCTTACCTTTGTTCTCCCTATTTTTGTCATGTTCAAAGCTCTGTTTGGACATTTCGAAGCATAATGACCTATGTTTCTACAACTAAAACATTTGAAATGCAACTTACATCTATACTTTTCAATACCCTTTTTTATTCTTCTCACTAAGTTATCTTCCATGTCATCAATATCCTCCTAATCTGATTACATAGTCTGAATTCTAATTTTCTAGCCTTAAAAGCAATCTCAACTTTTGCATTACTTGTACCAAATTCTCTTATTTCAAAAGAATTTAATGAACCATACAACTGATCTCTGGTATACAATTTCAAATTTTGTAATTCCTCAATAGTTGAAACTTAATGACTATAATATTTAGGGAGAGTTAGGAGTACCTTTTCACCACTTCTTCTTTCAATTCTACATCAAGACCTCTGATGTTGTTGACAACTTCATCCACCTTCTACAAGAATTTTGTGATTTTTTCATCTTCAAACATTCATAGGGTCTCAAACATGATCTTCAGATTATGTTTCTTAGCTTTCTTGACCTTATCATCTCCTTCTTAAATGCTTTCTAACTTTACCCAAATTTCTCTACCAGTTTTCAAGTCCATAACTTTCACCAATTTAGAATTAGCAAGACCACTTAAGAGAGCATACCTTGATTTACCATTGTTTTCATAGGCCTTGATCTCATTATCAATCTTTGGACCATTTGTAGGTATAGTATATATCCAATCTCAAAATACTTCCAGATTTCAATTCCAATAGAAAACAAAAACCTTCCATCCTTTTCTTTCAGAATGCATAATTTGATCCATTAAACAAAGGAACATATTTCTTGTGTACCATCCCAGATTTACCTCAAGTGGTTAAGCTTTATTCCAAGGAACTTTTCTCTGATACCAATTGTTGAATGTACAAGAAAAATGAGAGGGGGGGTTAATCAGTTGTACCTTAAAACTTCAAAACCCTCACAAACATTCATATCCACATTAATTTAATTAAACCTTAATCTGTTAAAATAATTTATCATGAAAGAAGATAACATAAAAAAAAATCAAAGCAACACAATACATAATGAAACACCAAATTTATGTGGAAAAACCAAGAAGGGAAAAACCATGGTGAGGATTAGCTCACAATATAAAGTAATATCAATACCAATTGCAAAGGACTCTTTGCTTGAGGGATCATTTCCTAAAAGAAAGAAAGGCTTACTACCAGAATAGAAAAGAAGATAGAGAATAATGTGACAATGAGAAATCTATCTCAATGCAATAGAAAATTCCACCACATCATCACCAACACCTTCGTAGTTTTATTGAAGATTGTAGACACCTTTTTCTCACTACATCTAGTAATCTAACACATGAAAGCTCACATTTCACTTCACAAATTTACACCTCACAACTTAGAAATTTGCATCATTTGCATCACACATCTCTATCTTATCATCCATCAAAAACTCAACACATATTTATACCATCTTCAACCTTAAAAATATTCTCCAAAGTTAGCTATGCACCTCAACCATGTAAATTCAAATTAGGTCAGCACCAAAACATTCCCGTGCTGGAAAGGAATGAAGGCCGACCACAACACACCTTAGCTAGGAGCTAAATCCACTCATACATACCACACCATGCTTCTATAAATATTGAAGCAACTCCACAATTAGTGTGAACACCTAAGGTCAGTCGAACCCAAGTAAACACCATTAAACAATTAAGTACATGCTTCCTCAAATCCAAATATGAATCCTGGACAACACACCATGCTTGAACACAATCCAGAATATTCCACAAACACCTTGAAAATCAACAAATTCCTTCGCAACAACTTTCACTTGAAGAATGTACACACCCACTACACTTAAATAATTATGTCATATATTGCAACTAAAGAAAATGAGTTCTGAAGTACCAAACCTGAAACAATATTTAGCTAAAAAAAGTTACAAACACTATCAACACCCTTTCAGATTTGCAAGACCTGAAACAACTCTACGGAGAAATGTGAAGCAAAAAAAATTCTCCTAGACACCTCTGCAATACACAATTCAAACATTGGTGAACACACCTTCCTTTGCACAATGATCCAACACTCCAAATTTTGTATGCAACACCTTTTATCAACATATCCAAACCACACAAGAAAATATATTCAACATAGAAGAAATGCATAGCAAAACCAGAATGCTACTCTGCAACACAAAACATCACTACAACACATTGTTTCCTCTTTTCATTCAAATTTTCTCAAAATCACTTGGAAACCAAGAACCAAAGACACATCTTCAACATCTTTAGCACTTCCTAATGGGTGATCCCACAAGGTTGGTTTACAATTTTTGGGAGATTGTAATTTTTACTAAAATCACATATTTTTACAAAATATAATGATTTAAGCCTTATAAAGTTCCATTTAAAGAATTCCAATTGAAGAGGTTTTGATCAAACTACTTTAGATCAAACCCCCTTGGATAGAACCTCACTAGTTTTAAACCATACCTATAACGGAGTCTCATTTACACCTATCAAAATGTTGATAAAAAACCACTTTTGATTTACCTTTTGGGGGATCAAATGAATTCATTTAAAAATTATTATTTTTAAGTATGTAGTCCTTATTATAAGTTTCCCAAAAAGTATAATTTTAAATAAATTTAATTTTATTATTATATTTATTTTTTTATTTCTTGTCAATATAGGTTTTTCACCGAAAATCAAGCTCTTTATTCTGCACATGTGGAAAAATAGAAGATTATCAAAAAAAAATTTGAATTTCGATACATACAAATAAAGTTGTGTTATACGGTCCGCCTATGTATGAATCATAATTGGTTTGAATTTGAAACTTGACTAAGGAAAAAATATTCAATAAAACACTATGAAACCAATTGGAATCACTATATATCGTAGTTACAAATCTAAATTCAAAAAAAATACAATTTTATCCTTCATAGAAAAAACTTGTGTTATACAATGAGCGTTACTCCTTAAAAATGGTGTTTACTGAAAAAAAACTAGTTTTCGAGGGAGGTGGAAAAAGAAGTGCAATATGATTCTAAAAATTTTAAAATATATATATTTAGAATCTACATACAAAATGTCACAAATCACTAGTTTGCATCATCTTCAAATTCCTCATGGTTTATTTTCTATAGGTGCCCGAAAGTGAATATTTAGTTAGAAAAAATCAGTTTAGTGTCCAGTTTGTCCAAAAATTGTAAACCGGTATTGTGAGATCACCCTCATCACTACCAAGCCAACTACAAAATAGCAACTCAACCACACATACATAGACATAAGGTTATCAAAGAAACACTAGAGATTGACACTAGTAGCTTACTAATGACAACATAATGCAACTAATCAAATCATCATCAGAGACAACATCAACTCAATAAAAACTTCTCACACTCTTGCAAAAATATCCTTCTCATACTATTGACACCAATGACGACACATAAGCTTGTTGACATCAATGACAATGTACCAATAACACATACTTGTAGGGTGATCCCACAATAGTGGTTTACAATTTTTGGCCAAACTGGACACTGAAATTATTATTTTTAACCAAATCTTCACATTCGGGCATATATAGCGGCTAAACCATCAGGAATTTGAAGATGGTGCAAACTAGAATCTCATCAAATTTTGTCTGTAGATTCTAAAAAATATTTTTTTCAAAATTTTTGGAATCAGATTGCACTTCTTTTTCCATCTCCCATGAAAACTAGTTTTTTACAGAAAACAACATTTTTAAAAAGTGATGCACACCATATATCACATAACTTTTTTTCTATGAAGGATAAAATTATAATTCTATCAAATTTAGAATTGTAACTCTGATATCTAGTGCTTCCACTTGGTTAGATAGTTTTTTATTGAATTTTTTTTCCTTAATCAAGTTTCAAAGTCAAACTAATTACAATTCAGACACAGCGCGATTGTATAATGCATAACTTTTTTTTAATATATCAAAATTCAAATTTTTTATTTTTGTTGGATCAAAGACTTCAATATCTAGTGCACTCATATTTTTCAATTTTTTTTCTTCTATAATCTACTATTTTTCCACATGTGAAGAACAAAGACATTCATTTTTGATGAAAAACCTATGTTTAATAAAACTAAAAAACAAATACATTAAAAAACCAAAACATATTAAAATTATATTCATTGGATAGCTTGTTCTGAGGAATACCATAATCATTTGAAATAAATTTTAAATAAACTCATTTGATCCCCCAAAATCTAAATCAAATGTGATTTTTTATCAGTATTTTGATAGGTGTAAAGGAGACTCATTTATAGGTATGGTTTAAAACTAGCGAGGTTATATCCAAGGGGGTTTGATCTAAGGTCATTTGATCAAACCAACATCAATTTGAATCCTTAAAATGGAACTTTTTAAGGCTTAAATCATTGTATTTTCTAAAAATATGTGATTTCAACAAAAATCAGCTCCTCTCAGAAATTGTAAATCACTATTGTGGCAGCACCCTGTAATAAGATCTTTCTCTACAGTTTTGATATGATTTTTTTGGTTGTTAGAGGATCTTATATCTATATTTTCATATTGATTTGGCTTTTGGTGAAGAAGTTATGAGTAACAGTATATCGGTCTGGTAGTAATAGGTGTTTTCCAGTTTAGAGCATATGCTTTAGTGAATCTGCAGTTCTTTGCAGATTGGAATCTAGCTTTATGGTTCTATGGAGATGTTTACAACTCTTAGTGGAGTGTGTATTCCATATAGAATAGATTTTGGAGGTTCATGTGTCCAAATGTGGTTGTAAAATTGGTAAATTTTGTTATAAGGTCATTATCAATGCTAACCTAATGAGTTTTGTGTATTGCGACATTTGAATATGTATTGATCCATTATGTGGTTGCTATTTTGGTTCCATTCCAACCTATTTTGAGTTGTTATGAGTTTTGAATCTTGGCGTGAAGCGTGTGTGTATGTATATTGAGCCGATGAGGTATAATCGGTATAATACATCTAATTAGGCCGACCTAATTGATGTTGTAATTTTTTACGAATGAAGCATATATATATAAGATCCTTTTTGTATTTTATGGTGTGTGTAATTCATCAATTTTTTGTGGATGTGAATTGTGTGAGAGTAAGGCGAATACCAAGTAGACCAGTGTGTTAGTTCAAATCAGAATGAAGTGTGTAAATTATGTATTTTGAGCTAAAATAGAATTGCAATTCATGCATATGTTAGATGCAATTATAACAACTCAAACTAGGTTGTGAACCACAAATCTCTTCTATATTTTATTCTTTCAGTGGACATTGAGTCCACTTGCCTGGTGATCCCATAATAGTGGTTTACAATTTTTGGCAAAACTGGACACTGAAATTATTATTTTTAACTAAATATTCACATTCAGGCACCTATAGCGGCTAAACCGTGAGGAATTTGAAGATGGTGCAAACTAGAGTCTTATCAAATTTTGTTTGTAGATTATAAAAATATTTTTTTCAAAATTTTTGGAATTAAATTGCACTTCTTTTCCATCTCCCACGAAAATTGATTTTTTTTGAGGAAAACAAACGTTTTAAAAGCGGCGCTGCCAGGTATAGCATAGCTTTTTTTTTCCATGAAGGATAAGAATTATAATTACTCAAATTTAGATTTGTAACTCTAATATCTAGTGCTTCCACTTGGTTAGATAGTTTTTATTGAATATTTTTTCGGCAATCGAGTTTCAAAAGTCAAACTAATTACAATTCAAACATAAGCCTTGGCCAGGTATAGCGATGAAAGCGTTTTTGTATATCAAAATTTTATTTTATTTTTTTTGTTGGATCAAAGGACTTCAATATTTGAAGTTGCACTCATATTTTTCAAATTTTTTTTTTGATGTCTTACATTTTTCATGTGAAGAACAAAGAAATTCATTTTTAGATGAAAAGCACATGTTTAATAAAAGCTTAAAAATAAATAATAACTTGGTCAAAACATATTAAAATTATTCATTTGGATAGGCACGAACTGCGAGGGGAGTCACCGTAAAATCATTGAAATAAATTTTAAATAATTCATTTGATCCCCAAAAGCTAAATCAAAAGTGATTTTTTATCAGCATTTTGATAGGTGTAAAGGAGACACATTTATAGGTATGGTTTAAAACTAGCGAGGTTCTATCCAAGGGGGTTTGATCTAAGGTGATTTGATCAAACCCTCTTCAATTGGAATCCTTAAAATGAACTTTTTAAGTCTTAAATCATTATATTTTCTAAAAATATGTGATTTCAGCTAAAATTCGTTCCTCTCAGGAATTGTAAACCACTATTGTGACAGCACTAAGTGACCACTTTTGTAATATACTACATAATATATTGTGAGCCAATCCTCACTGTGGTTTTTCCCATTTTGGGTTTTTCACATAAAAATATGGCATTCATGTGTTATGTGATGTTGATGGTTTCTTTCATGCTTTCCTTTCCTTCTGTACATTAAATATGCTATCTGGAATCAATGCTTAAGTTTTTAAGTGGTTTACAAGAATACTGATTGACCCCCTCTTAGTATTCCAAGTGTTCAACATTAAGCACATATGGTAACAATAATAAATAACAAATATAATATTTGTTTCTCTTGATTTTACACAAACAAGTAACATATAACATATTCAATTTACGAATTAAAATTCTAGCTACATAATATCCATGGAGTTCATATGACTTTACAAATTTCATAATAACAAAAATCTATCCTTCCTTTGAATTCATGGTTTTGGTAATCCCAAGCTAGTCTTCACCCTTAACGCATGTACCTAAAAAGTAGAATCACAAGAAAAAAACTTGGGCCAATGGGCTCTCCATCCAACCATAGGACTGAAGCACAACCCACCCCTAAGGTAGGGGTCACATGGCTTTCCAAGGTGCACACACACATCACATTTTCTGAAACAACATTTAACATTTAGATTCTTCCACACTATTACAACATAAAGCATTTCACACTATAGGGTTTCTTCACATTACATCAACCCCATTAAAACCCACAAAAACACAAAGGATACCCTCTTGGAATCCTTTGTAAGGGGAGTGGAGACTCAACCACTAAGGGGGGAAATATTTCACACACACATGCACACATATCACATTTCATAATCACACATTTCCACTTTTTTCCAACATCATCTATACACAACCTTCCATTCACATATCCCTCATTCCTCCATAATATACACATAAATGGATACTCATATCCAAAAATAGACAAATGTGGATACTCATACCCAAATATATACACCCACTTAAGTGAGCCACACCCACTCAAACCCCAAACATAAGGACCTAACTCTCTCAAGAGGAGGTTTACTCCTTACAAAACATATAAACAAGAATAACACAACATATGAAAAAATTCTACCCCACACAAAATACAATATAGTGTCACAAAAGATTCAAAATTTTCATTCCACATAGATATCACACAAAAATGTAAACATTCTAAACATTTATTCAAGAATTTCAATACAAAAATATAGCAAGAGGGTTAGACCCTATGTTTAAAATGTTATTCAAAATGGTAGAGGTCGGTGAAGACTCTCCAAACCTCCTCCTTCCAACCCTTCCTTCCTCTCCTCTTCTTCTTCTCCTCTCTCTTCTTAAAAAATTATCTACAAAAATAAATTTTCCAAAAGAAAGCCAAGAACAACAAGATGGAAAAAACCCCTCTCCTCTAAAGAAAGAAATATAAATAGAAAAAGGAGGAAAAACTTCCTCTCTTAAGGTCTCAACCACCAACTAGCTCCCCATTTTCAAAACCCAATTGAAATGATAATTTTAATATGGTTAAAATATATTAAATGGTATTTTTAAGGCTGAATAAACCCTTTAAACCTGTTTAAACCCACAAAAGTGGTTTACAATTCGAATGACGAAGGAAAACTTGCAAAAAATGAACCCATGCCAAAAAAATTCATTTTGGGGGTTCGAACGAACCAAAAAAGTGTTCAAGAAAACCCATTTAATGCAAGCATAGAAAAAAAACAAATGAAAACCCCTTTTGGGAAGGGGGTTAAAGCGCTAGAACCTCCTGGTTCTAGCGAATCCCCCTTTTCCTAATTTTTACCTTGTTCCAAAAAAACCTAAATTTTTACGCTTCAAAGCTCGGGTTGAGGATGAAAATGGAGGAATCTTCACAAACCCAACTAGAATCAGGTAGTCCTCAAAATGATCTATCCAACGAATGTAATTTTAATATGTTTTAGTTTTCTTATGTATTTTTTTTTTTTAGTTTTAGCAAACATAGTTTTTTCATCGAAAATGAAGGTCTATGTTTTGCACATATGGAAAAATAGCAGATTATCAAAAATAAATTTGAGAAATATGAGTGCACTAGATATTGAAGTCCTTGATCCAACAAAAAAATAAATTGAATTTCGATAGATACAAAAAAAATTATGCGTTATACAGTCGTGCTATGTCTGAATTGTAATTGGTTTGACTTTGAAACTTGATCCAAAAAAATATATTCAATAAAAAACTATCTAACCAAGTGGAAGCACTAGATATCGGAGTTACAAATCTAAATTTGAAATAATTAGAATTTTATCCTTCATGGAAAAAAAATTATGCGTTATATATGGTGTGCGTCACTTTTTAAAAATGTTGTTTTATGAAAAAAAAACCAGTTTTCATGGGAGATGGAAAAAGAAGTGCAATCTGATTCCAAATTTTTATATATTTTTAGAATCTACAAACAAAATGTGATGAGACTCCAATTTCCATCATCTTCAAATTTCTCACAGTTTAGCCGCTATAGGTGCTTGAATGTGAAGATTTAGTTTTAAAAAATAATTTCAATGTCCAGTTTGGCCAAAAATTGTAAACCACTATTGTGGGATCACCCACCTATGTAATTTTTAGATTATAATAACTTAATCAATTCACATAAAAAACACATAAATCTCCAAAAAGGAAAATACTATAAGAAAACTCACAATAATAATAAAAATAAAATTTCCTCACAAAAAAATTGCATCGCAGCACATTAAACCACATAAAAACACATTCAAGACATTATAACTGTGGACTTCAGGATTTTGGCTCAACAAGACTTCTAAGGTTTTTCACCTAAAAGGAGAGAGGTAGGAAAAAATGGGTAATGTCTACACTCAAAACAAATGTCATATGAAAGAAGTATGTCTAGATAGGATGATCTAAATGTATAAAACAAATGAAAGATGTTGATTATTAATGCAAAATTAAGGAAATGAACTTTGTTTGAAAACATATTGTGATATGCAGAAAGATAGATTAAATGCAATATAAAACAAGATAAAGAATCTAAATAGAAAGAGTGCACCTGGAAACTGATAGAGGCTAGAATGAAGACTAAAAATGTCTTCAAAATTCTAAAAAATATAATTTTTTGGCCAACTAGGACAATTACGCCAAGCTGGGTGACTTAGTCATGTTTCAAGGAAATTTTGCAAGAACAGGTTTCAGGAAACTAGGTATCCAAATCTACAAAAACTTCTGACAAGCGTGAATAGTGGGACTAATTCGCCACTCTCTGGAGACTTAGTCCACCTTGGTTTTACTGAAAATCTAAAAGTGGAAACCAAATTCTACAGTCTGCACTCTATTTTCTATTTGAAATCATGATATGACTCTGGCAAAATACCTACAAAACAGGATATAATTTGGTTTCTAATGGGGGGATTTCCTTATTAAAACCCCTAGTTGGTATTTAAACCTTGAAAGAGATAATGAAATATGCATAAAAACCTAGCCCTAAGTGTGCCTAAGACTAGGAAATTTGAAGCAAGATGCAACCCTATTCTAATGTGTAAGAATAAGATGCATAAATGAAACTAAAATAATGCAAGAATCATTCTAAGAGACTCTAAATCATATAATAAATGAATCTTAATGACATGCAAACCTTCCTTAAGCTGAAAATAGAGAGAAAATGGACGATAGAATCACTTTGAAAACAAGTCCTTAGGCTTGATTTGATGGTTAGTTGTATCTCCTCAACCTAGATTTCTCCATGATTCTCCATAGGAATCCATGATCAACCCTTTGCAATGCAAGATATTGGACAAAAAGTGAGCTTGGAGACCTATAAAAACCCTAACTTGCTACCCTAAAGCTTCAACTTTGTTGTAGATATACTAATGAAGCTTCTTGTGGAAGATATTCAACACTTGACTTTTGAATTTGCTTGTTAAAAAATGACTAGATGATGTGAAAAATGACCTAAAAAACATATATTTATAGGCATAAAGACCTAATTGTTCTTTATTTAGACCTAAGAGGCTGACATCCATTGGAAATTTAAATTAAGTCAGTGGTTTTCCCACTCAAAAGTGAAAAATTCCCCAAAAGGGACTAAGTCACCACCCTGGGTGGCTTAGTCCCACCAGAGATTTTTAAGGTGGGTTTTCTAGAATTTGAATAATTTGAATGTTGTTTGTTGGGATTTGTATGATTCATGGGTGGAATAGGCCTCAAGGTCCAAAATAATGTCTCTTAGGGGCCTATAAATGTTGTTTTAAAGGGTGATTAATGTAGAGGTACCCAAGAGAGGTCCAAATTAGGCCACATATTGTACTATCTCCAAGAAGGGCATGCAATTTTCTGTGTCGAGAAAAATGGATCTTTGACATTTTCACGATCATTTAGGGACCTTTTTCCTTTGATGCTTGATATATTTTTCCTTGATTTAATGTTGTAATATGACTTATACATTCATATTAGGTCTTGAATATTTAAATTATTAAGATTTCATCATGTCTTGTGAAGGTGTTGTGAAGTGTTGTAACACATTTCCACACTTTTATAGACTCTTCTTATCATAATTCATCTAAATATTCCCTTTTTATTCCTTACCAAGTCTTATTTTGAAGTGTTGTAAAGTCTTGTAACAAACTTTCATGCTTCTCTAGGCTTTTCATCACTAATTACACCTTTCTTATGTTTTATCCGGCCCCTTTATGCACTTACAAGCCTTAATTAAGTGTATTTTTGAATTCAAACCTGATAAACATCATTAAATGCATCTTAATATTTGATGTACCCACTTGCATGCCTTGAGTGGGACCCATTCACCATGGGCAGCAAATGAGTCCCTCTTGGCACAAAATTCAAAATAAATCCAAATTTCTTTCGGGTTTTTATTCATTAATACCTTAGGTCAGCCTATGATGTATTTTTGGGAAATTAGGGTATAAGTGTCTATAAATATATGTTTTTCTCTCATTTTATCATCCTCTGCATTCAAGTATTCATGCATCCTATCTCTCTTAGCATTCAAGCATCATAACATCATTTCATCAAGCAATTAACAAGCATCTTGGAGTAGTCATTCATATATCTTTAGACTTCAACAACAAGGGTTTGGTGAGTGCATGACATTTTCATATTATTTTTTCATCATTCTCTTCTTATTTTATTTCATTATCAAGGGTTTGATTACCAAACTAAGGGTTTGACCAAGGCAAACCCCTATACTCTAACCCTTAACAATTATTTCCCTCTTTGCATGTGTGCTTGCAGGTCTTGTAGGTAGATTTTTCAAAGAAATAGGTGTTGAAAAGTGGTCAACAAGTCATCAAAGCTATTCAAGTCAAAAAAGAGCTAATTCAAGCTTGGAGACAACATTCAGTGCATTTTCTGTAGATTTGGATTGAGGTCAACTTGACAAGAAGACAAGTACAGATCTGGACCCAAAAAGTTGACTTTAGAATTTGTAGATTTCTATAGGTGGATTGATTCACCATCTGTGGTGAATGAGTCCCATTGCTAGACTGGAAAAAGTGATTTTTGAGGTTTTCAGTTCCTGGCACTCTGAAACCTGTTTTAGCAAAGTTTAAACTAGAAGCAAGACTAATTCACCATCTGTGGCAAATGAGTAGCACTGGTCATTAATAGTAATTTTTGAAGTATTCCAGGATCTTCTCATATTTTCTTTTAGTATCCAGGTGCACTCCATTCAGTCTCATTCTTTTTTCTTTGCATTTTTTTATGTTTTTAGGTCATTTCTGCATATCACACTATGTTTTCCAGCACTTCACATTTCGTAGGTTTTGCATTAATAATCAATCATTTTTATTAGTTCATTTAATCTAGTATATTGCATTTAGGCATATTTTCATTGTACTTGTAGACACATAAATTTGGACACTTAATTCATCCAAATTTATCCCCTTTCATCTAAGCATCCTTATTTGCATTAATTAAGTAATATCGCTATTATTTAATTAATATCCTTAATTCCTCTAACCCCTAGGGTATCTAGTTAAATAATTAAATACCTTCCCCTTTCATCAAATGAATTAAATAAATATCACATTTATTCCATTCCTCATATACCACATCCTCCATCATTTTTATCTAATTTCTTAATTATTCTCCTAATCTCATCATTAGGGGTGTGCACATGCTTAATCCTTGATTAGGATGTGTCACATCCTCCAACTTTTGCAAGTTGGCCTCTAATCTCTCTTATCCCACCTAACCCTCCTTTAATCCTTCATTAACTAGCCTAATCAACCTCTCAAGGAATTTTTAATTCCTTTTATCCTTCCAAGGAATATTGAATTATTTTTCTCTTCCCCATGTGAATTTTTAATTCACATTTAATTCCCCACTCAACATTTTCACAATTTTAAAATCACATGTGTCTTACATGTCCCCCACTCAACAATTTTTAATTCACATTTAATCCCCCAATGCACCACTTGGAATTTAAAATTCTTTATCTCATCCCCATGAGAATATTTGAGGAATTTTTAATTCCCCACATGTCTTCTCACCCACATGGGGATAAGGAAGAATCCCAAGGTCATGTCCTATCCTTCCACCTCATGTACACATCACCCCTTTTAAGCCATATCACATGCCACATGTCAAGATGTGAGGGCTTGTGAGTTCTCAACTCACCTTAGCCCTACATCTTGATCTTGGTGGCTCAATCTTGACTATCCATTTCCCTAGAGATTTCCAAAATCTCTATAAATACCCCCCCCTTTCTCTCATTTTGGGGGGATCATGCATTGTAGCCAAACTCTTGCAAAATTTCTCTAGAATTCATACTTAGCCATTTTCAGGATTTTTATCCATTTTCATCGATTCTCACATCATCATCTAGCTTGCATATCTTGCCATCCAAGGAGCATACACACCAAAGATCGAAGGGCCAACCAAATGATCGATTCGACGCAAGGTATAATGTTTCATTTGTTTTTTTTTATTTTGTGTTGATTCCAACTTAGGCTAATCTTGAGGTGTAGGTAGTTTTTAGTGTTTATTTGCACTCTTTTGTTTGCTACTCGTTTTCTAATGCTCAAATCTGACCTATCACATTTCTGTAACACCTGGTGGGACCCACAAATGGGTCTCTTTCTTTCATGTTTTCTATTTTTTGACTTTTTGCAGGTACAGTTCATAATTGGGCAGACCTGACCTGACAGACAGGCGGACCCGCCCTCCCAGGTGGACCAGACCCTCTGACCTGCCCTCCCCAGATTGCAGAAAGTGGTTTTTTTTGAAAAAAAATCACAGTTGGGCAGACTCGACCTGACAGACGATCGAATTTTCCCTCACAAACAATCGGATTTTCCCTCACAGATGATCGGATTTGCCCTAGGCAGCTTTTTTGAAAAGGTGAAATTTTAGTTTTTTAGCATTTTTTTGACTGTTTTAAGGGTTCTTAACCCCTAATTAGGAACATAGCTTAATTAAAAGCATGTCAATAAACCTTGTATGTTGTATTTTTAGGTAAGCTATTTGACGTATCCAATCCCCTTGCGCCATTTGGCGATCCTGGGTGACAAGAAATCGTAGCTTACCACATCCTTGAGTCTACCCATTTTATTTTTCTTAGTGGGACCTGCTTGGGGATTTCATCACCCCAAGGGATGATTCCAACCACGCGTACTGGCGGGGTATATAAAGGGGGGGAGAGCAAAATTTGTACGTCAATCCAACCACGTTGTAATTGGTGAAGCATCGGGATGATGTGAAGAGTTGGTCCGAGCCTTTTGGGTTCCCGACTCATGCTTGTAATGCGTTGGTGTTCACGGTTTGGGCCTCACATACCGGGGGTATATCGAGGACTCCCTAGTAGCCATGTTCATCCTAGATTAGAGGACTTTGTTGACCATTTCCTCTCTACTAGACTTAGGCTTGTGATTGCATGATTTGTCTTCTTTGTGTGAAACCAGTGATTGTCTGATTTCCTTCATTTTTACCATAGCCTTTTGATTGATGACGATTGTGTTTTCAGTCCTTTTCCTTGGTCTTTTGTGTCAAAATTCAAGTTAAATCATCCTTGGGCGGACTTGCCCTAGAAACTGGTCATTTGGAGTTGTTTTTGACCCAGTTTCATGAATTTTTCATCCTTGGGCGGACTTTCCCTCATCCAAGGGCAGACCTGTCCTAAAAATTAGTCCTTTGGAACCTATTTTTGACCTAATTTCTTTAGTTTTTGCTCCTTGGGCGGACTTGCCCTCATCCAGGGGCGGACTTGCCCTAAAACTGGTCTTTTGAAGGTTATTTTGGCTTAGTTTCATCAGTTTTTCATCCTTGGGCGGACTTCCCTCATCCAGGAGCAGACTTGCCCTAAAAACCAGTCCTTTGGAGCCTGTTTTGGTAGATTTTGACCAACTTTCTCTCCTTGGGTGGACTTGCTCTCATCCAGGGGCAGACCTGCCCTATTAACAGTCCTTTTGGAGCCTGCTTTGGCCATTTTTGACCAAAATTTTCTCCTTGGGCGGACCTGACCCATCCTTGGATAGACCTGACCCATGTAGGGGCAGACTTGACCTTTACTTAGCTAGATATGACCAACTTTTGCTCCTTGGGCGGACCTAACCTGACAAACAACCGTATATACCCCGCCATTTACGCACCATTTGTCTGTTTTCCTCCATTCAAACTCCAATCTTCTCAATTTTTTGTGCTCTTTCCAACAACATATACCACTTCATACTTTGGAGAAGTTGGACGGGGCACCTTTTTCTTCCCCATCCGCCTCCTCGAGGGGGGCATACCCTACCATTTTCTCTGTTTACTCATTGCGAGTAAATGTTCATCCATTTAACACATCCTTTCATCATTCTAAACTATCGTTCTATCATTTTGATCATCTGTTTACCTGTTCCGAGTAAACGTTCATCCATTTAACACATCTTTTCATCATTCTAAACTCTCGTTTTATCATTCTGATCATCTGTTTACTCGTTCTGTGTAAACGTTCATCCATTTCGCACCTTCATCTATCATTTCAAACTCTCGTTCTATCATTCTGATCATCCGTTTACTCGTTCCGAGTAAACGTTCATCCCTTTTATACCATCCATTTCTCCAATCAAATCATCATTTTCCCCATCCAAATCCCTTGAACTTTGTCTTGGGTTATTATCCAAATTGACCTAAGTGTTTGATCTGATCGTCATCATCAACATCCTCTTAGGATTTTCATCCATCCTAAGTCAATCATCATCGTTGGCCCAATCAATCCATTTTCAATCTCAAAGTGGATTCGATCCCGCAATCATACATTTATCCTTTAATCCGATCAATCAGCATCCTACGTCACCTAGGGTAATCCCTAAACAGGGTTTATAGTCCCTTTCATCATCCTATCCAATCCATCATTCAATCTTATCAATCAATCGATCAATCTTATCCAATCCAATCCAATCACATCCCTATCCAATCACCTTCGACCCAATCAATCTACTTCCATCTTGAAGCAGATTCGGTGTCATAATCATCCTTTGATAATCCAATCCAATTGTCAGAATCAATCCCATCACATCATCCAATCATCCTAATTTGAGCTTTAATCCAATCTCGATCTGAGCTTGCCCTAAATCCCAATTTGAGCTTTAGTCCATTTCCATCCAAAACCTTTAACCATCTTCTTTTTCCTTTCATCATCATGAATTCTTATCCTCCATCAATAGTGGTCAAGGGAAACCCTAATTACGTCGACGACGATAACGAAAGTCTTGTCGATCAAGAAGAATGTGACATGGATCCCCTTGACACTATCATTGCTAGTAAGTTTTCTCCACCCGCTTTCCAAAATCTAATCACCCCTTCGAGCTTTCCTATTATGTGTTCATCCATGCCTAATCATGCTCCTTATGATACCTTTGACAAGGGATACCCATCATATCCATCATATCCTTCATCTACATCATCCTCTTATCCTAGTCTTCCATTACAACACCCCTACCCTAATCCCCTGTCCACATCCTCCTATCTCAATCCTTCATCTGCATATACCCACTACCCTAATCTTCCATACCAATCTAATCCTACACTTGCACCTTCCTATCCTAACCCAACATCCACATCAACTTATCCTAATCCGACATCCGCATTTCCCTATCTCCATCCGCCACCTCAATCTCCCCACCCTAATCCACCATCCCAATACCCTTACTACAATCTACCACCCACATCCTCATGTCCTAATTCACCATGCCAATACCCCTATCTTAACCCTTCATCTAATCTTAATCCCCCATCTATTCACAATCCTACATCCAATCCCATTCCCCCATCTAATCCTTGTCCATCAATCCCTAGCCCTAATCCCCCACCAACCCATAATCCTTCATCCACTCCTACCACACCATCTCATCCTAGAGTATGCAAGTCTCTCATTTCAGAAGTGCTCCAAGGACTTATAACAAAGAAGAGATCTCCCACTCCACACATTGAAATTGTGGAATCATGCCATCCCAAGCCATTATCCATGGTCATTAGTGATGAAACCCTTCTCCACCCAAAACCTATCATTGATGATACCACCCCTAGCATCAATCAAACCATCAAAACCATCATGTCCTCTAAATCCACTGAGCCCCCATCTCCTACCATCACATCGTTTGAATCCATTGATCCCCCATCTCCTACCATCACATCCTTTAAATCCATTGAGCCCCCATCTCCTACCATCACATCCTTTGAATCCACTGAGCCTCCATCTCCTACCATCACATCTAATGAATCCATTAAACACCCACTTCCTACTCCAAGAGTCGTCGAACCCATCGACGACACCCAAATCCAATCCACTTCTCCCACTCCTAGTGTCACTAAAATCCATTCTGATGACTGCATCAAATCCTCCATCCCTCCATCCTCCCCACTTAAAGAGTCCCACCAAGACCCCATTATCATGCCTCCCACACATGATGAGTCATGCCAAGAGCCTAATCCAAAGCATGTCAACATATCCCCTTCTCCAGATCAAGATCCTACCATCCCATCTAGTCCATCTCAAGATCACAGTCCCCTATCCATTCCATCCCATGATCCACTCGTCATTCAAGATTCCACCTCTCCATCTCCATCTCCATCACATGAGCCCACTACCACAAGCTCAGATCCTATCATATCCCCTAATCCCTCTCCTGATACCACCCATCCAAATTTTGCTATCCCATCATCTCCCTCTCATGATCCCCCATCATTGCCTAAAACTACTATCCCCACATCGCTTGCATATCCCCTTGGTACCCTCACATTCTTCCATGGTGGCCTCCTTGCAGAAGAAAAACACAGTGTATTTATCACCCATCATCCTCCACCTAATAATGGACTTGCATCATGTTTTCAGAATAACAAAAATCCTATCATGGATCGCATGCTCAAGAAAATGAACTATCAAGGAAAAGGTCTAGGCCTTCATGAGCAAGGTATTTTAGAGCCCATCCAAGTCAAAGAACAAATCTGCATGCAAGGTCTTGGACCTATTTCCCAAGACTCACAATCTAAAGATGTTGGTACAACCTCTAGATGTCCTCAACGATCCTTTTCAAAAATAAATGTTGGCTCTTCGCATCGCTCTACCAGATCATATGCTTCCATCCCTCCTCCTTCATCATATCACCTCAAAACAACCATCCATATTCCTCCTTCATCTGCTCCATCCATTTTGGGTCCTTACATCCCTCCATCCACCATCTCCCATCCTTCATCTACTCCATCCATCTTGGGTCTGTATATCTCAAGATCACCTCCTCCATCTCATCCTTTCATCCATCCAACACCTATCCATGTCATACATCATAAACATCCCTCTCGCATATCCCATAATCAAGATCAACAAAAGAACATGCCTAAACATCCTCCATCTACACGTAATCCCCATAATCCTACCTCCATTGCTCCACATCGTCCATCTCCTCACACCCATCCCGTTGCTACTAAAAACACTTTGGATGTTAACATAAAAATGCATAAATCCAAACATCCACATAAATCTAAAGCTCCCCATGTCCCCTCTAAAAGACATGGTGAAGAGAAGAAAAATCAAAATCCAAATCAAATCCGTAGGCCACAAAGGCCCACCAAAGCAAAAATAAAAACCATGTGGATCCCAAAGAAAAAAGATGCAATGCCTTCAAATGAAAAATTTGTAACAACATCCAACATTGCTCATCCAAAAGCTAATCATTTTCATCCACCCTCTCTTAAATCTATTTTGGGTCCCTATGTCCCAAAATTCACTATTCCATCTCCTCCATTATCCCACATTCTCCATCCATTAATCCTCTTATCTTTTCACATCCACCACCACATGTGCCAATGTTGGTCTTGAACACATCTCCCCATCACATATCCACCCCATCATTCCATCCATACCCCTTGCAACATCCCATCCATTATCCCATGTATCTCCCCTCTAAAATCCATCTAATTCATCCTTTTGCATAATCCATTTATCCTAATAAGGTTGTACTAACATCCCACAATCGCTTCAAACACAGGCTCTTAATACCTCGTATAGAACTTGATGTTTGAGTCCTTCATCCATATCCTTATCGCATGTCTTCTAAATCCATTTATTTTCCTCCCTATCCTTATCCATCTCCTTTCGCATTCCATCCAAAAGGTCAAAAAAAAAAAAATCCAAAAAATCAGAAAAATCAAAATAAAATAAAAATAGTGAAGAGAAATAATTTGTCCAATGGTGAAAACTTGGAAAACAAGCGCCTTGGATAAGTACCATGATGAAAACCTGGAAAACATGCGTCATGCATAAATCCCCATCTGCACTTGGGGGCAGCTTCCTAATATGTGTTCCCTCCATCCACTATGCTTCCTTCTATGCTTCCAGCGATGCACCCGTCTTCCTCTTTTACATCCTTTTCATCCATCCCCTCCACCCTATCAAGCTTACACATTCTGTTTGGCATATCTGATTTATCCCAATCCTTCCATCCTCCTTGTGATCTTGATATAGATAGGGGAAAACATATAAGCATGCTTTGGACACCTCTTAGCATACATTCCCCTCATCCGCACACTATCCCAACTATCATTCGCACTCGTCTACCTTCCTTATCCACCTGTCCTGCTACCCTCAATCTCCCTTCCTTATCCATGCATCCTATCTTCATCCATCTCCCCATCCTTATCTTCCAATCGATCTACACAATCCTTTTAACCTCCCTATCCTTATCCCCTACCCATCCATCATAGCAATCCCTTCCATTTCCCCATCCTTATCTTATAATCACTCTACACAATCCTTTTAACCTCCCTATCCTTATCCCCCTACCCATCCATCATAACATCCCTTCCATCTCCCCATCATTATCTTCCTATCCATTTATCTCTATCCACATCCCATCTCTGAATCCCTTGTCATTGGCTACTCCCCATACAATCCATTGTCCTCTATCTTATCACTTTTGCTTCTTTTACACATCTTTTCAATCTCCTATCCTTTCTCATCATTCAGCTATCTGTCATGCCATCCTCCCACTTCATCTTTGATGATCTGGATAACTATCCATCCCTGAGCTTTGTGTAGTCACTACCCTTCAATCTAATCCAATAAGTCTATCTTATCCCATCATGTCATTCCAATCATTTTATCCCCTTATCTAGCGTTATCTCATCATCTTTCATCCATCACTTTTCTTTGGCCTTTCATCGAACTACGTTGCCCCTGTGCTTTCACGTAGGAAAGGTCGATCATTTGATCTGCCCCCAAGGTTCCATCCATCATCAATCTATTTTGTCCACTTTTCTCCTATTCTATATCCTATCTTCATCATCCATCAAAGTCTCCATCATGGTCTGTCGTCAGCCTTTTATCAAACTACGAGGGCTCTGCACTTCCGCGTAGGCAAGGCTAATCTTTCATTGGCCCCTAAGCCCCTAGGTCGCTAGGATGTGTCAGTCTCCTATCTTGTGTCATGTCGCTCATGTCGCATCATCAAGCTATGCCCTTATCTAGTTGGTTCTTAACAAATGAGATCCGATTGTATCAACAGATCCAATCAATTCTAAATATCATGTGTCATATCGATCTTTTAGTTTAGTATCCATCATCGGTCTCAACAGGATGCATCATTCCTAATAGACCTCATCAATCCCATCCATCCCCGTGATCCTATTGCAAAGGACGTTTGAAATTGATTGCGATCTTTTGATTCTTTTGGCTTTTGTTTATCATTTGAGCTCCCTATCATCACTTGTCATAGTCACCTTGATCCATCATATCATGGTGTGCTTTGACTATTCAACATAGGGACGTATCTTGATCTTTTCTTCGTTATTGTCTTCTCAGTTGTCCCATGTAGTACCCACCAAGATCTCTGAGGTCTTTTGTTACGCTGGGGCATCCTTGTGTGCTTGTGGTTCTCCCAATACCAGGCCTGACCAAGGTCATCGCGACTTTGGGGTGTTGGGATAGCCTTCTTGTTTGATCTATTTGTTTCATGCATTAGACACTAATCTGCCTTGGTTCTTCATACCCTGGCGTCTTGTGTCTTATGCTATAGCAAAAATCAGTGCTCCAAAGATGGAAAAATTGCATTAGGATTGCATTTCTATCACACCCCCCATCCATTCATCCTTCATCACTCTCCCCTCTCAATCTCATGCCGCCTTTTCATCCTTTCTTGCCCATCCCTTTGCATCATCTCATCCATTTCGAGAGCACATCCGTGTTCTCTTGCACCCACATGTCCTCTCAAGGGGGCATCCTCCATCTTTAATTTTTCATCATTTTCTTTTTCTCTTCCTAGTCACTCCTTTGAATGACTGGGGCATCTTTCCCAATCTAACTATTTCCTTCTAGGTTCTATGTTTTAATATTCTTTTAAATGATGCTACTTCATAACACCATCTTAAAGAAGGAAAAATGTAGACACCTAAATTTGGACACTTAATTCATCCAAATTTATCCCCTTTCGTCTAAGCATCCTTATTTGCATTAATTAAGTAATATCGCTATTATTTAATTAATATCCTTAATTCCTCTAACCCCTAAGGTATCTAGTTAAATAGTTAAATACCTTCCCCTTTCATCAAATGAATTAAATAAATATCACATTTATTTAATTCCTCATATACCACATCCTCCATCTTTTTTATCTAATCTTAATTATTCTCCTAATCTCATCATTAGGGGTGTGCACATGCTTAATCCTTGATTAGGATGTGTCACATCCTCCAACTTTTGCAAGTTGGACTCTAATCTCTTTTAGCCCACCTAACCCTCCTTTAATCCTTCATTAACTAGCCTCATCAACCTCTCAAGGAATTTTTAATTCCTTTTATCCTTCCAAGGAATTTTTAATTCCTTTTATCCTTCCAAGGAATATTGAATTTATTTTCACTTCCCCATGTGAATTTTTAATTCACATTTAATTCCCCACTCAACATTTTCACAATTTTAAAAACACATGTCTCTTACATGTCCCCCACTCAACAATTTTTAATTCACATTTAATCCCCCAATGCACCACTTGGAATTTAAAATTCTTTATCTCATCCCCATGAGAATATTTGAAGAATTTTTAATTCCCCACATGTCCTCTCACCCACATGGGGATAAGGAGGAATCCCAAGGTCATGTCCTATACTTCCACCTCATGTACACATCACCCCTTTTAAGCCATATCACATGCCACATGTCAAGATGTGAGGGCTTGTGAGTTCTCAACTCACCTTAGCCCTACATCTTGATCTTGGTGGCTCAATCTTGACTATCCATTTCCCTAGAGATTTCCAAAATCTCTATAAATACCCCCCCTTTTCTCTCATTTTGGGGGGATCATGCATTGTAGCCAAACTCTTGCAAAATTTCTCTAGAATTCATACTTAGCCATTTCCATGCTTTTTACCCATTTTCATCGATTCTCACATCATCATCTAGCTTGCATATCTTGCCATCCAAGGATCATACACACCAAAGATCGAAGGGCCAACCAAATGATCGATTCGACGCAGGGTTTAACGTTTCATTTGTTTTCTTTATTTTGTGTTGATTCCAACTTAGGCTAATCTTGAGGTGTAGGTAGTTTTTAGTGTTTATTTGCACTCCTTTGTTTGCTGCTCATTTTGTAATGCTCAAATCTGACCTATCACAATACTTACATTATTTTTAGTGAACCACCTAGATTTTTGGGTCTATCTCTCTCCTTTAGGTGAGAAACCCTATTTGAGCAAGAGAGTCATAACACCTTTGTCAAAAATCTACGGTTCGTTTTGGTGAACCTACTTTTTGAACATTTCTCTTTCTAATTTCAATTGCATTTGCATCCTAGGGTAACATTGCATCACTATTACATTAGGTTTTGTAAATTTTTTTTGCATCCTAGGGTTTACAACATTGCATTAGTGAAAAAATCATATAGATTTCATTTTTGCACATCAAATCATTAAAAAAATGAAAATATGCATCTGCATTTTAGTTGTGCATCTAAAAATCATAGAAATCATCTTGAATTTTATGAAAAATCACAGAAAAATTCTTCCGTGGACTCATTTTCCACCCTTGGCCAATCAATCCAGTTGAACTTTTTACACATCAATTTCTGTTATTTTTAATGCATTCTCACATTTCTATTTTCTATTACTACATTCCTGTTTTAGTTTACAAAATTTTCGTTATTCGCATTTTATTGTTCCTAGTTTGTATTTGCATCCACCCCACCTTTTGTAGTATTTGTATGATTGTTTGGTGTCCTATTGATAATACTTTAGTGAGATGAAGTTCTAGACTGATGGCTTCCCGTGATAGCACTTTAATTGTGGACCTTGGGTTATCACGAGCTCCTACTCCTGGTATTGACAATGGTGCAGTAGGCATGGATACTACCACTAGTACCCCTTTCCCTTCCAATAACATGCATGTTGACACACAAATTAATTCCATTCCGCAAGACAAGGTAGTTAACATTCATGAGGACTTAGTACATCTCCAACATAACTTATGTCTCGAAAACATTTCAACCACTACCATTCCTACTATAGATAACATCCATCGATTGCTTGAAAGTGATGAAGGCTTAGATGTTATAAAATAAATTGTTGAGATATATCAAAAACATGCCCCTAGCACATCTCAACCGAAAAACACTATGGTTAGCCAAGGAGGATCTCATATTCCTCCTCCTTCAACTGTAGAATCCATACCTACCTATACTACCCCTCAAGTTACAACAACCATGCAATAGGTTAGTCGTGCCTTCACTATTCCAACTAGCATTTCTAGTTCTTTTGTGGCATCGAATGTTCCCTCTTCCACTACCTTCACCCCTATTAGTGTCCCCTTCACTTTTCCTACCAATACCTACACTCCATCACTACTCTCTCTTCCACCTCATACCTTCTTATATCGATCCCCTCATCACACAACTCTTTCACAATGTTACCTCCATGCAACAACAAATATCTACCATAAGCCAAAGTCAAAATGCACCACCCACCTACTATGTCCATATTATTCCATTATCTCTAGAAATCTTAAGAACCCTGGTGCCACAAGGAATTGGGATTCCTATGTTTGAGAAGTACGGAGGGGCGGGTGCATGAAGTTGGGTACCAATTTTTTGGCCACTTTTGAAAAAAAATTTACAAAATGTGCTCGCATTATAACACGTTGCGAGCACGTTATAACGCGTTCATGTTATTTCAAGTTAAAAACAAAGAAAAAATTGAAATTATTTTCCTTGGAATACCAACCCAAAGGTTGGAGGGCATTCCCAACAAGGCCAGAGACGTGTTTTTGCAAATTCTACAATTTTTCACATAATCGGGTCCGTGCTCACCATCAAGATTGCATCTAGTTAAATATCGACAAAATCAAAAACATGGGTAATGTTAGGTTCTCTCTTAGCTATCCAACGATGTAATTTTTTTCACTTTTTGACAATGTTAAGCCTTTCATCCATAATTTCTTTTGTTTGTATGTCTATTTTTGCCAAAAAGTAGTGTTTGGTGTTTTTTTGTTATAAATTAACCATTCATCAAAATTTCAAATAAATTACTTTTTTAGAAACTAGACTCCATTCTACAAATTTTTAAAAAAAAAGAAAAAAAAATCAATTATTTTCAAAAAAATTTAGGGGGAGCATGGCCAAAATTCTGCTTTTCAGAAAGTGCCCACTTAGAAAATTAGTAAAAAATCCAATATTCATTAAAAAATTATCAGAAAAATTGTGCATCAACTAGATGTTGTTAGATAACTTCTAACCATAGCGATTTAAAAAATACTACAAAAAACTTCACCGTGCTCAGGTCGTACAAGAGTTGCTATGTTATGTTTTTTTGACAAAAATAGCACCAATTTGTGTATGTCCCTCTTTTGAACCTCTTAATCCCAACCATTTTAAAAATAAATTAGTAGTTTAGAAAGTACACTTAGAGCACTTTGATCCTTGTTTTTATTCCATCTCAAAATTTTGAGTGTAACTATCCTCAATTTCACGTCCAAGGTCAACATTTCCTGATTTTAGAAAAAAAAATTCCACTTAAGCCCCCTTTTTGGGAACCATCTTGGTGCACTTACCCAGAGGCAAAGGAGACCCTACTAATCATGTCAATGCCTATACTACCTTATGCAGTGATTTTGTCTTGGACAATAGACTGTTAGCTAAACTATTTCCTAGGACCTTAAAGGATACTACCTTGGAGTGGTTCTCTTCCTTACCAAATCATTCAATCTGTTCATTTAATGAACTTGTTGATGCCTTCATAAGTCATTTCCAAGTACACATGACTCCCAAGAAAACAATGGCTGATTTAATGAGATGTAAACAACATGTGGATGAAAAAGTAACTTATTTCATTTCATTTTATTAGTCATTGTATGCTCAAATAGATATCAAAGTTCTTGATTCACATCTCCAAAAGATGTTTATTGAAAACTTACAAACTCACATTCAGGATAAATTGACTATGATGAAGTTTCCCTCTTTCACGCATTTATGCACAACCCTTTGTGACTATCATAATTCAATTACTAGTGATGCAAAATCCACTTCTAACCGAGCTGAGAAATGTGAACAAAGAAACCAAAACAACTCACAAAACTTTAGAAATAAAAACAAAGGGTTTTTACAGTTCAATCCCCCCTCTCCGCAACCAACTCAACCTGTTAATAACCAAGTGGAAGCCACTAAAGCAGCCATACCCTTTACATACGTGGACCCGAAGAGACAATTCACCCCTTTGCTTGATACCTTGCATAATACAATGAATCAATTGCTACAACAACAAATGATTGCTTTTCTTATAGTTACACCACTTGATCCTACCAAACCTTTACCCCCCACCTTTAAACCCAATGCTTATTATCATTTTCATCGCCAAAATGGACATGACACCGAACAATGTAAGCATCTCAAACATTTAGTGCAAGACCTCAATGACTCTAGTCGTTTGTCCATTGCAAGTGTTAATGATTAGGGAAATAAGTTTGTTGCCCCTCCTAATCAGAATTTGCAAATATTTACCAATCTGATGCCTAAACATAACATTTCATTTGTCAAATCCAATGAACCTTCAAACACTGATGTGATGAATGTTGATACCAATAATGAACACCATGATATTACTCCAACTATTACCCATGTTAATCCTATGGATGAAAATGTGGGTACGATAGACGTTATCCCTCGTAAGGGCGCAACTACCAAATCTATTGATTTTACTTTTCCTCCTCAAGATATACTTAAAAATCTTCTTGATGGTCCTCTTTACATAGCCTGCCACATCTATGATAAGCCCACCAATGGGATATTAATAGATCCCGCCTATGGAGAGAATGTGATCATCGAAGAATTTTTAGTATTACATGATCTCTATCAAGATGATTATGACAAGCCAACAACATGGATTAAAACACATAATGGTTTTGCATGCCCTACGATCAGATCGATCACACTCCCATTACAGATAGGACCTAAAACATTGAACATAACATTCTCTATAATTCCACAATCAGATCAGTTCCGTCTGCTGCTAGGTCATCCTTGGCTTCGCTTGATGAAAGTTGTAACTTCAATTGTTCACAAATGTTTGAAGTTTCCACTTGACAATGAGATCTATACTATACACCATAGCGGCTTTAATCCATTGTATTCTAAAGGTAACTTTTCCTTGGAATCCTTTTGGCCTGCACCTATGGAACCCATCACCCCTTGTAAATATTTCTTTTTCATTTCCTATCAAAAGTTTAAAGCCAAAAAGAGAGCTAAATTGTCTCTTTGTAACATGTCCCCGACCACTTCAGACATGCCCATTTTAGATGAGACAATGCTTCAACCTGAATCTAACCCTGAACAAACATCACAACCTCTAAAGCAACCAATAATAAACACTTCACCCTCTTCGTCTAAATGACCAAGAGATATTGAAATCAATCCTACCATGCCTCCCCACATTAAACAAGTTTATAAAGCTAAAGAGAAAGTGATTGACCCATCTCCTTCGGTTCCTTCCATTCCTCCCCCTAGGGAAGAAAAGGATCCTATAGTGGACCAATCCACTCTTACACCTCAACAACTTCAAAATAGACTTAAACGAAACCATGGTGCTTGAGAGTGTAGGTGGCATCGTTGTCTCCTTGCTTGTCAGTTACATGCAGAAGAAAAAATAAAAATAAAAATCCACATTTTATAGAAGCAATGCATGACCACCCTCCTCCTCCTGACCCACTACAAGCTAATACAATCCCACCATCACAACAAGAGGGAAATCTCCTTCGAGTATAGTTATTCATCCTCCTGTTGTAATCAACCTAGATGACGATGAGGAAACTGCATAGTTTGACGATGAAATACATGATGAATTGAATACATTGTTTTCCTCATCTATGACCTTCACTAAGATATCTCCTATCCAAAGTGATGAGCCTAGCACTTCACCTAGTACGACTATTGCCCTTGTCCCCCTTGCTAGTTGTTCACCTTTTGACCATGATTGGGAGGTGGATGACTTGCTTGATGGTTAACTCTCATTCGCCTTACTAGCTTTGTACATTTTCATTTTTCTTTTCTTTGGTGCGATTTCATGTTTGTAATATGATCCCTCGTGTTGTTTGTTTGATGTTCTCTCTATTTGCACAATTCCTCTATTTGTACCTACATTCTTCTATATGTCACACATTGCTTTCTCTTTTTTTCTTTTCACATTTTGTTTTGTGTTTTCCTTTTGGGGATGACACAAAGCGTTGGGACGCCCTATGTCTCTTCCATGTTGACCCAAAAGGTCCCTTTTCCTTTTTTTTCTTTTCTTTTCTTGTGTTCTCCTTTTGGGGATGACGTAAGGCATTGAGACCGAAATGTCTCCTTCATGTTGACCCAAAAGGATTTCTTTCTTTTTGTTTTTTTCTTTTTTCCTTTTTCCTTTTGTTTTTTGTTTTCCTTTCGGGGATGATGCAAAGCATTGAGACGCCCTATGTCTCTTCCATGTTGACTCAAAAGGGTTCTTTTTCTTTTTTTTTCACTCTCTTTGTGTCATTCTTCCAATTCTATGTATTCGGGGAATGATGACAGTTTTGAAATCTTTCATAAAAACATTGTAGCAACGAATATACTGACCCAATATCCATAGATCCCTTATGTGTTTGGTTTCTTCCTCTTTGGGGGCAACCCCTCTTTCTTTCCTTTTTCCTTTACATGATGCAACCTTACTTGAAAACATATGACTTGGCATAGCGCTTTTCAAGTTGGCTCTCATGTCTTCTTATTTCTTTTTGCATTTTTCATTTGCTACTTTAAAGTAATTTCTCACAGAATAGTGTGTAACAATTCCTTTAAAAAGGGGGCATACATTGGCATTATTCATTTTGCATTTTCTTTTTTTCACGGCTCTTAGTGTAGCCTTATTATTTCACACAATGCATTTGCCACTTTGTGGATGACATTGGGTGTAGTGTCCTTCATAAGTGTGATCTATCTTAGCATATTACATTCCTCTTAGTGACCTGATACGATGCACTACATCCCCTAAGTAGCAAATATTCTATACTTTGATTGGTCATCTCTTGGAGACATTAGACACAATGTCCCCTAAGTTATAGACCTCGCATGAACCAAACCAAACTCCTTTGAACATTTAATTTTGCATTTTACATTTTTGCATTTATGGCCACCTTGCATAATGCAGCTTGTAGGCCTGTGGTGCATAACTACTTGAAGGTAACAATCAACACTTCACATTGGAACTAGCTTATTCACCAACTATTATAACTAATGGAAACTTCTAGATGTTGCATGAAGAGTGTTGTGATTTTTTCGTTAGAAATGATATCATTATGATAATCGTTAAAATATATCATTATTATTTTTTGATAATAACATTTGTATTATTGTTACTGATACAATAAAATATTATTCTTCACAACCAATTTATTCAGCTATTAATTTCTTTAATCCCTGTCAACTTAAATACATACATGTATTGTTATTATTATTGTTATTAACATTATCAATATTATATTTCCATGTTAATATAGGAGTCATTCTTTATTAAATATCTAATACCACTCCTAACTTTCCTTACATATTAATATAATGGTAAATGGTATAATTTATATAAATATCTATATTGCTTTAGTTTTAACCTTAATATTTTTATTTTTGATTCAACTGTGTGAATTTTTTTGCATCAACATTTTAGATCACACTCTATGTAATGTCTCTAAACTAATAAATAGTATTATTGACTTTTATACATAGTTACTTTTCTCCCTAACAATTCCATATTATTATGTAAAATCTCTTAATAACTTTGATATAATCCTCAATATTTAATGATGATATTGTTATTGCATTTATTACTGTAGTCTTATTTTTACTATTAATTGCTAATGCTAAATTTACTACTAGTATTAACTTTTTCATTTACATAAATCTATATTTCACTTATTCCTAATAATTGGAAGATTAATAATAATATTATTATATAACATTACTAAAAATTTCTTTTAAATAAATTAGTATAAGCTTGCATTAATATTAATCTTAATGAGGAATTACTTTAAAGTTAATGTTAAATTCTACAAGTCAAAGAATGCGATGATAATTATTTAACTTTAACAATAATCCTATGTCAATATTATTTACCCATAATAATTACACAACTAACATACATTTTGTCTTTGTTTTTTATTTATTGGAGAAATGTATTATATAATAAAAAATTATATTAAAAATACATTATCATTACCCATAATTATTACCCAACTAACATACATTTTGTCTTTTACTAACAAAATATTACTTTTATAGAACTATTGCTATTATCAATGTAATTTCTAATATTATCTTTATTCTTAATGATTTTATATTCTATTTTATTAATATTAATATTAGCATTCATATATATAAAAAAAAAAACGGGTCATATTTTGAGTACAAATATTTGATGTAGTTTTGTAGTGCTATTCAAATTAAAAGAAAAAAAAATTCAAATTATTTGTTAAAAAATGTAGGGAGTGCAAAGTCCAGCTTAATGGATAGTAAAACTATTCAGATTAAAAGAAAAATCATTCAAATCCTCTGCTAAAAATGTAAGCAATGCAAATTCCATATTAATAGATAGTAAAACTAAGAAATAATTCTGTAACATTATTCAGAATAAAAGGAAAAAACTCAAATATTCTGTTGAAAAATATACAGTACAAAGACCAATTTAATAAATAGTAAAACTAAAAAAAAATGAATAAATATATATTTAAGTAGAAATATTTGATGTAATTCTGTAATGCTATTCAGATAATTAGTACGAATATGATTAGAAAATATTCTCAAACTTTAATCTGCTTATGTTTTATATTCAACCGTATAGCCCTTAGTTTCAGGTGAACCTCTTGTGTCACAGTTTGACGTGACTAACAGAAGAGGGGGAAAATCTCAGGGGCAACAGACTGAGCCATTCATAGATGAAAGCATGTTATGTACAAAATTGTAATGCACAAAATACTACAGTTTCCACAGGAAATATCATGCTAGAGTGGAAATCTAAAATCAAAGGCTATTCCTATTTTGCATATTATAAGACCCATAAAACAAATAAGCCTTTCTAAGTTCAAAATTCACAAATACTTATTTACAGACTGCTAATAGATTTGGGTTCTAAATCTGGATAAGCTGTAGTTGGTATGAGTTTTTCACAGTCCATGACTATAGATATTTAGCTTTTGGATTCAACTCTCTGTATTTTTGAGTCCACGTTTCGGATCATACTCAATGATCCATCATCAGAAAGAGGAAAAGAATGAGATAGGAATGCAGACCAAGACTTATAATGGATAAGCTGTATGATTCGGCACCTGCAACTCTTCATTGGCAAGAGCATGTTCCAACTGTTGTATCAGTGCCCTGGCCTTTCCTGCTACATAAAGTGCTCTCCCTATCTTATTTTCATCCATATTTTGAGCCCATTTCCTGGAGCTTAACACTAAAGCAACTTTTACTTTGTGTATGCAACTATATATAGTATCTGCCAACGAGCATCCTATCTCATTTAGCAAATCTTCTAAGTCGGTGTTTGAGCTACAGGCAATGCTCTTGCACAATTTATAGATGGCGTTGCCCGCTGCTGCTGCTTTCCAATCTATAGAATCATTGCCTCCTGCTCTGAACCAACGGACAGCATCTGTCTCCAAATCCTCGGTTTCCTGGACCTTTTCTTCATAGGTAACAGGAGGCTCTGGTCTCATTTTGCTTTCTTTTGCAAGCTCATTTATTGCAGAAGCTGCGGATTTAGGAGTTACTTTGGTAGAAAGACTAGGCTTCTCCATTTTAGCTCTGAGAGAATAGAAAATTTTATCTGCTGCTTGGCTCAGGATACGGTCTGCCCCTGCTTCGGTCTCTTCAACAAAAGTAATGATTTCCCATGCCTCAGAGTATGCCTCCAAGAAATCCTTCACTCTTTTAGGAGAAGGAAAATAACCAGAAGTGCAAGCTTCATCATCTTGTTCAGCATGAACCAAAGAAAGGTGGATTGAGATGGTGATAAGTGACACTGCTGTCCTTTTCCAAGATCGTTTGCTTGCCCCCATAAAATGCTTTTCCACCTCTAATGGTTTTGGACTAATCTTGCATAAATACTTGAATCCCATGTGAGGCTTTTCAGGATCCAAACAGTTCACACCTACATCCTGAGGGGTCTTTCTCCTCACCAAAAACTGAATTAGGCCTTGGCAGCTACTTTCTCCATCTTGATTACCTTGCAAGATAAGCTCCTTTGCTTTTGCAATGGACTTCCTATTAGCTATCCATAGGCTCTCTGGAGTCTCCTTCAACATCTCTAAACCATCCAAAACTTTCTGATATTTTAAATATTCTTTAGCCACATCATCTAAGTGCTTTGCTAACATCTTGGAAATTAATTTATCCATATATTTGTTCTGAAAGATGCTGATAGAGATGAACCAACAGGCTTTACTAAATAAGACCATGACCAACTGTAGCTTCAGAGCTAAATAAGACCATGACCACACTGATGAGGAGAATAAGCTCTGCTCTGCTCTGCTCTTCAATGCTTTCACTGTGTCCACACTGATGAGGAGAATGAGTGCAATTGCCACTGTAAACGATATCACCACGTTAAACACAGCATTGGCGGAAACCTGTTGGCTGTTCAACCATGCAATTGTCTGGTTTACTTGCACTAAGTTCATGATTTAACAGGTGTAAGAACACAAGCCACACAATGAACCAGAGAGGCAGGGGAAAGTCAGAAAGCAAAATTAAATTTTATATTAGCAGGGCAATATTTTACCCGTTTGGGTTAGAAGTACTTCAGTTTTCCTAAAGAGCAGCTTAAAAAAGTTCTAAATTTTTAAAACAGAGCACTTACGGTCTTTGGTTCCAAGTCTTAGCTGCAGATAGTCAATGGACCAAGGCTAGGTTACACTTATAATATTTACGAGTTGAAAAAAGTTCTATGTTTGGAAAGTTGAATGTTAGTTTAACAAATGGGGGGGACAGTGGGTTAGTTTAAAGGAATTTTTGTCAAAGCAAAATCTGCATTTTAAAATGTTTTTCAAAGTGGATTGACTTTAATAAAGTGGGGAGAAAGTGAGAACTTTTGTCAAATTATATTTGTACATCTTTCAAAGTCGAAGTGGGGAGAAACATAATTAATTTGGATAAAAAAGTTAACAATTCAAATATACATTTAAGAAAATGATGAAAAACAACTTTTTAATCATGCATATGCTTCTAGAAGGATCAAGCATAATTAGATTCCTTTTAGTAAACCAATTGAAGTATTTTGTCCTTGAATACAAATGATACTCAAATAATTTTTTGCTATTCCTTGTTGTTCCCTTAATCTTTAAAATGAATGCATTGAATGCCTCTGAACACTAGCACATAGAATCAAATATTGTAAGGCATGTATTTAGTCAACTCAAGGAAGGAAAATAAAGGGGAACAATTGGCCAAAAACTAAATTAAATTTAAAAAAATATAAGGTCAAGTCCATGACCATGAAAATGACCCAACGTGGGTAACTTGTCAAACCCAAGTGGATAACAACTATATTGTGGTTTATGTACAATAAGCTTAATCATTATAAGGATTGGGAATGTATAAACGTATAGAGGTGTGTGTATGAGGATAATAAATATATGGAAATGTGTGCATGCAAATAGGTAAAGGATAGGTGAATGAGCCCTACTTTGCGCAAGATCATACCATTTGTCAATATGTACATGTATCTATACATTCTTCCAAAATGGGCAATAAACTAAATGGGAAATAAACAAATTTTTTCATTATAATAGTGCAAAGGAAAGATACATTTTGTAATGCTAATCTAGATTATTAAATGAATGCACATAGATGTTCAACACAACTAACCTAGATTAATTAATGCAATTTGTGAAAGATAAAATCTGTAATAAATTAATATAAAAATTAAATAGAAAATTATTAGACACCTAACTGTGGGAATTATAATGAAGCACAATAGTTTGATGTTGCACATATTCCACTCGCTAATGGTGGCATAATTAGTGCTCATAAATATCTCGAGTTTGTAAAAATCATTAAATCTTTTTTTTTTTGAATCTACATATGCAAGATTGATCATGTGTATTACATGGTATTAACCTAATGCACATTGAGGAATTATATATTGTTGAAATTAATGTCTAATGATATTGATTTATAATATATTGTTGGAATTATAGTCGTATCTCTAATATATGTTGTTTTATAAGGACTAATGATATTGAATACCTCTAGGTGAGATTTTTGAATTGGAAGGGTCATGTTCTCATAGGTCAGCTCCTTTAATTAGACCAAATTTATAGTCATGTGCAAAGAACAAAGACAATACTCTTAAGTATGCATACATATCCTAGACCAATTTGATGTAGATTGTAGTGCTCTAAAGTGAAATGTTCCTAAAATGATTTAGACTTGTGCTCTCTTTTTGTCTATATGAATTCTAGATTCCCACTTATGAATTAATACACATTGGATGGCTTCAAATTGTAAGGTGTAACAAAAAAATAATGAAAATATTTACCAAATCAAACACATAATGGTCAATGAAAAAGGAGGGAGTAAAAAAATTAAATTTAAAAAATTGAATTTCAAGGGTGAATTACATGTGGCATAGGAGATAACCCAAACACCATAGGACAATGAGGTCTAAATATCAAGGTGATAAATGAATATCTTGAAATAAGCACAATGATAGGCATAATAAATTATGAATGTGTGGGAAAAAGTGAGTACATGGATAGGATAATATTGAATGTATTTAATTATGTGTAAATGGAAATGGATGAAGGATTGGAGAATGTTTCCAACTTTGCACAATAGTGCAATATATATTGGCATGTAATTGCATTAATATGGTATGTAGATTGAAAAAGGAATTGTATGGATCGAAGCAAGCTCCTAGAGCTTGGTATTGAAGGTTGGACAAATATTTGATACAACAAGGATTCAATAAGGGTACCACAAATAGTAATATTTACTTTCAAGTTGAGGAAGACCAAATATTGATAGTAGTTGTGTATGTTGATGACATAATCTTTGGAGGCAATGAGGCTATGTGTAGGAAATTTGCAAAAGAGATGCAGAAAGAGTTTGAGATGTCTATGTTTGGGGAGATGAATTTCTTCCTAGGGCTACAAATCAATCAAACAAATAAAGGCATATTCATTTTACAATCAAAGTATGTTAAAGAGATGTTGAAGAAGTTTGGAATGGAAGACTCCAAACCAGTATGTACTCATATGGTTATTGGTTGCAAACTGAGTAAGGATGATGAATCCCCTAAGGATGATCAAAGCAACTATAGATCTATGATTGGTGGACTGCTATAACTAATTGCTACTAGACCAAATATCATGCATGTAGTTTGTCTTCTGGCTAGATTTCAAGAAGATCCTAAAGAGACACATGTTGCAACAATGAAGAGAATATTCAAATATTTGAAGGACACTCTATATTATGGCTTGTGGTATCTTAAGGATACTGATTTCACATTAAGTGCTTACACAAATGCAGATTGGGCTAGTTGTGTTGATAATAGGAAAAGTACTAGTGGTGGTGAATTCTTTCTTGGATGTAGATTGGTATCATGGCTTAGCAAGAAACAAGATTTTGTTTCTTTATCTATTGTAGAGGTTGAGTATATTACAACATCTTGTTGTACATAGGTATTATGGATGAGATAGATATTGAAGGATATCAAAATAGTGTATGATGAGCCTATTTCTATCTTTTGTGATAACACAAGTGCAATCAACATTTCAAAGAATCTAGAGACATGTTCAAGAACAAAGCATATATCAATTAGGTATCATTTTTTAAGAGAGAAGGGTGTGGAGAATGAAGTAAATCTTGAATATATACGTACAAAGGATCATATTTTTGACATATTTACTAAGGATACTTTTGAGTATCTTCAAGAGAAGTGAGGGTTTATTACCCCTCCTTTTAACTAGATGCATATGGAGATGCATTGGTCCAGTGGATCTATGGATTCATTCTTTGATTGGAATGATGTTGGTGGCTACCTCTCAGGGGAAGTAGGTCTAGTGACATTATTGTAGTATGAAATCTATGTTGTCATGATACAAAGGTTGTTGAGTTGACTGGTGTATACTCTTAAGGGGGAGTATTCAAAGCAGTTGCAAGTTTCTTGGTTCTATGTCAAAGGGGGAGAACAATGCAAAATACCTTATCCTTTTTCATTGATGTCAAAGGGGGAGAGAAAGAAAAGTCATGTGAAAAAGACAAGTATTAGAAAGAGAGTGTAATGAGTTAATTGTGCAAGGGGGAGAAAAGAGAAAGGAAATAAGTATGTTCAAAGCTATTTGTGTCTTTGATGGTTTTTCACATCTTGTGTTTCCATCAATGACAAAGGGGGAGATTGTTACAAGTATGAAGGTGTTGTCATTGATGTCAACAAGCCTATGTTGTCATTAATGATAGTTCTACAATAGTTGAGAAGAGATTGTTGCTTTGATTAGTTGCATTATGTTATCATCAGTTAAGTTTCTAATGTTAACCTCTATTGTTTCTTTGATAAGCTTCTATTTATGGTTCAGATGTTGAGGATATTGAGAAATTTGATAAAATAAGGAAATAGGGTGTTGTAGAGATAATCTAGGTTTGAAAAGATGTTTTGGTTTATCTTCGCATTTCTTTTGGGTTGAAGATATGCTTATGTGGTTTGGATATGTTGGTTAGAGGTGTTCAAATTTTCTATATCCATAATTTTATCTTCTAGATTGAAGGTCAAAGGAAGTTATGTTCACCAGTGTGTGAACTGGTTTTGCAGTATTGTTTACAAATGTGTCTAGGAGAAATGTTCTTGCTCCACATTTCTCCACAATTTGTCAAGTCTTGTTATTTTGAAGGTATGTTGATGAGGTTGATCTCTTTTCTGTGTCAAGAGGATTTATGGCTTGGTACTCTAGAAGTTGGATTGTAGAGTTGTAGTGTAGTTTGAATATAATAGTCGTGTACATTTTGATGATGCAAGTTGTTGCAAAGGATTTTGATGGATTTATGGAGAATAGAGGAATATTCTAGATTGTGATGAAGCATGGTATGTGGTTCACAATTTTTTCTTGGGTTTGAGGAAGCGTGTAATTCAAAGTTTAATGGTGTTTGCACAAGTAACGTCCAACCTAGTGTGTACACTACATTCAAAGATGTTCAAGCATTAATGAAGGCATAGCGTGGTGTGTGAGTTAATTTGGGTCCTAGATAAGTTTTCTTTTGGTCCACTTTTCATTCCTATCCACCATGGGAATGTTTAGTGCCAACCTAATTTGAATTTGTGAAGTGTAGCCGACTTGAAGATGATTTTCAAGTTGCAAATGGTATAAATACAAGGTGACTTGATGTGAGGTGAAGTGTGGAATAGAGTTAAGGTTTGTGATGCAAAATTAAGTTCAAAAGTGTGAATTGTAGTGTGAGCTATAATGCAAGATTTTTGAATGCAGTGAGATGAGGTATCTTGATCTCTTGAAGGCTACTAGTGTTAGTGGAGTTGTTGTGGTGGAATCTCTATTTCATTGAGATGATATTCTTTGTGTAACATTTAATCTTCTTTCTTCTTTCTATTTCGGTAGTGAGCCTGGATTGTGATTCTTTCTGGACAATGTGTCCTATTCTTGCAGTGAACCTCTTTGTATTGGTTTTTCAATTACTTATATTGTGAGCTAATCCTTAATGTGGCTTTTCTCTCATTGGGTTTTCCATGTAAATCTATTGTTCTCTTTTGTATGGTGTTGGTTTTTTTAGTTTTTGTTATCTTCTTTTCATGTTTAAACATTATAATAGATTAAGGGTTTAATGAATACATGTGAGTCTGATTATTGTTGATGGTTTTGATTTTTTAATTTGGTACAACTGATTCGCCCCCCCTCTCAGTTGTCTTGTTCATTCAACATCCCTCTTTGCGTATCTCTCTCCCTCTCTCCTTCATTTTCACTCTCTCTCTCTTTCTTTGTTCCTCCTCTACCTATATCTCTCCTTTCTCTCCATCCCTTTCTCTCTATGCCCACTATCTATCTCTCTATCTCTCTATCTCTATCTTTTTCTCCCTTTTTCTTCCCATATATCTCTATCTCTCTATTTATCTTCTTGTATATTTCTATGTCTCTCTTTCACTTCCCATATATCTCTATCTCTCCCTCTCTCCATCTCTATTTTTCTATCTCAAATTCTCTATGTTTGTATCTATCTCCCTCTCCCCTCTATATCTCCTTATATCTCTATCTCTCTGTCACTCTATCTCAACATCTATATCTCTCACTATCTCTCCCTCTTCCTCTATGTCTATCTACCTCTTACTCTCTATCTCTCCATCTATATTTATCTCTCCCTCTACTTATCTCTCTCTCTATACATTTTTATCCCTCTCTCTATCCGTCCATCTATCTCCTTCTCTCTCCCTCTTCTTATATATATATATATATATATATATATATATATATATATATATATATATATATCTTTCTCTCTATCTCCATCTCTCCATATTTCTTCTTTAATTTGTTCCTCTATCTATATCTTGTTGTCTCTCCATCTCTCTATCTCATTATCACCCTCTCTCTCTCTCACTCTTCCCCCCTCTATCTCTTCATCTTTCTATTCCCATCTCTCCCTCTCTCCCTATTGCAAATATAACATGATCCTATTGGTAATGGAGAAGAAAATCTAATTGACCTACCACACCTCTTTGAAATACCCATTACATGCCAAAATGTGATTGTTATCTCTCTATCTCTCCTTTTTATCCCTCTCTCCCTCTTTTTATCGCTATCTCTCCCTTTCTCTCCATCTCACCCTATCACTCACTCTTTCTATATCTCTCTACTTATCCTCTCTCCTTTCTCTATTTCTCTAGTCCATCCATATCCCTCCTCTCCCTCCCTCTCTATCTATTTTGATATATATCTCCATATCTCTCTCACTCATATACACCCACTCCTTATTTCTCCTTCCCTATATCTATATCGATCTCTTTATATTTCCCCCTCTTCATCTATATCCCTCTCTCTACACCTCTCTCTCTATCTCTTATCTCTATCACCTTCTCTCTCACTCTTTCCCCCTCTATCTTTATCTCCTCATCTTTCCCTCCCTCTCTTTATCTATATCTCTCAATCTCTCCCTTGTAAAATCTGCCACTCAGGCGCTATAATTTTTTTCAATTCACATAAACTACCAACTTAACCAACCAAACATATTCCATCTTAAATTAGAAGTGTTAATTTCAAAAAACTTTCATTCATCCTAGTGATGATAAATCAAGATCACCACTTATATGCTTACACTCAAAATTATTTAGCTCATACAGTTAGGGTCATTCCAAGACCCATACCTAATCCTCGAGGGTTCATGGTGACCCTGCCTACATATCCCCTCATGGGAATTAGAGGCTTCATAGTCCACCCCACAATCTTAGAGGGAGTTCAGTCTCTCCTCTTTTATGATATCTTTGATCTCAAATTTAAACCATGACTGTTAATTAAGTATATGTAAGCTATCAACTTATCGAATTATAATATAATTCTATTAAATTTTCCATCAAGTGTTGGATCCATACCAAAAATTAAAAAAATTTAGTGTGCAAACATTTACAATATTCACAAGGTTTCATTCATACCTTAATTCAAAATATCATACACATTGACTATCATAAGCTTTCCTCTATATACACAAGTAGACTAGCTCGTACACATCACACGTACAACAATGATTGGATCATACACATCACAAGTACAATGGTGATTATCTCATACGTACATCACAAGTATAGAAATGTTTGTCTCATACACTTATCACATTTACATTAGTGACTTTCTCCAACATATATCGCAAATACATAGTGACAAGCTCTAACATACATCACATATACACAGTGATGAGCTCCACCATACATCACAAATACACAATATTGATCTCCAACATACATCACAAATATATAGTGACGAGCTTCAACATACATCACATGCATAACAACAAGCTTCAACATTCATCACATACACATAGTGACGAGCTCCAACATACATCACATTCACAATGGTTGATTAACACATCACAATGGATAACACATGTCCATAATGCATCCTAGATAGAAAGAATATCAGTGTATTGCACACTACACAACGAGTCCTATCCTTTCCTTCATTCTCTTGTAGCATTGTACAAATGGGAAGAGGATTTGAGGCATCCCATACTACACCACGGGTCCATCCTCAATCCCACAAGGCTATGTATATAGTCTAACAAATGGGAAGGGTATTTGATGCATCCCATACTTCACCGTGGGTTCGTCCACCATTCTAAGGCTTTCCCAAATGGTGAACCTACCATAACCCAATGGATTTCGACTTGAATTGCCTATAAGCCACAAGCAACAAGCCTTTCAACCCAAGAAAAAGTAGCTCCTGACATATACCACCTTGTGACCTTAGTTTTATTGTCAGCTATCTTCTTCACAATTTTGGGTAACATTGGCCTCAATCAATCTCGTACCCTCGGTGATAGTTAGTGAACCCCCTCAATAAAATGGTTAGCCTTAGATTATTGTTACCCACATAGATGGGTCCCTACCTATGCAATTGTTACTATATCATAATCATAACCAAGGTAGCCTACTGCCTTCACCTCTGTGAACTAGGTGAATGCTAACTAATCCCTAACAATAGCCCAAACATTGATCATTGGCATGGTCCAATGACTACCTATCACTACTCAAATATCCTAGAGGTTCACACTTGGGTAGGTCATACATAACATGAATCACAATCACAATCAATAGATACACAAGCCTATACATAGATACCTCTAGATATGGAGTTGAATTACACAAATACATTAGAGATACATGGAACCAACACGAGATGGCCATTACCCCACATATATATATATATATATATATATATATATATACTGACTATATAGAAGACAAGTCCCTTACTTCATTCTATTTACTATATAGAAACATATTATGTATTAAATACAAGTTATGAGGTTTTCTTTACTTGATCTTGCATATATAAGAAAGGATTCATATGTACATTGTATCAATTCAAGCAACTCAGCTGAGATATTTTTCAATTTTGTAATTCCAATATATTATTGCAATCTTGAGTATTGCATATTGGCATATCTTGCATCCATTGTTGCAATTTCATGTTCTTGTTTTTCTCTCTTGTAGAAGGTTGTTGTTGGCTTTTGCAGATGACCTTGGTCGAGGCTTGAGTCCTTGAGTGACTCAAACATGTTCTATGAGCTATATCTTAGCTCCTACATGGTATCAAATCTTCAAAGTTGCAAAACCCCTTCTCAAATCTGAGGGTGATTTGAGCTACCCATTTCAGCCTCAAACTAAAGCTTATATAGGAGGAAAGGTCAAACTAATTAGGTACAAATACAACCCTTGGAGTTATCCCCCTAAACCCTCTCCCAATAGACTCGAGGTCACAGGGACATCCTTCACCCAAGGACCACCTATGTACCTACTTCCAAATGGATCAAAGTCACACATAGTTCTCCTTACATTATCTCTCAAGGAAACCTATGCACTAGTTCCCAATTTAGTGAACTTATATCATGACACCTCCATCCATGAAAGACAAGGTCTTAAATCAAACCTCACCTCTATTATTATTCATTATAGAACAACCATGCAAATCCCCCAAAAGAATAATTGGGTTAACGGCTACCATGAGCCTGAATGGTAAATTACCTTTACAAAACCTTAGTAGGTAGGGTTCTCTATCCCAGTCACTTAGAAATGAAACTGTCACCCACAAGGTAATTATTGTTAAGTTACTTCAATGTGATTAGATATTTCTATTAGGATTTATCCATATTAATCTCTAAGGTTGAGGATGAAACCTAGGAGTATTCCCTCCTATTGGAGTTAAAATTAGAAAATAAATAAATTGCCACCTCTCAAACTAGGTTAATTGCTTAGCAATTCTATATTTGTTTTCAATATAATATTCAAACTTTGGTAATGTGTTTCTCTCTTATAGAGTAACAAGATGTTACTGGAATCATTCAAAATGAACCGTTATGATTATCCTTGCCACTTTATTGGCAATAATTACAAACCTTATCTAAACATAATCAACATTTCAGTCATACTAGAGGCAAATGGGAAAAATACCATATCCTTAAGATCAACATATGAATATGTACACTCAATAATATTAATAATGTTCTTAACCCTCAAATTTTATTTTCCTTCCAATGCAATCCCAATACTTTTATATTAATGAGGTATACCCGTCTAGGATTCCTAACCTACCATGGATAGTTGAGAGCAACAAATATTAATATCACAAGTTAGACTTCAAATACCCTTCTTACATTGGAGACATCTATATGTAAAACCTCCAAGTAGAACACAAGTTCTATTAATTTTTCATAGACACGAGTACCCATATTCATAAGAGGGTGACAAATATATAATAAATTACATGGATGTCAAATGCAATTATTACAATGAATATTCAATTTAAGATTTACTCGAATATACTTCTATTAATTCAAGGACACTAACTTTGAATGTATTTCATGAGGGTTTTAGCTTTAAAGGTTTACTAAATTAATTCACTTCCACCTTATATAAGGTATAAATTCTCAAGTCTCACCCTCCATTAGGTAATAATATGTTTCTTGCACGTGCAACTAATAAATTATTCGTATAACCCAAATCAACATGTACTAGGCCTATGATCTTGTTGACAACATACTTGAAAGTAAAATGCAATTATGTGTAGTGTATGCCTATTGATGTCAACCTATCATAACTGATATTATACAATTAGCTCATTAATCTTAGAAACTTGGGTAAAGGCCATAAGTCGGTGTCAAGCCAAGACTATTCTAAAGTTTTCTAAAGTTACGAGAAAATGTAACTAACAATATTTTAAAGTTAAATTGCATCCATTTTTTGTTTTAGTGTTGTCATAGCAAAATGTAATAGTTTGGGCTTTTAGTGAATTCCACATAACTATTACAGAGATTCCTTGCTAAAAATGAAACCAATGGTTTTTCAAAAAATGATATGCAACCATAATTATACAACAATATTCCAGAATTATTAACCATTTGAATTTATAATACTTTGCTCATTAGACGACAAGGAAAGTAATGGAAACGTTTATTTTTCTTAAGATTTATCTCTTTTCTTGTTGACAAGTAAAATCCAATACACACCATAGATAATTATATTACATATCCGGGAGACTACTTTCTTCAGTCCTACTAAACATTGTGAGAAAACATCTAATGAATGTGGAATAACCATGCAGAACGCTTATAAGAATATCTAAGAATTAAAGCATGTGTTAAAAGGAAAGAGTTGGAGCAAAGAGACCTGTCACTTGAACATATCGCAGTGAAAATCTGAATAGTTTTAAATATAGATAGTTATTTATAGCTTACTGGAGCTAGATTGTCTTCATCCCCTCGATTCTCATGCCTCTATGCTTCCATAATGTTTCCTAGTAATTTCTCATAAAGTTCCAATATCCTAGATGTTCTTTTATGGATGTCCACGCTTGGTTGAAATCTCTCCCTTATGTGCAATCTAAAAGGGAATGTCTCCGTAGATTGTGAACTTTGGATTTACACCCACTCATTGTGTTTGCTTGAAAGTTTCTAAAGCCTTTTCACGAATCCATTTTCTACAACCTTTGTAGTTCATGAGACCGAGGCATTCTACCCAATCTAGACATGCTTCCTCCCTCCTCTTATCTTCTCCTCTTGTTCAAACCCCTTACCCATTTTGTTCCCATTATACGATCTCTTTCTCCCCAAAACGCCTCTACAAATCATGTCAACCATAGTCACTTCAATTCATGCCTTCCTTCAACCGTTTTTTCCATCCCTTCTCTTCACGCCACTCTATCCTCTCTTCTTTCCCCTTACTCCCTCTCTCTCTCTGTGCAATTTTTTTGACCAAATATGCGTGCCTCAACTCTGCTCAAGCATTCACCATTCTATTTCATTTTTATTGTTCTTCCCCAAAATAGAGCACAAAAACCATCCACTTGAGGAGGGTTGCGATGAATTAAATTATGTCTTCTACCCTCTCTTCCTACGCTAAATTAGTGGATGCGACAAAGATTTCAAACCAAAGTGATTTATTGTTCAAATGTTTAAGTTTGTTTGATTTGATATGATATGTTGTGATGTTTTAATGTTGAATGAAATTGATCCCTAAATGATAACCTAAGATTATGTTTGGCAATTTCCAAATGATTTTGATAAAGAGCCTTGCACAATGTTTCAATTTTTGGTGGAGAATAATGTTTTGGTCTAATCATGACTCAAAAATTATTTTGATAAAAATAATCTTGAGCATGAATTTCCTTCTTTTTTTTTGAATCAAGTAGCCAAGTGTTTTTGAATCAAGTAACCAAGTGAATTTCAATGCTGCTTTGTAGGTTCAATTCTTAAAATACAATTTAAGCATGAATTATTTTTACCACATGAAGATCTTGATTATGAGTTGTTTAGTACTATGATTTCTACAACAAAGCAAGTTGTTTTACATAAAAGCTCAAAATTTGTGAAAACCAAAGTGCTAAATTAGAGTTCCCTAGGTTTACTTTGACACAATGCCCAAAGATATAGATAAAATTATTAGGAAGCACCCTAAGATATTGTTTTGATAAAAATAAGTATACTTAGATGCATGTAGTAGTATAATGTCCTGCATGTGCATTCAAAGTGTTCATGTAACAACCTCGGTGTTCTTCACAGTAAAATTTCCAACGTTTTCACCTCAAGTGAATAAAACAAGATGCCATGACATAGCAATAAGGAATTTTCTTTCAATAATATAAATTACATGCATAATTGAAATAACACCAATTTCAATTTTTCATTGCAATCCAAAGTAATTGTACAAATTTTCCAAAACATAGATATCATATTGAACAAAGATGTTTCACTAGAGATTCCATTCCAATATAATAATTCCACAAATTACAATATTTCAAGAATGTATTACAACCACAACTCCACCAAGCTTCGAAGCATAAGATATAGATGGTCTAAGAATCTTCCTTTAAAAACCTTGGTCTTTTTTCACCTACTGAGGAGGAGAAGCATCACTCAAGCACTTTTCTGCCAACCACAGACTCATATGCGGTCCCCCACACAACTATCAATGATAGATGACCCTACCCTTCGATGAAGGTATTGGTTGGGTAACCTTGTACAACATACCACTCTAAGCTTAGTGTTGTATCAAACATGACTAGGATTTATAACCTACACTAGGTAGCCGTCATGCATTTAAGTAGACATAGTGAACTGAAAATGGAGCCTTGGCTTCACACTAACTAAAGTGGAGACTTTGGATATTCCCACTAATTTGGCCAAAGTTTTCTCACTTAGTATAATCGAGCGATGGTCAGCCATTCACCTACACTATGCAAGCTCATTTTGACTTAAGGCCATTATATATTTTCTTAGGAAATCCCTCTCCACGGGCAAGCTACTCCCCAAGATAACCTATCTCTTTAACACAACTCGTAAAGAAAAGTACTAGTTCCCTCCCTTCACTAGACAAAAATCCCAAGAGAAACCTACTAGTTCCCTCCCTTCATTGGATAACAATCCCAAGAGTAACCTACTAGCCATCTAGCATAAACAATTTATCTAGCTATGAGTGATCCTTAAGCTTGTCTACGTTTGATCATATAATATCAATACACATGAAAAAAAATCTCTCTTACCCATATCTAATCATATCTAGTATAATATTAATACCTATGACAAACATCCCTCCTATCATGGAGTAAAATACAAACATAATGCATGTCCTCAATTGAAGAGTTATCATAATAATAGAGGACTCCATTAAAGACTATCACCTCTTTGACCAAGAGGGTTTAAGCTATGATTCTACTCTTATCAATATGATAACTTTGTATTAAAGTGTGCTTTGACACTAATCAATTAGTAGCTCTAACTCACTGGGTTTTACTAAACCTCTCAACTCAGGAGTATCCCCCTAGCTATCTATTATTATCAAATAACTAGCTACGAGCAACCCATGTTCAAACATATCTAGTATAGTTAAATACCTATGTCAAAAAATCTCTACTATCATGGAGTAAATACAAAAAATGCACAAACAAAGTAAATAGTTTTCTACTTCTCTTTCAAAGTAAACAATACCTTTCTCTATGTCCAAGTATCAACAAGACTTTAAGACTAGTTTAATCAATCAAGACTTAGCTCATTCACAAATAGAATAAAAAAAAGTAGAATATCCTCATGCCTATGTTTTAGCTTCTTGATTCAACTGGTCACAGTCACAACACCTTTAGAACAACAACTATCTCCATATTGATTCTCCAACAAAGTCTCACAAAACTAAACTCACATGTTGGGAAAATGATTCTTCTTGAAAGATAATAAAACTCTCTTAATACTCAAGGTTCTCTCTCATTGGTTTGACAAAATAAATTAGATAGAAATGCACACTAAAATTCAGATTATTTTGCACCAGAAATAACTCATAGAAGAGAAATAAAGAGGTATAAAAGATTGGGAATGAGGCATCCCAAACAATGAACTCCTTGTTTCTATTTATACAACAAGCAAGCAACTATACTGCCTATAGTTTAGGCATGATAATGACAAAACCAAACATGCAAAGAAACACCTCAAACACAACTTAGAAAGGTGGCGAATAAGTAAGTAAAGACACAACTTGATTACTAACAAATCAACCGACTTATTGACAACAATTGGAGAATAAATCAACTCTCCATGTGATAGAAATCAACTGCAGACTTCTATGATAAGCATAACACAAAGGTGGCATGATTTTACTATCAAGTGAAATAGTCAATAACCAAAGCTTGCCACTCATATTTGCATCGACTTATTCCATGTTGAGTGTAGACTCATAAACTCAATTGTTTTAGACAAATTCATTGGTTGTTTGGAGTATTCAACAGTTGTTTGATTAATCACAACAATTCGTGGTAATGTTTTTTGACCAAATCCAAGATGAATAAAGGCGTTGACCTCTCCCATATTGACTTAAATGTTAAAGTATCTTGCAGATTTAAGAATGACAACAAAGACATAAAAATCAGCCCATGAATATAGTCGTATTCACTTCAAAGTTTCAACCATTTAAGTCGCCCATGATTATCGACCTCTAAGACAATATGTTTAGCATTAAAATCAGCTGCTATTTATTGTTTGAAATAGTCAATTTCAAAGTAAATTATGTTTAAATGAAATCACCATATATATATAACTCAAATATATATATATATATACATATAAATATATATGTATATGTTAACATATATATTTATTTTATCATAAAGCAATAAAGCATGTATATATAATCGATATACAAAAGAGTATATCAACTTAGCAATCACATTGTCATATTGACATTTCGATTGTGTATACATACATTTATATACACACACATGTGCACACACATACATCTATATATACATATTTACATATACATATATACATAAATATATATATATATACATACATATATATATATATATACATACATATATATATATATATACATACATATATATATTATATATATATATATATGTTGCTATATACATGTATGTGTATGTGTACATGTATCGATATATTCACATGGGCATATCCATTTGCTACCATACGTGTATATGGATACACATAGACATATGGATATATGTACATACATTATATATAATAAGAATACATTTAACATATAGATGAATATAAACAAGTCATTAGTCGCATAATAATATATATATATATATATATATATATATATATATATATATATATATATATATATGTATGCACACCCCTCTATTAAGTATTTATGCTTACGTGTGTATTCATATATATACAAACATATATATATATATTATATATCAACACGAGTGTCAACGATCTATTAAACATCTGAATGATCATATCCTATGTGACTATGGCATCATATCACTTGTTTGTAAACATATATGCATATATCCTATTACACAATCAACCACACAAACAAGCATAGTAGGGTAAGGAAAGACTCACAAGCTCAAACAAATAAACATCATCCAAGCAGGAATTCAGTAGTAATCAAGACCCTTACTAATGGAGGCATATTATGCTAAGGATGACTCACCTACTTCCCACATGGTAACCCAACTCATTTATTCTATTGTGGTGTGCATAAGCTCAAATAGGTTATGTTACTAATTACCCGACCAAGACCTTCTCCTGAGTGATACTTCCCCTTTCGCCTAGAGGAATGAACATATACCTGCATCCACATTCTCAAAACATGTCCAAGGTAGTCAACTATTCAACAAATTATGCATTACAAATAATACAGCTCCATATTTAGAACATTAGTTCAATAACCATCCAATCACATAAATGCATTCCTTCATATACTATAAAATGAGATGGAATTCATTCATAAAGCAATGATAAAAAAGTGCACACACCATTTATTCACCTACTGAATTTACATTACATTCACATTTTACCCTACATATTAATAGTAAATAGTAATTACACAATTTGGGGTGTAACAGTTCAAATGGTTTGAAGTTTTTCATAACCATGTTAAATGTTTGTTTCGAGTGTTTGAATGATAAGCAATGTATTCACTGACTCAATCAGTAATGGGAGATATTTTGAAAGCTTTCTTCCATAAAGCTCACTAGTAAAGATTGATAATATGAAAGGCAAGCACAATCCTATTTATTCAAGTAGGTTTATCTTTTTAAGTCAAGTCCAATTGATAAAATACTTCCCATAGAGTGGATGACTAGAGTATGCATGCATACATGATACACCTTTGACCTTGAATGGAAAAGCTCCTTATAATGTTTTTGTCACCTCAACTATGCTTATTACATGGCAAATAACTTCATTGAACAATGTTATTCCATTGCACTTTCTTAAGAAGTCATTTGATGGCCTTTAGATCACTACAACAAATAGGCTTTTGGTGGGTATTAGGTGAACACCATTGACCTATTGGTATATCCATCAAGAAACCCATGAATAACCATAGTGCTCATGCATGGTTTGGCCTATAGCTTTCGCTCTCAACCAATTTCTATAGCGTGCTGCTAAATGCCACTTGAGGTCACCTTGAGTTCTCCATTACAAGATCTCAAGGAAGGCCTTCTAATTAAAATAAAAAGTGAAGGAGATCTTATTTCTCTTCACCCAAGATTGCATGAAGCACGAGGGGAGAGGATATATAGAAAAAACTTATAGGGTTTAAAATGAACATATAGTGCAAGCTAGAAGTGTTTCTCTTCACCCAAGATCACAAGAAGCACAAGGGGAGAGGATACACACTTGCTAGTCTACGAAAAAAGGAAAGAAAAGAACACACTCTTGTTCTTTTTAGGTGCACCAAAGATAAATGTGAGTAAATTTTAAATCACTAAATGAAGTGTGAGATTGTTTTTTTCTTTTTAAAACCCAAAAAAAAGTGAGGTTGTGTGGTTCAATTTTATGCACCAAATTGACAAATGAAAGTTCTTGTTGTCCAATTTTAAACACCAAAGTAAATGTGAGATGCATAAAATAAAATTAGCTCTAAATTTATTTCCAAATGAGTGTTAATAAAAACTTTTCAAATTCTTCATGGTATAAATGTTAGATGAACTCAAGAAAACAAGAAGATGTTAAGGTTAGAAAAACATTTGAGCATCAAAATCAAACTAAATTGAAGTGTGAGTTAAATTTATGTGCACCAAGTAAAATTAATTGTACAAAAACTGAAAACCACCTAAACCATTTCAAAGAGCATGAAATTATACCCCATTTTTTTTAAAAAAAAAGCACTCAAAAATACCACTGTATGACCAAGATATGGTCATTTGAAGATAGGGTGTAATAGTATTGACTGTTGGAAATCAAGGTATAACCTAGAGAAATATGACCTTAAATATGTGGTTGAAAATATAAAATTGTATGTTCAAGATAACTATAACAAGATTAAGTGATTGGAAAATCCAACAATGAAATAAAAATCTGCAATAGCACAAGTCATCAACATAAGTGACAAAAGATATACATGGAGAAACCCTTGTGGGAAAAAAATCCACAACCAAAGAGATCCAATGTTTGTATTAATCTTCATGGAATTACATCAAATATAACAATCCTCTCTGTAATTCGACAACACTTCATCGTCCTGACAACCTGCAAAGTGTTGGAAAAACAAGGATAGACAACTGAGAGGGGGGGCATGAATTAGTTGTTACAGAAATTTAAACTTTTCTAACTTAACTTTAATCTCATATCTGATGAATAAACAATTAACCACAAGCAATTAACACATCAGAGAGACAAAGAACACCAAGATTTTTTATGTGGAAACCCTATCAGGGGAAAAACCACCGTGGATGTTAGTCCACAAGATTATATTCTGCTAAAAGTATAATGGAAAATAACAAGGGGAATGCACATACATTCAAGCACATTTCATAGAGCTCACTACTCAATTACAAAAGGGGCTCACTGCCCAACAGAGTTGGATTAAAAATATGGAGGGTATGAACTTAGAAAATAGCTTTTGCACAAGCTTGATTACAGTTCCAATTAAGCTCAACACTTCTTCACACTTCACACAATCTTCTTCACACTCTGCTCTGCAATCAAATGATATTCACACATACACACATGGGAGCACACAAAGCACCTTCTTAAACAATGAACTAATTTCCTTATATATCCACTACATGAGATTCCATCACAACTTCATCGGCCAAGAAAATAAAATATATTTGCAATGTTGGCCTAGATTTACAAGTAAAATTTTAATACAAATCCACCAAGGTTGGCCACAACATAGTGGAGACCCAAATTAACATCTCCAATATGAAAAAAAATTAATTAATGTCAGCTCAAAGATCCACAACACGCTACCACCAACATGTCAGCCAGAAACATGAAAAACCGAACATGCGCAAGAAAAGATCTTCAACCACGAGCTCACCGAATAATGTGGATGTACCAAAAAGATAGAGAATGGTCTAGAGACATATGAGAGCACCAAGAAACAATAGAGAAACATTTGCACCAACCGAGATGACCAGAGTGACAAAATCTTCATTTAGGAACACTAACAAAGACCAACAAAACATTGTCATACCACAACATACTCAAAACTTTACGCGGACCTTTGAAACTTCTGGTAGATTATTTAGATAGACTCAAAAATAAACCTTCTAATCCACATCGGCTAATCTTCAACGTACATAATAGGACACCATCATGACCTGTATTGTTCCACTGGGAACACATAACACTATCTTTTACAATTTTCTCAATATCCTCAACATATACAACAATTGATACACCAAATGCTAATAATGTTGACATCAATGACAACCACATATCAGCAACACATCCACATCATCCAAAAATCTCCCCCTTTGGCATTGATGGCAACACATGATGTGAAAATACCATCAACCCAACAAACTGACCTCTTTTTGCACTTTTCCTCTCGACTGAACTTCTCTCCACAAAGATTTTTGACATTACACTTCTCCCCCTTTGACATCAATGGCAAAGGTAACAATGACCTTTCCATGCACACGCTCTGAACCACATATTTGCACATCTGACTACTCCCCCTGAGTAGCAGCCACAAAAACATCAATCTAGATCAAAATATAGCAATGAAGCTCATAGATTGATGCAAGCAAATGCATCATTTAGTTCTTATCAATAGGGGTAATTACCCTTAGCATTCCTCTAAGATACTCAAAATTATCCTTCGGAAAAGTCTTAGTAAATATATCCACAATTTGTTCTTTGGTAGGCACATACTCCAATCTAACTTCTTTCTCATTCACTTTTTCCCTCATGAAACTTGATTGATATATGTTTATTCTTAGAGTGTAGTACCAGATTCCTTGAGATATTTATTGCACTTGAGTTGTCACAGTATATGGAAATAGGCTCTTCATATATCACCCTGATATCTCTCAACATCTATTTCATCCATATCACTTGAGTACAATTATTGACAACAACAATATATTCTACTTCAATAGTAGAAAGAGAAATTGAGTTTTTCTTTTTACTTAACCAGGATACCAGCTTCTTCCCTAGGAAGAAAGCACCACCACTAGTACTTTTCCTGTCATCTATATCACCAACCCAATCCGCATTAGTGTATGAACACAAAGTGAGATCATCATCCTTTGGATACCAAAGTCCAAAGTTAATTGTTCCTTTTAGATATCTGAAAATTCTTTTGACAACAGTCACATGTGATTCCTTTGGATCAGCCTAAAATCTAGCAACCATACAAAGAACATTCATAATGTCTAGTCTAGTCTATGTCAAGTAGAGAAATCCATCGATTATTGATCTGTACCTAGTTTAATTTTCCTTTGGAGAATCATCATTCTATTTCAACTTACATCCAGTCACCCATTCCATTCCAAACTTTTTCAGTAGTTCTTTCACATATTTGGACTGAGATATGAAAATCCCCTAGTCCATTTGTGTAATTTGCAATCCCAGAAATAACTTCATCTCACCAATCATGCTCATCTCAAATTCACTCTTCATCTTAACAACAAACTTCATGCATAGATTGCCATCACCTCTAAAGATGATGTCATCAACAAAAACTTCTATAATCAACTCCTTATCATGATCTAACTTGAAGTATAAATTGCTATCAACAGTACCTTTAGTGAATCCAAGCTTTAGAGGATATTTATCCAATCTAGCATACTAGGATTTGGGGGCTTGCTTAAGTCCATACAGATCTTTCTTCAATCTACAAACCATATCTCCCTTAGCTATTAGTTGAAATCCATCCGGTCGTTCAATGTACACTTCTTCTAGTTCTCCATTCAGAAATGCATACTTCATGTCCATTTGATAGACTTTATAATTCTTGTGTGCAACATAAGAAAGAAATAATCTCACAGCTTCAATCCTAGCTATAGGGGAAAAGGTTTCTTCAAAATCAATAAATTCCATTTGAGAATAACCTTTACATACTAGTCTTGCTTTATTCCGGACCTCTTCACCTTCTTCATTTAGCTTGTTTCTAAATACCCACTTAGTATTGTGAACCCAAATCCTTGAACCTGCAAAACACAATGAACAAACACATTTATAAGATCAAATGCAAGTTAGGATAAAGATTCTCCATAGAATCCATTTCCAATTTAAACTAGGAATGAAAATATGCAAAAACACCATAAATGATAAACCAAAGATGAAATCCTAATTTAAATAGCAAACTCTTGATCTTATGGGGGAGTTGGTGCCAATTTGATGTGGAAATTGGCCCTTTCCCAACTCCTTTTGCAAGCTTTGATGATGAATGGTGATGAACTTTGATCCACTTTTGGTGATGAATGATGGAGACTCCAAGCCAAATCTGCAAAACAACCTAGCTAAGAACTCCAATGATGGATGAAAATGGCTAAGTATTTTAGCATGGTCACTTTACTTAGAGTGTGGATGATCAAAATGAGGAGAGGAGCTCTTCATTTATGGATGAAGTTGAAGGATGAATGTCCACATTTGGGCAATGTGGGACTAAAGATCCACCAATGAGGAGAGGCCACTTGTCAAATGATGATGGGCCAATGGTTGTGCAAGATTTGGGAAGTGTGCCCATGAGAGGGAGTTTCAAATTTGAATTTGAGAGGCAAGATGAGTGGGGGACAAGAAAATGAATTAAAAAATGCAATGTTGGAGGGACAAATCATGTTTGGGGGGAGATTTCAAACTTGGAAGAATATTCCCTTTTTGATACCATTTTGAAAGTAAATAGGGAATTATTAGATCAACTAAATGATTTAATTGTGCAAGTTGCAAAATCCATAGGATTTGACATGAGATTGGATTAAATTAATCAAGGGGTTAATTAATTTAATAAGAGATTAGATGATGTGACTTATTTGATTTAGATTTGTTGATTTATTTAAATCATATAAGAGAGGAATATGATAATAGGTTAATTAAATAAATATTTGATTTATTTAATTAAAAGGGATGGTGTTAGATTAAATCAAATAAAGTCTCAATTTATTTAATTTAATGGATGAACATTAGAGTTTTAATCAAATAAATTGATTATTTAATTAAATAGGAATAGTTAAATAAGATGGATTGATTTAATTAACAGAAGGAATTGACTTAATCAAATAAAATGATTTATTTAATTAAGAGACGAATATTGTTGAATTTAATCAGATAGGGGGATTTGATTAAATGGTTAGGCTAAGGGATGATTTAGGAAGAACAATGTTAATAAGTCAGGATCAAATGCACGATGTCAATTAGTATATTTTCGATGTCTACATTTTGCCCCTCTTTGAAGCAATGCACTCGTTGCGTTGGTTCAAAGAATAAACGATCTTAAAAAGGTTTCGATATTCAAAAGCTTGCCCCACTGCCACATGGCGAGAGAATATGCCATTATAATGCCCCCTTGAGAGATCAGACAAAAATTTCAATTTTTTGGGTGATCTCGCGAAAAAAAGGTGACAAAGGGCCCGGAAGTTCCAAAAGGGGTCCGACAGGCTAAAAACTTGTCTAAATGCAATAAATCAGTGAAAAACAAGCCTCGAACAGATGAAAATAGGTTCAAGGGGCCAGAACCCTAACGGGACAGCCCCAGAGGGTCAAAAAACCTTAATTTTTAGGCTTAAAAGGAGCCCAAGGGGTCATTTTCAAGTCATTTTCACACACCTCCGCTAGCAATTTCGAGATTTGAGCTCTGACCTCCTAACGATATGGTGCAACGATAGCTTCCCCTACACATCTCTGATCGAGTTCGGACTTACCAGCGGCCACTTGGCATTGGTGCCCCAGTATGTGACCCTAACTAAAGCTTTGTTTTTTTCATTTTAGCGCATTTATTACTAGTTTTAGGGAGAGCTCGCCTCCAGTGGCGCTATTACAGCGCCACTCGGTGTTTGAATCGCACCGCTAAATGGCATTTTGCGACGCAGCGGCGCTGTTTGGTGCCACAGCAGTTCAATTTGGAGTTTAAAAACTCCGCCACTAAGATCGGGCTCAGCTTGAACTCGCGGGCCAATATGGGTAAAGTGCGCCGCGGCGGCACCTTTTTCGAGAAAATTGTGATGCTAATGATGAAACTGCCCCATGGCGTCGCTTTTTTGGGTAAAATCTAATTCTAGCATCACCGTTTGATAAAATTAAAAGAGCGATGCCTTCACAAACTACACCGCTTGAGACGAGTTCGAGGCGTTATGTCAGAAATTTTTCAAAAAAATTAACATGCTGACCTTGTATGACGCAAGACAAGCCTAGGGAGCTCTATTCCAGGGAGCATCGGTCGCGAGATTTGGCGACTGTTCTTTAGGGTCTCAGCAACAAAGACCAGGATCGACTGGGACACACAGGGCTTTGGCATAATGCCTATGCGGCACCTGTACGCACCCACCTTGGGATGTTGTCAGCGCTAGTAGAGCGATGGCATAGCGAGACATCGTCATTTCATCTTCCCACTAGTGAGGCGACCATCACTTTGGAGGAAATTTGGAGGATTTTGTGGTTACCGATTCATGGCCGCCGGGTGATTCATGGCATGGAGGAGGGACGTACCTACTGCACCTGAGTCCTCGGCACTAGAGATATCATTTACTGCGAGGGGCAGATTGAGCTGGAGAGGTATAGATTTGTAGCACCTCCCTTCCGCTGGGTGATTGCAGCGATTATTTCTGGTTTGGATGCCCCAGACAGACGAGGGTGGTATTTCAGTCCGGGATGGGGATACTGCTGGGAGAGGATGGTCCGAGAGAGACTAGTCTGATTTGCATGGGGGCCCATGCTATTGGCCTCATTATACAGAGATCTACACGAGTACATGTATGCAGATGGCAAAGCACTGGGAGCCGGAGTCACCTTGTTACATGTCTGGGCATGGGAGCACATCTGTGTGCTGCGTCCACAAGTGGTTCTAGTTTCGTTGGGGCCAGATGATGCCCTTGTGGCATTATACAGAGGGGGTGTGTCTTTCACACACACCGGAGAGCATGGGATCCTGTACTGGAGGCGGGTTATTGATGAGATGCTCATTTTTACATGGAGACCATACCTCGGTCGGTCCGGGTGGGTTGATGATGCAGACCAGCTCTTTTACTGTCGCCAAGACAGGTATATGCAGGGCAGAGAGCACACAATGATCAAGTGGTATCTACCTGGGCGTGTACAATGTCAGTTCAGAGAGCCGCAGGATCGGCCAGATGATGGCTATGTGGCTGTTTTCGTACGGAGTATGTCACTGGTGGCATGGGGGCCAAGTATTCCCACAACAGTGGCCGTTGAAAGCTTCCGGCAGTTGGTAGCATGACCCTGGGCTTATGATCAGGGTCCAGTAGATGCAAGGATGACACAGGCCTACTTAGATTGGTTCAGGCCACCTCTCTGGTTGACTATCCAGGTGAGGATCTCGAGGCTGGCAGGGTCAGAGGCAGGAGAGGATGGGGACGAGGGCGAGGACTGAGGATTGAGGTCCGACAGGATCCAGTAGGTGTGCACCCAGTGCCACCAGGGCACGAAGATGTCCATATGCAAGACCAGCAGCAGGATCTGCCAGTCCTACCACCACGAGGGGAGGGTGAGGCTCAGGTTCATGCACAGCCGGGAGCACAGCTAGCCGGGCAGGCCGACACACGAGATGCATTGATTTTGCAGTTACAGGCCCAGATATAGATAGTGACGACAGAGAGGGATTAGGCCCGAGCTGAGAGAGATTAGCTCAGAGCAGAGAGGGACCAGGCTGTACAGTAGCGCCACGTGGCAGAGGTACAGGCAGTGATGGAGGTAGGTCGCAGGCAACAGATGGAGAGCATGACTGCTTTGTCATCTTAGGGTACAGTGCCAGTCTAATCTCACAGAGAGGTTGTTCGAGAGGCCGAGTATTATCGTCGAGGCTACCATGAAACAGTGCCTAGAGCAACCTGGGTTCCAGAGTTCTCCGAGCGAGCCAGTCAGAGACTAGCAGAGGGTCACGGTGACAGAGGCGAGGGCAGCATCCATGGAGACCAGGGTTGATTCAGATCCTTATGGTGTACCTTTTGTGCTGTATGGGCTCCTTTTTGATAACCCGATGGGCATTTTGTACTGATTGACATACATACATTGACCCGATATTCTTTTTGTACTATGATAGTGATATGATATATATATGAGCCAATTTTTGATGTGATGACATGTGTACCTTTATTTATGCACGATTTATTTTTATATGTTATGGATGTATTGATTTCTAATGATGCAATGATTATGACCTATGATATGATGTGCAACGATGTTTAGAAAATGCTTATATAATATGATCTATGATGTGATGGATTTGATATGATGCTAATGAAATGGTAATATGAGATGCAAATGTTATGTAATGGATATTTCTAATGATTTCAGATGCTTATTGCTTATGATTATGAGATGCTTATGTTTGTACTATGCGATGATTTGTGAAATATTTATGAAATGACATGAGTGCTTATGCAATGCAATGCTATGAGATGCGATGTAATGCGATGTCATGAATGCGCCTATTTAAAATGTGATGTGTATATTTTCTAGATGATATGCTTATGCAATGGTTTCTATGTGTTATGCTTTATGCAATATGCTTAATGATTTTATGGATGCAGGATTGATGATGATGATGGTGATCAACTATCATAGTACCTTGTTAGTGTGATAAGTAAGAGATAGAAGAAAATAAGAGATTCCAACAAGATATGAGATGATGATGATGATGATGATTACTTGCCAAGGAGTTGGGGTTTTCAAAGGGCCAATTACCTTATGTTTGATAACACACATAGGCACGATGCATCAAGGTATTGAGAACCAGGATGGCGTTGTACCTAGTGTGATGGACTTTGACTCGACAAATCAGATAGGAGTATTCTTGTTCACACCTAACATACAGAACCCTATCCATAAAATAGCTCAAATATTTCAAATATCTCGCACCAAAACATAGGAAGGCGAGCCTTTCTATGTGGTCAACAAGAAACTTAAAACACCCTCGCTATAGACTAAACAAAAGCATGCATGACCAAGGTTATATTACAAAGATAATCCAACAAGCATAGCAGACAAAAGATAATGATCGTTGCCCCATTCCTATCTCTCTAAATCCTTCGTTCGAACATCATTGAGAGGTCTTTGGAATGAGCACAATGAGATAAATCAAACGAGATAAAGTGAGGAAACAAACTAATGTTCTTCATACTGTTAACCGAGAGAAATGATGTTTCAAAAGATGGTAGCCGAAACTAATTGCCAAAAGATAATGTCCATTGTCGGAATGGATCCTAGGACATGTTAATGACACATCATTCTGTTTACCCAAAGTGGTTGGTTTGATAAAAGTGCCCATTGTCGGAACAGATCCTAGGACATGCTTTTATCAAACGATGATGAAATTGATTTTTTGATTTATATGCCATTGATAAAAAAAAGAGTTGACCAACTTGCTTGCTGACTGACTTATACTTGAGATTTTGACAATTTAACATTTCACATTTGACTGCTAGACTTGTTTCTGACTGTTTTACCAAAGGTTGAGGGTGATGACGATTTTATTATGGATGGTGTTATTGTGGGTGTAAGCGAGATGAAGCAAATGGATTTTTTGCAATGTTTTGAGGCTATTTTTTGGTATTTTTTCAAATGTTTTCAAATGTTTTGATTTTTAGTTTTCCAATGTTTTGAGATTTTATGAGATTTTGACCAAAAGACTAACCTAAAAACCTATCCTAGGGGCCTCGGGGGCTGATCAACAGGTGAGACTTGCCTACGTTATACACGCAGAGGCCACGTAGTTCGACTGACGAGTTGACCGATTTACAGATGATGATATACATGTTGAGATGTTAGTTTATTATGACAGACTCCTATAGGACTGACCTAAATGTCTCAAGGGATAATCAAAGATCAACCTTGCCTACATTCAAGCTTAGAGACGACGTAGTTCGACAAGATGACTCTGTTTTTGACTTTTTGACTGACTTTTTGACTTGTTGTTTGGATTTTGATATGTTTTGAATGTTTTTAGATTTTTCTTATTTTCTAGACTTTTTGGATCATACACGAATCCGATCTGACGAGAACGTGCCCCCAGCGTGAGGCAATAGACTACTCCAATATAGGCAGGAGAAACTGACCTTTTAAGTGGGCCGAGTAGCTCTAGGAGGAATCGTGACACAAACGCAAGACCAAGCTATGGTGCATATGCGGATGAAAGGGTGAGATGTGACGATACATGATGGGTGAGCAAATGATGCAAAGCAAGTCATGGAGACCAAGATGGATGGAGAGTGCTTATTTACACAAGGTGCTTGTTTGCCAGGTTTTCACCAAGGTACTTGCCCAAAGTGCCACCAAAGTGGTTTTCACTAGAGGATTATTTTTTGATTTTTTTGTTGTCACCAAGACGCCTGTTTGCCAGGTTTTCGCCGAAGTAACCATTTTTCAAGACATTTTATAATTTTTTGGATTTTTTGGTTCCATACCTTGAAAGATTTAGGCATAAAACTTTTTGAGATGAGATCTATTCATGGGCTCCTACAAGGGTTCCCCTTCGGGTGTGGATAACTGATATGCCCCTGATTTGTAGCTTGCAGTGATGACAAAGGGTCCCAACCAGTTGGGTTCAAACTTGCCCTTGCCATTTGGGTTCAAGACATTATTTTGATTCTCTTTTAGCACCAATTCTCTAACCTGGAAAGTTCTGCTTCTGATTTTCTTGTTGTAGCTCCATTTAAGTCTATTCTGATAGACTTGTAAATGATTTAAATCATCTATCCATCTCTCATCCAGTAGCTCTAGCTCGTTCAATCTTGACACTCAATATTCTTCATCCATGATGAGGTTTTGTAATGATACTCTGAGGGATGGTAGCTCGATCTCAATGGGCAAGATGGCCTCTGATCCGTAGACCAAGGAAAATGGTGTGGCGCCAGTGGGTGTACGGATATTGGTTTGGTAAGCCCAGAGGGTGGGATTAAGCTGCAGATGCCAGTCACGACCTGCATCATTGACTGTTTTCTTAAGGATTTTGAGGATGGTTTTATTTGTGGCTTCTACTTGGCCATTGCCTTGGGGATAGTATGGGGTGGAAAAGTGATGTTGGATTTTGAATTTATTGCACAGGTCACGAACTTCCTAATTTTTGAATGGTGTCCCATTATTTGAGATAATGGCTTGTGGAACACCATAGCGACATATGAGATAGTTGAGGATGAACTTTGAGATCTTCTTGCCTGTGATATATGTCATGGGTATGGCTTCCACCCACTTCGTGAAGTACTCAGTTGCAGTTATGATAAATTTGTGGCTGTTGGATGAGGTGGGTGTGATTTTCCCGATGAGATCGAGTCCCCACTGTGAAAAGGGCCATGGTGTGATGATTGAATGAAGCTCTTGAGCTGGAGCATGGATGAGGTCCCCGTGTTGCTGACATTGTAGACACTTCTTGACATATTCATGTGCCTCTCTCTCCATGGTAGGCCAGTAATACCCACTCCTCAGCAATTTCTTGGCCAAGGTCATGCCACTCGAATGAGAACCACAGATGTCATTGTGCACCTCAGTTAGGGCAGTCGAAGCCTCCTCAGTGTTAAGACATCTTAGTAAGGTTCCTTCTATGCTTTTGCGATATAGGGTTTCTCCTAAAATGACAAAACGAGATGCTTTCTTGATAAAGGTTCGTCTAAGGCTTGAACACAAATCAACAGGAATGACACCTATCCTAAGGTATGTGTAAATGTCTTGATACGACTGATCGTTCGAACCAACGATTTCGCCCACAAATTTTGACTCTGGTACTTTGAATGCTGGAACAAGAAGCTGCTCTACTAAGAAGTCATATTTCGGAACATTTTGAGGGATTTCTAAGAGTGATCCAATAGTTGCCATTGTGTTTGTTGCTCTGTTGTTGGTTCTTGGCACTTGCTCAAATGTGATGTCAACAAAAGATTCCTTGAGATTTTCCACCAGCCTTTTGTATGGAGTTAGCTTATCATCCTTTGTTTGGTACTCATTGTTCACTTGATTTATGATAAGCTGTGAATCTCCATATATCTTCAATGTCATAATATTCCACTATACTGCTATTCTGAGACCTATAGTTAAAGCCTCGTATTCTGCAATGTTGTTGGTACAAGGGAATGCTAGTTTATATGATCTTGGTATACAATCCCCTTGTGGAGTGATGAAGAAAATACCAGCTCCTGACCCATGTTGTGTGTAGGATCCATCAAAGTATAGTTTCCAGTGAGTATCTATGTCAATGTTGAAAATGGATTCGTCTGGAAATTCTGAAACAAGTGGGTTCCCTGCATAGATAGGTGCTTCTTCCAATTGGTCTGCAATGACTTGTCCCTTGATTGCCTTGCGCTCCACATACTCAATGTAATACTCTGATAATAACATTACCCACTTAGCCATTCTTCCTGTAAGCATTGCTTTTGAAAGAAGATACTTTAGGGGATTAATTTTAGCTGAGTTTGATCTTGTGTGTCAACATGTAGTGTCTGAATTTTTGGGATGCAAACACCACTGCTAGGCAAGCTTTTTCAATGAATGTATAGTTTAACTCATGGCCCACCATTGTACGACTGATGTAGGAGATGGCTCTTTCTGTTCCACTTTCATCATGTTGTGCTAGGAGAGCACCAAGGGCTACTGCAGTTGCTGAAATATACAGGATCAATGGTTTGTTTTGAATTAGAGGCCTTAGTACTGGAGGTGTTAATAGATATTCCTTGATTTTGTTGAAGGCTTGTTCGCATTTTTCATCCCATTTGTATGTTACCCCCTTATGGAGTAAGTGAGAGTAAGGGATTTGTTTGTCTGCTAATTGTGCTATGAACCTGCGAATTGACTGAAGCCTACCTTGGAGACCTCTCAGTTGTTTCAATGTCCTAGGAGCTTCCATTTCAAGTATTGCTTTTACCTTTGTTGGATCAATCTCAATGCCTCTCATTGACACTATGTATCCCAACAACTTTCCTGATTGTACGCCAAAGATGCACTTCTTGGGATTCAAACAAACCTTGTATTCTTCTAATCTGTCAAAAATAGCACTCAAGACCGATATATGATCCTTCCTCTTTTTGGATTTTCCTAGGATGTCATTGACATAGTCCTCAACTATTTTGTGGATCATGTCATGGAATATTAGTGTCATGGCCCTTTGGTATGTGGCCCCAGCATTCTTTAAGCCGAATGGCATTATGTTCCAGCAGTATGTTCCCCAAGGACAAGTGAAAGCTATTTTATGTTGGTCTTCCTCTGCAATTCTTATCTGATTGTAGCCTGAAAATCCATCCATTAAGGAGAGCATCTCGTGCCCCACGGTCATATCTATAATCATATCAATGTTAGGCAATGGGAAATCATCTTTTGGGCAAGCTTTGTTCAAGTCCCTAAAGTCCGTACAAATTCTTATGCCCCTAGTTGGTTTTGAAACCGATACTAGATTGGAGACCCACTTAGGGTAGGTGATTGTTCATATGAATCCCACATCTAGTAGTTTATGGAGTTCCATCTTGACTAATAGAGCGATCTATGGGTGCATCTTTCTCAGCTTCTGTTTTACCGGTTTAGCTTCAGGATAGACTACCAAGTGATGAACCACTACCTTTGGATCCAATCCTGGCATATCAGCATAGGTCCATGCAAATTTTATCTTCCTCTCTTTTAAGAAGGTAGCTAACTCCTCTTGTTCTTTGCATAATAATGACTCAGCGTAGAATGTAATATGAGGAGTTTCTTGTGTTCCCAGATTGATGGGGTTGCACTTTTCTGCTAGCATAGCTGACTTTTCTTGGTGTATAGCTATAAGAGGAAGATTGAATCCCCCATCCTCAGGTGCCTTAAAGAGGTTTTCATCGTTGGATGCATCCTTTCTTTTTACTTTTTTAGAGTCAGAGAGTGCCACAAGGTGGTTTTCACTCAAGGACTTGGAGATTATTCTTAGTTTTTCATTTTTGCGACTGAGGGGTTCAATCGTTTCTCCATAATATGCATGTGTATCTAGCTCTATGATAAAACTTGCTTTATGATCCCCACATGGAAGGTCATCCCTAAGTCCCATGAATTCTGAGACATCATTTTCAAACATGTCAAGAATTGGTGGTCCTCATTGGTCGTAATCAATCAGTTGGGGATAGACTAATCGGATTTCATTGCTTTGGTTTTTAGACTCATAAGACAAGGTGCTAATCATAAGGATGTTCGTATCCTCAAACAGCAAAGGTAATCCTATTTCTGGTGACTCATTTAAATCAGTGGGCATTCCTCAAGTCATGGAGGATTGTGGAGTAGCTACGAACTCCTAAGGAGGTGTTCGGTTCCGTCTACCATGGGCACCTCGACCAAGTATAGTTACTTTAGGAGTTGGATGACCAATTCCAAGATATTTCATTTGCTTCTCAGGTATAATGGGTATTACATGCCTGTTATTATCTTGACCTAACCCTTGGTTCCGGTTATAGCCCATTAAGAGCATCATCTTCATACCTTTGTTTCTTTCATCCATAGGTAACTCAATTGCCGGTGTATCATCTTGATAGAGGAGATGAGATAGGTCCCCCTCTAATGTTTCTTGACCAAGATCTCCTGCACTTGTGAAGGTGGGGTTTCATTCATAGGAGCCTTGAGATGTTGAAGCTTCTTGTAATTGTGGTCATCCTCTTGATCTAGGAGACTGTGGTAGCTCTCCTACTACAAAAGCATTCTTAGGCATTGAATAATTTCCACAACCATCATCTTGTATTATGACCTTGATATCAGAAAATGCGGGGATGGTGGGGATGGAGGGTGTCTCTGTCGCAGAAGTGAGAGTGGCGGGATCCACGTAAGGTGTTGATGGGCCTTCATCATTCTTGGGTACTTGCGAGATTTGGTAGTATTTTGCCTCTAGATTTTTGCAGTAGGCAAATGGCTCAGGATCTCCATGGATAGTAACCTCCTGACCTTCATGTGTGAATTTCACACATTGATGAATGGTTGAAGCTACAGCTTGCATGGCATGTATCCATGGTCGCCCTAGGAGAATGTTGTATGGTAAATCAAGGTCCAAGACCTGACAATTGGTTTGCATGATGGCGGGTCCAACCTAGACAAGAAGTTGAATGGTGCCTTGGGATACCCTTTCCTGGTCATCGTATGCTCTTATTGTGATGCCTTTTCCTTTGTCAATTGAATCCTCTAAAATCTTCAAATTCTTTAGAAGCTTTAAGGAGCAAATATTTAAGCCTACACCTCCATCCACCAAGACTCTCTTGACTTTCTTTTTATTTATGTACGCCTCCAGATGAAGTGCACGGTTGTGAGATGGTTGTGTGGGGAAGTCTTGTTCAGAAAATGTAAGAATGTTAGGCGTGGTGATACTTGCGACCATATCTTGGAATTGTTCCACATCTAGATCTGTGGGGACAGTGGATGACGCCAAAGCTTCTTCTAGAATATTTTTGTGTGTAGATGAAATTTTGAGTAACTCCATGATGGAGATATGTGCAAGGGTTCTTTTCAATTGATCCAAGACATTATAGCCACTAGGGTTAGACCTTGGATTGGATGTAGAATTTCTGCTTGATTGGGATGGTGCTGCGATGGTAACCTTTCCACCTCTTGTGGTGACTCCACAATTGGCTTAGGCCCCTTTGATGGTGATGACTCCACAAAACTCATCTAAACAAGCAACAACACTCTTGTATGTGTGGTTGACGTTCTTATAAGCCCCTTTTCCTTTATCTTGATCTTTGTTTCCTTTGTTGCCATGATTCGGCATCGGATTCATGTAAATCTTGAGATCTTTGTTTCCTGATGGTGCTTCCACCTCTATGATTTTGTCATCTATGAGGTCTTGAATTATATTTTTGAGCCTCATGCAGTTGTTTTTCGTGTGTCCCTTGAGTTTATGGAAGTCAAAAAGATAATTCTCATTATACCATGGTGGCTTGACCAATGGTTCCTGATAATTATTATGTGTAGGGATCGTTATCAATTTTTCATCCACCAATCTTTTCATGATTGCTTCAGCAGGTTCCCCAAGGAGTGTGTATTTTCTTTTGGGGAAGAATTTATTTTGCTGTGGTCCTCTATGATTATCAGTGTTGTTTGTGTTTTGGTTATGGGATGGTTGGGCCACATTGTTGACTTGTCGATTTCTTTGATTGGTGTTTTGGTGTTGTTGTTGTTAGGGTGGTGGATTGTTCTGTCGTGGGGTACTAATGACAACTTTGGCATCAATGACACCATCGTTGGTTACATTACAATTCTTTGCCCATGTTTGTGGTTTATCATGCTAATTAGATGATGAGCAGTTTTCTTGATATGATGAAGTTTCTCCCTATGTGGCATGAGCTCGTTCGATATTGAGTGCCCTAGGGATCAACTGGTCGTAAGTGGTGATGTTTTGCATTTTGAGGTGGAAGGCTAAGGGCCCATCAAGATTTGCAATGATAGTCCCCACTTGTTGCTCTTCAGGCATGGACCACGTACTTCAATTAGCTTTGGATCGCCATCATTGTAAGAAAGCGCCAAATGATTCATTTTTCCCTTGTTTGAGAGCTGATAATTCCTGTAAGCTAACCTCCATGGGAGTGTTGAAGGAATAATTTTGTATGAAGGCATCTATGATTTCCTAGAATTTTTTGATTCCAGAAAGTCGAGAAAACCAATCAATAGCGTTTCTAGCCAAGCTTCTTGGGAATAATCTCATTAAGTATGTTTCATCATAAGCCACCTCCATGCAATGTACTTGGAATTCCCTGATGTGATCTTCAGGGTTACCCGTTCCACGATATTTGTCAAATTTAGGGATCTCAAACCCTTTTGGGAACGGTTTCATTACTATACTCCTATCAAATGGATAAGGACATAGATTTTTTTGTGGTTTTGGTGTCCTTCTTGATTGAACGTCAAGCACTTGTGACAGAAATTTTATTTGTGTCGTGACATCCAATTGTGGATCAGGAGGTGGAATGAAGGTGTTCTAGGGGGGTGGAGTGGGTGTTTGAATGGGTGGAATGTTTGCTTGTTGTGCCATGTATGCTTTCAACAACGCTTGTTGTTGATCTTGCTATTGTTGCGTGAAGAGCTTGTTGTTGTGCTTGCTATTGTTGGTCAGCTAGGGCTTGTTGTGCCGCTTCTTGTTGCTCTTGGTATTGTTCTAACGCTTGCTAATATGTGAGTTGTTGGGCTGCTTGTTGTTGTGCAAAGTACTGTGCTTGTGCTTACGCTCGTGCTTGGGCATCTCTTGCAGCTTGAGCAGCTTGTGCAGCTTGAGTAGCTTGTGCAGCTTGTGTAGTTCAAGCAACTTGAGCAGCTTGTGCAGCTTGAGCAGCTTGTGTAGCTGATTGTTGTTGTTGCAACAAAGCTTGGGCTTGTGCCGCTCATTGTGCTTGTTGTTGTTGCAGCAATGTTTGAGCTTGATTTTGTTGTGAAGCTTGAGAAGCGTGTGTGGCTATAGATGCTTGCTGAATTGTTTGATATTGTTGGAGCAATTGTTGGTATGCTTTGAATGTCACGTTGTAATGGCCTACTTGGCTTGGTCGCAATGGTGGTGGTGGTGGAATCGGAATTGTGTTGGATGGAGTGGTGGGAGTTTGAGATGTGCTTGGAGCAATGGTGGTGGTAGGTTGCGATGTAAGGGGTGTGGTAGAGGTAGTGGAAGTTTGAGTTATAGTGGATGTAGTGTTTGGAGCGAATGTGGTGATAGGTGCATTTGGGATGGGTGAAGTGATAGGAATGGTGGGACTAGGTGAAGTGGTAGGAGTGATGGAGATGAGTGAAATGGTGGGTCTTTGAGAAACCATATTTTGATTAGCTATCATGTGTTGGTTTGATGTGGATGGTGTGTTTGAAAGATGGGATGTACCCCCTTGGTTGAATGAATTGATTTGGATGGGGCAATTTATGTTAGGGAAAGGTGGAGTTTTAGGTAAAGGGGAGATCCCTAAACCAAAATATAGTGTTGATGTAGTGGGAGGTGTGAATGGTTTGAATGGTGGAAATTTTTCTTGTGCAAATGAGGAGAAAAATCTATAAGGTCTCTCTATTTCGGATGAGTTTGTTTGTACCAAAGGTCTAGACACTTGCGTGTCAAGAAAAAATGATGAGGTAGTATGGTAAGGAACCTCAGATGTATCGATAACTCCAAGTGGGTTGTTAAGTGGATGCGTATTGAAGAGGGTATCATCCTCATTGATAGTAGGTTCTATGGTGGTAATGGGAGTGGTTGATTGTGGAAGGGTGTTTTGGTCATTTGGTACAAAAAGCACCTCCTCAACAGTGTTGAGAATTAATGGATCTTTTTTAGTCATTGAGCGAAGAAACTTTTGTAGTTTTGGTTGTTTGAGCATCTCAAGAACTTCTTCCTCACTTAGTTCTGTTGGTGTGACGTCTTCCACCAAAACCTCTTTTTGTGGATCATGTGTAGTGATAGTGAGGTCTGGAAGTGGTGTGTTTTGGATTTCTGGAATGTTTTGGCTTAGCTCACTTGTGTTTGATGTTTCTTGATTTAACTCCATGTTTTTCTTGTGTTGTGATCTTGTTCGAACCATAAAAGAGCAAAACTAGGATGTGTAAAATATCAAAGATGTGAAGATGAAAGGTGTATGATATATCATGGATGAGAATGGATGTTTTGAATTTGTATTGAAAATCTTGATGTGATGCTAGGTACTTTGGGTTTTCTTTGATTGATGTTTGTTTGATGTTTAGACTTTGAGTTTTGTCTTTTGAATGTTGATGTTTGAGCAAGAGATATCCCCAAGATGTTTGGATGATGATCTAAAAAAGATAACTAATGCTCATAAAGGATAATTTGGTTTAGGAGTGAGAATAGAATGTGTCTACTCACAAGCTAACCAAAAGATAATCCAATTTAGTGATGGGAGAAGGATGCATCTATCCGCCATTAATTTGAATGAAGTGATAATTCAACTAAGTGTGTGAAAAGGATTCATTCACACACACTTGAGTTGAACAAGTTTGATGTTGATGTTTGAAGAATTCAAAGTCTCATGTTTGAAAAGTTTTGATGTATACCAAAGGTGCCTATCATAGTTGTGTCAAGATTTTCTCAAAATGTTGGTGAGATGCTTTATGGTTGATGATGTTTTTGATGGATGAATGTTTGTTTTGATCTTAGAATGACCCTAGTTTAGACTTTTGTTTAATAAGACCAAGGTATTGAAGAACATGTTATGCCCTAAGCAAGGTATCCAAACTCTTGAAACAATCTTGGATTTCGTATGTAATAAAATGAATACAAAGTGGGGTTGTCTCTTGAAGCATGTCTATAGAAATCAGCCAACAACTTTTCTCTAGAATCATATAACCTTTCGAGTCTTTGTTGACGTTGTTTTGGGTTAAGCTTCTTTTTCTTGGGTTTTTGTATCTTGACCTTGTGAGAAATCATTGAAAAGACTTGTGTGGGGTTCAATTGCTTATCTTTGCTTTTAATGACTTTTTTTTACCAAATACATTTTCTTGATTATGTTTCAAACTAAAGATGTCGTATGTCAAAATTCCTTTTCTTCCCACAAAGTGTTGTGTGGGAGTTCCAAGAAATTGAGGCAAAGGGATTTCCTAGGTTAACCTTAGTTAGAGCAAATGATGATATAAATTCAAGTGCTAAGAAACCTCTAAGGACATAATCCCAAGGGCAAGCTAGAACACTTAAATTTGTCAAAAGGTATTTGCTCTATCAAAAGGGTTTTGAAATTTGCATGATCATGTTTAAGTGTTTGTTTTCCAATGTTTACGAACAAGCATGTGTTTTTGTAACCCAAAAGCATGTACAATCCTATGGATGTGATAGACAATGTTTGTTGAGTCCCCACTTGGACAAGTCCAGCTACGCTTACTTTTAGCGGATGGTTAGATGCTTGACCCCACTGGCTCCCCTCCATGGCACTCACTTATATGGGGCAGCCAAGCGCCAACACCCATGAAACTCCCATGGCATGCTTTCCATCTCTACTAAAAGCCGTAAAATTGTGGGGCGGCTTTAGAACGACCGTTCTTGCACCAACAAACAGATAGGATTTTGGCCTTTTCTAAACAAGGGTTTTAATAAGGACTTTCCATTCATAGGAGTTGACCCAACATGGCAAGAGTCCCCTTTTGGATCCATCTTGTCGAAGTCAACCGCGTGATATTGGCATTTCTTCCAATATCCACATTTATATCCCGGATGGAAATACTCTTGGCTTTAGAGTGTTATCGGTTGAGCCGTTCCCTTGGATGATTACTTTTTCCCACAAGGCGGGCCCTCTAAGATAAATAAAAGCGAATGAAGAAAAAAATCCGTAACTCGATCAATCTTTGATAGCAACAAAGAAAGAGGATGTACACGAAAATGCCCCCACTCACACTCGCACAATAGTTTGTTCAATTTTAAGCCCAAATTGAAGTGTGGAGGTGATTGCTTTGTCTTAACTCAAAGTCATGGAAAAGACCTTTTGATTCTCAAGATTGCTATAAAGCGCGAGAGAAGCGCATACGTCCTTTTCCAATGCCTTTAGTCTAAGTAAGCCCTCACGAAAACACAAATACACTTGTTCTTTTTAAGTCTTCAAAGAAATATGTGAGTTCATTTTAGAGCACCAAATCACAAGTGAGACATTTGTTCAATTACTTAATCCATAAACGAAATCTAGTAAGTTGTAGATCCTAAGGTTCTTTTTAAATCCATTTGTGAGCAATAAACAAAAGGAATCCTTTTTTAAACCCAAATGAAAGCTAGTGTTCTAAAGAATGAAAAAGATGACAAATTCTTTGAAGAAGTGTTACTTAAGTGTTAAAAAACACTTTGATTAGATATGGTATCATCATCACGCTCTTTTTTCCTTTGCTTTTGGTTTCCAACCTACAAAGAACAAATAATCAGATTCTGGAAAAAACAAAGAAATTAAAAAGCAGAAAATAGGGAAAAAAGAAATCATTAATTAAAGCACATGCTAAAAATTTAAGTTTTCCCTTTTATTGTCTTCCAGCATCGCAACTCATGAAGGTGTCACAGTTTTTTGCTTCTAGCATCGCTCTTACAGCACCGCTTTACTAGTCAGTGGCACTCTGTGTCGGGACAGAGAGCATGATAGTGTCGCCATTTTCGTCTAGCGGTGCAATTTTAAATTTGAATTTTTGGCGGGATGAGCCTAGCGGCGCTAAAATAGCGACGCTGACGAGCCCACGGTGCTAAAACTGCAACGCTAACTAGCTCGCGGCGCAAAAACAGCGACGCTGAAGAGCCTACGTTGGAATTTCCTGTGTGTCAACAAAAACGCGGAAATTTCAAGGGAAAGTTAGAATAAATGGAATCATGCCCTCCTTCTAGTACCAAAATGTGAACCCAAATCCTTGAACCTGCAAAACACAATGAACAAACACATTTATAAGATCAAATGCAAGTTAGGATAAAGATTCCCCATAGAATCCATTTACAATTTAAACTAGGAATGAAAATATGCAAAAACACCATAAATGATAAACCAAAGATGAAATCCTAATTTAAATAGCAAACTCTTGATCTTATGGGGGAGTTGGTGCCAATTTGATGTGGAAATTGGCCCTTTCCCAACTCCTTTTGCAAGCTTTGATGATGAATGGTGATGAACTTTGATCCACTTTTGGTGATGAATGATGGAGACTCCAAGCCAAATCTGCAAAACAACCTAGCTAAGAACTCCAATGATGGATGAAAATGGCTAAGTATTTTAGCATGGTCACTTTACTTAGAGTGTGGATGATCAAAATGAGGAGAGGAGCTCTTCATTTATGGATGAAGTTGAAGGATGAATGTCCACATTTGGGCAATGTGGGACTAAAGATCCACCAATGAGGAGAGGCCACTTGTCAAATGATGATAGGCCAATGGTTGTGCAAGATTTGGGAAGTGTGCCCATGAGAGGGAGTTTCAAATTTGAATTTGAGAGGCAAGATGAGTGGGGGACAAGAAAATGAATTAAAAAATGCAATGTTGGAGGGACAAATCATGTTTGGGGGGAGATTTCAAACTTGGAAGAATATTCCCTTTTTGATACCATTTTGAAAGTAAATAGGGAATTATTAAATCAAATAAATGATTTAATTGTGCAAGTTGCAAAATCCATAGGATTTGACATGAGATTGGATTAAATTAATCAAGGGGTTAATTAATTTAATAAGAGATTAGATGATGTGACTTATTTGATTTAGATTTGTTGATTTATTTAAATCAGATAAGAGAGGAATATGATAATAGGTTAATTAAATAAATATCTGATTTATTTAATTAAAAGGGATGGTGTTAGATTAAATCAAATAAAGTCTCAATATATTTAATTTAATGGATGAACATTAGAGTTTTAATCAAATAAATTGATTATTTAATTAAATAGGAATAGTTAAATAAGATGGATTGATTTAATTAACAGAAGGAATTGACTTAATCAAATAAAATGATTTATTTAATTAAGAGACGAATATTGATGAATTTAATCAGATAGGGGGATTTGATTAAATGGTTACGCTGAGGGATGATTTAGGAAGAACGATGTTAATAAGTCAGGATCAAATGCACGATGTCAATTAGTATATTTTCGATGTCTACAAGTACCAATCACATTTTTGTCTTTAGGCATAGGTTCAATCTTGGAAATCAGACAATATTCTTCTACAATTTTTCTTCTGGTTTGCACTCCTTTACTCTTATCTCCTATGATTTGACTTTCAAAATGAATTAGCTTTACATATCTTGGAGTTTTGGGACTTACTTAGACCTTTGACTCTTATGATCTTTCTTCTACACTTGTACTTGTCTGTGCATCTGCACTTTTTTGAGCTTCCTGAATTGCTTGATTTACTGGAACAAATTGAGGTTGCTTCACCAGAACATATGGAATAATCTAAAGTTGATTTGTTGTCTGAGTGTTATTCCCTTGGCTTGTGTTGTCTTCATTTGAATCATAGCTACACCATCTGGATGATTTGATAGAGTGCTCATAAACTTTGACATTTGCACTCTCAACCATCTTTCTTAGTCTTTTGTTATAGCGCCGATAGGCCTTTCTCTTAGTCGAGTAATCTAGGAAGATCCCTTCATCACTTCTAGCATCAAATTTTCCTATATCATCATCTCTCCTAATATAACACTTGCTTCCAAAGATCCTAAAATAATTGACAGCAGGTTTGTCACCAAACCATAACTCATAAGGGGTCTTACCATAATTTCCATTCACATTTACCCAGTTCAAGTTATACATAGCAGTGCTTACCGCTTCACTCTAGTGCATCTGAAACACATTTCCTTCCATCATCATGGTTCTGGTTGCATACATAATTGTTCTATTCTTTCTTTTTGCAACTCCATTCTATTGAGGGGTTTAGGGAGTAGATAACTATCTTTTAATTCTATGCTCCTCACAATAACAATTGAACTCCTTAGAAATGAACTCACCACCTCAATTAGATCTCAGGCACTTGATTTTTAGACCTTTCTCATTTTCTGCCATAGCCTTGAAACTTTTGAATTTCTCTCAAAAAGGAAACCCAAATCATTCTAGAGTAATCATCAATAACCAACATAAAATACCTTTCTCCATGAATACTTCTGACTTTGGAGGGACCACAAAGGTCAGTATGTAGTAGCTCCAACAAATTATTTGAATGAAACTATTTGTTCTAGAATGAGACTCTAGTTTGTTTTCCCATCTAACATTCCTTGTAGATTACATTAACAAGATTCACTAATCTAGGAAGATCTCTTACTGCTTGAGTAGAACTTATCTTGATAATGTTGTCAAAGTTTACATGACACAGTCTCCTATGCCACAACCATATTTCATCTACTTGAGCAATTAAACAACTTCCACTAGCAGTATTCAGGTGAAAAATATTACCTTTTGTTTGCTTATTTTTTGCAATCATGTTCCTGAAACTACCATGTATCTTGCATCTTCCATCTTTGAACTGAAGATCATATCCCTTGTGAACCATCTATCCAACACTCAATAAGTTATGCTTCAGGCCTTCAACATAGAGGACATCATCAGTGTTATCCTTTCCACCAAGGCAAATAGATCCTTTGCCATGAATCACACCAACATTGTTATCTCCAAATCTTACAACCCCACCATCATATTTCTCTAGACTCACAAATTTTCTTTTATCACCAGTCATATGATGTGAGCATCCACTATCAATGACCCATTCATCTTTTTCTTCAACTTGAGCTACAAGAAATTTTTCATCTTTAGTAGATTAAGTAGCCACATGATTATTTTCAATGGTAGCAATGAAATCCCAATCATCTTCTTTACCATTATCTTTATTAGACTTATCATCAGTTACTACTTCTTAGCAAAGTAGCATCTCTTTGGGAATCTTGACTTCTTAGGCTTAGATCTAGGAACTCTTTCAAGACATACTTACCTTTTCCTCTCCCTTTTTGTTTTGCAATCAGTGCTTCCATTTCTTCTACCTCTCTTTCTTTATCTTCAAGTTGTTTCAATTCTTCATCATACTTGGATATATTTTTGGAACTCTCTCCCAAACTATATCTTTGCCTATTACTTCCAGATATAGCAGCCTTGAATGCAGATTTACTCTTCAGTGTAGATTCACCAAATTCACTTATCTCGAAGGCAGCAAGCTTCCTGATCAACGTACCTCTTGTCATCTTGTTTACTGATCTAAACTCTTCAATAGCATGAACCTTCATTTTGTAGGAGGGAGGCAAGGATCTAAGTACTTTAGCCACAATTTCATCCTCATCCACAGAACCACTGACACATTTAATACCCATCACTATCTCATTTACTCTCTACATAAAAGAGGTGATATTTTCATCTTCACCCATCTTCGGATTTTCATATTGTCCTTTCAAGCTTTATAGCTTAGCCATCTTCACCTGTGCATCTCCTTCATACAAAGTTTCCAGTTTCATCCAAATCTCATGAGTTGTTTGTAGACCTACCACATTAGCCATCTTTGAATCTGTCAAGGCACTCACCAAAGCTTCAATAGGCCTAATATTACTTTTAGCATCTTTGATTTCATTAGCAGAAAAGGGACCATTCTCAGGAATAGTATATAGATCTCTTGTGATCTTCCATAAGGCTTCACCAATACACCTTAAGTGACATTGCATCCTAATCTTCCACAGTGAATAGTTAGTGTCATCAAATCTAGGATTGTCGTTCTTGAATGTTTCCATCTCAAATCACCTCAAGCTATTAGGCTTCTTTAGAGGAATAGGCTCTGATACCAATTTTTGGCAAAACAAGGACAAACAACTAAGAGGGGGAAGTGAATCAGTTGTCATAGAAATTTAAACTTTTCTAACTTAACTTTAATCTTAGATCTTATGAATAAACAATTAACCACAAGAAATTAACATATCAGAGAGACAAAGAACACCAATATTTTTTACATGGAAACCCTGTTAGGGGAAAAACCATGGTGGATGTTAGTCCACAAGATTATACTCTGCTAAAATTATAATGGAAAATAATGAGGGGAATGCACATGCATTCAAGCACACTTCCTAGAGCTCACTACTCAATTACAAAAGGGTCTCACTTCCCAACAGAGTTGGATTAAAAATCCAGAGGGTACGAACTGAGAAAATAGCTTATGCAGAAGCCTGATTATAGTTCCAATTAAGCTCAACACTTCTTCACACTTTGCATAATCTTCTTCACACTCTGCTATGCAATTGAATGATATTCGCACATACACATATGGGAGCACATGAAGCACCTTCTTTATTAATGAACTAATCACCCTTATATATCCACTACATGAGATTCCATCACAACTTCATCGACCAAGAAAATAAAATATATTTGCAATGTTGGCCTAGATTTAAAAATAAAATTTTAATGTGAATCCACCAAGGTCGGCCACAACATAGTGGAGACCCAAATTAACATATCCAATATGAAAATAATTTAATTAATTTCACCTCGAAGATCCACAACACGCTACCACCAACATGTCGGCTAGAAACATGAAAAATTGAACATGCACAAGAAAATATCTTCATCCACGAGCTCACCAATTAATGTGGGCATACCACAAAGATAGAGAATGATCTAGAGACATTTGAGAGCACCAAGAAATAATAGAGAAATATCCACACCAACTGAGATAACCAGATTCACACAATCTCCATTCAAGAACACTAACAGAGACCAACAAAACATTGTTAGACCACAACATACTCAAAACTTTACATGGACCTTTAAAACTTCTGGTAGATGATCTAGATAGACTCAAAAATAAACCTTTTAATCCACATCAGCTAATCTTCAACGTACAGAACAAGACACCATCATGACCTATACCATTCCACTAGGAACACAAAACACTATCTTTTACAATTTTCTCAATATCCTTGACATATATAGCAATTGATACACCAAATGCTAATAGTTTTGACATCAATGACAACCACATATTAGCAACATATCCAAAACATCCAACACAAGGAACTCATACCAAACCACCATCCCAAGGCTCCAATATATAGAAGTTTTGTGGGAGAGAATACCACAAATGGTATCCCAAAACAACAATAAAAACCACTTGGAAAAACCAACGCCCCCTCAGTGGATAGCCCATAAACATGGAATAAAATATTCAATAAGTTCATGGCCTTCACATGGGTGCCTAACCCACATCCAATCAAAATGAGTCAAACCCAAGTGCTCCATAAGTCTCTAATGGCTTTGATGGCTACATGCAAGCTCATGCACCACCATGCAAACTTGGGCTCCCAACCATGCAAGAGCATGAAAAAAATGCAAATAACATGCAAGGACATTCACACTCAAGTGGTCCCAACCTAGAGAGTTGGACACCTAAGAAGAATTTCTCTCAAGATTCCTTGTAACTACCACTGTGAAGGGTCCACCTCTTTCAATGCAATTACAATTTGTCATAGGAAAATAAATAATAAATATTTTGTCCCTCATGTCCTAAAGAACACTTTCCAAAGAATGTGGAGACACATAAATTAACTTAGGATAGCAATTATAATGTCACTTATCCTAACACTAACAAAGATACTTGCAATGTGTGGCTAGATGACAAATGCACAGCTCTGTCAATGTAAATGCATTGCTATATTACAAATGTGTGGCTTTTTCATTGTAAATGTGTTGATATACTGCAAATGTGGGGCTCTTTCAATTCAAATGCATCAGGCTGTCAGACAAGTGTGTTGCTCTGCCTCTCTACAAGTGTGTCGCAATTTACAAGTGCACCAAATTTTGACTCACATTTGTGTCACAATATTTCAAATGCATTACAATATTTCAAATGCATTGAAATATTGTAAATGCATCACTCTATAACTGACACATGCATCTCTTTGGTTCCTGCTCCTGCAAAATCCAAGAAAATTGAAGAAAAATTGTTAGTTAGGGTTGTGGAGTCCCACAAGGCATGCCATTATATGAATGTATAAATTTATTGATAAAAAAAAACTAAATTGAACTATTAAAACAAAACAAATGATCAAGTAACCATACAATCTAATGAAATTTTTCACACAAGCTCAATTAACTTTCAAAGCATGAAATATTGAAACCAAGACCGAAATGAAAGCTAACTAAGAATGCAAAACTCAATCCCATTATGGAATTATGTCCTTCATGGATGTGGAGCATGCTAGAATCTAGAAAAAATCCATGATATGCAAAGCAATTGATGACAATTGATGAAGAAATGACTCACAAGTGCACTCAAAATGATGAAATTAGATATTCAATTCAAGAGAGTAAGTTTACTCAAAGCTTTTGGATCCTTATTATGTGAAATGACCTGATATTTATAGATTTTAGAAATGAGAATCAATGGTGAAGATCTAATTAGCTAATCAATGGATTAAACTAAATGAGTGGAGTGAACATGGATCAAGGAAGGATCAAATAGTTGATAATCCATGAGGCATGGATCAAAGATAAGATCAATAGTCTCAAATCCATGAGAGACTCAACAAATTCCCTAATTTTTAGGAGATATGTTGGAGGAATGTTGGAAATATTTCCATTTGGGGGGAAATATTTGAATTTGAAAATGGAATATTCCAAGGGAATATTCATTGTGCAAGTGGGAGAAATTGGAGGATTTGAAAGAAATTAGCTAATTAAACAATTATTTTAAATCATTTTATTGTGCAAGTGATTGAAATTAGAGGGTTTAATTAAACAATTATGAATTATTTAATCAAAGTGTGAATTATGACAATTAAATAATTTACATTATTTAATCAAATGAGAATGAAATTAGTATGGAAAATAATGAATTAACTAAATAAATTTGATTTATTTGATTAATATGAGAAAAGGTGAATTTAACCAAATAATTAACATTATTTAATTAAATGGATGAATTAGATGAAATAGACTAGAAAATGGGGTTAGTATGAGAAATCAAGTATGTGATATTATCACGACAATTTTAAGTGTCTACATATTCATATTGATGCATAATAAGGGTTTGAAGGTTAATGAGGGATTAAAGGTTTTAATGTACAACTAATTCATCCCCCATCTCAATTTTCATGTGTGTCTAACAGTTTTAACATTAAATTTTTGGTTAATATACCTTAAAATTATTTGTTAATTGTGACCCTAAATTTTGATTATTTTAGTTTAGAATATGGATTTCAAGTCAAACATTTAAATGGTGGAGCACCTATGATTCTATTCCTTGGAGATCACTAATACTTTCAAGGCCTTTCTTAATCAACTCCTTAAATTTATCATATTATTTTATCTATTTTCTAATCTATTTAAATTTTCTTTAGCTTTTTTAATATGAATAGTTAATTTATTTGATGTTTTATACTCATTGAGAGGAATAGTAGCTATTCATTCCTTTAATGGTAGATTCACATAACTCTTAATATTCTCAATGTTGTCATTAATATCTCTTCTAACATGCTCTTGTGAGGCTTTTGCAGCCTTCTCCACCCTTTTTTGGTTTATTTCCTGTCTTTTTTTCAACCTTCTTTCTTCTTCCATGTACATCGAGCATAATCCATCTTAATTTCTTCAAATAATTCTTAGGATTTTGGTCTCTCCTTTTTTCATGGTTTTTTTTATTTGGAACTAAACTAATCCTTTTATTCATCTCTAGTGGCTCTACCAAACCTACCTTATTAGTCACATATTTTTAGCATCCACCCATTCCATTTATCACCCCTAAGTGCCTAATCCCTCTAATGGGATATGACTTAGTGTGTGTTACCATAACTTTAATCAAGTATCATTTCCATGATATTATTCTTACCAAAATATTTTCATTATTTCTAGCATCCCTTCCTAAACACCACAAACTAGGGTATTAGCAATGGAACCAAATTTTATCAATATAATGTAGGTTGAAGGTCTAGATTATTTGTCAAAGAAGTTAGCCCCAAGATGATGCAATAAGAAAGAAAACCAAATTTTATGATAGATAACATATGCATAATATAAATAAAACCAATATTTGTATACATCAATATACACCATAGAACTACTATACTCATATATTCATACTAGATTTCATATATAGTGTACATTATGTTAGATAGCATAGATATAAACATCACATATTCTTAGGTACTATTTCTCTCTATTACATTCACTATTTTGGTTCCTTGCGTACTTATATCTACTTTGTTCCTTTTTCTTCTCTTGTCCTCTTTTACTATTGTAGTATTTTTCTCCCTTTTCTCCCTATGGTGAGGCTAGGTAATCACATATCATCCTATTTGATTAGGGATGTGCTCTTTTGTGTGTCTTATTGTCCTTTAAGAGGTACCACATGATGTTAATTACTACTAAAATTTCCTTCTAGTGACTATTAATCTATTCTAATCTACCAAAAACTATAATATGTCATGCATTTAAAATATGCACCAACTATTTAAATTTTTGAAATTAATAACTACAACTTGCTTGAAATTATCTTCAAAAATATAAATATAAGAAAAAAAGGTATAAGATTGCGTCTAAGTAGAAATTGGTAATAAGCACCAACTATTTAACTTTCTTGAAATTAATAAATACAACTTGCTTGAAATCATGTTCAAAAATATTTAATAAGAAAAAAAGGTATAAGATTGTGTCTAAGTAGAAATTGGTAAATCTCAAACTAAGTAAAAAAGTGTTCAAACTCTAATGAAGCACAAGATTTTGAAAACATAAAAGGAATGACAAAAATCCCTTCAACGTAGCTATGAGTATAATATTGTCAATTCAAAACATAACTCACAAAATGAATAATAGTAACACATATGGAAACCTCCAATTGGTTTCATATGAATAATGCAAGAAATTGGAGTTAAGGGAAAAAATATATGACCATGATAAACCATGTAAACATGGTAAAAGATATCAACATGTTATAATCATGTGAGAACACAAAAAAAGATGTAATCATGATAGGATATTTAGAAAGGAAATAAAGAAAGATACCCAATTTTTTTCCTAATGAAGGAAAATCACTAGATAATAATGGCATGGATAAATTTAGGATAAGGATCATAAAAATATAGGCATGTGAGAATAAGACAAGAAATTCATCATAGATATGATATCATAAGAGATTAGCATGATAATCATATGGAAACATATAAATTTTATAAAGATATAACATGTAAGGAGCATAAAATATAAAATAAGAAGTATAAGATCATGATAATATAAGAAAAATGAGTGATAGTATAATATTTTAGATACAAATAACATTATATAAGGTTGAAATTTCACTACTTTGTGATCTCCATCTTATGTTCTTATTTTCATTTTGGTTAAATCTACTCCCCTAGTGTGTTTTTAGGATCATTTCCACCCAATTCTATCATTTTTTATTCATATAAGGGTAATATAAGAATATCCAAACTTATAAACCTCTCCCCTAGCAAACCCAAAAACTTGGAACCTTTAATGTATAAAGACATTTGTGCCCATGGGAACTATGTGTAGACACATATACCCCCAACATTAATTTCCAAAATTAGATTTCAAAAAGTGAAGTTTCTTGCCCCTTTATTTCCTAAAACTTACTATATTTTTAATTATCATTTGCCTAAAAAATTACTATAGGATCATTTTAAAACCCTTTCTCTATCCAATACTCATAACACACTCTTCCATTTAGAAAACTTAATATATTTCTCATTTAATATATATGTGAATTGTATGATCTCCATTAGAGAAAAAGGGTGAATGGCACACAATCTACTACGAGGGGGTGAATCAGTAGATCTAATCAATTTAAATCTCTTAAACTCAACATAAATATCTAAACATGAAACTTGAATCTTCACTACTACTAATCAAGCACTTATCATGAACACAAACATCCACACAAGAGATCAGTAGATATACATGGAAACCTAAGATGGGAAAAACCATGTGGTGAGAATAGTTGCTTGGAACTACTATCCAAATCCAACCTCACAAAGCAAATGAATTTTACAATATGAAGTAGGTACCAACCTACCGAAGACACCAATCCCTCATTGTACTTTTAGGAACCAACCTACCGGAGATACCAATCCCCAATATAATGAATTGAGCACCAACTCTACAAGTAGAATGCCAGTCCTACAAAAATACAATAATAAAGCTTATGGAATTTCCGTGTTGATTACACAACTTACAAACAGTCTAAACTTGATTCAGACACTCTGCTACACTTCTTAAGATCTTCTTATAATGACACACAATGATTGAGATGCTTCACATTGAATAACACAAGCTCGCACAATCATCTTTGATGAAGTAGGATCAACAAGCTCTAATACCACTAATGTAAGAGAGGTTCTCAACAACTCTCTTTTCTAAAAACAAACATTCCAATAACTTCAACAGTGCATACAAATCAGCAACAAAGTTTTATGAAAATAATTGAAATTTTCAACAAAAGATCTTCTCATTATATAAATCTGATCACACAATAAATTTCAGTCATCAAATGACTAATGGGCAGCGACATATTCCCCTTACATAATCTAAAAATGATTCACAAAACATACTATAGCAAAAAGCAACCAATGTGCTCCATGAGCACCTCCAAATATGCACCTTCTCCTGGAATCAATCACCTAAAACCCTTCAAGTCTCAACAATGGTGTCTTCAAATTTCAATGGCTGCAATAACCCTTTAAACATGAAAAAATACACTTCAATAACCTCTTGAGAAATTCCATGCCCAACTTTCCAACCTCCAAAACTTGCAATCACAATGAAAACCCACAACCTACTCCAAAACCCTTCACCAAAAATCTAAAAAAAATAGATTCTTACCTCCTCTTGGGAAAATCGAAACCACATCCTCATAATTAACTTTTTGCATAATTAAAAAATTAATAAATGGTTCTTAATTCCATTTTGTAACTCTCAATCCCAATGCCTAAACTTGCTTTTTTTTAGATTTTTCAAAAAAAATGCAATTACACCTCCACTATCTCCACTTCCTAACTTGCATAACAAAAATAATTTTATTTAATTAAATATATTTATGCTCACTAATTCAAATTAACCTCCTAACATGAAATCATCCCCCTAACGTGAAATTCAAATGCAAATTTAAATTTTTTTTTTTTTTGTTGATGTTGATTGCACTTACCTAGGATGCTCTTGCATCGGTCTCCTTGTATATTCACTCACCACCTTCTCTTCATTTATACTTCACATTATACATCTATATAAATGTATGATTATATACAAGACATTACATAAAACATTGATCCATGTTGACTAGGGGTCTGCAAATAACCAGGATGACATAGGGTGGACCTAAATTCAAATTTCATGAAACATATAACAAATCAGTCTTGAAATCAAATTTGTTGATTCCAAAATATCTTGATGTCATGTGCTTCCATAGAAACCTTAACTGGGTCCTATCTTGACTTCTCATGCTAACTTCAAATGAATAATAGACACTACTAGTCATTACTGCATAGTTCTCGAACCCTAACTAGTTGATAGACAAGAACAAAGAGCCTTATGCCACTTCAATCTTTTTGCATGCTAAACATATATTTTGAAAACACTGGAATATGATAGAATGTGTGTGGAAAAACTCTCCTCTCAAACCATAGAGCCAAACTCACCTTAAGAAAGGAATATTGAACATAATTGTATTGCCAAAGATATCTCTCTACACTGAGAGACTGAATATAAATATTCTGGTATAGACTTCTGGATTAATTCTATCATAGTGAATGGATGCATGCATGATATTTTAAGCATACAACAGTCACACATATCTTCTGATACATACTTTTGAAACTCAGAAACTCCTCAAATTATTTTATCAATATAGATAGAAAGTACATACTTCTGCAACTCAACATGATATAATAGTACAATTACCAACACAAATAGGTATGATAGTGCAACTCTTGAAAAGATGGTGCCACCTCTGATCATATCTCCTTTGACAACCATACACACCTTTGACATAAATGAAAAATAAATTCCAACATAGGGAAACAAGTTTAAGGTTGAAGATTCAAGATTTTGGATCCCCCATTGAACCATCAAGCCCTTGATCCTTTTTAGTTTTCCATTCTATCTTTTATTCATCATAACCATTCTTATATTTATACCATTAAAGAGATTAATATCGCATTCCCTCTCCATATTCAAACCCCTAATCTCCAAACTCATTTCATTACCCTTATAACCAAATATAAGCCATTCATATCCCTTTTCACTCACCTACAAATCCTTTTGTGACCATTTCTATAGTATTTTATGCCCATCACATCGTCACACAATGCTTCCTATAAGTTTCCCATAGTGTTTGATGTTATTATGACCATTGTCTACACATGCCACCAACACTTTGCCACTAAGTATACACACATACCCAACAATGTCAATAATTCTTTGGAGAGCTTAAAACATACCCAATAGAAGGTTGATTAAGGAAGTCTCCAATACAACATACTCTTTGCTCCTTGTTCCCCCACATTAATCTTATATTATCTCACTTATTGGAGTCAATAATAGTATTCTGTAAGCAGGAAATAGACTAGGATATGAAGAAAAAGCTCAAAAAATTATAAATTTTCTAGATACAAATCCATGTACTCCCAACTATGCAATAGTAACACTAACTAGTGTACTAGTTCTACCCAACTATGTAGCAGTAGCATCTAATTTCTAAAATTCATCTAATGGCACCTTGATTTTCACTCAACATTTATTCCATCTTCCTTGTTCCATTTATAACAAATTATACCAATATCCAGGTGTATATGTTCTATTTTATAGTTTATTTAAATTTCATTTCAATTCAAACTTTCACATTTCCCATAGACATATATCTATTTTAGATCCTGTATTAATATAGATTTTTTCTCTATGATGTTTTAAATTTGATTAATAAATTGTACAATATAAATATTATAGTTATCTCATAAATACAACTTAAAGGCTTCCAAAATCGATGTTTCATATTGTAATCTTGATGTTCTGCATGCCACCAACAACCTCATTGTGTCCTTTTTATTTTTATTTTCTTCAAACTTTTATCTTTTTTCTTTCATAGGGTATTTTTATCCCATTATTTAAACCTTGAGTCACATTTTCACCATTATATATATTATTTTTAGTTTAAATTTTCCACTTCACCTCTCCATCATACTTGTTTATCCTAATCCAACTCAAGTTTTCCTACTCCTAGGCCTTGTTCCTTGTTTCTTGTATATTTTCATTAGCTTTAGATCATCCAAACACCTCATTTAATTTTTCCAACCTATACTCATTTATTTCATACACTCATATGACCTATCCTCTTAGTCTTCCCTTTCCTCTGGATTGACATAATAATCCTTTCCATCTTTCCTAGCCCTAGTTCTACAACTCCTAATATTGTTTTACCATTCCCTTAAGATCCCTTTTCCACCAAATATTCCCAACACCCCTTTCATTTTTGATAACATCATAACCTTTATTCCCCACCCATCCCCTTATATTTTATTTAGTACTCACTTTCACTCCACCTAGTCTTCCCCACTTATTCATTACACACCTTTGTTTCTATTATCCCTTGTTTACCCTTACTTTACCTTCATCTCTTACCCTCCACGCCCACCTTATTATAATTTCTCTCTAGCTATAATCTCCCTTTCCTCTAATACAAATTTAACTCAAACCTTCACCCAACCCATATACATATCCCCATGCACCCTTCTTTGATATAGTCTAATTTTAGCTAAATAGTATTATCTTACCAAAGGCTCTCCCTAAACCTACTTTCCCTACCCCTGGTTTTTATCATCACATATTTAGTTCCCACCTTAGTACCCCTTCATCCCTACCCTTAATCCCCCGTCCTATATCACCATTATTTTTCCTTCATCTTTACATCCCATACCATAGGCCACATCTTTTAAATTGTACCTCTATTTTCCCTTTACCCATTAATTTCATGCCCCTTTTGACCACTTCCCCATTAGCCTACTTGATAGTATCCTACCCATTTCCATAATTTCTCTTATTATTTCATTCCCCTAGTTGTCATGGGCCTTTTCCTTCATATCCTCCTATCCATTCCATTTTCTATAGTTCTCAACTCAACCCTACCATGGTTCATATTCCAACTCTCTCAATCCCTTTGATGATATTATCAACTTCTTCAATGATAATAAAAATTTTGACCAAGAGGCCCACTTAGCTAATAGGAATATACAAAAATGGCTTAAAATGATTCCCCAACTCCAAAATTTAAGGAATTATATTTATCATAATGGTGATCTTGATCATTCTAAGCTTATTGATGCATTGGGCAACATGTTTCTTACTAATTCCTCCAACCTCAATATGTTATAAAATAGTACATACACCATACATCTGCACACACCTTCCTCACATCACTTCTAACCTTCTTCTAAGTCTCTAGGTGAATTTAATTTAGATGTATCTTCAATGGACCCATCCCCCTCTATTAAGATACCTATTCACCTATCTACCCATTCACAAACTTAAATTTTTCCACTACTTCAAGCTCTACCTTTCTCAGCATTTCCCATTAACAATACCACATCCCTCTTTCACGCAACCATAAATTTGTTATCTACCCTCAATATAGATGTAGGTCCCAAATTTATTGTCTTTCCCCTCTTTTCCTTCCCATTTTTTTGTACTACCATCCCTTCCTTTATCACCTACCCTTTAGACTACATCATACTTTGGCCATATTCCATCACACACACACACACACTAGTAACTCATACACTCAATCCTACTCATATCTATCTTCTAGTATATTTATATCTTATTGATTACCTATTATACCTTGCATATTTTTATCAAGCCACACCTAGTTATCCTAAAACCTCCCCTCCCATGTCTTCATTTTCCCCCATGCTCTCCATGGCTCTTACCTCATATCCTACATCAATTCCATCATCATATGGATCATTCCCACCGCCTCCCTGATATTAATCTTCATGTGACCTTGTTATGCCTCATTTCCTACACCATCTCCACTAGATGCAACACAAGCTATATCATCTTCCTTCTAGAACTAGGGAAAACAGCATGGACATCCATCACAATCCTCTTTCTTCCAAAATTCTAGCTAATCTATTTCCTCCTAAATTTTTGGTCCCTCATTTTTATCTTTACAATAGCAAGGGTGGCCCCATGATGCATGCATGGTATTTAAATGCTACATATATTAACTATTTATATGACAACCACATTCTAGTGAGGTTATTCCCTTGTACTCTCAAGGGTTGTTCTCATGAATGGTTTTATTCTTTTATTTGTGGAATTATTTGATCCTTTGATGTGATTGCTCAAGAATTTGTAAGCCATTTTCAATTCCAAATAGAATTAGAAGTTAACTCTTGGACTTAATACATTATAATAAAGGGTTGAATTGGTAGGGGAGTGATTTCATTCTATGTTTTCAATTATTTTAGAAAAAATATAGTATGACTTAACCAATATTGAGATTCAATGATTTTTCATGGAAAATTAGTAACCACCTATCATGGAGAGACTTATCTTCCAAAATTACACTAATTTTGTTGATATCTATGGTGCATTTTTTTACTTTGAGACTAAAATGAAAAATGTGCAATGTATTTCTCATGATCTTGCTATTGTTCTTGCCTCTTGTTCCCTAAATTTTTATAACCCTCATTAAATTTAATTAGTAAATTAATTAATTTAAAGAAATGTTTTATTTATTTGCTAATTAAATATTTGATTATGTTCCTTAAGCATATTTTAGATATTAGAAAGTTACACCTTACAATTAGAGTCTTGTATATGTTATTTAGGTCCACTTAAATTTAAGTGTGGACCCTAATAAACATTATACTCTAAAATTTTCCATCCACATTGCATGATTGGTGTGTTTACAATATTGTGTTATTTACTAGGTGTTTAACTACCATCAATACAAATCAAAGACCTTTCATTTATCTTGAAGCAAGTCTACTTGTGCTTCGTAATATGAATAAATTTAGAAACACGTACAAAAGAGAATATGAATTGTTTTTTTAACTTTACGCTAATAAAGGGTCAAGTTACATCATCAAGATCACACACATGACACAAACTAGTCTACTATGAGACCATAGAATAAGCTTGGTTCATGACCAAACCATGTATTGTGGCCTATTCTAGGGTGAGACTACACCACATAACTTAGTCCAAGACCAGATAATATGAGAAAACCTATTTCATAATAGAAAAATCTCTATATAGAACTATAACAACTTTCTAATCACAAATCCACATCCCAATTCCAAATTTAGATGTTTTATCACAACACCCCAACTAATTAATGACAAGGTCAAGAATTTACCATGCAAAACTAGATAAACACCTAAACCTTTCTTGAGTTAATTTAATTATACCACTCATTTTTTAAAAATTAATTTTTTATTTGATTAGGTTTGATTATTTAATTAGATCTAGATTAATGGAAGATAACAAGAAGCACATATTTTTTGCACATATATACCCAAAATATAATTATAAATTAAATTAAATTATGATAAAATAAAATTCTCTACTAAGATATGTAACTTAATTTATAAATTGCTTTAAATTAAAATTTATTCTAAATATCATAAGATAATAAACTCTAATTATATTAAAACAACATGAAGTTATGGAGATGAAAAGTACCTACTTTGCACTTTTCCCTCTTGTTTAACACAAGTAGTTCTAGTGTCTTTGTTTAATAAGCATCCATTGTTTATGATTTGTTCCACTAATCATCCCTAAACCCACATCTCATAACATGCTTAACCCATTTTCTTACCAAAAGATCTTTCTTTATTTTAGTCTCCATCTTTCCACTACGTGTATGCTAATGTGACATGATTGCATTTGCAATAGTTTAAAGCTGATTTTTTCTATTTTAGCTTCTACCTTTCATTTCATTTCACATTTATATCATCGCTCACATCCAAATAATGACTAACAACCTATTTATGCTTAATAAATAAATTATTAAAGGAACGAACTCACAAACAAAGCACATAACAAAAAATAGCTAGAAGAAACAACACTTAGAAGCACATAGACATCATGGGAAACATAATATACGCTTGTAGACATTCCATTAATGTATTTATCTAAGCTACATATACCAACCTAGTACTCACACTCTATATGTTTTCCAAGAAATTCTAATATTCATCTCTTTCAAATCTTTGTTGGACTTGATTTTGAACGAGGAAGTTTTGATTTTCAAAATCCCTCAAACAAGTCCCCAAAGGTGCCTATGACGCTAGACTCTATTCAAGATAGCTTAGGTTTTTGTTGCAAGTGTAGGTTGTAGGCTTGCAAGGAGATCATTGTAGTTGTATATGATGCTAGTGTAGGAAAGGAACAACATTAAGGCTCTAGAGACAATACTACACAAGGTAGGATGCAGACATTTATAGATAAGTTCATTAAACATAAAATCCAGGAACAAAAAAAAACACAAGTTAAAACATTGGTTCCTTCTAATTTCTAACAAGCATCGAAATATTTATCAAATACACAATATAATTTCTACTCCCTTCTCTATAATTTCTAAATTCTACACACATCTTGCATTCAAAAACTTCAATTTAAAACCTGAAAAAAATATATTTTTTAAATAATACAATTATATTAAATTCATTTAAATTCTTAAAAAAGAAAAACCATTAACATAGCATTCAACTTTAGTCTACAAAACAAAAAATCTCATAGAATGACCAACCACCATAGTGTAACCATACAATGTCCCAAATACACAGCTAGATATTACTTCTAAACAATACTCCCATAAAACTGTCACATCACATAGTACTAACTTTTGTTCCTTTTATTGGGGCGGTGCAAAATTTTACTGGGAGTGGAGACATCATGTATTCAACCCAAGAAGTTAAGGGTTGGAATTATACATTCATTTCTGGTTAATTCATCAAACTGTGAACTGAAGAACTGGATTCTCTTCTTTTGTATTTATATTTTCTTGCTTTGAGTTTCTGTAAATGGCATACACTGTAAGCTGAACAATTGCCAGAAGGCAGCCAACACCATTGGGTACCTACAAAACCCTAAAACTGTTCAGAAAAATGTTGAAAAATGAACACTTCTAAAAACTTGAAAATTAAAAAAACAATGAAAAGTAAACAAAAAACACCAGAGTTCTTACACCAAGGAATATGTCGTTTGTCACCAAAGAGAATGAAGCCCAAACAATTGCATTCAGGAGGCTGAAAACTGAGAGGAGGAAAGGCATGAACTTAACACTCTTAGTTCTAATCACAAGTCCCTACAATGTTCATCAGCATGAAAATACCATATAGTCAGTAAAACAGGTAAGTTCATAGCAAACAATTTGTTTATAGAGTAATGATCAGCATAGAAGTTCAAGAGCTAGTCAGAATAGGTGCAGTAGATAACAGTTGAGTTTAGAGCAGGTAATATGTGTGTTTGTATTCTTACCATGACAGACAAAGGTGAAGCATACATTGCTATAGACAAAAAACTAGCAGCAGTGCCTGCCAAAAGCTGCCTTGCAGTATATTGGTGCAGGACTGTCATAACAACCACCACCAAAGTAATATATGCCATGGTCATTGGAAATAGTATCTTAAGTGTTTTCACCTAGAAATATTTTTTAATGCCAGCTTGGTTAGAACATGAATTAGTACAGTACATACTCCATGAAATTCATCTAAGACCTATTCATGAAGTTACATGTTTCTAGAAGCAATACCTTGATCTTTTTGGAAGCAAATCTGAGAAAGATGATGAGATAACAAAGTTCCAAGATGAGTCCAGTCCCATTGACAGTGAGTATTAAGGTGCTATGAGGCTTAACAAATGGCATTCCATACAGTACCCAGAGGCTACAAGTGAAGAGAGTGCAAACATAAGACATGGCAGAGTACTCCTTTGTTGATTTTAGTTTGAGTATAGTACAAACAGTTGGCCTGCAATATTAAACTTAGAGGCTCTATTATACAACCATGGATATATACTTAATGCCTACTATAGCGAGTGAAGTTTAATTGTTCATATTGCACAGAAAATATCAAGTTATCTTTAGCACTCACATTGGTGAGAGGAAAAGTGCTAATGCTGTTCCATTTCCTGTATAGAACAATATAAATTGTAAGATTATGAGACTTCAACTAAACATCCTTCTTTACAGTCAGTTTATTAATATACCAGAACACCTCCTTACAAGTAAACTATTTTACCAACTAAGCTGGCAATGCCTGTAATTCTAACTTTACATTACAATTTTATTTGGACTAAAGTTAAAATGAAGGTGCCTCTATTTTAAGCTATTCCATGCACAATAATTATAAGAGATATGTACAAACTATGACACGTTCATATAATATTTTTAGATATTTATGCAAATTATTTCTAGATTTTGATTGTGTAAGTTTTTTTACATCGACATTTTGGATCACACTCAATGATCTCTTCATTGTGATGATGGATCACTGAGTGTGATCTGAAACGTTGATGCACAATAACTTACACAATCAAAATCTAAAAATAATTTGCAACATTCTCTATAGATTGTGAAAATCTGATATCACTAATCTTTAGATATACTGTACTATAAACAAAAATGCATACACAAACACACATACATATGAATGAAGTTATTATATTTCTATAATATGTATGAAATTATTATAATTCTATAAACTAAGTAGCACAGACAATACCCAATATGCAATACAACACATATTCAAGCTACATACAGCTAATACATTATGTCTGTTTACCATACCTAGAATACCCAAAACAAGTTTTAGAGGAAACATCATAGTAATACCCAGTACTTGTTAACAGCCCCAGGAGTTCTATTTGCAGCAGAAGAATATATAGTACATTATATATTCTTAAGTGCAGTATTGATTTAGGGACACATAGTTGAAGAATTTGCAGTGCTTATAAAGGTCATCATTTGCTGGCTCTACAGTTGTGGTTTGCTATCATATGATAAGGTTGTACTTTCATGTCCTCCAAATTTGCTGGCATACTCAACAGAATTTTGTACTGCCCTCCACATGCCATGACTAAGAAATAACAAAACATATACTTCTGACCAATATATTAAAGCAGAAAACTTTGCTTGTGATTAACACCTTCACATGCACTCTCTCTCTTTGCAAGTAATTGCGGTTTCCTATAAGGTAGAACTTCTTGTTAGGCATGCCAGCAATGTGATGTTATATATGTTAGATTTGTAAGGTTTGGGGGCCTATATCTTCTTAAAGAAGGCACTAAAAACCCATTTGCTTTTACCATTCTTTCAAAAGAAAATGCAACCAATTTTATATATTAATCCTGGGCTTCTCTTTGCTTATATTTCTATGTTTGTAATGTCGTTTTTAGGTTGATTTTTTTGGTAGAGAATTTGTTAGAGTGCCATGAGGGGTATCTTGAACCTTCATATGTAAGTATAGAAGTTCTTTTATTGAACTTGTACATTTAACTCATTGAGCAATGCCCTATGGGAAAGCTATGATACCTTTTTTGGTTGGACCAGAACAAGAAGTTTCTCATTTTGTGATTTGGGGTTTTTTAGTTTGAGTGCATTCAATTTTTAGATGTTAGAATAGAATTTAATGTGTATTTTATTTGTTTTAAAAAAGTTTTGAAGTAATTTTTTTCTTCTTTGTTTTCAATATGTAGTTTAAGGTTTAATATTTTGGAGTTAATGATTTTATTAATATAAGAAGTGTAGTTTAGTTGATTGGATGGAGAATGATGAGAGAGCTCTCTTGATTTTTTAAACATCAAGTTTTAAAATTTACACCATATTAAAAAATTATAATAATTCTTTCTTAAGATCTTACTTGACTATTTAGTTAAGGTTCTAATCTTTATGATGGGCATTTAGTAAAGGAGTGCAATACTCTAACAATGTAAAGAGCAAATGCATTCATTAGAGCTTAGAGTGCTCCATATAGTAATTATTTGAGTCTTTTCAAGAAATTTCTTTGAATTGATTCATTATATTGATGAGATATGGATTTTGTTTGTTTTTAACTAATACTTGAAGAATAAATTGATAGCTCATATTTTTCAATGACTATACCATATCTTGTAAATATTTATTAATAGTCATTTTAATATTTTTTATAAAATAAATAGTTTAATAATACAATGTAAATTTTCCCATTCAAATTTTAAGTGGTCCTAATTAGTGAAATAGGCAAATGGGAAGGAAAAAAGCTAGTTTGAGTAAGAGTTTGGTCTGCAACCCTATAGGGTTTCTCCAAACTCAATTTTGATGGTGCAACTAAGGGAAAACCTGGTTTGGAAGAAGGTGGATATAACTTTCAAGGACATTTGATTCATGGTGGTTGCCTCTTCTTAGGTATAAACAAATAATGAGGTAGAAGAGAAGCATTACTTATAGCCCTAGGAGCTAAAATTGAGCAAAATAAATCAAATCTAATAGTAGAAGTTGGTGTGTTGATAGTGGTTAATGCTATGAAAAAGGAAGTGGCTTGAGTTGAAAAATGGAAAAATATGTCAAAGAAGCATTGGGAATGAAACAAAACTTTGAGATAATTAAATTTGTTCACTTATACATAATTTAAATATTTTTGTTAATCATTTAGTGAATGAAATAATTCAACAAGATCCAATTATGATTAATTATAGCAACAACTCAGGTGTCTAGCCTAATCCAAACATATTTTTCAAACCCCCTTAACATCTTCAATTTCATTTGTGATTGACCCTCAAAGGGTATTGTAGCATTTATGACGGTGCATATGGGGATTGATGGGTATTACAATGATTTTTTTGTATGAGAGCAACATACATTAATGATGTAAGTCTAATTGGTGAACATTATGGTGGAATGTTATTTCTAATGTGGCTATGGAGGGAAGATGGTATTTCTAATTAAAGGTTATGCCATAAATCTATGAAAGGTAATAGTTTGTGTTTTAAGGTGGCAAAGACCTAGTAGTAGGGCTCTTAGTATTTCATGGGAGAAATGGTAGAGCATCCTCAAGAACAATGAGATGGCACTATGGTGTTGAATGATACAATACCAAACCTTTTGTTATAGCATATCTTTTATTTTCAAGACCTAATTGTGTTGAGAATTGTAAAAGTGTTATTGGGACAAAACTATTAGCAATAGGGTGGTGCTCAAAAGTGGCTATTAGAATGGATTTGTATAAAATATCTCATTATTCAAGTCTTGAGTGAATCCATACATGTGTGATTACTTCAATTGTTTTATTTTAGTCAATACTCTAGCATCTCTACTCCCCAAGGATTAGAATGGAATTTGAAAAAACCCTAGGAGATAAAGGGGGAAGGCTTGAAATCCAACCCTATTAGATGCTCATATTCAAAAAGAGTGTGGTTGGATTTAAGGCATGAGGTGGTAACTTTACATACATTTTGTAGTGATATAAATAGAGTGATGTATGGTCTACATGTTCCCCAGTTCGAAGTTGGAAGTGATCACACTATACCCCACTTATATAGATCTTCATTTTATAGAGGATCGTGGTGGAAAGAGATCTACTACAATTTTAACCTCTTTGGCTAGTCCCCCAAGTTAAAGACCTACAAATGAAGTGGCACCATGAGTTGGGGAGGTTGTATATTCTAGACACTATATACAAGAGTCTCATGAGCATTGGGGAATGGGATAGTTTGGTGTAGATAGTGATGTTTCATGTTCATGTTGAGCTCCTAGAATCTCCTTGTGGCATTTTAATTTTTACTATTACATTGAGTTACAATTTTTGGAATGGTATCTAAGGTTTTCTATTGGGTTTTATTTTATGGTTAGTCTTCAAAGGCTCTACCATTTTTCTAGGTATCTATTTTGTATGTTGGTGATGGCAATATTTAATTGCAAGGTAAGCTAGTATAATCATTGATGTATCTCTAAGTATCATTGTATCTTTTCTATCATCTAGGGGAAAGTGCCACTATAGAACCCCCACTATCTTATCTAGTAATAAAAAAGATGCAAATTTTACAAATGTATACTATAGGATTTGAGAAATACAAATCCACATAACCCAAAGAACACCTGCATGCAAGAAACTTGTCACAGAGAAAGAGAGAACAAAAACAAGGGTTTTGGCTCTGACAATGTGCAAAATGTATTATCAGAGAAAAAAATGAATCAAGAGAGAATAGAATACAAGAGATCAATCCTTATAAAAGGAGATCAAAAACTAAAGGTAACCCTAACCCTAAAGGTGAGTGCATTTAATAATTAATATTAATTATTAAATGACTAATATATGTGCATAAAGTGAAGTCTTAAGAGGAGAGTAAAGTTAATTAATTACTTTACTCTAACACCCCCCCTTAAGATGAGCTACAATGCAACTACAAACAATGCAGAAGAAAGCAAAGGAACTACAATGCAACGGTGGGTCCCGGCAACATGGCCTGATCAGGTACCCGAATACAACAAAATCTCTATAAAGCGGAGTAAAGGAGAAAACCCAATGGGAAAAAACTCCTCTCCAAAAAAGGAGATAAAGAAACATGCTAAAAGAAAAACATGAAGAAAGGAAGGCCTCACTAAGACCCCCCAAGGACAACTTCCTTCACCCAAGCATGGAGCACAACTGAAGATAGCGCGGAGATTCCAAAGGTTTAGTGAAGATGTCTACAACTTGCTCCTCTGTAGGAATGTACTCCAAGATGAGAGAACCATCCTGAATCAACTACCTGATGAAGTGCATGTGGATTTCAATGTGCTTTTTCCGTTGATGCTCCACTGGGTTGCGAGAAATGTGAATGGCACTCTGATTGTCACACCAAAGAATAGTGGGACTATCTGGAGGAAACCCAAACTCTGTCATCAACTGTCGAAGCCATAAAACCTCTTGACTAGCTAAGACAGTTGCTCAGTACTCAGCCTTTGTAGATGATAATGCAATAGCAGACTGCTTCTTGCAAGACCATGTGATAAGACCAAAACCAAGGCAAAAAACAAAGCTAGAAGTAGACTTTGATCATTGACATCACCAGCCCAATCTGAGCTAGTGAAGCCAATGATGTGAGGGGATCCTGAAGTGTAGTGAATGCCATAATGAGTGGTGCCCCGAATGTACCTCAAAATACGTTTGGTTGCTTGCCAATGGCTCTCATGAGGATCATGGGAGAACCTAGAGACAAGGCCAACCGCAAAGGAAAGATCAGGACAAGAATGTGTCAGGTACAACAAACTGCCAACCAACTGCCTGTATAAAGTGGGATCCACTGAAGGAGTAGAACAAGTGGAAGACAAAACAACACCTGACTGAAATGGAGTGGGAGCAGACTTGCAATCAAGCATGCCAAATCGTTGAAGCATATCAAAAGCATACTTCTCCTAAAATATGGAAATCCCATCTAAAGACTGAATAACCTAAAGACCCAAAAAGAACTGTAGAAGACCGAGATCTGTCATCTCAAACTACTCCATCAAAGCTCTTTGAACACTCTAAATCATGGAGGATGAGCTACCTATAAGAATTGGATCATCTACATATAGCACAAGGATCAAAAGATCACCCTCCTGACGCTGAATATACACTGTGTGATCGGAATGACAACGTGTGAAGTGAGAGGAAAGCAAGAAAGAGTCCATTTTCTCATACCAAGCCTGAGGAGCTTGTTTGAGACCATACAATGAATGCTGAAGTCTACAAACCAAAGAAGTGTCCTGCACAAATCCCTTAGGCTGCTCCATATAGATCTCCTCATGTAGGTCTCCATGCAAGAAGGCACTCTTCACATCCATTTAAAACACTGTCCATCCCTGTGAAGCTGCAAGTGAAAGTACAAGGCGTATAGAGTTCATCTTGGCGACAGGAGAAAAGGTCTCGGAGTAGTCAATACCCTCTACCTGAGAAAATCCCTTTGCAACAAGACGTGCCTTATACTTATCAATAGAACCATCTGCAGCATACTTGGTATAGTACACCCACTTGCACCGAACCAACTTTCTTCCCTTAGGAAGAGGACAAAGATCCCAAGTATGATTCTTCATCAAAGAAGAATACTCCTCATTCATGGCCCTATCCCACTCAAGGTGACATGTCGCCTTTGAAAAATTTTGAGGATCATCCGAAATGGCATGACTCAAAAGACTAGAACCAGATGTCTGAGCATGAGTACGACAAGTATCTAAAGGATCACCTGCCAAAGAACCAGCTGCATCAACAGTAACACGGGCCCATCTAGGCAAATGCAGAGCAACTGGTGGTGGTGGGGATGGTGGATCATCATCTACATCATCCTTGAGAGATAATTAATACTCAAGAGATGAAGAGGGAGGAGTAGGCAATGAGGGAGAAGCTGGTGATGGAGAATCCATCTGAGAATAGCGCTCATCAAACTAGACATCCCGCTGAAACAAGACCTCTCTAGAATCAAGATCAAATAACCTATATGCCTTAACATCCTCACAGTAGCCAAAAAATATGAGTGGTCGGCTTTTCCTCTCCATGGCTTTCCATTGAGCATCAAGAATAAATGCCCAAGCCTCACTACCAAAAACTCAAAATGTAGAAACATCAGCCTTAACATGGGTCCAAGCCTCCTCAGGAGTCATATGTCATAATGCCTTATGAGGCATCTGATTCTGAATATAATTGGCACAATTGACTGCCTCAACCCAAAATGAAGAACTCGTAGCTCGAGACTGTATCATACAATTGGCCATCTCCCGTAAGGTTCTATTCTTTCTCTCAGCGACACCATTCTGCTGAGGGGTGTAAGGGACTGTAAACTGATTCTATAAAACATGCTCAGTGCAAAAATCTTTGAAGGCCTAATTAACATACTCCCCCCATTATCTGTGTGTATCCTCTTGATAGAAAGTCCAGATTGCTTCTCCACAAATGTCTTAAAAGTCCTGAATGAGTTAAAGACATCAGACTTGTACTTAAGAAAGTACACCCATGTACGTCTGGAGAAATCATCAATAAAAGTGAGCACATAGCGGGCCCCTAAAAAGGAAGGAGTCGGAAAGGACATAAGATCACTGTGTACCAACTCTAGGGGTGCCTTAGCACAAGTGGCTCGACCCTTAGGAAAAGGATCTCGATGATGTTTTCCAAGGGCACAACCTTGACTTACACCATCAGTACAAGAAATCTGTGGGAGCCCAATCGCAAGTGCCTGAATACTCATCTGTTGTAGATATTTGTAATTGACATGGCTAAAACGCTCATGCCAAAGCCTGCTCACTAAATCTGCATGTGCTATACGAGAGGAACCAACAGTGTCTGAACTCTCAAAGCCATCAAATCTATATAGGCGAGATGCAGAATCCACACTCCCAGTAGCCACAACCAAGTCAGGATCATGAAGGTCTCGAATAACCACATCATGTGGTGAGAACTCAACTGTCTTACTAGAGCTAGAGTGGAAAATCTGATAAACAGATAGAAGGTTTGTCGAAATGTCAAGAACCAAAAGTACATCCTGAAGACAACCACTGTCCAATGAAATAGTACCTGAACCCTAAACTAAAATTTGTGCTGAGTCACCAGCTACAATATGTCTAGTGCCTGTAGGGGCTAGAGCGGTGACCAAATCCTTTGTGTGTGTCATATGGTGAGAAGCACCAGAATCTAGAATCCAAGTGAATCCTGAGGACAATGCTTGTGCAGAAAGAGCATGACCTTTCCATGTGGGTTGTGAAGGAGGCTGAGGTGAAGTGATATTATGCTGCTGCATGGCTTCCTCTAAAGCCTCTAAATGTTTCCAACACCTGGAAACTGGATGTCCTTCCTTGCCACAAAAACTGCAAGGATCACCAAATTTCTTCTTAGTCTTGGAGGAAGACTCACTAGACTTTGAAGATTTTCCCTGTTTAGAATTGAACTATGGTTTTGAATCAGTTTTAGGAGGTGGCTTGGAGGAAGTCTCACTTCCAGCTAAATCTTTCTTGGGCTTCAATTTCTGCTTCTATTTTCCCTTGGAGGACTGGGCTACCAACGCTTGGTTTTGTGAACCAGAAAGTGAATCCATCTACTTGAGCTTGGCTTGCTCACAAGTCAGACAATCATAAAACACCTCAAAGGTTGGCATGACATGGTGAGTACCCAAGGCATCCATGGTGGAATAGAAGGTCGAAGAGAAGATTTGAAATGGACCTCGAAGCTTGGAGAGGATTAGGAAGATGCACTTTGTATCAGTCTTAATCTTGCCACAACCCTGCAAGATAGATCTTTGTTGTTTGAACTTCATCAAAAAGTCCTCAATGGAGGGAAACAAATCAGGTACCAAGGAAGTCAACTCGGCCTCAAGCTGCAATGCTCTGAACTCATTGACAGTGCCAAAAATTCCATCAAACTTGGTCCAAATGGCTCAAGGAGTGAGACACCCATCAAGATGAAACAGGAGACTGTCTAAAATGTGCAAAGACATCAATCCCATAGCCTGATCCATATTGTTCCTATGTTGCATAACCTCAAAGGGGCGAGTCAACTAAGGCTAAACCTCATCCAAACAGGACCATAACCCTCGAGACTAGAGAAGTTTCATCATGTGACCCTTCCAAGTGTGATAATTATGTGGTGTGAGAGGCTCAATAGATCTGTCGGCCATGCTGTGAACTATGCCTCAATTGCTCTGAATTTTTTATTATTATTTAGTGGTCTTTCAGAACTAGACAGAAGATGCAGAAGGGTCTTTTTTTTTGGTGTTTATAGATTCTAGTTTTCTAATGTAAATGATAGAAAGCAAGAAAAAAACACCCCCCTACAATGCAAAAAACCAACCCCCAATACAAACTAAAAGCCAGAAAATAATAGAAAGCAGTATATGTTTGAGACAAATCTCTGTGTACCTGAAGAATTTTCTAATGAAATAAACTTCAGATCTGGAAAGAGCATAGAACCACCTTTCCGACGCCTATTCGCTTTTGAAAAATGGAGCAAAAATGAGCAAGTTATGCCCCTCAGAGTGCAAAAATATCATCTGACTTTGACAGGAAAAAAAATGCAACCAAACTAGAAAATTTTGAAAAATTTCTTTCACCATCAGAACAGGCTCGGAGCTAGCTTTCCAACGCCTATTTTCGTTTGAAAAACGGAGAAAAATTGAGCATTTTATACCCGATTGAGTGGAAGTAGGCTAAAAAGCACAATCAAGCCTAGGAGCCCTCAAGGGTCAAAAAAATAAGCCCCTGGTCGCCTGGGCGAACCAGGGGGCTGGGGCCTGGGTGCTGGGCGTGGGCCCTGGCCACCCATGTGACCCTGGTGCTTCAGTGTAAAGCCCTCAGGGGCTGTCAGCGGGGCCCTAGTCACCCTTGTGACCACAGGGCTTCTTCATAAGCCCGTGGGGGCTATCTCCTATAAGTGGTGGACCAACAGGGGTATGGGAGGCTGTTGGCGGCGATGGGGAGTGGGTGGCCGCCTAGCGGCCGATGGGTGGCCTCCAGGCGGTGCCCACTTTTTTTAACTGAGCGCATTAAAAACACGCGAAAAAATTGAAATTTTTTAATATTTTCTTCAATTCTTGACCTCGTAAAACGAGCCCTGGGGCCAAGAATAATTCGCTTCCCTAATCAACTGTAGCCAAATCAGACGTATTTTATATGAAAATAGGGGTTTTTGGATGCTGCGAGCTGAACGGTGAGGTTTGTTTGAGCTCAAAGTGCACCAAAAAAAAAAGAACCCCCTATTCCAAATAAAAAATAGAAAACAAACACAGATCTGATGCAACCAAAACCTAGATCTCTAATTCTTTCAAAAACTGAACAAGCTACAGCAGATCTGGCTTTGATACCATGTAGGATTTGAGAAATAGAAATCCACATAACCCAAAGAACACCTACATGCAAGAAACTTGTCACAGAGAAAGAGAGAGAACAAAAACAAGGGTTTTGGCTTTGATAATGTGCAAAATGTATTATCAGAGAAAAAAATGAATCAAGAGAATAGAATACAAGAGATCAATCCTTATAAAAGGAGATCAAAAACTAAAGGTAACCCTAACCCTAAAGGTGAGTGCATTTAATAATTAATATTAATTATTAAATGACTAATATATGTGCATAAAGTGAAGTCTTAAGAGGAGAGTAAAGTTAATTAATTACTTTACTAGTTGTAAACATCAAAAATATACAAATTGATATCGTACACTTGATCCTGATCTACTAACATCACTTCATCCTAAATTATCCCTCTGTCTAACCATTTAATCGAATAGCCTTATTTGATTAAAGTCATCATAATTCCCCTTTTAATTAAATAAATTCCTCAATTTAATTAAATCATTATCTCTGTGTAATTAGCTAGGTCATTTCATCTTCCTATCTTTATTTAATTAAATAATCCATATTATTTGTTTAAATTTCTAAAGTTAATATAATTAAATTAAATAAATCAAGCATTTATCTAATTTAATCTAACATCACCCCTTTTGGTTAAATAAATCAAAATATTTATTTAACTAAGTCTTAATCATTTTCATCTCTTTTTGATTTATTTCAATCCTAAAATCTAAATCAAATAGTCAAATTAGCTAAATCTCCCCTTAAATTAATCAAATCCTAATTAATTTAATCTTAATCCATCAAATCCTCTAGATTTTGCAACTTGCACATGAAAATCAATTTAATTGTTTTATAAATAACCTATTTTCATTCAAAAAAGGCATCCAAGTGGGAATATTCCTCAAATTTGAAATCTCCCCCCAAAAGGACTTGTCCCTTCCAACATGGCATTTAACATCTCTTGCTAGTCCTTTTCTTGAGCCATGTGACATTAACTTCACCTTTCACCTCATCCTTCAAGCCATATTTTGAATTTGAATCTCCCCCCTCTTTGCACATTCTTCAAAACTTGCACATCCTCCATCCATTCACAAGTTGACTAGTGGCACCTTGCCATTGGTTGAATTTTAGTCCCACATTGCTCAATTTTGGACATTCATCTTTCAATCTCATTTATAAGTAAAGAACTCATATCTCCATCTCATCATCCACAATTTGAGTAAATTTACTATACTCAAATCCATAGCAACTTATCATCAATTTCATCCAAGCATAGTTAGGTTTTATGCAGATTTTCATCTTGGAGCATACATCAAGCATCAACAAAGTGGATCACTCTTCATCACATATCAAGCTTGCATCATTGGTGTTGGTAAAGGGCCAATTTTCACATTAAATTGGCACCAATTCCCTTAAGAGATTAGGAGTTTGCTTGCTTTAGAATAGATTTTGATATGCTTTCAAGTTTCATTTTGTTCTTCCTTTCATTTTCTATCTCTTTTGCTATTCAAATTAATTTCTTGAGGAATCTTTATTCTTGCTTGCATTTGATCTTCTAATGTATTCATTTGTTGTGTTTTGCAGGTATTAGGATCTAGCTTCACACTAGTATAATTAATTGCAAGGTAAGCTAGTATAATCATTGATGTATCTCTAAGTATCATTGTATCTTTTCTATCATCTAGGGGAAAGTGCCACTATAGAACCCCCACTATCTTATCTAGTAATAAAAAAGATACAAATTTTACAAATGTATACACCTAAAAACGGTCATCATATTCAATTAATTAAATACAACCTATTTGATTAATGTTTCAACTACATATAAATAAGGTCTTACTTTATTTATATTCTTCACTTTCCTTTTAATTCTCCAAAATCATATTCCTCTAAATAATTAAATAAACAAAATACCCTAAACGTGTTTATTTAATTAATCTTCCCTAATCCTGATTAAGAATTAGAGCACATGTCTACTACATTTTCTTGTGCCACCTCATAAAGGTCACATGAAAATAAATATGCTTAATTATTAATTAGAATTATCCTCACACACTTCCACCAATGAAAAAAGGCACATGGTTTTATTCCCCCACACTTCCAACAAATTTGGAGCACATGGGTCTTTGTTTCACACACTTGGGTCTCCCATCCTTTTGGCATCTTTCCAATTGGTCAAGGGATTCTCTTCACACACACGGCATGTTTTCCTTGTTCAAGGGGACAACATCATGATTCCTTTCATCTCCATCGTCTATTCTTTCTCCTTCAAATCCAGACCGTTGATAGGTGCCACCTCACAAAATGCTTGAGAAACCCTATAAATACACCCCCTTGCCTTTGCATTTATCATCCACAATTTGAGTAAAGTTACTATGCAAGTTCATCTTAGGAGCTTGGAACTTTCATGGAGTCTTATACTTAGTTTTTATATCATGTGTTACTTTGCATTCTCATCTTAGATTAATTAATTGCTTCATAGTTACATTTTATCATCCCCATTGCGTCATAGTTACATTTTAGGTTAGTTTGTTTTATGTTTGTATTTTATCATATGCATAATCATGGATAGTTCATTATAGGTTCATATCATCTCACTCATCTCCACTTGTTCATTTATCATCAATATCATCCTTCATTTATCATCGTATTCATCATCATTTCCAACGTCTTGTTTCATTGAGAATCATACCACTAATTCTTCCAGCACACATTTGCACATAGGAATCATCTTATCTTGCATATTAAGCATCAAATCTCGTTTTCTAGGTAGTCATTTTAACAACCTTTGTGCCCATAGAAATCTGAGGGCCAAACGGTTTAATAAATCCCTAGAAATAAAGGAAAATGATACGAATTTGAAAGGTTTAATTGTATTACGAATAGAGTAGTTTTACTTGCTTCAAACTTTGAATGTAAACCGTCTCATTAAGGTTTGTGTTGACATTAGAATTTTATCCACATTTGACACACACACAAAATGGTGCCCACCGTGGGGCCTTTGTCTCACTTGTTTCTAACTTTTTTGCAAATTTCATGATTACAGGTTCAAATTGGAGACTTGAGAGCCTTTTGCACCTATTTTGAGGCAATTCTAGGTTGTTTTGGATTTTTGGCGCCTCTTGTCTATGTTTTGGCACCTCTTGTTTGTGTTTTGGCACCTCTTGCAAGTTGTTTCGAGACCATTTTCACCTATTTCGGGACCATTCTGGGCCATTTTTAGAGTTTTGGCGCCTCTTGCACCTATTTTGGCACCTCTTGCTTGAGTTTTGGCACCTCTTGCAAGTTGTTTTGAGACCATTTTCACCTGTTTCAGGACCATTCTGGGTCATCTTTACAATTTTGGCACCTCTTGCAAGTTGTTCTAAGACCATTTTCACCTGTTCTAGGACCATTCTGGGCCATCTTTGGAGTTTTGGTGCCTCTTGCACCTGTTTTGGCACCTCTTGCAAACTATTCTAAGACTGTTTTCACTTGTTCTAAGACTATTCTGCACTATTTCTAGAGTTTTGGTGCCTCTTGCACCTATTTTGGTGCCTCTTGCAAACTATTTCAGGGAGTTATGGCTTTTCTAACTCTGTTTTTGAGCTTTTTGTCTCTGTTTTTGACCTTTCTTAATAAACGATTAAATACACTATTTACAGCTAAAGGTTGTTCAAGAGGATCAACAACAGGGAAAGTAGGAAATGGGAACCAATGTGGAAAAATCCACAGCTCCTGCTTGGCTCAAAGAAAGCCTAAAATCCAAACTGATTGTTGAGGTGGCAATCCCAAATTGGGATAACTTTTTGGACACCATGAATAAACCTAAGGAGAAGAAGAATGTTAAAAGAATGAATAAGGTTTTCATTAATGAGTTGTCATTGATGTTAGCATTGTATTAAGGACATTTGATAAAAGATCTTTGACAGTGAAACTTATCTAGAACCCAACACTTATCTAGAACCCAACAGTGAGATATGCAGCCATGGTCATAGGTTATAAGATATACTTCACAAACAAAGAGAATTCTATGTTAGCCACCACAATTGACATGGCCTATGAGATGGTGGAGAAAGGAAAGGATTATGACTTATGTGAGTTTCTCAAGCAACAACTTTTTGAGAGTTTCTCAAGCAACAACTTTTTGAGAACTTGAAGAAAACCAAAGAGAAGAAATACTCCTTCAAGTTCGGTTCCTTGGTTGTTTGTTTTCTATTTTACTTTTTGAAGGAGCTTTTAGGAACAAACAATGTTATGTGAGCTAAGAACAGATTAGTAGCCCATAAAATCTTGGACTACCTACACAACATTGGTGATGTGAAAGCACAAGATGAAGCACTTACTAAATTATATGTAGTGTTTTAGAAGAGGACACATGAAAAGGAGAGGATCCCTATGTCAATGGTAGATAAATATCATAATGATATCACATTTTTGGTTACAACTAATGAATGAATTATGGAAGTTGTGGAACCCAGAACTGTCTAGATTTTTCCACTTGGTTATGAAGCTAATGAAGAAGAAGTTAATGGTTATGTTGATATATTGTTGAATAACCCTAAAGACACTACTCAAGAAATATATGGCATGTATGAAGAGAAATCTATGGAAGTGCAGATGGAGTTGAAAAGGTTAGAAATAAAGAAGGTGGAAAAGATGGTGGATGAGTATGCCAAGAGCAAGGGGTTTACAAAAGAACAAGTTCTAGAGGAAAAAGCAAGAGCAAAGGGAGAGACAAGCATAGCAAGTGGTTCCACTAAACCCAAAAGATTTGGAAGAACGGTTTCCACCACTCCCCCAGTATCCAAGAGCCCTCCAAAATAGCATCCACTACTAGTAGAACTAAAAGGAAGGAGACTAGTGCTCTGGTGAAGGAAGAACCTCAAGTAGGGTAGGCCACCAAGCTTGAGAAGAGAAGGAAAGTTGATTTGATAGCCCCCACTACTGCCACTATAACAAAAAGAAAAAAGAGAAACTTGTAAGAGAGAAAAAAATTAAGTACACTATCTGAAGAAGAAGAAGAAGAAGAAGAGGATGAAGGACCCTAGTTGGTCCTGAAAAGAAGAAGAACTAGCATAAAGAAACAAAGGATAGATATAGTTGATACCTCTGAAGAAGGGGAAATTGAGAAGGAAAAGCAAGCTTTTGGAATACACGTGCATGAGAAGATGAAAGAAAAGAAGAAAATAGAATTAGGTGATCATGAGAAAAAAAAGAAGAAAAAGAAAATGACTCTGGAAAGACCTCACAATCCAATGAAGTTGGACACATTTTTTAATAGTATTTTACATCATGAAATGTTGGAAGAAGTTGTAGCTTTATACCATGATAGAGGTGAGGTTGATAGAGCCACCATAATTGAAGCAATAATCAAATGCATTATCATCATAGGAGCATATATGAAGAACATAAAGAAGATTACAAATGATCTGTGGAACATTTTGATGGAGAGGAAAAAAGAGGCAATAGAGAAAGAGGATAAGTTAAGATCAGATGCTTTGGAGAAAATTGGATTCTCCTTATCTGATACTGACAAGGCCACATTGGACCAAGTTTGTAATAAAGAGTTTAGAACTAAATAGAGGATTACAACTCTTATGGGAAGAGAGTAGGATCAGCTTGATAATATGGAAAGGAAAATAAAAGAAAAGATCGTTGATAGTGCTCAAAAGTACGACATGATTCCCATTGCTACACCAATAAAGAACAAGATCCAGAAACTGAAGCTCAATAGGAGCATGTAGCAAGAGAATACATTGGAGTTGTTGATACAAAGGAAAATATAGATATTGCACCTCTGAATATAGAAGAAATAGTGCAAGAAAATGTTGAGGATGAGAAGGTTGCAGAAGGAGAAATAGGGAGCGAAGAGGAAAATACAAAGGATAGCACCTCTATTCCTCTGATGACACATGATTCAGTAGAAGAAAAGTCTACTTTCCACTAGTAAACAATGATCAAGGAAATCCAAAGACATTTGTCCCTCTGAAAGACACAAAATAGGCCACCATTGAAGGTGATAAACATAATACGGATAAAGAATAAGGGCGGGTGAATGAAGAAAATATGGGAAGAGAAGATGATGGTGAGAAGGAAGAAGATGAACACAAGAATGAGAATGAAGAGAATGAGTGAGGTGAGAAGGATAAGGACAAAGGAGAAGAGGAGAAAAAGGACTTGATGAAGACAAAGATAAGGATAAGACCTTCGAAGAAGAAGAAAAGGTAGAGGAAGAAGAGAACAATGAGTCTAAAAACAATGAAGAAGTTGAGAAAATTGTAGAATTACCTAAGCCTTCTGGTGAATCTTCCTCTGGTAATCCCTTGAAAGGTCTCTTATCTAAGCAATTAAAGTTCCATCTGGTAGTTTCATCACAATTATTGCATTTTCCCATGCAACAGGGCAGTGTAGAATTAGATTAAATATCTCCTATACATAAGTTACAACTAGGTGATATTTTTCATGCATCTACAAGAAAATAAATCATTGAATCACACCAAAGGAGTGATGAGTTGATGGATGAAGCTATAAAGGCCTTGCAGGAGATAACACTCGAGACAAATGTTGCTACATCATTATTTGTAATTGAAAACTTTAAATTATTGATTGACTCCTTCAAGGAATATGCCTCTGATCTTTAAAGGGACAAGTTGAAATAGAGGTTGATATGAGGCTTGCAAAAAAGAAGTTGCTTGAGATTACAGAGAAGTGTGCATCTGCATGTGAATAGTGTTTGAAGGAGGTGCAAGCATGTGAAGAAGAGGAAAAAAAAAAAAATTTACACTTCATGAAGTGGTTGGATGCCACACAAAGCATAAAGGATGAAATGGACTCAATTGAGTTATAAATAAGTAATGCATCAAGTGCCTATGATCTAGCACAAGACAAAGATGATCAGAGTTGGTCTGTCATAGTAAATTTGCATGACAAATTCTTTACCCCGCAAAGCTAGAAAGAAGATATAATCAAGTAGATTGGGAAGTTAAGGGACTTGGTGAAAACAAAGCACATACCTATCTCAAGTGCCCTTACCGGCATTGATAAAATTTCAAAGTTAAGTCTTACTCCTAGTACTTCAGAAGGAGAGGAAACATTGGTGGAGCTTGAGTCTTATAAGTATAAAGAACTTGTAGTAGCAAAGAAAAGTTGGGAAGAAGGTAAATCTGCTTGGCAAGCCATTCTACAGAAGCTTCAGGGGTCAACATCTTCAAGTTGACCACTTCTACTCTAATGCATTTTCAGTTTTTCAAAGTCTACAGATTCTTTTGTAATTATGTGGATGGATTAGGAGTTTTTGGTTAACTTCCTGAGGGGGAGTTAGTACATCCATTCAGTTATTTTAGCTTGTATATATGTCTAAGGGGGAGAATACAAATTTTTGGTACCATTACATCATTTTCCATTAATGTCAAAGGGGGAGATATACTTGGAGAAAAGTTAAGTAGGAGAGAAGCTAGTGTTGACACATGTTGCCATCAATGACAAAAGGAGAGATTGTTGAAAGAATGAAGAAGGTTGTCATTAATGAGTTTTCATTGATGTCAACATTGTATTAAGGATGATTGCAGAAGAGACATTTTGTAAGAGGGTTTGATCCACACACAAAAATAGCTAAGTATTTTTTTTGTCTGCAATGACAGATTCAGTGCACAAAACCCTCTAGTATCTTGGTCCGCATTTGTTCACCCTTTGAGATTTACTTCTACGGTTCTAATATGCTTTTTATGGTTTTCAGTAGTATCTTCACTTAGAATTTCACTTTGTTTAGATAGATGGTTTGTAAGTTGCAAGTAACAGAAGTTCGACATATAAGGTTTAGATAGTTTTTTGTGTAATAGCTATGACTTATCCAGTTTGCACTCCTTTGCGGATTTGGGTTAGAGGGTTAGACCTTGTGGTTTTGGGAAAATGTTAACAAGTTTCAAAGCATTTTGTTTTCCAGATGGCATGACATTTTGTGGTCTGTGTGTCCTATGATGATGAACAATTGGAGTATTTTATTTTTTGGTCTTATGCTTGGCCAACCTAATGTATGCAAAGGGTTGTAGAGATTAAATATGTGCTACGAATGTAACAAGGAGCTATTATAGGTCCATGTTAACCTATATTATGCTTTGCACATGTTATTTTTTGCATGAAGGCATTTTAAATTGAATTAGGTGTTGACAAGGCATGTTTTGTATGTTTTAGGGAAACATCTAATTAGGCTAACCTAATTAATGTTTGCAATGAAATTTAATATAGACAAGGCTGTTTTGAGATTGTAGACATCAATTTTTGAATGTGTACATGATGTAAATGCATGCAATGATGCGAAAATTTACAGAGTTGAGCAAATAAGTTGTGAAAGTTGAGAAGAGTTGTGTGAATGTAAAGCAAAGAAAAGATTTGTAATCTGAGTTAGATGAAGTGTATTAAGTTAGTATTTTGAGCTTCAAAGGAACAGAATCTAGCATATGGTAGATACATTTTGTATCAGTTCAAATCTTGGTTGTGTAGCCACAAACTCTCTTCTTTAGATCTCTTTGTTTTCTCAGTGAGGAATGAGTTCACTTGGACAATGAGTCCACCTGCAGTGAGCACTTCTGTAAATATGTTATGACCGGTTATAATATATTGTGAGCTAATCCTCACTGTAGTTTTTTCCCAATTTGGGTTTTTCACATAAAAATCTCGGTGTTCATGTGTTATGTGATGTTGTGGATGTTTTCATGCTTTCATTCCTTATAACAGTTAAATATGATTTGGTAATTGGATGGCTAATGTTTGAATGGTTTAATAGAATATTGATTCACCCCCGCTCTTAGTATTACAATTTTTCAACAAAGAAGGCAAGAATTATCTCCAAGATTACTAAGGATTATTCCAATAACAGGGTGGTACACATTGCAACACCTATAGTTGAAAAGAATAAAGAGGATATTACTCCAAAGGAGTATATTGTTACATCTATTAATTTAGGTCCCTCTTCAAAGAAGCGGGAAGTTGAGGATCTCAAGGGGTCAATAGAAATAACTATGCAGAGATTAGAGGAGGTTTAGGTTAAAGAGAAGTTAAAGAGGCAAGTGGATGAACTTCAAAGCTATATTAAACATTAAGTAAGCCCTCTTGTGACTGAGGCTAATCCCTCTACACAACCAAGTATACTTTCAAAAGATGGCATCAATGAGCTTGGAAAAATAAATTCCTCTAAACAGGTAGCTCAGGGATGGGTTACAGGAGTCTATGAAAAGGGGATTCCATTAATAGCTGAAATTATAGAGGAGTATGAGAGATGTTTGGCTTGTCTAAACAAATTGCAGGGAATTGTGGCAGAGTGCAAGGCCACTGATGACAAAACTGTAGTGAGGCTAAATATGTTAATTTATATTCTTGCATAGGTCCTAATTGAAGAAGAGATTCTTACCACAGAGGATGTTGATAAACCTAGGTCATAGTTGGAAGCATTCAAGTTTAGAAGGGAGATTATGGACAAAGCTTTAGAAGAATGCATAATAATTGAGAAGGATATGAATGATATTTTTGCAAGATGTATTTTATTCGTAGAAGCTATGACAAGTAAGCCCCTCACAACGGACTTTATCAAGTTGAATCAGTTGAAAGTGTGGTGGAAGGACAACTTCACCCATGTTGTTGATGGAAGTGTCACTAAGGATCACTTGGAAAGCACTACTTTGTATATCATTATGGTGCACAAATTCCAAGATTCTATGCTGGATTGGGATAAAATATTGAAGAAATATGAAGTTGAAATAGCTTCGACAACTTACAAAATTAAAATTATCTCAATCCCTAACCAAGAAGAGTTAAATAATGTTTTACATAAATTCTGGGAATTTGATAAAAGGTAGCAAATGGGAAAGGAGGAAGAATAGGGTGTCCCTACCTTGAATTAGAGCAAATCATTTTTAAAGATCATGAGATAGCCTAGGTGACCTAGGAATCAATGCCAAAAGTGCTTTATTTCAAATGTAAAATGGGATTTTATGTTTTAAATGTAATAGGGAATTAAAATTATATGAGGCCGACCTATTTTGACTGACTTAATTAGGTTTCCCATCTTAATTTAATCCTAGGAATTGATTTAGAAACCCTAAAATTGTAATGAACTCTATAAATATGAGGTTTTCCCTCATTTTTAGTTGGATCTCAAATTGTTGTAAGCACTTTTGGAGCTAATATAAGAAAACATTGATTTTTGTGTTTAATTCTTTGTTGTTTCATATTATTGCATAGTTCCTTCTTTCCAAGTTATTTCAAGTTATTTAGTTTCATGTTCACTCGTATTTGTGGCAAAGTGTTGAAGAATATTGGATAAGTCTACTACTCATACCATTTGTGATTTAATACTTGTAAGTCATAGTGTATGGTTTGTCTGTGCCATTTTAATACAATAGTTCAATTGTGAACATTTACTCATATTATGCCAAAATCTGGGTATGTGTTTAAATGATTTACAGTTTGAAAATCTTTTAAATTCCTTTAATGATTGCACCATTTTTGTGGATTTGTAGGGTTTTCCTTGATTAAGGAGAGATAAGTTTTATTGGGGATTTGTCCATCTGAAACATCTGCCATTTGCATGATTGTTCTTAGGTTTTAAATTAGATCTTTTTGAAACCCTTTAATCTTTTGCATTTTCTTTGAATCTGGGTTAGTATTAAGAAAAAGGCATCACTCAAGCTTTTCAGATTTCAAATCTGGGAAGTTCAATTAAAGTTTGTACATATTTTAGCATCATTCCTTGTTTCCTTGTGCTTTAGCTCGGGTGGAGCGTGGATTTAGCTTCATCAAGAAAGTCTTGTTACTCGAACCCGTAGGAAACTGGGCTTGGATTGGTGAGTCCTTTGATTATGTTCATGGTAATGCAAATGGATAAGGCAGTAACGAGGGCGTAACTTCTTTTTGGCGCGAGCTCTGTGTGGGCTTTACGTATGGAGCATAATTTTTGGTTGATTGATGGGCCTGGTGCAGTACTCGTGGGATTAGCATGCCCTTCGAGCGATAGCATGATTTGATGGTTCGAATGTAGAGACTGTAGCAAATATGTCATTAAAATTGGAAGCTTGCCTTTGGTCAAGGATATCATATAATGTAATACTCAGATTTTGATCAATATAATTCGCAACCTTACATATCAAAAAATAAATAATGTTATATTGAGGAACTATAATATATTTTATTTTATAACATTATATAATAGAGAAGATGTTTCATAGTCTATTATATAATAATATTAATATTTTTTATTATATAAATCATAATATAATACCATTTGTTATGTTTATTCTCAACATATTATAATTTTATTTACTATATAATAATATATGTATATGTTCTATAAAATAACATCTTAATAATATAATAATAATTTATGTTTTTGGTACAATAGCATTAGTCTATATTATCAATATTTGACTGTCGTTTTTAAATTAAATTATTATTAGCATTGCAATTATTTTGTGTGTGATTTTCCTTTCCAATTTGTCTTCACTCCTCTCTCTTCTTCTAAACCACTTGGATCTTACTTCCTCCCAACATTTTTTGGGTTTAGCATCTTCCAACCTGCCCAACCCACTCTCCTATTTCTATCCAAATCTCCTACCTCATCTTTCATTCTTCTCCCTAATTGTTTACCATTCTGATGATGGATGTGAGAATATGATCCAAATCATTAATGTAAAAATTGCACTGATAAAATATTAAATATACAATATTTTAATAAAAAATAAATTTAATAGTAAATATTATTTTATAAATATATTTAATAATTTACAATGTATAAAATTAATTAAAATATAAAATATAATAATAAAATAAATTAATTATATATTATATTTAATAATTTATATAATATAATAATAAAATAAATATATATTATATTATATTACCTATATATAATTATATTCTATAATATCATATTATTAATGAGAAAGTTATAGGTATATTCTACCTCTCTTTTTATATCTTAATTATATTAGATATAATGTTGTAATTGTGGGCATAGGTGTACAATATAAGAAAATCATTATATCTGGAATATAAATTGAGTCATGATTTGAAACTCTAGCGATGAAAAATTAATTAAGATCTGTGAGGGCACTTTGCACAATTACGCAGGCCGTGTGACGATTTTCAGTCCTTCGCAGGTATATATTCCCAGGGTATACGTAATTAAACTGCAGTTGACAAGCAAAAATCTAGTGGACAGGATGATTTTCATCGTCTTGCATTTTGTTTCTAACAAATCTGTGTCGTCATGTGTCGTCGATATCCAAAATCAGTTGATCAATTTCACATAGAGAACACCTTTGACGTAATTAAATCCCACCTTTGACATAATTAAATCCTAATAAAACAAGATAATATAGATACATGATAAATTTCATCTCCACACTTAATTTATTATGATCCCCGATAGCTAAACTTTGATTCATACATGAAATTTTTTTAGAACACTGCTTTAATGAACTGAATTGCTTTGCAAATTCATGCTCATTCCAAATCCGAAAGGAAAGAGTGGGTCATAATGCTCATCTCCAAAATTCATAGGCAGTTGATCCACATTCTTAAACCAGGTCCTAGGCAGTCTTCCATGAAAATCATAGTCCCCAAATATAACATCCGTCACACCTTGCCCTTCAGTGCCAGGAAGCCATGCAGCCACAAAGGCATCCATTTTATTCAAATAAGGTTCCACCACCAAAGGCCTTCCTGATATCATTATTACAAGACATTTGATATTCTTATTGCATACAGTGTTTATAACCTCTGTTCCATTCAGAGGAATTGTAAGGACAGAATTGTCACCATCGTTCTCAACATATGCAGGTTCACCAACAACAACAATGGCATAGGAGAATTCTTTCCCTTCAAGGAAATTTGAATCCGGAATTTCTTCATACACCACCTCAGTTACTGGACTGACTGCCTTTTTTATTGCTTCCAGAATAGTGGTTCCTGCGAAAACAGAAACAAATTTTATTTAGATTGTTTTCTAAACTGGAAACGCTTCAACATATCTTATGCATCAAAAAATAAAAAGTACATATGATACTTCAGAATAAAATGTGGCCTGTTTGAATGCACGACACCGGAGCTTGAAAAAAAGAAAACTACAAATTAGGGTGTGCCACATAGGCACGAAGAGCCACAAAACAATTAACAAGCCCACACACCAGAGGGAGTAAGGGGCGCATCATCTTTGGGAGGGGATTAGTTCAAGATAGGTAAATTAGAGCAGCTGATTCAAAGGTATATTGAAGAATTTGAGATTGTAAACTCTCGCTCAAACCCATAAAAACGAGGTCTGAAATTACAAATAGCCATCCCTCCCAGTATCTTCTACTCAAACAAAGAATCTATCTTAATAGTTATCTGAACTTTGCGTAAGTATGAGATAGGCAGATGAGATGGACGCAAAAAGATTAAGAGTGCTATCGAGCAGGTGGATTCAGACCAGGGTTTACACGAATCTAAGCTAGTAATGGAATCAGCTGTCATAATGAAATATGTAGCTGAATTTAATTTCTATTTTTACTTTTTAAATAAAAAAACAGATGATACAGAGTATAACTACCCAACGGAATTAAAAACATGCTATCCGTAAAATTTCTGTCTTACCTATCATTATAGCAGCTTAAGAAGAAAACTATAATTGACTTGCACACAAGCCTTCTATATTAGTAACTTTTTACCTATCGTCGTGGATCCACTGCTGCCGCTCTTGCTTATTGTCCATCCTCCACACTGGTATCCCAGATTGTCTGCATTACTGCCTGCTACTAGTATCTTCTGGGCATTCTTGTTTAAAGGTAATAATGGTTTCTCACCCTTGTTGCCATTCTTCAAGAGAACCAGCGACTTGCGAACTGCCTCTCTGGCTATTTCTCTGTGAACCTGAACTAAAACAAAAATTCATTAAAGATCAAAATGAATTATTGCAGTGACCAAAATGTTGTTAAGAAGAAAAACAAAGAATTCTTCTTGTCTCATTGTAATACAAAGTGCTCAAAGTGAAAAATACATGCAATGCAAGTGGATTTCATTTTACTCACAGGATTTCCAACCATGTCCAACAATGATCTGTCTGTTTTGGGATGCTCAAACAAGCCAGCAATGAACTTGACCCTGAGAATCCTCCTAACTGCATCATCTACTCTGCTCATAGAAATCTGGCCTGAATTGACCAATTCTGTAAGAATACTGATGAACATTTCGAAGTTGATAGGGACCATCACCTGCATGATTTCAAGATTAGATAAAATAAATTACTTAGTGGAAAAAACACCAATACAGTGGTATAAAAATTAAGATTAAGCATAAAAATATTACCATGTCAATTCCTGCATTGATCGAAGCAGAAACACAGTATGAGTAGTTTGAACCAGGTGGCAAAGTGATGGTATCTATTCCTTCCCAATCTGAAATGATGAATCCCTGTATGCAAATTGATCAAGCCAATTATCAGTTCAAGAATTTTCGCATATTCTCTGGGCAGGTATTCATGTTTTTCTTGTAATAGCAAAGAAATGTTTCTTAAACGGCCCTGCTCTGTGTATGAATCAGAAAAGAAAAATCAGTAAGCTTTAGAAATTCTATGGAAGCAGTGGTTTGATTATAGTTCTTCCTCTGTAAGGAAATTACTATTACAGAAAACAAATAAAAAGAATCAAACTCTATTTGCTATATTTTAATATTTACTTACTTTGAACCGGAGCTCATCTTTCAAAATCTTAGTTAGAAGGTAGTGGTTTGCATGCATCCTAGCCCCATTCCAGCTAGAGTAAGAAGCCATGATAGTTGATACGCCCTTCGCCAAGGAGTAGAGGTATGGACGCATGTGAATCTGGAAAAGATCATCATAGGTTGCCAACGTGTTGTGTTCATTGACTCCTCCCTCAGTTCCACCATCTCCAACGAAATGCTTGGCACAAGCTACAGCCTTCATTCTGAAATTGAACATTTGAACGGAAGACAATAATAACTCGGAAAAACATTCCAAGAGTTGCAAGTGAATTTCAATAGTAAAGAGTTTTTAAAATAAATAAAAAACAGTAACAAAGCTAGCATACCGTCCACCCACATATGGATAGCCATTAGGATGTTCTTCAGGAGGAGAGCCCTGTAGCCCTTCAATGATCTCTGACATTCTTAGAACTACTTCAGTATCTTCACTGTAAGATTCAAAGCACCTTCCCCATCGTGGGTCACGACTTACCTGTTCAATTATTGTGATCGCACTATAAGAACACCAGACAAATACTACACTCAAAGCCTGACTGCAGAGATCAATTTTGCTTTCAGTTACACATCAAACTTTGAAGTTTTCAATACCATACACCCAAAGACTGTGACTGCAGAAGGTAATTTTGCTTTCAATTATATATTAAAGTTATAAACAAAATAAAAATAGAAGCCAAAGCATTGAATGAAGACGTGATTTGAGAGAACCCGAAAACATAAAAATAAGTATCCGCCATTTCTATGTAAGCTAATAGCTAAAGTAAACCAGGCATTAAGAAATCTGAGTAAACTATAACAATTTACCTGCAAATACTATATTCACATGCACAAGCATTTTTAAGGAAGATATGAGAGCTAATAAATTGAAAATAAATTGACACTGACAAGACATTGTAAGAGAGCTACTAGACCTTCTGGTACTAGATCAGAATAAACATCAAACAATTCTTCTCAAAGTATATATATCATAGATTGACAAAGGAAAAAAGAAGCATGGCCAACTTTTTAACCCAGTAAAGATGTCTAGAATATTTGAAAAAACCTAATGCAAGCCTAATTGAAAAATCCTTGATGCATCATTCCTCCGGCCAAACAAGTCATGCATCAAGAAATTCAGAATTAATTTAGACCCACATTAATTAAGCACATCCCACACCGTCTGTCTCAGATCCAGTACTTACAGCCACGCAAGGTGCAAATACAAATGGAATACCAGTAGCCCTGACTTCAAGAGCAGTAGCAGCTCCTACTCTTTTCACCAAATCAGTATCTCTGCAAAGCAATACTCTATTAGACAACTGCAGAAATCATTTTTGTTTTAAATCTACCACAAAGACCCAAAAAAGCAATGGACATCACTTTCCTTGTTGCGCCAAGGCCTATGTTATGTGGAAAAATTGTTGCTCCATAAACATTATTATGACCATGGACGGCATCAGTTCCAAAAATCATAGGAATCCCAAGACGGGAGTTCGTAGCTGCATCCTGGAAACTATCAACCATATTAGCCCACACTATAGGAGATGCTTTAGTTCCAGGGGTACTTCCTGCACCATTCAAAATGCTACCTGCATTTATATACATATGCAAAATACCTGAGATCCAAATCACCACTTCAATTAACAAAAACATTATATTAAAAACTTGTATTAACATGAGAGGATATCAGTCCTTCCAAAATCATGATGACTCATCCAGATTCTAACCCTTTAAAAATACTACCGCATCCCTACATCAATGAATAACGATGTCATAACAAATACTACCAATATGGTACCATCAGTCATTCAAAACTATCATGACCCTCTTTATCCACAATGAAAGAGTATCCTTACTACGAAGCATACACGAAATCCTTGAATTAATCCTTACTACGAAGCATACACAAAATCCTTGAGTTAACAGAACAATAGTATAGCATTCTTTCAAAACTAGTATAGGCACCTTTGCCCAATACAAAAGATCCTTAAAAGTATTAAGTATAAACAAAACTCTAAATTCAATGAAGAAAAGAAATCATAGTAGATTTTTATAACAAAATGGGAAGATAGCTGTCAAATCCTTCAAACCTATCATGATCCATCTATCTCCAAAATCCCGTGAAATTCAAATACCCACATCAATGAACAAATACATAATAGAAAAATTAATCTTATGACGAGGGAGGATTTCTCTTCAACTGAACTTTCAACTTGGGTGTCCAGTTTTAGCATTTAAACCACTCACCAGCTCAAAATCAATACAATCCTTATGTTCCGTCAATCCCAATGTTACAAGTTTATAACACATGCAATATACATAGCAAAAGAAATGCAACTCCAATTTTATGGAATGCTACAACCATCTTACTTTTTATTGCTAACTAAATGGCATTTTCAAACAGAAGAAACCCAAAACAAATGCAGTGCGATTTCCACTTCAGACATTTCACAAGCTAGAATACCTTAAAAGTTAAAACCTAAAAAGATGAAATTTATCATAAAATATCCAATTCATATAATTAAAAATGCACGCAGTATACAAGTAACAAAGAAATACTACTATCAAAATGCACAGACTGATAGAACCATCCTGCTCACTAAAAAATATTCAAACAAAGAAACACAATCTATCTGCAGTATAACGTCCAATTCACAGTTATCCCAAGCTAGAGGCCTTTAAACCGTAAATAGAAAAAAATAATTCAACATAACATCTACCCTTCAGACTAAATTCTGGTGTAAAATGCAGTATACTAACCAATCCAAATCCATTTCAAGCTACGCCCAAAAAGAAAATACAATACTGATGCAGACAACAACCAGGTACCCAATGAAGGTCAACCAATCCAAGCAGCCAACACAGAATCTTAGAACACATACACACCCTAAAATTTTGATAACATTTCATTGAACTAGCGGTGCATACGTAACTCCATGTTTCCTTATATGGCCAGACTATTGGCCTGAAACTTCACTTACATATTCAACTGAAACCAAGATAAGACATATTACAAGTTTCACATTTCAGACCAAATAACAATCAAGATTCATCCAAATTATAGTAAAAATTTTACTATAAGAGTTTATTCACAGTTCGTATATTCCCAACGAACTAGCAAACAAGACTTGAATACATAAATTTTATTTCTTTTTACAATTTTAGAGACTCTCACACCCAGTAGCATGACTCTAAATTACAAATTTTCTACCTGAAGTTACATGATTCTGAAGTCCACTCATACTAAATATTCCATAACTTCTCCTTTCTATATCTGCAGGCCTCTCCATATTCCCTTGTTTCATCTCACATAAAGTTCTTGATACCCGGAACTTATCTCCATACTCGCAGCACTATTTCCCCTGCTATGTGTTTTGTCTGCTCCATGATTCTTCCACGTATCTACAAACTCTCTTTTTCCTTGCACACAACCTAAATAGAAAATACTGCCACCTTGACTCAACTGGTTACAAAATGGAGACCGTAAAGATTAAAATAAGAAATGCCAATGCTGAAAATAGGCATTGCCCCATTAAGGATGTAACGTCCATCTAACATCTCCACAAGCCGCCAGTCCTAGAATAGACTCCACTATCTTCTTGCTCAATGCTCCCGCATCATACTTATTGGATAAGAAGTTTGTGAGCATAACTCACATATTTGAGCCGATAAAATCACACATTCTGCAACAAACTCCATTATTGAACCAAACACCCCAGAAGATTTTCTCCTTCGCTTCTAGCAATTAGCTGGAACAAATCCCACTTCTTCCACCAACTTCGTTCAACATCCTTCACACCTGTAGTGGACTTGGATCCACCATAAACTGACTTCTTCCTTTTAATGCTTCTTCTCCACCATCTCCTTCCTCTTTTTGTGGGACTCAATCCACTATAAACTGTCCATCTCTACCAAAAATCATCTTCACTTACACAATAAATTTTATCAAAAATAATTTACCTCCTCATCTCCTTTTGTAAACATCTATACTTCTGGTTCAACTACTGCAACTTTTGCTCCTTCTTCACTTTGCACATTTGGTACCTTATTAAGGTACTTATCTATGCACTGCTCCACAATACCTTCTTTTTCTACCTCTTCACCTTGTCTCTCATATATATGAATATATAGGACTAAACCACAATCTTCCCTCTTCAACTTGTCTCTTATATATATGAATATATAGGACTAAACCACAATCTTCCCTCTTCTGGTTCTGCAGATTGAACAAACTTATTAAGGGAATAAAGAGATCCCACAAACACTTTTTCTAGTTTTTCACCATGCCTCATAGACATGCTATCCAACTCTTCTTCTTTTCTTATATTTTTCTTACAATTTGGGCTCACACAATCAACTCCAAAAGGCCCTTTCTCAACAAACTCCATGGATGTTCTATTCTCAATCTTCTTTCTATTTTCTTCTTCATTCTCAACTATAATAATATCTCCATGTAACAAATCACACAAATCGATCAGCTCATTAATCTTCCTCAGCTTTTGTTCAAGCAAAGGATCTTCATCAACTTTACAATCAAGTACAAGTTCTTCAAGAGCTACTAACTCCAAAGGCACTTCTGCAACAATACTCTTATCTTCTACAACCTATACTCCTTGAACTTCTGTCACCATTTTCTCTTCTGCATTATCCTCAAGCAAGAATACTTTCTCTTCTTTATTTTCACCTTTCTTCATATCCGCAAACAAATCAATGTTAGACAATACAAGGTTCTCATCATCACCCTTCTCCACTACAACCTCATCCATCAACACATTCATGCCTTTGAAAGACATTTTTCAACTGCAATTTTCTTTTCTACTTTCATGTCGTCACTGTGATATTTTCATCATTCTTGATCATATGTATTACAACTTCTCCCTGTTACATAGCCTCCAACCTGTCCAATCTCAAATGGATTTCTATTATCATCTCAAGAATATTCTCCTTTCCATACTGCTCCATAGCAGCCCATATGACCGGCTTCTTCGAGATCATCCCCATCCTCATCTTCAAATACATTTATACTCTCAACTATCTATAAGACTTACACTGCAACAAAATCACTCACATTTTGCAACTATCCTCTATCCAATAATGACTAGAAGATGTAAACTTAAAACCCTCTCTACCCACTTTCCACTATGGAGGAAGCTAGAACACCTTCTTCCCAGCATTATTTTTGTTGGACAGCCAACACTTTTTCATTGCTTTTCATCATTTCCTCTTATATCTCAACATTGCCTCCTCAACATATATACCAACAATCAACCGGCTCTGATACCATTTCATGCACACAAGGACCGAGTACCCAATGAAGGGAAACAATGAACACAGAATTTTAGAACATATACACACCCTAAAATTTTGATAACATTTCGTTGAACTAGTAAAATGCACATGTAATTCCCTATCTCCTTATATGGCCAGACCATTGGCCTGAAACTTCACTTACATATTCAACTCAAACCAAGATAAGACATACTACAAGTTTCACATTTCAGACCAAATAACACTCAAGCTTCCTCCAAACTACAATAAGAAAACATATTATAAGAGTTTACTAACAATTCTAATATTCCCAACAAACTAGCAAACAAGACTCGAATACATAAATTTTATTCCTTTATACAATGTTAAAGACTCTCTCACACACCAATACCACGACTCTAAATCAAATAAATTCTAGCTGAAGTTACATGACTCTGAAGTCTACTCCTCATACTAAATATTCCATAACTACTCCTTTCTCTATCTGAAACCCTCTCCATATTCCATGTTTCATCTCACATAAAGTTCTTGATACCCGGATCTTATCTCAATACTTGCAGCACTATTTCCCCTGCTCTATCTTTTGTCTACTCCATGATTCTTCCACGTATCTACAAACTCTCCATCTACCTCTTTTTTTTTTTGACATAAAGGAGGGGTAAATTTTTTATTAAAACAAGAAGTACAAAGCAAGGGTGTTACATGGCCCTATCAAGCTCCACCAAGTGATCCAACTGGTGAGACAAATCCAGGGGTAACTGACCCCGGTCTACCAAATTCCAATCATGTATATGATCAGAAGCCCATTTAGCCAAACAATCAACAACAACATTCCATTCTCTAAGAAAATGAGTAAAAGTAACAAACTCCAACGAAGCACAAAGATTAAGAATCTGTTCAACAATCAAAGCCAAATGCTAACTAACATCCTCTAAATGCCGCCTATTCAACAAGTTTGCCACAACCTGAGAATCAGACTCACATATGATCTTGCGCCACCCCAATTCACAACCACACTCCACAGCTGATAAAATGGCCTGAGCCTCCATTAAATTATTAGTGTGAAGACCCTTATACACAGAGAAGATAAACTGAACATCTCCAAAGCTATCCCGACCAACACCACCAATACCTGCATGACCCGGGTTTCCACGAGAAGAGCCATCCGTGTTGATTTTAAAGACTCCCTAAGGAGGAGGAGACCATCTCCCCTCCCTATTCACCTTTGGAATAGGATGTCTACATCTATTATGCATAAGTTGTTGCGGAGGAGGAAGATGAAGACGATTACAACAACCAACTTCACGGGGATCCACTAAAGCAATCAGATCACACTTAGCCATAACAATCTCTCCCACAGAATGCAGAATTTTCCACCACAAGCGAGGGGCCCCCAACATCACATCTTGAAAAATCCGACGATTCCTCTCCAACCAAAGGTTCCAAATAATAAAAGATGGGCCAAGAGCCCAAGCAACTTGAAGGAAGGAAATAGAAATAGGGGCTTTGTCCACCGATCCACAAACTCAATTAGTGAAGAAACATGCCAACAGGGCATATTCCACACCCTCCACCAAAAATGCCAAATCTCCCTAGCATAGGAACATTGGAAAAAGAGATGGGAGACACTCTCCTCACAATTACGACACAAAACACAAATTGAAGGACCTTGGAAACCCCACTTGCATAGGTTGTCCCAAGTAAGACACCGGTTTTGAGCCACTAACCACATGAAAAAATTGCACTTGGGCCATGACAACTTGTGCCAAACTTGCTTCCACCAAGGGACCTCACCATCCCCAAATAACTACCTACCAAGCTGCTTATAACCAGCAGACACAGAGTACTTCCCAGACAAATCAAAACCATCCCAAGCTAGGATATCAAGTCCCCTCAAAGAATTACAAGCACGAGAAGCCAGAAGCTAAGCTAACTCCAACCTATCCTCCCTAAATCCTCCAAGTGGCCACTCAAAAGGATGCTTCCAATGAAAGCTTATAAATGAACCACTATGTTGTGCAACCTCATAATGCTCAACGATGTCCCAACCAGCCGCAATAAAAACATCAGAAAGGGACTAGAGGTGAGGAAAAGAAGAAAGAATAGATGGGTGACCATCCCAAGAATCTAACCAAAACAAAGCCTATGATCCCAAATGACAAATCCAAAAAAGCGCCTATTTAATCAAATTTGCCCCCACTTTCAAAGTTTGCCAAATCATAGAACCACTCCCCTCCAAAGGAAAGCGAGGAACCTCTATAGAAGGAACACCCTTAAGATATTTATGATTGAGAATCCGAGCCCATAACTGGTGTTGATTGGTACACCAACGCCAGTAAAGCTTAGCAGCAAGAACTTGCCCGTTCAAAATAGTAGAACATAAACCAAGACCACCCTCCTACTTTGGTCTACACACAGATTCAACTGTTATAAAATACTGCCACTTTGATTCAACTGTTATAAAATGGAGACTGCCAAGATTAAAGTAAGAAATGCCAATGCTCAAAATAAGTGTTGGCCCATTAAGGATGTAACATCCATCTGACATCTCCACAAGCCGCCAATCCTAAAATAGACTCCATTATTTTCTTGCTCGGATGCTCCTGCATCAGGTAAACCCAATCCATACTCACCACAAGCTACAAATCTTTGAAACCTAAACACTGAAAAAACATATATATCCAATTCCTGCTCATCCCAAGCTACAATATCTAAAACCCCAAACCAAGAATTATCCTTAGGCTGGGGTCCCATGGGAGGCTTTAGGATCTTTTTCGAAGGAGCGGGGACCCCATGAAGCAAAAAAAAGCATATGCTTCAAGAATAATTAGAATCTTTTTCTCAACAATAGCAGCCTCTCATTTTTAGTGTGAAAATTTAAGAGGGTGCAATTGGGGTGGGGCTAGAAATTGCCCCACAAGCTTAGGTTTTTTCCTGCCACTTGTCAATCATATGGGATTATTAAATTCTCATCAATTAATTTTTAATTTTTTTTATCTTTTTTTAATTTATTCTCTGTTGAATTGAATATGCAAAATAATAAAATTCATGAGACCACCAACTTGCATAAATTTAGGCGCATCCATTTTAAAATAATCCTAAAAAATCTCAGCAGCACCCATTGAAATATTTTAGGAAGTCCCCATCCATGGGACCCCACCCTTAAATTAATACAATTTACTCTATCAAAAAATATGACCTTCAATTAATACAGGTCTACAACCATTCTACTCCATATGTTAGTAAAATGCCAAGAAAATCCACAGAAAAGACATCCAAAACAAAATATACTATAATAACTAGTTTATGCTTATCCTAAAGCCCGAAAGAATGCAGTGAACAGTCCAATTTAAATACCAGACACAGCATAAAATATACAACACCCAAAAAAGTGTAACTTCAATTTCATGGATTAAGCATATTACTCCATACACTATTGAAATAGAAAAAATTATCAAACAAACCACACCCAGATAAATGCATTACAATACATAAATTCAAAGGCATCCCAATCTCAATGCCCAAAGCCTGTAACTTTGAAAAGAACTGCAGAATGGTACGTAATTTATATCTCTTCCAAATTATACTAGTCAAAACCCTGAAAAAAAATGCAGTATAGTATTCAGTCGATACTTCATCCAACCTATGCCATGATAGTCAAATCGCAATTATCCCAAGCTGTAAATGCCCGTATTGACATGGTGTGATGGTTTAAAGGTGACATCGTTGTTCTTGTCACCAAAGTTCAAACTCCATTGGGGTGGTATTGTTGAGTGGTTCTATTGGGGATGAGGTCCCCTTTTGCAACCTCACAAATTCATAGCTCCAGGTCAAAAGTGTTTACCCCTTGAATTAAAACAAAATTATCCCAAGCTGAATTTCCTAAATCCCTAAACCCTGAAAAATGAAGCCATTTGATAAATATCCCAAGCTACAATACATTATACCCTAAGCCCTGAAAATGCAGCCTCATACCCTGTTCACACATATCCCAAGCTAAAATACATTAATAACCAAACCTGTTAAAAATGTAACATAATGCCCAATTAAACCTCCCATTCTTCAATACCTTAATCCCCAAAACCAAAAAAGATGCAGGATGATGGTCAGTTAATGCTCATCGAAAATCACAATATACCTTTATCTGTGAACCCTGAAAAAATGAAGTATGATACCCTATTCATAACCATTCCAAGCCAGAATACCTTATTCTCTAAACCTCGAAAGCAAATGTAGCAATAAAACCCAATGCATGCTTATCACAAGCTACAGTACCATAATTCCTACACTCTAATAACACGTTATGCCTCGCCATTCCAAGCTATAATACTCAATTCTTTAACCTATTGCAAACTAAAATAGCCAATTCAGAAACCTATTCCAGACCACAATACCAAAAGGCTCAAGCATTTTAAAAAATGCAGTATGACACCCAGTCGGTTCATAATAATCGTAAGCCACAACACTAAAAGTACACACCTATTCCAAGGTCCCTTATAATTGCAGAGGTAGCCACTTCCCTCTCAATTTGGGTCATCTGCCCAATTTTCTCAGCCAAAGTCATCCTTGAAAGCAAATCCTCGACCCTGTCTTCAACTGGCTGGTGAGGATCCTTATAAACCACTGTAGAGTTTCTATCTTCTGTAAACCCATGCTTTGAATTCCTCTCTTGGGAATTTCCGTGATCTCCTTTGGAATAGTTCCACTCCGTACTGATTGCAGCCATGATCACAACCAACACCAAAACCTAATCCAGCATTTCTTCTCCATAGCATATAAATAACATTGTTGCTGTGAGTTTTTTACTCTGGATCACATCAACTTTGCATAATGCATTCCTTCTCCATAGCATATAAATATCGTTTTTCCAGAGTATTTTACTATGGGTCACATGAACGTTGCATAAATTTAACGCCATGAGTATATGAATTGATTACGACTGAAAGTTTTGAATAGACTTGGGTGCTCAGGGGCAGAAGCTAATCGTAGAATGGCATCGTTACGAGATAAAACGGACGGACGGAGGCTGAGGGACGCTTAGGGGCGTGCGTTTGAGTTTTGTTTAATTTATATTATAATTGTTCTTCATCAATATAGAGATGCACAATTTTTAAACAAAATTATTTTAAAATTTAATTTTTATAATTTTATTGGTTAAAATATTTGAAGTGTTATTTCTAATTAATACTTGTAGGTTTTTGTGTGTCACTTGGTATTCAAAAAAGTGATTCTAAATTTATTGGAAAGAGGGCTCCATAACTTTTTAAAAAGTGGTCATATAAATTTTTGAATCAATAGGAGATATGTCATTTGAAGTTGATCCTACAATTCAAATGTTGCATAATTTTTTTACAAATGATTTTTTTTTGGAAAGAACAAAAAGATTTTTTAATATTTGTATGTGAATAGAAATATTGAAATCTATTTTCCTTTTTTTTTCTTAAATCTATTGTGCAAAATATAATTTATAAATATATTTTTTTTAAATCTAATTTCAATATAATAATGTATTGGAATAATGGCACCAATTTAAAATAAAGTACAGTTAAAATAGACAATAGAATTTGAAATGAAATTATGAAGTCCAAAAATGGTTTAAGTCATTATATATGAGCATTTTTTTCTCTTGATGAATGGAAATATTTTTTTTAGATAAATGGATACCATATGCTAAAGAAGATTATAAAGAAGAGGGTAATAATTTAAAAAATGCACAAGAAATATTAGATGAAAATTCATGCATTTTTACTCCAAAAAAGAATAGATTCTACTTTTTAATTTCATGGATACATTAAAAAAGAATTGTTTATTAATTTTGTGAATCTAACAATAGATATAATTTCATTAGAATTGACTTAATCAATCAACTAAAAGTTGAACCAAAACAAATTAATGAATGTCAAATAGAGGATAAAGATATTCAAAAAAAATTGAAAGTTGAAGCTCTCTACGAATTAATGTGTTTTTCATTCAAATTTATGTATTGAACAAAGTTGTTTTTTTGTATTGAACAAAGCAAAAGAATTTACAAGAATAAAGCTACTAGTAGCTAAAAAACATGGCAAGTCAAAATGCCAGACAAACTATACAATAACAAAGCGTCAAGAAAGGACCTACAAGAGATGATGGCGTTTAAAGAAGCAATATAAAATATCAACCATAAAATACATTACATAGACAAAAGTTGTATAACATTATTACAATGATCAACTTTATTGTCTAGCTAAAATTTCACTATCTGATCTTTAATTTGTTGTAACTGTTGTTTAACCTTCTCATTCTTCTTACATATAACTTAAATCTATAAAAAAAGAACAACCACCTGAAAACATATGTCAAAGTAAAGTCGTAGACCCAATTGCTTGATAAAAATTAGTAGAAAACATTGCAGCACACCTATTTCTCCATATATTTTTTAAAACATGTCGAATAGAATCAACAATCACATCCTTTTGCATACCAAACCAAAAAACAACCTCTTTCCAAGTCAAGTCATGATTAAAAATAGTTAAGAAGTCTCTAAGAACAATAAACCATTGCCTTTTAACATATACATAGTCCTAAAAAATGTGCCTCGAACTTTCCACACCCATACAAAAAGGACAGTTCACTGGTTGGACCATAATGCACTTCAATCTATCTCCCATAAGTAGCTTGTAGTGTAATATCTTCCAAACCAACACATGTGAGTCAAAATCAACTTTGGAACGCCATATTTGAGCACTTAATTTACACCAAAAATTAGTGTTAAGTCTACATTTCCACTTTTGATTCAAACAATTAGTAATATTCCAGCTAGGAAGCAGCTTTAAATATATTTTTTTTAATGGAAAATTACTGAAATGACTGTAAGATAACCATTTCCAATTCTAAAAAAAGGAGTCCCTTGAAGTACAAAACTTCATAGTCAGATCCACCGGCATTAGAGATTTAATAAAAATTATGAACTATTCATAACTAGAATTCGGCCCATATTGCTCCTTAATGTTATTCCAAGGAGCCCAGTCAAAAAGGTCAAAATTCCAAAGATCTTTAAATTGTCTATCTTCTTTTTTAAACAAATAGTTAGCTTGTCTTGGGAAATATAATGTCAATGGCCATGATAAGAAATTATTTTGTTCCACCAAATTGAAAGCTAAACCCCGTCTACAAGCAAGATCCATTCCAATTTAAAAATTTGCTAACTTTTTGCCAAGCTTTCTAAATAGACTCGAGGGGAAAAGAATCTTTGATTCTAAAGTAAGAAGGTAAAAGCATTTTATTCAGCCAATGAACCTATTGCCATTTCCTCTTTATAAAAGCTTCCATAATTCGTTGACAAACTAAAATCTTCTATGGTTCATCTCTATTGGAGCTCTAATAATCCATTTTGCAGTAAGGAAAATCCCTTGGGTTTGGGGATTGATAAGCCCCAGTCCTCCTTTTTTTTTGGCTGAATACAATTCAAGACCATGAAAAAGAAATAAAACCACCATTAACATCCCATCTGGACCACAAGAATTTATGAATTATTCTATTGAGCTCCTCATAGCCTTGTTTGGAAGGCATCTAACAAGAAATGTAATACACATGGGAATCAATGAGAATCTTATTAGCCACTTGAATCTTGCTAGCCAAGGACATAAATTTATTGCCAAAATTGAACAACTTATGTTTAATTCTATTTAAGAACCAAGTGCACATATCTGAAAGAGAAACCCCCAAACCAAAGGGTATACCTAGATATCTAGTTATCTCACCATGCTTAATTTTCCTCCATTCTTTCAGTATCCATTGTGGCTTAGAATAAGGTTGAGTCATTAAAAACTTGATTTTATTATGAGCAATAAGAGAGCTAGATATCTCACAATACAAATTAACAACTTCCAAAGCATTGTTCACCTCCTCTTTAGAATTATGCAAGAATAACATACTATCATCAACAAAATGGGAATTAATAACCACTTTGTTTTGAGGGATAAAAATCCCTTTGATAAGTTCCATTTGTTGAGCTTTATGCAAAAAATAACCCAAGGCATTAGCTATAAGAACATACAAAAAGGGAGAAAGAGGACATCCTTCCTTATGGAACGTTATAACTTAAAGGAGTTTGACATATTTTTATTAATAATCAAATGAGCATTAGCATCTTGAAACAACATTTGAACACACTTTTGAATTTTAGGACCAAAGCCTAACCAATGAAGTATTTTAAGGATAAAGCTCCAACAAATTCTATCGTAAGCTTTATCAAAATCTAGCTTGACTATCAAAGCGTTTTGGTCTGATTGTTGTGTCCATTCCATAGTTTCCCAAGCCAGCATATGATTATCAAGGATACATCTCCCTTTTAAAAACCATGTTTTCTCAACTCTCACAATAATTTGAACAATGGGCTTAATTTTGATTGCTAAAGCCTTTGCAATAATTTTACATGAAGTCTTTAGTAACATAATTGGATGCCAACCAACAATGGTATCCTCATTCTTCCCCTTAGGAATAATTTTAACTATACCTTTGATGATAATAGGACCTAAAGAATGAAGGGGAAATTGATTCATCCCATAATGAATATCGGAAATTAGTAGGTGCCTTTAGTAAGCTATGTTTCTTGAGAAAACCTCAAAAGCACATACTACTATGTCATAAAGCGGAATCAAACATAGTTTATTTCCCACCATTAATCCTTAGAGGAAAATTCATGCAATTTTAGATCTTACAAGATCAACCAATTTCAACAACATACATTAAACAAATTCAATAAACAGGATCATTAACACATGAAAGATAGAACATAAGACATGAACACAAAGATTTACGTGGGGAAAACCCTTTTGGGTAAAAAACCTCACACTCCAAAAGCATAGATCCATTGTATTATTCAACAACTAAATATATAGTTACAATACAATTACAAGTTGTAAGCCTTTACATGGAGATGTTGTAATGACCAACCCCAAATATATTTTTTCTTGATTTTTCCCAACTATTGTGTGAAAGTTTTGTGTTTGTTTTCTAATTTGTTTGATTGCTTTTCTCATATGCCATTCATGATATATTGATTCCCAATGATCTATATAAATAAATACAAATGAAACATACAATAAACTTGCTAGGAAATTAACATTCTTTTCCTTCAATATTGAGATTTCATTGATAGGAAAGTGTAGATTTTTACATTCACAGATATCAAAAAATAGAAATACTTTCAGACCTGTAACAAGAAGCCTAACAACAGATTTTTAATCCTCTAAGAGCTTCGAACTGAAACCAAAGATAAGGCACTAGTGTCCTTGCTTATCTTGCTACCCAATACACTGCTAAAGTTCCCAATAACCAGCAACCACATGTCAAACTCACACAAATTACAAAACTGGATAATGTAGCAAAACAACAGCAAATGTGACTTTGTAAAAAGCAACGCACTGCATCAAGACTTGACCAATATTCACCATATTCACCATCTATAGAACAGGTTGGAATCTGGCATAAATGGCGATCAGTAGCAGCCTTAACAGCAATAGGAAAAAATTGAGTTCTATCACCCACAAGGTCTTCCCCCCATTAGAAGTTTGATTCTCTCTATAAAATCAAATACTCTCTCAAAAAATGCATACAAGTACTCATTAGAATTTCCATGAAATTTGTCTTTCGAGGATTGACTTGCTATTTGGCTTCTCCATTCATTTCTAAGTTATGAGCCAAAAGGGTGAGTTCATGTCCAGAAAACAAGTGCCCATAAACTGTAAATAATCACACCAAAAACTAGAGAAATCCACACCACACCAAAAACCAGCAATATCACACCAAACCCAAACTGAAAAGCACTCAAAAGAACTGGAAAATCTTCAACTTTTTTGCCCAGATATGATTCCTGAAATGAAACCACCATTCCCCAACTTGAGTAGGTCTTTCACTACTAAAACTAGCCTTAGAATTTAAGGGTTTTCATCCTCAATCTCATTCTATGACCTCCTGGTTGCAAACCAGTAGCATCCTTGTATGTCGTCAAACTCAACCATGAAGAATGAGCTTCAAAAATGAACTTTTAAATGATATCTCTCTCAAATTAGGGTGACCAAGCTCACCCTAAAAACCAACACCACTTTTGAGACATTAAAATTTTATTTAAAATTAATCTCCACCTAAACATTAGCTTTTTATTTTAATTTTATTTCACCTCCTTGCTTGGGCACCCACTCTTATCTAGCCTTCAAAAGCATTTTAGATGCTTTAAAAACAACTTAAGGTGATTCCATTAGGCACCAAGGTACAAATATGTCCCCTTATGACCCCTCAATAATTAAATATAAAGTTACTTTAATAAAGCTCACTTTTTGAAACATAAATCAAATATTTAAATAATTTAACCATAGTAACTTTATACCATCTGAATATGTGTTGTTGTGACAAGCCTGACCTGGTCCTACTTACCTTAGTTGAATTACTATGTTTAGAAAGTACTAAAAAATGTAAGTAGTGCCAAGAAACTCGAGCCAGAGAGAAACTGAGGTGCTCAAGAGGGCTCACCGAGGACTGAAGCACAGTACCAGACCCCATGCTAAAAATAGCTTGTTAGGGTTAGAAGGCAGATACCTAATAGTTAAATGCAGATTTGATCAATAAAATAGAGAAATAAAACACGCAGAAAATTATAGCATAAACAAGACAACACAAAGAATTTAACATGGTTCACCCAATCCGAGTTACATCCACAAAACCGCAGCCATCCAATGATTTTATTATCCAATGTAAAAAAATATCACATCTCGCTAATAATGCCCTAATGCAACTCCCATCCAAACTGCTTATAACAAGCTTTTTAGAAGCTTCCAAAATTAGGGTTTTACAAATTCTTTTTTCTTTTGTTGGTCACGAAGAGAAAAAATGGAGAAAAAAAACTTATCGGGGGCTACCACTCCCGAACCCCCACTCGGGGCCCGGGCTGACCCCGGACCCCAGTGAGGATACATGAAGAGTGTACAGTATAGTATGATCAATCACCACATACCAAAAATCTCCCACTTGGAGATTGATCCTAGATGACACCGCTGCACTTACAACTCCCACTAGAAATAAGCACCTTGGACCATGTTGCTCTGTTATACTTGAATTCAACTTTGAAGGCTAACTGAAACTAAAGAGGAGCTCAACTTCTCCCTTGTCACTGCCTTTGTAAACATATCTGTTGGATTGGAATTTGTATGTATCTTTTCTAGCTTTACCTATCCATCCTCCAACACTGACTGAATGAAATGATATCTCAACTGTATGTGTTTGGTTTTAGAGTGTAAAGAAAAATTATTTGCAAGATGTATAGCACTCTGGTTGTTTGTAGGCAAATATTTTTTAGCTTGTTATTTTCCCAATTCTTCCTTGAAAAGTTGCAGCCATATCATCTCCTTTGTTACCTCTGTTGCAACAACATACTCTACCTCTATGGTGGATAAAGCAACCACCTTTTGCAATTGAGAAATTCAACTCAATGTTGTCCCACCAACTGTAAATACATAACTTGTGGTACTCCACTTGGTATCAATATCCCCTGCCAAATCTGAGTCAACATAGCCTTTTAAATTAGTATTAGAGCCCCCAAACATAAACATTTACTGGATGTACCTTTCAAATACCTGAGAATCCATTTTACCGCATTTCAATGCTCAACACCAAGATAACTCATATACCTGCTAACAACTCCTACAACATGTGAAATATTCAGTCTTGTGTATACCATGGCGTACATTAAACTACCTACAGCTGAAGCATATGGTACCTTGAACATTTTGTCTTCCTCCTCTTGTGTCTTTGGACACATATCCTTAGTCAATTTAACATGACTGGGAAAAGGTGTGCTGACAGCTTTTGCATTCTCCATATGAAATCTCTGCAACACCTTTTCAACATAATTAGCCTAAGATAAAAAAAATTATGTCTTTCCTACCTCTTGTAATCTTCATACCAAGGATTTTCTTTGCTTCCCCCAAATCCTTCATAGCAAATGAATTTGCTAACTATTGTTTTAAATCCTTTATGTGATTCATATTAGACCTCGCTACAAGCATATCATCAACATATAAACATAAAAGAATGTAGCTATCATCATCTAACCTCTTAAAATAAACACAATGGTCTGAATTACACCGATTGTAGCCATGCTCAGCCATAAAGCTATCAAATTTAATATACCATTGCCAAGGTGCTTGCTTCAAGCCATATAAACTTTTTTTTCAATATGCATACCAATTTCTTCTGACATTTGACCTCAAATCCTTGTGGTTGTTCCATGTATATCTCCTCTTCCAAATCACCATGTAGAAAGGTTGTTGTAACATCAAGTTGTTCTAAATGCAAATTTTCAACAGCCACAATACCTCCATGCTCCACTTTTCAACTATAAACCCATTTGTTTGGTAAAGTCTTTTTACCTACAAGCAACTTGCATAATTCTCAAGTCTGATTTTTTAGTAAGGAGTCCATTTCTTCTTCCATTCCATGCTCCCACTAAACCTTGGTATCCACCTACATAGTTTCATCATAATATTCTGGTTCACCAGCATTAGTTAATAAAATAGAATACAAAGAGGGGGAAAATAATTTTGGAGGTCTACTTATCCATGAAGATCATCTAGCATTCACTAGAGTTTGTGGTATTTGTTGTTGTTGTTGTGAAGCAAGAGGAACCACTAGGACATCATTGTTTGGTGTGTCATCCAACACTACATAATCATTTTCTTTCTTCTCATGCTACTGCAACTGATCTTTTGTACAACACTTTCTCATTGAATATGACATCCCTACTTCTCACAATTTTTTTATTTTCAAAATCTCAAAGCCTATAACCAAATTCATCAATTCCATATCCAAAAAATATACATTTCTTTGATTTTGCATCAAGCTTGATTCTATTTTTAGAATCTACATGTGCAAATGCTTCACAACCGAATGTCTTGATAAAAGAATAACTCGCCTTCTTACCTTTCCATGCTTCTTCTAGATTACCACAACCCAAAGGATTAGAGGGACCTTTATTGATTAAATAAACAGTAGTGTTTATAGCCTCTTCCCACATGTTTAAAGGCAGCCCAACATGCAATCTCATAGTCCATGCACACTCCATTATTGTTTTGTTCATGCACTTAGCCACTCCATTTTCCTGTGGAGTCCTTGGAACCATTTTTTGCCTATGAATACCATTAGAGGAACAATAATCTTCAAACTCTTTGCTACAATACTCACCACCATTATCAAATCTGAGACATTTTAACTTTTTACCTATCTCATTTTCAACCAAGCTTCTCCATTTCTTAAAAGTTTCAAATACATCAAATTTTTGCCTAAGGAAATAAATCAATACCTTCCTTGTTGCATCATCAATAAAGTGACATAATACCGAGAGTCGTTGAGAGAAGATACTTGAGTTGGTCCCCATACATCTGTATGCATAAGCTCCAATTTCTCATCTTTCTTTTGCTTCCCATCCTTGAGAAAACTAACTCTTTTATTTTCCATACACACAACTTCCACATAAATCCATATTAACACATTTTAGACATGGTAAAACATTTTTTTCTGAATGAAGTACTTTCATACCTTTTGCACTCATATTCCCAAGTCTATTATGCCATAGTGTTGATTCAGAATCCATAGCAATTGTTTGATTTTTTGCCTACTGAAGTTCAGCAACAATTGTTCCTGAACATTGATTTTTATCTGCAGTAGCTAACGTAGAAGGAACAATATGACCTGTACAAAGATATAAGGTGCCTACTTTCACACCTTTTTCTACCACTAAGGCACCTTTTGTAACCTTCCAACTTTTATCATTAAATGTAACAACACAACCTTCATCATCTAGTTGCCTTGCTGAAATTAAATTTCTTTTTAACTTTGGAATGTGCCTTACCTCATGTACTAGCCAATGATTCACATTCTGCAACTTAATCTTGATTCTTCCCTTTCCAACAATCTGACAAGGTTCACTATCTCCCAAATGAACCATCCCAAAATCCCCTTGGACATAATCAAGAAAATAAATTCAATGGGGTGTAGCATGAAATGAAGCCCCTGAATCTAACACCCAAGAATCATCAACATTATCAAGGGAAAGAATCAAAACATCCTCATCAGATTTATTACTTACCACATTTTCCTCTTTATTTCCTTCCTTTGTGTCCCCTTTATTTTTTCGAGACTAGCAATCTTTCTTTAAATGACCTGGCTTACCACAATACCAACAATCCCTCTTGTCTCTAGATTGGGACCATTTGTCCTTTGATTTTCCTCGTGCCTTCCCACAACTTCCAAAATTGTTTCCTCTCCTAAATGTTCTGCCCCTACTTTCTACATTCAAAACACTGTTTGATGTGGATGTTCCACCTGAGCTTTTCCTATGAATTTCCTCGCTTAAAATAGCACAAACAACATCATCAAATTTCAATGTATTCGAACCAGAAACAAAATTGCTAACAATCATTACCAAGCTATTCTAGCTTTCAGGCAAATAACACAAAATCAAAAGAGCCCTAACTTCTTCATCAAATTTTACATTTATAGAAGTTAATTAACTGGTAACCATATTAAACTCATTTAAATGATCAACAACTAACCCACCTTCTACCATTTTCATATTAAATAAATGTTTCATAAGAAATATCTTATTCAAAGCAAAAGGATTTTCATATAACTTCGCCAGGGTTTCCATCAACTCTTGAGTTGTCTTTGTTGTTATAATATTGAATGTCATTGATTGTGTTAGGCATAAACGAATGGCTCCTAGTGCCTTTTTGTCTAGGAGATTCCAATCCTCATCACTCATTGTTGTCGGTTTCTTGGCTATTCCTTCCAAAGGCCTCCATAAATCCTTCTGATAGAGATAATCCTCCATCTGCATCTTCCATAACTGATAGTTTTTCCCATTGAATTTATCTACCTTCAATTTACCCTTGTCCAACATTGCTCCCACTTAACCGTGAGACTTTTCTACAGACGATAATCAAACACAACCCGATCTTATACCACTTGTTAGGGTTAGAAGGAAGATATCTAATAGTTAAATGCAGATTTGATCAATAAAAAAAGAAATAAAACACATAGAAAATTATAGCTAAAACAAGACAACACAGAGAATTTAACGCGGTTCACCCAATCTAGGCTACATCCACAAAACTGCAGCCATCCAATGATTTTATTATCTAGCGCAAAACATATTACATCTTTCTAATAATTCCCTACTGCAACCCCCATCCAAACTACTTATAACAAGCTTTTTAGAAGCTTCCAGAATTAGGATACATGAAGAGTGTGCAGTATAGCATGATCAATCGCCACATACCAACATAGCACTTACTAAAAATAGTAAGTGTATCAAAATCAGACCAATCCAATAGAGGACATCGAAAATGGGGACATTATAGTCTGCCCTTCCCAAAGATTGCTTGTCCTCAAGCAATGCCAGAAAAGCACTACAACCAACAATCAAAATCACACTAATACTAGAAATGATCCTAGGGTCCCAAATAAATCTAAGAGGTCTATAGCCCCATCTACTCAATTCCTTGTCTTGTGAGGTACCAACACACAAATCCTCCTAAAAAACTCCAGCAAGAAGAGTGGTAAAATACCGCAAAGACTCAATCCACTCCTCAAAAAATGTCCCTCAAGAGAACCAAATTGAAGTGCCACAAGAGTAAGCTCTAGTAAATCAACACTGGCTCTCTCATCCCAAATGGTAGCTACTCTAAAACCCAGTGTGAATCATGGGTTCCAAGTGAATCTCATAAAGGAACCATCATGCTAAAGTTGCATCACACTAAACATCATTGTCAACCCAATGTTCTTAGACTGCACTCTCTTATTCCAAATTATAGCAATCAATAAACCATCAACCAAAACAATGTATGCCCTCACCATGAAGTAACTATAGTAAGCATCACTCACCAAAATGGAAGAAAATAATGGGGGCACTATATCTAGAAAGGTACTCACAACCAGCTGCCTCAACTCAAAATCGATCTGATCATTGAGAAATGTCTACATAACCAACTCAAGAAAGTGTGGGCAGGAATAATAAATTTGTGATTCCACTAGATACATAGGAGAGGTAAGCAAGGAATAAGCTAAAGAATCATTCCCTAGTACCAAATAATCGCTGACACCCAAGCTCAATCAGGTACAACTCAACTACTGAACTGGAGGAACCATCCAACTCAACTATGGATCCCAAAATGAAATCTATGTAAACTAATCAAAAAGTGTGTTGGGGCACCAAGGTTGGAAGTAGTCCCACTAGTCCATTCTTGAGACAACACTTCACGACTAGAAACTATACTTGGGTCCCAAACCTTGTTATTTTCATCCAATGTAGTGTTGCAACTAGGAGTAGTATCATCATCCAACTCATAAAGTGCATTTTCATGTACCTTATCAGCTCCTATCTCAAACAAGGGATTGTCGAAAAGCAACTATTGACCACCCTCAAGAGCTAATTGTGAATTCAAATCAGCAAAGTTGCTAAGTCCTTGCTCATGTTCAACTATATGTAAAGTAAAATCTTATGTGTTCTCAAGAACAAGATCAAGACCAACATCATCATCAATGCCATCAACCTGCATAATTGTGGAGTAGAAATTGAAACAACTCCATAATAAAAATTAAATTCATCCCAATCAAGTTCTTTGTCAAATTGAGGTACCATCTCACCAAGATTCCATGTAGTAGAAGGCAGATTGTTTTGTTCTTTGTGCTTCTCTTGTGATGTCTCTCCAAATAAATCATTTACCAATTCATCATCATACATGCCAATGCAAATATCTCCATCCATCAACTAATCTTGAGAATCAAAACTCAAACCACTTTTGTCAACATCATTGCAATCATCATTGTTTGTTGTTTTGAAGGCCTCATCCATAGTGCCTCCAACAATACAATCTCCCAAAGGTGTGTTATTATTTTCAGCATTACCAAACCTGATACTAGTGTTCATAGGTACACTGGACAACTCTAAAGATGCATTAAAGGTTGTTTCCATGTCTTTTCCCTTTCTTTTGCTACACTCCACATGTGGCCCACCATGTGACAACCCTCTCAAAACCTCACTCTTACCCTCAGATTGAAATTTCAGCTCTAGCATCTAAAATTTTAGAGTAAACTCCCCCAAAGAGCGTAGCCACTGAATGCCCATAACTACATATGTGTCTCCTATGTTCATCACATAAAATTCCTCCTTAATTTCATGACCTCCCAACTGAACACTCAACTAAGGAACCATCTTGGTACACTGGATAGTAAATTCATTGGCTACCATAACTCTAAAACCACCAACTTCTTGTGTTGTGCCACTAAGCCCTCATCGATGAAGTTATTGGTAGCTCTTGTATCAATCAATATCACCATACACTGCACTTGTATCACACTGACTAATTCTCATGAAAACTATGAAGTTGGGATAGTGTCCCATCATGGTCCCACACCTTACCACTTTCTTTTGATGTCTTTTCACTCTCATTGTCTACGGAATTAGCTTGTTGGTCTGATTTTTCTAATTCACCTTCTTCATCAGATTGGTACTCTATTAGCAGTACCTTAGCCTTGGTTGAGCATTTGTGTTCCTTGGTGTAAGGTTCCTTGCATGTAAAGCACAATCCCTTTTTTTTATCTCATTCAAGTACTCACTATCTATCCTTGTGTAATTCTTCTTAGGTTGCTCCTACTCCTTGGTGTCAATTTTCTTGTATTTTTCCTTCTTGGGCAGCGAATCCTTGGACTAAAATTTATTCTTGAAGGTGGATGTTTCCATGTCTCTAGCCTTTTTTATGGCTTCTTGAAGGATAAGAGGGTTAAAAGCTTTGATCCAACCCCTTAATGGTTCAGAAAGTCCATATATGAACAACACTATAAGCCTTCTCTCAGAGATATCAATCACTAACACAGATAGCTTTTGGAAATCTACAATGTAAGAATCCACTGAGCCCCATTATTTTAGTTGAGCTAATTCCTTAAAGTGCAACTCAAGATCTTTCTTATCAAATATTTCAATTAATCTTCCAGGGAACACCCTATATGAAGTGATTTTTGCATGCCCCAAAGTTAGCATACCATTATACCATCACTCATGAGCAATTTCATCTAGGTGTATAGATGCATACTGAATGGACTCTAACTCTGGCATTGGGTTTAAAGTGAAGTAGGTATCGAGTTTCTATACCCACTCTCTCGCTGCCATCTTTCCGGACCCATCAAAATAAGGAAGTGTAAGCTTCCCCACTTTTCTTCGTAGCTCATTTGCTAGTCCCTATTCCCCCTTGTGTTAAAATGTTTCATTCTTAAATCAATGTAGTCTCTAAGAGATATGTCCATCTAAAATCCTAGCCCTACATCAAGCCAATCCTGTCTAAACTGGTCCTGTTGTTCCAAAAAAGTAAGCTCAGGATTAACAGGTGCTTCTACCCTCGGTGGAAATTTTGGCATAAGAGGCCTTGCCAAGGCTCCATGATTACCCACTCCTTTTTGTCGTACCCTATTTCATTGACCCATTTGGTCCATTCTCTTTATTAAATTTGTTAACCTGTCATTAGTCTCATGTGCCTATTGTGTTGGCCTACCTTGACCCCTAACCAAAGCATCAGGAAGAATCGTTAATTTGTTTAGAGGTTCCTCATTCCTCTCATTCCTTTCACCTTCACCTCCCCTATCTCCCATGTTTTTAGTGTTAGAGGACCCACTTGATGATGGTTTTGGACATCGCCTTTCCTCTAATGGTGACCAATGTTCCCTATACCCCTCTTCTTTTCTTCTACTTCTTTCTAAATATCTTCTTCCCCTATCACTCAAACTCATAGAAACTCCCACCCACTGGTTAGCAAAACTAATTTGGCTTTGATACTACTGTAATGATCAACCCCAAATATATTTTTTTCTTATTTTTCTCAATTGTTGTGTGAAAATTTGATATATTGATGCCCAATGATATATAAATAAATGCAAATGAAATATACAATAAACTTTATAGGAAATTAACATTCTTTTCCTTCAATATTCAAATTTCATTGATAGGAAAGTGCAGATTTTTACATTCATAGATATCAAAAAATAGAAATACTTTCAGAGCTATAACAAGAAGCCTAAGAACATATTTTTAATCCTCCAAGAGCCTCAAATTGAAACCAAAGATAAGGTACTAGTCTCCTTGATTATCTTGCTACCCAATATGCTACTAAAGTTCCCAATAACCATCAATTAGGTGCCAAACTCACACAAATTGCAAAACTAGATAATGTAGCAAAACAACTACAAATAGGACTCTCCAAAAAGCAACACATTGCATCAAGAATCGACCAATATTCACCATATTTTCCATCTACAAAATAGGTTGGAATTTGGCATAAATGGCGATCAGTAGCAGCCTTTACCAGCAATAGGCAAAAACTAAGTTCTCTCACCCACAAGACCATCCCCCCCTTAGAAGTTTGATTCTCTCTAAAAAATAAAATACTCATTCAAAAAATGCATACAAGTACTCATTAGAATTTCCATGAAACTTGTCTTTCAAGGGTTTAATACCAAGGTACAAATATGTCCCCTTATGACCCCTCAATAATAAAATATAAAGTTACTTTAATAAAGCTCACTTTTCGAAACATAAATCAAATATTTAAATTATTTAACCATAGTAACTTTATACCAATTGAATATGTGTTGTTGTAAAAAGTTTGACCCAGTCCCGCTTACCCTAATTGACTTACTATATCTAGAAATTACTAAAAATAGTAAGTAGTGCCAAGAAACTCAAGCTAGATAGAAACTGAGGTGCTCAAGAGGGCTCACCGAGTACTAAAGCGCAGAGCCAGACCCCCTACTAAAAATAACACTTACTAAAAATAGTAAGTGTATTAGAATCAAACCAATCTAACATAGGACATCGAAAATGGGGACATTACAAATTTACATCCTATTCCATTTGGAGAAAATATGGCAACATAACCCCTGTGAATTCAATATCTCCTCTCTCAACTCCTTAAGAAAAATCTTATATTTATAGGGATTACAATGCACAAATTAGATATTTCTAAATCAACTATCAAAACTCAACACAAAAATAGAAAATTTTTTCATGCACAACTCCACCTATAAAATCAACTTTCTAACTTGAGTCCTCATCAAAAAAAGAAATTTCAAGTTGTAACTCAAAAGAAAACATGAGAAAATTAGCAACAATTCAAAAATCAATGCTATGGAAAAATCAAAGGTTGAGACACCTTCAATTTCCTAACATTCTCCCACCTGTCAAACACCTTTGAAGAGCCCATGAAAGTAACATGATTTAACTGCTAAGATTCAACCAATGAAAACTCATCATCATATCCATAAATGCAATCACGAGAATCTCAAACAATGCTATCATGCTCCAACCAAGACACCTACAACAACATCTAAGATTTCCACCATCTTAGGCAACAGTTCCTTCCATCCTCCAAGGAAAGGAACAAGCCATGGTGTATATACACCAGTACAAAGAACACAAGCATAAGATCCAATTGATAGCAAAGGCTACAAAATATTGCCACCACTCCACTGTGCTCATAAGCTATATAGAAGCATCAACAACATCAACTTCAAAGCTCGTAACCCGAACACAATCATGAAGTCATCCTCCAAAAAAGAAGATAGAACATCAATTAGAACAACCAGGAAACTGACTGCTCCCATGTAACTGACTAACCCACGCGATTGAAAATAGCATGCACAACAAGTGCCAATCCATCCAATCACCCATACCTCAAAGGTATCCACATCAAAAAATGCATGCCACCTACATAGCCAACCCATCAACTACAAATACAAGCTCCATGTGCCAACCAGTCAAAGAAGACCAAACACATCCAGGAACTCCCACTGCATGGGTAATGCTGAATTTGAAAAGATAAAAGGTACAATGAGTCTACCAATCACAACACATAGAAAGTGTAGCCATGTAATACCAAGGACCATCCACAATGATCTGCAAATCCTACAACCAACTATTGCAAGAAACAACTCTCTCAACAATATTCCACATCTCTCCCATGTTCTCCATATCTAGGAAAAGAATAAGATACAAGAACCTCCATGTCATCACCCAAGTGATAACACATGACCACAAACTAGTAATCATCATAGCTCCACATAAAAATATCACATCTAAAGTCATATGAATCCAGACATGCAAGAAGAAGAACCATACTACAGAGAAAAATATGCAAATCATAAACATGTAGCATGCCCTTCTACATACACCTCTAAGTGCCAACTGTGTCAAGTAAGATCTCCTTCACAACCCCAAGATAAAATCCATAACAATGCCCAAACCTGTTCAACCTCAAGAGATCAAACATAACATATTATGCATCATGTATCTACATGGATGTAAATTTCTCAAAGAAGATCAAATTACTCCATTTCCCATCTCAGGAAATCATCCCACTACCATCCCCTACAATCATCATAAATGAAAATGAAAACCCAAGGAGATAACCATGCTATCCATATCTCATAATGAATCCTCCAAAACCATCTAATAGTAGCTCAAGATCCATCTTTATGAAAGAAAGCATAAAGCACCTGAGAGAAATAATGGGCAATACCTCTCAAGTGATAAGCTGTTGAGTAGACCAAGAGTGGGGAATGAGAATGGTCCTCCAAGATATGCAATCCATCATGACTCCTCCAAGAGCAATCTCCTCATAGATCTTTGTTGAACTTGTGTTCAACCAAGGTGTAGGCTTCTCAGACTTTTGTTGAAATCTCATCAAGAGTAACCATCTCAACAACACTTCTCTCATCTCAAGAGAAATACAACCTCACCTCATTCTCCATGTATCCATAAGAACTAGCAAATAATCATCTCATCCTAAACTCCAAATGCATCACTACACTATCACAAAGTTCTTAAGTATATGACCAATGCACTCAAAACATAGAGAATCACCAAACCACTATCAAAGCTCCAATCATCTGAATCAAGAACTTATCATGACATCATGATCTTACCATCCCCCTAAAGAGATCCCATGCTCCAAGTGAACATACCATGGCCTCAAGAGCAATGCATCATGCCAAAACTCCAATCTAGAATCAAGAGTATATCATGACATAATAGCAATATACTCTAAACCAACATTACCTATCAAGCACCACCAACACCTCAACCCAAAGACCACAAGAGTCCTCCAAGGATTTGAGATGCTAAACATCCTCAAATAGTTTTCATATGCAAATGTGAAGAAATCCTTCTACAACAATAGGATCTAAGAGTCCCTTTGAAACATCTACATCACTAAAGAAGATCATTCACCACATAGTGATGAATACACAATCACTGTTAAAACTCCCACTGAATCGTGGTACTGAGCTTGCCAAGCACATGACACACCATCTCCCAAATCTGAAAATCGTTCAAGTCCACACACATACAAGTGTATTGTTGATCACACCAAGTGAAACTAAGATCTCCAAATGAAGGAAATACACCATGCTACAAGACTCCAACATTGACTATCTAGGTACTCTTGTATCATCCATCCTCTCATCTCAAAGAAACTACACCAATGCACAAGTGACCACAGACAAGGCTAGCTAAAAAGTCTAAATCAACACAGAATCAAACCTCTTGGATATAAATTGTCCACTTCCAAGTCATATATGCAATCATGTAGGTAAAGACAGCCCACAACATTGCACAACCCATAGATCTAATCAATGTATCATGCAAACCCACTATCACACTGGAAATTGAAAATCTAAGATTTGAAAGAGAATAACCATGTAGACAACATGACTCAAGCACCAAATCCAACTTAGATCCAATTTGTCAATCATGTCCACAATGAGCACCATAATTAAGGAATCCACCAAGCATCACCACAGAAATGTTGAGTGACTAATCATGTACCAACACTCCCATTCAAAGAAAGCATATCACCTCCTCACACCATGCATGAAGCATGCATGCAAAATTGTAACTATCTCATCTAGTAACACCCCACAAACTAGAGTCTAGAAAATATCTTAACTGCAGCTCCACAAAACCACAAGTTTTCCTTAACCATCTAAAACCTACAAAACCACTATGTTTAAAAAACACCCATGTGCATCCACACCTACTTCACATCTGGAAGACTCAAAATTTTGAAACAAAAACACCATAACGGTTAAACCAAAATAATGGATTATCATAGATGAGCATAATCATATATTTTTAGGAAAATCTATAAAACCCTCAGATCCAAGGAACATGAATTTGAGACATGCAAGTAAAAGGTATCCATAAAAGGAAAAATCAATTAGGAACTCTAGGCCCATTTCAATCTAACTCCACAACCACCAACATGCACATGCATTTGAGGGAGACAAGCTATTGCAGAAGCTTCCAAATCATCCAATGATCAACTCCATATCATACACTAATAGAATTTGACAAATAAATGACTATGTGACTAACACTTTTAGTCACAACAACTAAAGATGACTAAATTCTACTCATTTTTTGTAACAAAACTATAAATGACTAATTTGATCATTGGGTAAAAAATGACTAGTCACGCAAATAAAAATGACTAAATAATTAGTCACACAAATAAAAATTAGACAATATGATATTAAAGTGGATAAATAAAAACAAAATGAATTGAGGGAGTGTAACTTCCTTCAATCCAAATCATAAGATTCATCATCTTCACAAAGATGAAATGGTGGGCTCTAGGTCTCAATTTGGCTTTGTTACTCCTGAGGTTACTTTTGCATTGTTTTTGAACAATATAGCTAGGAAGCATAAGGAGTGTTATTGGGTTCTCAACTTGCAACTAAAGAATGCTCAAAGGAATAAGCTCCATCAGAAGGCATCTTTTGCTTCAGGACACTGTCCTAATGATTTTTCCTTCAAGAAAAATGTTCAAAGCAAGGTGGAGAAAAAGTGGGTTTGTAAAGAATCTATGTTCAAGGGTCTTGCTCAACCTATGGGGTCTAAGTGTTATGTTACATTTCTAGAGGCTTTGTTGCAGTCTCAAACTTAGGACCTACAAACCCTTGCTCATATTGGTAAGTTTTGGAACTTTTCTCCTAAAATAGACCTTTTACAACAATGGATTTTTGATGAATGGGAGGGGTCTACTCAAGTGTTTTATCTTGATAAGGTAGAAGGGTTTTTTGTTGTTCTTTTCAAATCTAAGGAAGCTAGTAATTTTTCTCACCCAACCAAATCTTGGTTTTGTGAGGGACATGGTCTTTTCACTCTTCTATGGTCTCCAAATTTCAATCCTTCCCTTTATTCTGTAAAGTTTATTCCCTTTTGGGTTTAGTTGCAAGGCCTTCCTTTGAAATACAAAGAAATAAATCTTATTGAAATCCTGGGAAATCATTTAGGAATTTTTCTCAAACAATATTTAGATTTTTTCTCTATTCCTTCACACCTAGTAAGGGTTTGTGTTCTTCTGGATGTTTTAAAAGCCATTCCTTCACAATTGTTAATAAATTCAAAGAACGGGGTTTGGAAACAGTCAGTGGTTATTGAACATCCAAAGGAAATATGTTCTCATTTCCATTTCCCAATTCATCCACTTGTTTCTTGAAAAGGGGTTAATGGTGGGTATTCAAAAGAGGTATCATGTGTTGATCTAGATTTGGTTCCTAAATATTTTGCACCAATAGAAATTGCAAAATCTATTTCCTTGGTTGTTAAGAGTTCATCTTGTAATGATTTTGACATGGTTTATGATTCAGTCTCAACATTAAAAGATTGTTAGTCTATTGTTACACTTGGAGGTTCTTTCAGTACAATGGGTAATTTAGATCTACAAGTGCACAAATTGGCTCGTTCAAAGCGCATAGAGTTTGGTTTAGGAAATCATGGTAATAGTATTCAGTCAACTTCTACCATTGGATCTGATGTTTGTATTTCTTTCTCAAATGTGTCCTGCATGAAAAATCATGTATTTACTATTACATTCTCAAAAGAATGGATGAGTACATATCAAATTGGTCTTGGAAACTTTCATAGTTCGTTATATCTCTATTCACCTGATGTGCATTATGTCACAATGAAAGAAATTCATCATATATCAAGGCTCATTATCTTTGGAGATTGTGTTTCTGCATATGAAAATAATGATATGCCCATTCAACCTCAAATGGATGGTCAAATTTTGAGGCCAGGGGCTCTCTGTGAGGTTTTAAATGATAATGGTTTTGATCAATCAGTTTCTAATGGGGATATGGAAAGTTTTTTTGATTATTCCTTATTGTTAGTTGCAGATCAAATTTTTGATGAGATTTCATTAGAAGTGTTGGGAGAGGAAGGAATTTTTGAAATTCCACAAACTTTATCTATATTGAAAACTCCTCTGTCACCTACTGCTAACAAAAAATTTATGTAAAAAGGGGTTGAAATTCATTGGCAACTAAATTGCGGGAGGAAATTGAGGCTGGTACACAAACTACTTTGAATGTTACATTGGCTAGGTTTGACAAACAAAAAATACCAAGGAGAGCATGTTGCTCTCCCAAGGTGTAATGCACATCATTTCTTGGAAAAGAGCTCAAATAAATCATCAATTGGATGCTTGTGGAACATATGTAGTTATTCTTCAAGAAACCAAAACTTATACTGAAATTTTTGATAGAATGTGCGAAAATTGGTCTAGATGGAAACTCGTTCATTGTCTAGTGCAAGGTGCTTCAGGAGTTCTTTTAACATTATGGAATGCTAAAACTGTTTTCATTGACAATGTGAAAAATGAGAGCAATTGGAAGCTTATGCAAGTTAAGCATTATGACCTTTCTTTCTGGTTAATTAATGTTTATGGTCCAACAAGTACTGCTGCTAAGAACTTCTTTGGGATAAATTAAAGAAAATCATGGATCAGTTGGGTCAAGAAAAAGTTATCATAGTAGGTGATTTTAATGCAATTGTTTCCCTAACTAAAAAACAAGGAGGTATATTTCCACCATCAATAGTAATGAAAGACTTTCAAAATTTCATAAAAGATAATGCATTAGTAGATGTTATGCCAGAAAATGGGAAGTTTACATGGACAAATAGATGGAAATATTTTCTTCAGATAGCAGAAAGATTAGATAGGTTTCTTGTCTCTCCAAATTGGTTGGTTGCAGATTTTATCTTTTCTTCTTCGATTCTAACACTTAATGCATCAAATCACTTTTTCATTTCTTTGAATATTGCTCAAAATGCTTTACAGTCAAAATGTAAGTCCTCATTTAAATTTGAATCTATGTGGTTTAGACATCAGTATTTTATTCATCGGCTCAAGAAATGGTGGTTATCAACACCATTTGTTAAAGGTTTAAGAATGTTTCAGTTCTATAAGAAGTTAGAGTATATGAAGCTACAAATTAAAGACTGGAATCTCTCAGTGTTTAAGAAAATTTTTGTGTAGAAGGATTTGGTCTACAAGTAGTTGTCAAATGTAAATGAAAAAATAATTTCTCAAGGTATGAACAATGAAGTTTTGATAAACAAAAACAATTGCAAGGAGAATGGTGTGAATTATTATTGAGGGAAGAAGTTTATTGGCGTCAAAAATCTAGGGAGCTTTGGCTTAAGGATGGTGATAGAAACACAAAAAAAATTCATATCTCAGCTCAAATTAAGCATGTTAAGAATTCAATTTTTTCTATACATGATAATGAAACAGGAGTATTACTTACTAAGGAAGCTGATATCCAGAAAGAAGGGATTAATTTTTTTTCTCAATTGCTTTCAGCTAATCAAGCCTCTTCTTCACATTCTGATAAAGATAGGGAAGAACTTTTGGAATCGATTCCTAAATTGATTCGGAAAGAAGATAATGATAAAATTTTAACTCCTTTTACTTTAGCGGAAGTAAAGGTTGTTGGTTTTTCTTTATCAACAGATAAAGCACCAGGGCCAGATGGTTTTACAACAATATTTTTTCAAAAATGGGAATTCATTTCAATTGATCTTTTAAGAGAAATGGAGGAATCAAGAATGTCTAAGGGAATGCTTAAGCAATTTAATGTCATGCATATTGCAATCTTGCCAAAAATAGACTCTCCAAAAACATTTTTAGATTTTAAGCCTATATCTCTTTGTAATACTATATACAAAATTTTCACTAAGGCTATGTATCTTAGATTACATCCTTTTATCTCTAGTCTTATTTTTTAAGAGCAAGGTGGATTTATGCGAGAAAGAGAGACTGTTGAAAGTGCTTTAGTAGCACATGAAGCACTTCATTCTATTGCAACAAACAAGATATCGGCAATGGTTGTTAAACTTGATATGTTGAAAGCATATGATAGGGTTGATTGGCAGTTTCTCATTCAAGTTTTGAAAAAAATGGTTTTAGTCACAAATGGTGCAAATGGGTGCTCTCTTGTCTATCTACTGCTAAGTTCTCTGTGATTATAAATGGTTCACCAGTGGGTTTTTTTAGTTCCACACAAGGTGTTCCACAAAGAGATTCTCTTTTGCTTTTTTTATTCATCATTCTTGAAGAAGCATTGAGTAGAGTCGTTTCTAAGTATCATGACCAAGGCTTGTTGTAGGGTATAGTTATTCCAAGTAAAAATATTACTATCACACACTCTTTATTTGTTGATGATACTTTTCTTTTTGGAAAAGCAAAATTAGGAGAAGCAAAGCAAATTAAAGTTGTGTTAGATATGTACACTCATACTTCTGGACAAAAAATAAATGAAACTAAATCTAATATTTATCTTTTCAACACAAAGGCATCAATTTCAAGAATTATTGTAAAGACTCTTGGTTTTCAAGAAGCAGATTTTCCTAGTAAGTATTTGGGAATTCCCTTTTTTATTGGGTAAAATAAAATTTCTTATTGGCATATTGGCATAAAATAATTCAAAGTATTCAAGCAAAAATCAGTTCTTGGAAAGGAAGATGGATGTCTTTTTCAGGAAAAAATTTAATGGAAAAATCAATTTTATCCTCACCCCTAAATTACTTTTTGTCTATACTGAAAGCTCCCAAATCAATTGTGGCACAAATTGAAAAATTGATTCAAAATTTCTTATGGTCTAGAAATATGGATAATACAAAGAAGGTGCCTTTAATATCCTTAGAAAAGATTTGTATGGATAAGCTAAAAGGAGGAGCAGGGTTGCACAATATTGCAACAAGGAATCTCTCATTGGGTGCTAAGTTAGTTTGGCATATGTACACACAGCCAAATAAGAAATGGTGCAAGGTCATTCAAGCAAAATATTTAGATAATCTTAATCCCACTAGAATTCTCACCGTGTTAAATCCTCCTTCAGGCTCACAAATGTGGAATTTTTTAATTTCATGCACATAAAATATATAGTTTCACATCTAACTTGGGAGGTTAACAATGGTGAGGAAGCCTTATTCTGGAAAGATTCTTGGAATGGTCTCCTGCCAATCAATTCTATTCTTGATTTTCAACATACAAAAAATCTATTAACTTCTCAGTGGGGTGATAAGGTTATTATATAGATCAGGGTGATATATTAGCTCAAAGGGTTACTTGGAAGGACTTTTCAAGTTGCAATATTTCACATACACATAAAGGGTTGTTAAAGAAAATCTTGGATAAAATATTAGTGTACTTATCAAATGAAACTGATAAGTTAATGTGGGCATTCTCTAAAATGGGTCAATATTCAATCAAGATGGTTACAAAGCAATTTCACAAAATGAAATGCAGATTGGAAACCAAATTAAGGGCTTACACATTTTGTTGGAATTCTATGGTTTTGCCTAAAGTAGGCTATTTTGCATGGCTTGCAATTAAGAACAATATTTTGATGAGTGATAAATTATCCAAATTAGGAATTGTAGATCCATTTCAATGTGTATTGTGTGAGCAAAATTACAAAGACACAAATCATCTCTTTTTGAATTGTGAGGTTTCCTAAACATGCTAGTCTTTTGTACTGAGTAAAATGAACTGGTGTTCTCCTTTATCAAATAAATTGTGGGATATTTTCTCAAGCTGGCCATGTTTATTTAACAAATCTTTCTTTGCTTGCATTTGGAGAATCATTCCAACAATGGTTGTTTGGGAAATATGGTGGGCCAAAAATAAATGCATATTTAGGAAAGAGAAATGTGTTATTAATAATTTGTTGGTTGGGTTAGAAATCTCTATATCTAAGGTGGTGAACAATTATGTGTATACATCAAAAAGAGTAGATTCTGCATTTACGGATTGGGACTAAACATTACTCCGTCAGTGGCCTCATATTTCTTTGTCATTCAAAGGAAGCAAACTCCAATTGCCTCAGACTGAGGTAGACAGGGCAAAGGTAATTTGGAAACCACCTCCTAAAGGTCTGTATAAACTAAATTTTGATGGATCTAGTAGAGGTAACCCGGGTGAAGTTGGTGCAGGGGTGGCCATTAGAGATCATAAAAGGTAGAGTTTTAATAGCAAAACCAATCAAGATTTCAAATGTCACGAATAATGTAGTTGAAGCCAATGCACTTTTGTATGGGTTAAAAATGGAAAGTTTGTTAAAAATTCCAAATTTACAAATTGAAGGAAACTCTCTAATAATATTAAATGCTTGTAAAGAACATAAAATACTTAATTGGCATATTCAATATATCCTGAAGCAAGTATGGGATTTTCTGGATAAACTTAGCAAGTATCATGTTTTTGATATATATAGAGAAGGTAATGGTCTGGTAAAATATTTGGGAAACCTTGGATCAGAACAAGAGGAAGAAATAATAACACATGTAATAGACTGGAAAAACACAAATAAATCTCTATGTAATATTGTAAGCAATGAAGGTGACTTGTAGGGCATCACAATGGCGAGTACTTATTTCATATTATTCCATTATGCTTATCACTGTTTTCTTGAATAATATCATGGTTATATGTTGTCAATAAAAGTTTACGAGTCAAAGATTCTTGATCTCATAATGAGGATATACAATGGGAATACTTCATATTACAATATGTAATTTGGAAAGAAAAGTGTAAACAGAGGAATAGTTCATATTACAATATGTAATTTGGCAAGAAAAGTGGAAACAAAAGATTGTGTTAAGACTCCAAGTACAAAATCATGAGGGGCATTGTTACACACTTGGCAGAAAAATACTCTTTGAGAACAAAGTGAGTGTTGGTAAGCAATTCAAATTGTGTTTGACGTGTAAAAGAAAACAATTGGCAAAGGATTTTGTGAGAATAAAGAGTCATTTGGTAAATGACTCATTTCATTCCTTATGTGTAAAGCTAGGAGATGCTAATTGGTTGAGAAGCAATCGACAAGTGGCAAAAGTATAGACAGATGTTTTAGTAAACACAGATGTGTAGATACATTAATACATGTCAAGCAGTGTAGATAATTTGGCAAGTGAATCAACTTGCTAATATGTAGAAAATGTATAAATAGATGTGATGTTTTAGGAATAATAGTTGTGAGGATACATAAATGATAAACACATGTCAAAAAGTATAGATAATGAAGATAACCTTGCTTAAATCGCATGTGATAAGGAGTGGGTTAGTTTACATGACATCAATTAGGTACAATGGGTATCAGCCCGCATCATAACTTGTTAAGATGTGAGAGATTGATTGTACACAGAGGTACCAGTGATAGTAAAGATCAGCTTGTGTGGATTCTCTGGAAAAAAGATGTGTTTCAGGTGGCTCGAGTGAAGCTAAGGCTCAAAACGCTTCTTCCAGGGAACAGATTAAAGCATACAGAATATGCTTTGGAAGTACTCCTCATGGCTATAAAAACTATGAGTAGATCCTCATGATGCAAGAATCGACCTATTTTCAACTAATATTTTGTGTCTTGTGTAGGCTAGACGTGTCAAAATATTTGGATCATCTCATTGATTCAAAATGTGAACAAGGAGTGTAATTTACTCATAATCTATACCATCGGCTACAAAATGTCTAGGAAATTTAGAAGAGGCATATCTAAATTTAGTGAATGTTTATGTAGAGGTAACATTTTTCTAAGTGTGGTTCAAATTTAGATAGCAACTTTCAAAGGAGTGCCTTGTAATAATTACATTGTGATAAGAGTACATTTTGTACAAGTTTTGACAAGATATTTTCTAAAAGCCATTTTTAGCTAAGATATGGGAAATATATTTGAAGGAATGGTTATCAAATTCACAATAAAAAAAAATTCAATGCAAAGGGCTTGGAGACTAAAGTTTGTGAATTCATAGAATACTTCCAGTAGTGGTGAGATTAGAGTTCCAAAATTATTATGTGAAGTGCAAAAGAAGAAAAATGGAGTTTTATCCAAGAAATTACAGGGTATACATTGTGATCAACAAATGTGAGCTGTCAATCACTGAGGAAATAGGTGATGTTGAGCTTCAACTTGTTTTTAAAGGGCACCGTGGAACATTTATCAAGCATATTAAGAGGGTTATTGGTGAAGAAATCATGGAGCTAGAGGTAAAGAGAGTAATCTACCCATCCCAATTTCTCTTTGTGTTCGTATCCAATTTACTGGACTTGCTTTAGGATGTTAAGCTTGTGGAATTGATAAGTAATAAATTTTTAAATGAAGAATTCTTTCCAAATAGAGCTCTATCCAAAGCTTTTCAAAGATATGATCTCTGGAAGGGACAGGGTTATGTTGGAGGTTTGTTTCCTAGGAACTTTTGTTGCATTGAACAACATTCCCTAAGTCATTTGTAGCAATAAACAAATCACTTTCTCAAAAAAATTCAAGTCTCGTGTTGATTTCTCTTAGAATGTATGCTTCTGAGTTTGATGTTGAATTAGTAGAAAAAGTTAAGGTTACTGTGCAAGCTATCATGGTGCTACTGGTTCATGTTCATGATCCACCTCTGCTACGTCAAATGTCTAAGATAAAAGATGAAAATAGCACCCACCTCCTGGTCATTGCTCAAATGGTTGTGGAAGAACAAGTTCAATAGGTAAATTTTCTTGGGAACAGAGGGTTTAATCTTAATGTTGCTCCAAAAATCCATCCTAAAGAAGACATAATGGTTGAAGAACAGGCAGAAAATGATATCCTTGTAATGATGGAGGAATAGTTTGTTCGATGGTGGTCAATTTTTTTCCAATTTTGTAAAAGATATGAAGGGATTTTGCTACAAGATCTATTATGCAAAATATAAATGAAGGGATTTTGCTTGAAGCTCTATTTGGAAAAACATATCTGTAGGAATTTCGCTCGAAGATGGAAACAGTCAACTGAAGGTGTAGTGTGCTTGAAGAAGGAATGTGTTGGCTCAAGAGGTTTTTTGCTCAAAGATGGAATGTGTTGATGGACAATGTCAATTCAAGTAGTCTTCTGATAAAAACTTACAATTTTTCAAGATACAAAACTTATTGTAGTATATGTAACTAAAGGAAAAGGATAATATTGGTATGCACTATGAAAGGAAATATAGTGTTGTGGATACAAGGTATTTGCAGTATATGTAATCAAATGAAGCTATTGATATGGATCTGTATTAGAATATGAGTATAAATAGGGGAGGACTATAGTCTGATGTCAAATGATTATGTAAATTTTTTGTTATATCAATATAAATATATATAGGCATTAGCCTTTTATATATATATATATTATATAATATTATATTATAATATATGTAATATAATATAATATAATATTATATTATAATATATTTAAAATTTAGAGATTTAATTTTGAAATCCTAATGCATTTGAAATCAAATTCAAATGAAAAAAAAAGCCAGCAAAGGAGATTAAAAAAAGTGGGCAAAGGAGATTAAAAAAAAGCGGGCAAAGAGCCTTATTTTGAAGACACACATAAAAAACTATGAAGGAAAAATAGCTCAGCGGCTATGGCGAAGCAGGGGAAGGGTTGTTCCAATTTGGAGGAGCTGAAACCAGTAGTGGCAGGGATAGCAACAAACAAACGACGACATGAGGTAAAGGATGTCATAACGTTAAAACCTAAATGTGCTCATTATTAGAATCTTGGCCGTAATTTTCATTTTAATAAACATACTCTAAAACCCTTGTTGAAACCTTTTTTTCAAGCTATAGCTTGCATGAAAGGTGAATACTAGTGAGGAAGAGTTTGGAGGAGCAAGGCTTAACAGATCATTGTAAGCATTGGACTTTTGTTCTCTTATATCTAACAATCCCAGTTTGGTATTTAGGTGCTATAATTCTATTTCTGGAAGATTAGAGCAATCCACAGGTCACTGCTCATACAGTTTCAAGTTAACCTTGGCAACCTTTGTATTCCCCATCTATCACTCTTTCTCAATCTAGGATCATCCACTAGGATCCATCTGTTAGTGGGGTTTGGTCAATAAGCTATTAGTCATCCATCCATGGGTGGTCAACACCTTCCTACCTTCATCCATCACACAACCATTGAACTCTAGGATTTAGGTTGGTGGTCTAACATCCATTAGGACTTTAGAGGGTCTATTACAATAAAATTTAGCAAATCTCCATTACTGGGGACTTGATCATTCTTTAGTCTCATTTAGAATTTGAATCTTGGTTTTCATTGAATCCTAAATTATGTGAGCTTTCAGGATTTTGGATACTAAAAGTCATGTTCTATAAACCTGGTGATCTTTAATTAGCACATATATTCCACAACTGATTTACCAACATGATTCTTAAATTGAATGAAACGACTCCATTGATTATGTGTATTGATTCCACAATATTTTCTTAAGTAAAAAAAATAATTTTATGTTTAATGAACAAGTCAATTTGGAGTGACAATTAAGTTCCTCAATGTTATATATTCAGAAAATCTTTGTTCCTCCTAGGATATTGCATTTGTAATTCTAACTAGTGATTTTTGTGTTGATCACATTGAACGTTTTTTCAATTTTAATTTGTACACCACCCTCAAATTAGTTTTCCTATTCTAACCTTCCATTTTGTGCACATGTAATGTAGGAGGCTTGGAACAGATTCGATTCAGAAGAGCTCTTCTAGAGATGTAGTGTAAGAGTTTTAAGCAAGGTTCTAGAGGTCAGGTTCATAGTAGCTTGATGCAAAACTTCAACTCATCTTTTAGAAGTACCATGTGCGTATCATTGAATTTATTTTCTTTCCCCAAGAAAGATTTAGGAACAACTTTTGAATCATGTTCATGTTCAGTAGTCAGAAAGCATAAAGAATGTTATGGGTTCTTCTATTGTCTTAGTTCTGTAATGTTGTGGGCTTCAACTCTTGTCTTCAGTTGGATAGGTCATGCATTGATACAAAGTGATTATCTATTTTTAATGCTTTTTTAAATTTTTCAACAGCTCATCAACTCTTGTCTTCAGTTGGATGAGTCATGTATTGATACATAGTGATTTTCTATTTTTATGCTTTTTAAAAAAATTTCAATTTTTCAATAAATGTTGTAAAACACTCAATGAGACAAGTTGCCAGTGAGGCACATAATTTATATGTATGATACACATCAATTCTATATATGATACACATCAATTCTATACATTTATGTGTATGCTATAAATATATGTATGAGGCACATCAATTCTTCAATTATATTTGTTCAAGCATTTTAGTTTTCATTTCATGGTGTTGACATTGGTATATCTATGATACTTGAAGTTGTTATGCATAAATTTGTGAAGATTAATCAAATTAGATTTGATTTGTAACTTGAATAATTGATTCACCCAAATAAATGACTAACATGACTAAAATAAATGACTACCATGACCAAGTAAATGACTACAATGACTAAATATATGACTACCATGACTAAAATAAATGACTACAATGACCAAATAAATGACTACAATGGCCAAATAAATGACTACAATGATTAAATATATGACTACCATGACTAAAATAAATGCCTACAATGACTAAATAAATGACTACCGTGACTAAATAAATGACTACTATGAATAAATAAACAATTACAATGACTAAATAAATGACAATCATGACTAAATAAATGACCAGTTAATAACAATCAATGACTAAATTAAGGACTAAATATACTACCAAATTGATCAATCAAAGCAACCAATAAATGACTAAAAATGGTTTAGTCATGAATTTGGTCATGTTATAAATGACTGGCAATAAACTACTAATGATCACGTGACCAAACTAATGGTCATGTGACCAATTTTTAATAGTTTTTTTAGTCATTTATTGTTGTTTTTCTACTAGTGATATATGTAATTGGGGTAACAAAAAACAATGCCTTCCAATACCAAGAAAAAACACCCAGCATAAGCACATTACTCCATAGCTGAAAATAACCCCTCCATATCACCAAGGAGCTCTATCATAGACACCCAATATGAAAGCTTTGTTGCAACACAACCACAAAGCATAAAAAATGCACCCCATGCATTAGGATTATTCCTCTATCAACTAGGAGCTTCAGATCAGATCATTTCAATATGACCAACTCCATTTTCTTTGTCTTCACCATCTTTCAAGCTACATGTTGTCTCCTGAGACTAAAACAAAAAAGAAAAAATTTCCACTCACCAAAGGATCAATCTTCAGTCGATTCTTTCAAATTTCCCTCAAGCTTTCCAGGCTAAGAAATCTTCACAAAAGGAATACCTAGAACCAAAAATACCAAGAATTCTCACATGCATTAGCTTCCAAGCACATGCACGCCACATACGAGTCCATGCAAGTACATGCAACTCACAAACCTGCACATGTGAGCAAAAAGAAATCCCAAAAGAAAGCTTTGATACCAATTGAAGGGGAAATTGATTCATCCCAAAATGAACATCTGAAATTAGTAGGTGCCTTCGATAAGCTATGTTTCTTTAGAGAACCTCAAAAGTATGTACTACTATGCCATAAAGCAGAATTAGACATAATTTATTTCCCACCATTATTCCTTAGAGGAAAGTTCATACAATTTTAGATATTACAAGATCAACCAGTCTCAACAACATACATTAAATAGATTAAATAAATAGGATCATTAAACATGAAAGATAGAACACACGACATGAACACAAAGATTTATGTGGGGAAAACCCTTTTGGGTAAAAATCCCCACACTCCAAAAGCATAGATCCATTGTATTATTCAGCAACCAAATACATAGTTACAGTATAATTGTAGGCTCTAAGCCTTTACATGGAGATTTGCATCCTATTCCATATGGAGAAAATCCGACAGCATAACCCCTATGAATTCAATATCTCCTCTCTCAAATCCTCAAGCAAAATCTCATATTTATAGAGATTGCAATGCACAAATTAGACATTTTAAAATCAATTGTCAAAACTCAAAATGGAAATAGAAAATGCCTCCATGCACAACTCCACCTGTAAAATCAGCTTTCCAACTTGACTCATTAGAAAAAGAGACTATAAGTTGTAACTCAAAAGACAACGTGAGAAAATTAGCAACAATTAAAAAATCAAAGGTTGAGACACCTTCATTTTCCTAACAAAGAACCATTTTAAAAATCTTCCAAATATAGCATATAGAAATAATCCTTAATATGCTTCCACATAGTTTGATAAAATTCAACAGGAAGACCATCAAAGCTAGGACTTTTATTTGGTTTCATAGAAAACAAAGCATGTTCAATTTCCTCCAAAGAGAGGATTTGATCCAAGTATTTTATACAACTTGGATTAATCATATTTGGAATAAATTCTTGTATGCTATCCTCCAATGCATATTGGATATCAGTCCAGTTAGTTTCTTCTCTAAACAACCTTTCATAAAATCTATGAAATAGATTAATAATTTCTACCTGATTAGCATGGTGTCCACTTTCATCCCTTATAGCTTCAATTTTCTCTTTTTTATGCTTCTAGTTAAGATGATTAAATAAATATTTAGATCCCTTGTTCCCTTCCTTGATCCATTGAATCCTAGCTCTAATTTTGGCACCATGTCCTCTATAATGGTCAAGTTTATGCAACTGAGCTTTCGTAACAACAATATGTTTATGAAGATTTTCATATGAGAATCAGGGTTAAGTTTAGTTCTAGCAAATTCTAACTATCCTTGGAGATATTTTTCATTGCATTTACGTTTCCAAGCCATTCTTCTTCTTAATGAACAAAGAAACTCAATACATTGTGATATAGCAGAAATCCACCATCTCACCCATGAGTCTCCTTCAAGAGGTTTAGGTATATAGTTCCAAATCCAACCTAAGGATGAAACACATTCTTTATTTTTAAGATGAGAAATGTTTTCTTAAAAGTTTGTTTTGTTAAAAATGGTGCATCTACACTTACAAAAAATTGACAAGAAAAGGAAGATAGTGAAGAGCAAGAACGGGAGAAGCGAGGGTAGTCCAAAAATGAAAACAAATATATGATGGAATTATCTATCATAGTAAAAAAGGATGCAATAATATTGGTGGAAATTGTTGTAATTAGAAGATTTATCAAAGTGAAACCTTCAAGATTTACAATCTAAGAATGGGTGGTGACTCACTAGAAATATGGCCTGGTGATTAATTTCCTTCCAAAAGGTTTCTTCACTGTTGTATTTGACAATCAAGAAGAAATGGAAAACATATTAGAGAGGGAATGGATGCTAAAATAATTCACATCTCTATTTGCAGTGATGGGTGCCAAACTTCAACTATTTTGAAACTACACCAATGGAAGGGTCGACCTAGTTAAGACTATATAATCTACCCTTTGAGTACTAGTCAAGTGTATGTTTAGCAAAGATTAGGGATAGTATTGGGAAAACCTTAGAGGTAGATATGAGAAATGGTGAAACCCTAACATACGAGCAAATCAAAATTATTGAGATTAAAAATATTTTGACCATTGTCAAGCTAATTACCAATACGAGAATGTGGTGCCAAGAGATAGAAATTGAAATACCCAAATTTGTTTGCCTAAGGTGCAAAAGTTGTAATCATTTTTGAAGATTCCTATCGTCAGGCCCTTGAAGATAAGAAAGTGTATAAGCATAAAATTGCACCCCTCACAATTTCACATACATTCTTGCATCTACTTTAGTGTCCACTCCCTTAGCATCTTGAGTAGGCTCATTTTAGCCCTTGCATCATCCTTTTCCCTTCTCAAGATGCTCCACCACCCCTTTTCAATAGCTACCCTCACGTGTCAACTTCGCATCAGAATTTTTTCCTTTCCATTTTGCGTTGTTTTGTAGTGTGAAGTGTCTAAACACTAGCATGTTGCACGGATTTCTGTGCATTGTGCTAGCGTCCTGCAACATTTTAACACTCAAATGACCATTTCTAAGCATTCTTTCCACTTGTCACCTCCTTTGGTCAGTGGTAACGGCTCAAGATACTTTGTAACCGCTCGGGAAGCTTCCTTTTGCTTCTTTTCTCTCTTTAAAAGAGGTCCTTTCAATCCATTTTCTTCTTCCAAATCTTGCTAGCACTTCTCTAGCTTCATTCTAGCTTTTAAAAATTCATTCCATCACTTGCTTACATAGCTTCATACAACTTTTTGTAGCAGCTTCAAGCTCTCTTAGCTCTACTCTTGCAACTTCATCTCCTTCACTTCCTGCTTGTGAGCATCCTAGGACTCCATATCCCCTACTATTTGCATACTTACTTGGTGATACGGTTTCTCCTCCTTGAGCGGGGTTTGCTTTTATCACACGCTTGCTTGGTGGTGCGGGTTCTACTCTTGAGCGGGTTTTTCTTTCAGCACACGCTTTGTTAATTTCTCTCTTTCTCTATCTTCTTGGTTGTTCGTGGAGGTGGGAACACCAAAATAGGAGTTTGACCGAGGTAAACCCCTATACAACCCCAACATTCTCCCCAAATATCACATGTGCCAGTTTTGAAGACATTCGTTTGGTGGAGGTTTCATCACTCGTGTGGTTGTAAATATTTCTCTCCTTTCTACTCCTTATCTTTATCATTTATTCTTTACTTTACCTCAATTCTACTACACTATCATTTACCTATATTATGTAAGTTCTCAGTAATTAGGATAGAAGTATTCACTTTGCTATTTTCCAAAACATTCTCATTCTCTGGTTTGTATGAGATGCTAGCGCACCTTTGGGACGCCAACACACTGCACTGTTTCTTGGGGTACACTAGTAGAATTTGGCAAATAAATGACTACGTGACTAAAACTTTTAGTCACGTGACTAAAACTTTTAGTCACGTGACTAAAAATGACTAAATTCTACCAAATTTTTGCAATTCACAAGTATAAATGACTAAATAAATGACTAATTTGGTCATCGGGTAAAATCACAACTAAATAATTGGTCAGACAAATAAAAATGACTAAATAAATGTCTAAATAAATGTCTAAATAAATGACTATTACTCCTCTATTCTTTTTTCTTTCAAATTTGATCATAATCCATAGAGTTGAAGCCCCCCTCATGGGACCCCTACCTAAGCGGGCCATTTGGCCACCTAGGTTGCTTGGTGCACCAAAGATACCTATTGCATGAAAGGACTTGCCTCTTGGTGCAGTCTTAAGGCCTTCACATATTTTATAAAAAAAATTAACATTTACATTCTTTAACTTTTATTACTCATTATGTTAATGAATCATTAATGTTTTTAACTATGATTTGAAGCCAGTTTGATTTTCCTGTTGTGCTAGCATGTCAAATGTATCAAAGAGAAATTGTGGTCAATTTCACTAATAAAATATGATTTAAACAATCCAATTGCATTTTGAGGGCTATCTTGCAGACACTTTCATTTCAAAAGGTCAAGTAGTTATTTCTAGAAGCAATTAATTAGATTCAATTTACATGGATTGTAGAAACGTAATGTCTGCAAAAGTAATTATTTCTAGAAGCAGTGCCTTAAAAATGCAAGGTCAAGTAGTTATTTCTAGAAGCAATTAGATTCAATTTACATGCATTGTAAAAATGTAATGGTCAAGTCTACTAAAAATGAAGATTTTTCCCTTAAAAAATAACATTTTTCCCTAAAAATGAAGATTTTGCCCAAAAAATAAAGATTGATTCACTTCTATCTTTGCTTGTTGATATACTCTACCATCTTAATAATGAAAAATAGAAATAACAATGATCGCTTTTGGCATTAATACATACAAGGGGGATTTAAGACATTAATTTAAAACAAAATTTTAATTTTGTCTTAAATAAATATTTTATGTTTAAATTATATTTTTAATTTTCTAATTGTCTTAAATTAAGACAATAAAAAAATACTTTTCTAAAATAAAAAAATTTATTTCCCTCCCCTCAATTCATTTTCCCTCCCTTTCAACATGCATTTTATTTTCCCTTACCCTTGTATATACTCGTTCATGGCTGCAGATTTTGTTGAAAAATCATGATCACTGTTAGGAAGGGATAGTCACACATTTAGAAGGGCATGGCGTCCCTCCTCATGGTTGTCCAAGGTCGAAGGTCAAATCTGGAATGTTGGGCTAAAGGAAAACCATATTTGAGTGAGATTTTCTTGTGGAAACATCTTCAATCAGGGTTTCCCTTGAAGTGGAAAGGTGAGAAAAGCTTTTGAGTTCTGCCGAGAAATTAAGCTCTTGCAATTTTAAACAATTCTTCAAATATTGTCAATGTAAGTTTTGTTGTGAGTGTTTTTCCTATATTGTTTGCTTGTAGGTATGTTACACAAGTGTTGTTTGTGTTACAGAGGCCTTCAAATCTTAGGAAGTAGAGGATGGTTGCACATGCTTCAAATCCCTGCTCCAGGTTAGTAATAGAGAAAAGGTATTTTAATATTTTAAGGGCTTGCTTATTTTAACGAAAAGTTAATGGGTGAAAGGTATCTTCAGAATCGTTTATATCATTTTTTTGGCTATATTTTCAATATCTCCAATACCAAATTCTGGATGTATTTTTTTCTTTTCTTCTTATGTTTGGTGGTTTTCTACATCTAAAATGTGAATTATCTTTTCATGTGATTGCAGAGTCTCCTAAATCTGACTTTTCTTGTGAAAGTGCTTCAATTTTGTTTCAGGCTTATATGGTTCCAAAGAGCTCAAGCCTAGACCGTAGCCCTTTGTTCATAGAAATATTTACTATCTTGATTTCCTTTTACAAAAAGAATCTTAGCCTTTGCAATGGACTTGCGGTTAGTTGCACACAAGCTTTCAGGAGTCTTGAAGGGTTTAAACTATCTTGATATGCATTAGGAAAAGTATTCTCCTTCATGCTTTGTACTTGTTGATGAAGGCACATGGTCTCTGACACAAATTTATCCTGCATTCGCATTGATGATCCTCAAATCTCTATATTAGATCTCGTTCTTGTGACCTCACTAAGGATTCAGTCATCTTGAGCAACACTATTAGTTGTTTTACTTGACATTTTAGTGTATAGAAGATCTGGTCTGTGTGGTAAGCAACTTTGTCCATGTTTTTTCTATCTGCTACATTTCTTAAAAAGTCTTGAAGCTTCATCAAAAACAACATATTATGTATATCCTGCAATCGTTGTATTCTGTGATACCACATATTTTTGAGGTATTTTGTCAAGCAGTTCACATGCCTTGTGTATGCTTTCACATTTTGCATACATATCTACCAAGGCATTTCCAACTATAATATCTGATTAAAAAGCCCTTTCCATTATGGTTTGGTAGATGACCATACTATGATCCAAGGCTCTTATGTTGGCATAGGCTGGAGCGTGCTGACAAAAGTGAACCAATCAGTTTAGACACCTGTTCGTTGCATTTGATAAAATAGTGTCAATCCTCGTGAGAATACCCATGTTTTCTATTAGCTGCATTCCATGAGAAGATGATATCTCATGCTGTTAGATGCGAATAAGCCTAAAAATGGCTAGGATAATGATGAATTAAAATCCACAATCAGAAAAGCAGAAAAAAACACAAAAAAGTGATAGATTTGTCACAGTAGGAGCGGAAGGAGGTGAAATTCAGGATAGGTTTGTCCTGGATGGACCTGCAGAGCTTTTGTGGAACCCTGGTTAGAGTCCCTTCTGAACCAAACCTGGATCCATATCTAGGTTTAATTTTGCAACACTTTTCCTTCTTATGCGAATTCTCTAAAGATATGGTTTAATTTTGCAACCTATTAACTTTATTGGTAACTTTTTTGGGGGATTTTGCAGCTCTTCAGTTTGATTTATCTTTAGAAGCTACTACCCTTCCACAACCTTTGCGGCTTGATAAAAACCATTTTATGGATTTTTTTTCCCAACCAAACCCCTCTTTTTTAATAGTCATGATATTTCCAAAGCCCATAGTGATTGTCAAAATGTAATTGTTTTTCCTCTTCCTGATGATGGATCACAAAGTGTGGTCCAAAAAGTTGGTTTTAAAAATCTTGATTAATAAGTTTTATTAGTTTTGGACTTGGTATTGTGATCCCTTTATGTAATGTACTCAAGGCCTGAGGCGTGACAAAAGCCCTTATATTAAAGTAATGCAAAGAAATTGAAAACGCTTGTTCAAATAAATATAGTTTTCACTATATTTGTTGTAACTAAAAGAAAATCATTCAACATGGATATAAAATTGCTTCAATGGAATGCAATATAGTTGTACACTTATTCATATACTTCCCTACCCTATTTCAAAATAATGTAACCAACCCCACCTCCATACTCATATCCCTCTTTCCCTGTACCCGGGTTATGATTTCACAAGGATGGAAGGATGCAATTGTGGCTGAGACAAACAATGCAAAGGGTGTTAGCTATGGTATACTATGTCACCTCACAACCATAAGAAAAAATCATCCCCTTTTCCCTAGTAGCAATCCCTTTGGCCTGATACTATAGGCATTGTATTCAGAAAACTTATTTGCATGCCATTTCTTATGGACTATGGGAAAAATTTATGTTCAATATATTATGCAAGTAAAAATAGAGAATTTTTATTACAAAATTCACAATGATAAAGAAATTCCCAAAATTTATATAAGAAAATCTCAATACCATAGTAATGGTAAATCTATAGCGTAGGCTACCATCTATTCCCTAGAATCTTTTTTTAAACGTATTTCCCACTGCTACATTTTGGCTTCTAGGGTCTATTTTGTATGAGTTATGTATAATGTTGTACTTTGTAGTTAAGGTTGTTTTACTTGAATCCTAGTTGAATCATTTGTTTCTTAACATTGCATATTTCTTAACATCCAATTCACTTTCTACATAGCCCAATAATGGCAGCAATAAAAATACTTAGAAAATGTATTTCAGACTTGTACATGTGGATAATGAGACAATGTAATGAGCAGATATGAAGTGTTTGAACTCAGAAAATGATACAGTGACCAAGTAAACACAATATATGTTTCCAAAATCTGCTACAACAACACTAACCTACATTTACATTCATTTTTTGTTCATTTATTACATAGACAACAAGAATCCCAACCTGGTTTAGATGTTGGAGTTGAGACAGTGTTGTCAGCGACCTAGTAATAGATTTTACCCTTGAATAAGGGCAGCGACCAACCTTCTAAACCTTCCTAAAGCCACATGCTTGGCTAGTGATGGTCATCAACTCTGCTTTGTCTTTGCCACTAAAGCAAGTCCACATAATGAAATTTCTCTATCTTAAAATGTAAAAGCATTTTTGCAAATAGTTTGTAAGTTTGCATTTCCAATACCTTGTATACCTGTCAAACGTGGTTTTCTAAATGTTGAAATAGTTTCATTCCCAGTTAAAAAATTCCCATAAGAGCAACAAAACAAAGGTCTTTATATTGATGTTTAATAAAAAAATATGAAAGTATTGCTTTGGAATTGCCTGAAATGCTTTTCTTTCTTGCAAAGCAGTAGATTTTGAGGTAGGAATGGAATTTTAACAGAGTGTTTGTTGTTTCCTCTCTTTAATGTGATAATTTTGTATCTTTCCAATGGTCATGTATCTGGATTGCCTTTGTCAGGTTTTTGAGAGTGGGAATCCCAATGCAAAAGAAATAGTCCTTTCAAACATGGCAACAACTTTTGACCGGATTCTATTATAGTTTGAGGTTTGCTGCTTCAAATCCTCTCTATGTAATTTTTTATGCTTTAGTTCCTAAATGATGTAAAGAAAAAACAATTAACACATTACACTATATTTACTCATTTGAACAAATGCATAATTTCTTCTATTTCTTCCTTTATTTCAGGATCCTTTCACATTTTCTAATTATCATAGAGCAATACAGGAGCCTTTTGATTACTACATGTTTGGAAAAAATTACATTTGTCCATTGATGGATTTCAGGTATTGTTGTTGTGATTCCCAAGAAGGTTTTAGTTCTTGTTTTTTAATCTGATAGGATTGGTTGTATCTCATAGGAGGGTTTCTGATTGTAGATTTAAGCAGTATTTGATCACCCCTAATAATATAGAGGTAGATTATTTTTCCTCATGCTTTTTCCATTGAATTTTTTTCTATTAACTATGTAGTTTTGACAAATGAACAATAAGGTTATTTTGATTTCTAAGACTAAAAATGACATCCTTGAGTAAATTTTTGAATGTAAAGGAGGTTGTCTATATGTTAGGCTTGCTAGGGGAATTGGATTGCTCAACAAGAAAAGATTTCTAAATTAATTTAGCTCTAACTCTATGGGAAAGATGATAGTTTGATGGACATACACAATTCTACCTGTATGGGAGTGATGAGAGCTAGATGGAACATCTAAAGAGGTTCCAGATATGCTAGAGGAAAGCTACGAGGAAACTAAATTGATAATGTTTGATTTTTTTTCTTTCTTAGATGTTGAGTCTAATTAATAAGTTTAATGTTGTGTTGCAACTTGCAGTTGAGTATGTTGATATGATAAAGGCTAGCATTGTCGATCCTCTAAAAGTTATCAGAATTGCATTAGTTGATGCAGAAAGGTAAAACTATTTATCTTTATTATAATTAGTGGAACTTGCAACTACAATATCTGATAAAAATCTACTTCCAAATATGTTTTTGACGTGCAAATTTTGAAACCTTATTTTTAGGTTGCAGCTCCAAATTGGAGAAGTAAAAGGTGAATACCAGCGAGAAAGAGTTTGGAGGAGTCGAAACCAATAGCGGTGGGAAAGTTGTGGATTTGCAAGGGGATTAAATGGGTCGAGCCCCTATAGGAGGTCCCTGCCCTTCCAAAATGACTGCAGTTAAGGAAGGGGAAAACAATATAAGTATATGAAAATAGGAGTATTTTGTTTATATAGTGTCAGTAAGTTGTACAGTGTCACTGAGACATTGAATGTAACCAATGAAATTTTGATTTTCCAATCAGGCTTAATAAAGTAAATTTTTAGAGTGGTTTTTTCTCCACTCATAAATACTGTGTTGTTTGTGTTTGTGTTTGATCAATCATATTTGTTCAAGAATTTTAGTCTACATTTCATGGTGCTTCTTCAACATTTGAATATCTATGATACTTGAAGTTTATATGCATTAATTTGTGAGGATTAATTAAGTTAGATTTGATTTGTAATGACTAAATAATGACTTACTAAAGTAATGACTAAATTAATGACTAAAGTAATGACTAAATAATGACTACCATGACTAAATAAATGACCAGTTAACAACAATCAAATTAATGACTAAATATATGACTAAATTAATCACTAAATATATGACTAAAAAAATCACTACCATGACTAAATAAATGACTAAATTAACGACTAAATCAATGACCAAATCAATGACTAAATAAATGACCAAATCAATGACCAAATCAATGACTAAATCAATGACTAGATAAATAACTAAAATAGTTTAGTCATAAATTTGGTCGCGTTATAAATGACCGCAATAAACTACTAATGGTCACGTGACCAAAATTAGTCATATATATGCAATTTTTAGTAGTTTATTTAGTCATATATTATTGTTTTTGTACTAGTGGTAGTTTAGGCCAGTTCACCGCGGAGACTCTTGAATGAAGAGAACTAGTGAGTAGAAAATCCCCTATTCTACATTTTGGTGAACTCGACATGAAGAAAATTTTTATGAAAAACTAGGAATTTATTTTCCCCTACTTGGCGGGTCATAACTTTTGACTTGGTGCTCAAAATTTAGAACCGTTTGCACCGTTGGAAAGGTCTCCTAGAGAACTAGTTCTATCCCTAAAATACTAGTGTCTTTGGTAGTTGAATTTTAGGGATTGACACAAGTTCCAACCTTAAATTCCGCTTTGGAGACCTCTGAAAAAAGCGATTTACTAGAACATAGAAAATACCAAAAAGATTGTAATGGATTTATTATCTTCTTTTGTTAGTTCAGTATCTATTTATGTTCAAAGCGTTAATGATATTTCATTTCATGCATGTGATGGTGATTTGGCTTTGCCTATGTCACTTGATATCTTTGATCCTTCTCACTAATGTCCTTTTTCTTCGAAGGATATTTTGTCGCAAGAAGATGAAATCATTGATACCTTTCTTAATGTTACCCTACCTTCTATTCATTCCAATGCACTCTCTTCTAGAGATGTTGCATTTGTGAATGATGAATCTCTTACTCCTTCCAATGCACTCTCTTCTAGAGATGATGAATTTATGAATTATGTAACATGGAATAAATATGGGACTCATTAGTTACAAATGCAACATCTCTAGAAGAGAGTGCATTGGAATGAATAGAAGGTAGAGTAACATTAAGAAATGTATCAATGATTTCATCTTCTTGCGACAAAATATCCTCTAAAGCAAGAGGACATTCATGAGAAGGATCAAAGATATCAAGTGACATAGGAAAATCCAAGTCACCATCACATGCATGAAATAGAATATCATTAGCGCTTTGAACAAAAATAGATACTGAACTAACAAAAGAAGATAATAAATCCATTACAATTTTTTCGGTTTTTTCTATGTTGTAGTAAATCATGTTTTTAGAGGTCTTCAGAGAAGAATTTAAGGTCATAACTTGTGTCAGTCCCTAGAATTTGTTTGCCAAAGGCACTTGTATTTTAGGGACTGAATTTGTTCTCTAAGAGACCTTTCCAACGGTGCAAATGGTTTTGAATTTTGAGCATCGAGTCAAAAGTTATGACCCTGCCAAATAGGGGTAAATAAATTCCTAATTTTTTGAAGAACATTATTCTTCATGTCAGGTTCACCAAAATGTAGAAGAGGGGGATTCGCTACTCACGAGTTCTCTTCATTTAGAGAGCCTCACTGAGCTAGCTGCCCTAAACTACCTCAAGGAATAGCGCAAAAGTTTCAGAATCTGAAAGATCAAGTCACAAAGATTTTCTAGATGAACTAACAAGCTCTCGACCAAAGGATGTCAGCGCATAAAATGGATGACAGTGTGGTGCGCTGGTGTCTCAAAGGTGCGTTGGCATCTCATCCAGACCAGGAAGCAGGTTTATCTCCGAAAATGGCTAAAGTGACTACTTCAACTCGAATTGCTAAGAAATTTTAAGATGCAGGAAAATGACAGAATTGAAATAGAGTGAAGTAAAACTAATAAAGATAAGAAGAAGAAAGGAAACAAATACTTACAACCACATAAGTGATGAAGCCCCCACCAAAAAAATGTCTTCAAAACCTACAAGTGTGATATATGGAGAGAATGTTGGGGCTGTATAGGGGTTTTCCTTAGTCAAACCCCCATTTTGGTGTTTCCACCTCCACGGACAGCCATAAGATAAAGAAAGAAAGAAGTGAACAAAGCGTGTGGTAAAAGTAAAACCCGCTCAGGAGTAGAACCCATGCCACCAAGTAAGCATGTGATAAAAGAAAACCCCACTCGAGGAGGAGAACCCGTATTACAAAAGAGGTGATAAAAGAAAACCTCGCTCGAGGAGGAGAACCTGTATCACCAAATAAGTATGCGAATAGTAGGGGATATGGAATCCCAAGATGCTCACAAGCATGAAATGAGGGAGATGAAATTGCAAAGGGTGTTATAACTAGGGGAGCTTAAGAGAGCCTGAAGCTGCTACAACAAGTTGTATGAAGTTGTGCAAGCAAGTGATGGAGTGAGGCTAAAAGCTAGAATGAAGCAAGAGAAGTGTCAACAAGAATTGGAAGAAGTTAGATCTTAGAGAGTCAAATGAGTTGAAAAGATGACTTAAAAAGAGAGAAAAGAAGCTTCCCGGACGGTTATAGGGAATCCTAAGTTGTTTCCATCGACAAACTTAGCTGACAAGTGGAAAACATGCTCAGAAACGGTCATCTGAGCATCAACACTTTGTAGGACGCTAGTGCGGTGGGCTAGTGTTCGGACATGTCACACTACAAAACAACGCGTACAGGAGAAGCAAAAAGTTTAATGAAAAAGTTAACACGTAAGGGTGGCTGCTGAAAAGGGGTGTTGGAGCATCCTGAGAAGGAGAAAGGCTGATGCAAGGGTTAAAATGAGCCTACTCAAGATGCTAAGGGAGTGGACACTGAAGCAGGTACAAGAATGTATACAAAATTGCGAGGGGTGAAATTTTACACTTATACAAGGCCAAAGTGACTATAACTCTCACCCCCTGATTAACATCGACATATGGAAATTGAAAAGGTATGTAGCCTAAATTCATATTTAAGCTTTTTTGTCTTCAATGTCTATTGTCCCATTAAAATAAAAGATAAAATCTATATGGAATGAAATCAAGGAAGAAATGTAAAACATCAGAAAAGAAAAATTTGTAATAGGAGGGGACTTCAATGTGATCTTAGATTTATTAGAAAAGTGTGGGGGACTGAGAAGAATTTCCCAAACTCAGTGAGATTTTTCCACTTTTGTCTAAGATTCCAAACTAAACAACATTGATCCAAGCAATGGTAACTTCACATGGAATAACAAAAGATCAAGGTTCACAAATATAACAGAAATTTAAGATCATTTTTTTAATCTAGGATAATTGGTTCAATACACCAACCATGTTTAGGTTTAGCATAATGCCTTCCTCCAAGTTAGATGATTTTCCGATCATGTTGAGTCTATCCAAGGATCACCCATTGCCTAAATGCCAATTCCACTTTAAGATAATGTGGTTACAGAGCTTAGAGATTAAAGATTTGTTTAAATCATGGAGTGAAGAGATAAACATAAGAGGATCTAAGATGTATGTTTTTTATTAAAAAAAACTACAACACATAAAGGAGTGAATATATTCAAAGAGGAGTGACTCTTTCAAGATGGAGGGACTCTTTCAAGAATATATTTAAAGAGAAGGAGTGAATAGAGGAAGAACTGTGTTTGTTAAATGAGAAGGTAATTACAAATACAATGTTCCAAGAGGAATACCACAAAGAGAAAGAATTTATGAATGAACACAACAAGATATTAGCAATGGAAGAGATGTATTGGAAGAAAAATTCAAGGGAAATATGGTTGGATGAAGGAAATTTAAATACTAAATTATTTCATGACACAATGAAGATAAAGAGAGGCATAAATAAGATAACAAGAATAGCTAACATTGATGGTTGTTTTCTATCATCCCCGATAGAAATTCAAATGGAAATTGTTCATTATTTCAAGGCTCTAATGGGGGATGAAAACATCTCTTATCCCCTCCTCAATGATGCACTAGATTATATTTTTTCTATCGTCAGCCTGATGACAACTAATTACTACAAGCCTCAGCCACATTAGAAGGGGTTAGAAAGGAAATATTCCAACTCAACCTAGATAAGGCCCCCAACCCAGATGGTTTTCTCATATTATTCTATCATTTTTGCTAGGATTTCCTAGGGGGAGACATATGGAAGGTTGTAGAAGATTCAAGGAAGACGTGCAAAATCCTTCGAGACTTCAGTAATACTGACATTGTATTAATCCCAATGACGCAGAAAATTATTCATCTTTTGCAAATTATCGTTTAATATTACCGTGCAACACAATCTACAAGGTCATAATGAAGATGATTGTCAATAGATTAAAACCTATCCTCTCAAGTATTGTATCTCAAAAATACAGCAAATTCATTCTAGGAAGGAATGTTACAGATGAAATAATCATAGCACACGAAGTAGTTCATTCAATCAAGAGGCAAAACCAAAAGAGTATGATCCGTAAGTTGGATATTAGTAAGGACTACGATCGAGTAAGTTGGGAGATTCCTTTTTAAAGTCATGAAAAGTTTCAACTTTTTATCCAAATTGCTAGATTAGGTTTATACATGTATATCATCTCCACATTACTTGATTATTGTAAATGGCATACCCTATGGATTCTTTGAGGGTTTGAGAGGGATATGATAGGGGGAACCACTATCTCGTTCCTTGTTCATGTTATGGTAGATTCTATAAGTAGAAGTATAACAAGAAAGAAAGAAGTGGGGGAATGGAGAGGAATAATGGTTGCTCATAATGTCCTAGCCATCATGCATCGAATGTTCACTAATGACACACTGTTATATGGTAATGCAATGATTGAAGAAGCTAGTGTAATAAAAAGAATGCTATAGAGTTATATAAGCTAATTGAGCCAAATGATCAACAAGTACAAGTCCAAAACATTCTTCTTAATACCAAACAAACGACACAGAGATGAATTATAGCAATGATCCAGTTTGGAATAGAGACACTATATAGCTCCTATTTAGATATCACCCTCTCTTAGGGAGCTATACATACAAAAAGGGGGGTTCAAACAACAAGAAAGTGTAGAAGAAAAGGGGATTCATAAAAAGAGAATTGGCTCACCTTGGAGGGAAGAATAATGATGGTGAAAGTGATCTTGGTGGTTGTACCTATATATATCTCCTTTCATGCCCAGGGATCACAAACAAAGCGAAGAAGGACCTCATTGAAATACAATGTAGATTTTTATGCGAAGGTCCTAATGAAACAAGGAGGATTCCCCTAATTGATTGGAACAAAGTGAAATAGAAAAAGAATATGGGAGGAGCAAGCATAAAAGATATTCAACTACAAAACCAAGCATTGGGAGCAAAACTAATATGAAGAATATATAGAAATTTGAGCACCCAATGTTCCAGATGTAGCATCATAAATTGTCACCCTTGAAAATTTCACAATAGGTTTAGCTCCCCCTTATGTGCTTGGACCCAATTGTGCTTATAATTTTCTTGTTTTACTATTATTTTTGGAAAATTAGGATTAAATTGAGAATTATCACTCAATATTTATTTATTGATATTCATGGCCCCAAAATGGGTCTGGACTAGAGCGCCTAATGCCCCTATCCAACCTATTTTGGCTTGATTTAAAATATACCGGTGGTATATTCACCCTTGACAATTTCACAATAGGTTTAGCTCCCCCATATGTGCTTGGACCCAATTATACTTATAATTTTCTTGTTTTACTATTATTTTAAAAAACTTAGGATTAAATTGAGAATTATCACTTAATATTTATTTACTGATATTCATGGCCCCAAAATGGGTTTGGACTACAGGACCCATCGCCCCCTGTCCAACCTATTTTGGCTTGATTTAAAATATGTCGATGGCAACATTTTAACATTTAGAAACTTAAATTTACTTGTCGAGTATCATAATTAAATTGTGGGAAATTAAATAATTGCATAAAAATGCAAGTATTTTCATCATTTGTTGAGCAAATTGAGCATCCTAAAATTAGTCAAAGAAATTCAAGGGCGGAATTAGCTTTATCATTACAATGCTTCCATCAATCAAGATCATGCTTGCAAGACACCAATAAGGAGAAGATAATTATGTGCAAGAAGCTACCATGATCAATCATTCCATTATGATGAATATGTATTGAGTTATCTTCTATATGTTAGCTACAACAATCTATTATGTTTCGTAAACTAACCTCTTATAGGTCTATCAAGAAATCAAGGCATCCATCAACCAACATTTGTGATGTAACTCGTGGTGTGACATCACCTCATCAAGGACTTCACATCAAGGTAACATTGCCATTTATCATTTTTGGCCTCTACCTAGCCTAGGGCATGCATCTTGATCATCATCAATCATTGAACGTGGAGATAGAAATACCAAAACGGGGTTTGACTTAAGCAAGCCCCTATACAGCACAACCGTTTTCACCCTTTTTATGTGTGCACATCAGATCCAAAAGGTTCATCAACTAAAATTTCCATAAAGCATAAAGCAAACTCCAACCTACAATTCAAAATTTTCAAATCTAAAAAGCAAGCATCTCAATCTAGGGTGCCGAACACCCCTGTCCCTATAATTTAACATTAGATTTTAATTACAAGGTCCTCTCTATCATTATTTCTCAGATTTGGGTTTGTTTTGTTAGTTTCTATTTTTGTCTGTGCAATAAATTTCATTTTCAAAACTAGGGTATATGTCAAATAGGTTTGTTAAAACACATAAAATTTATCATATTTACAACTCAAAAAGACACAAACCCTAAGAGATTGGCTCTCCTTTGTGGTAGCAAGATAATCATCAACCCTAGTTGGTTTTGTGTCCAAATGTGAAGTTAGTGAAAAGAAGATAATCCTAATTATACTAGGATCACTTTTACTACTTCACACCAAGATAGTACAAAATAAATATATGAATGATGATAAATCAAAATACATATTAACCAACATGAACCTTTCCCATCTCTAGAACTTTATGTCAAAATGTTATCACATCATAATCAATCAAATCTCTTGGAAAATCAATAATGGGAATGTAGCACATTTTTCAAACAACTCTTGGAATGGATACCATCCACTAGGAGACATCCCCAAGCTTGCTAATCATAAAGAAATGATTATAGAAAGATTTGGGGATAGAGTAAAAGATTACATAATCCAACTTAATGGGTGGGAAGCTTCAACCTTTTACTAGAAGGAATTTAAATGCTTACCACAAGCCAAAAAAGAGAGGAGATGACCAAAGAGTTAGCAAAAAGGACCATCTTCTTAAAATATAAAGATGATAAAATAATTTGGTGCAAAGCTAAGACAGGGAATAACTCTATTAGACTTGGATATGACATACAAAATGTGGAGCATCAATCATCATTGTGTCCAACTAATCTGTGTTGGGGATCCAATGTCCTCCCAAAGGCGAGAGATAGTTGGGTTTCATGGGGCCATTTAAATGTATCTTATGTGAAAATATTGAAGAGACTTGTTGGCACCTACAAAATTTAGTAATAAATTCAAATTTTCGATTTCCCAAAATTTGGTTGTCTAATGTTATGAGATTTATGATAGGACTTGTCAAAAAAATTATGGTTCTATGCCTTGTCTAAAAATGGTGTTAGTTGTCATTAGATCTTATCTTCTCTCTTGACATTTAATGCTTGTTTCTTAAATCATTTAATATTGTTGAAGTAGTTGTTTCATTGTATAGGATCAAGGCACATGTCATGATTTTGTCTAATCTTATTTTACAACTTGCTTATAAGCAAGGCATCATATGTGCATCACATATTCAATCTAACAATCTTGCAGCCATAATCATAAAATGATATTTTTGTCATTTCTCTCTTGTGAAGTTTTTTTTTCTCTTGTGATCTTGGGGTGTTGGGAGTTCACCTTAACTCATTAATTAGTATTTGAATTATATATATATATATATATATATATGACAGCCAGAAAGGCAGTTGTTACAATTTATTATAATCCTCGATAGCTAAACTTTGATTGATGTTTGAAATTTTTTATTAAAAAAAAACCTGGATTTAATGAATTGAATTGCTTTGCAAATTCATGCTCATTCCAAATCCAAAAGGAAAGAGTGGATCATAATGCTCATCTCCAAAGTTCATAGGCAGCTGATCCACAGTCTTAAACCAGGTCCTTGGCAGTCTTCCATGAAAATCATAGTCCCCAAATATAACATCCGTCACACCTTGCCCTTCAGTGCCAGGAAGCCATGCAGCCACAAAGGCGTCCATTTTATTCAAATAAGGTTCCACCACCAAAGGCCTTCCTGATATATTATTACAAGGCATTTAATATTCTTATTGCATATAGTGTTTATCACCTCAGTTCCATTCAGAGGGATTGCGAGGACAGGGCTGTCACCCCTGTTCTCAGCATATGGAGTTTCTCCAACAATAACAATGGCATAGGAGAATTCTTTCCCTTCAAGGAAATTTGAATCCGGAATTTCTTCATACACCACCTCAGTTACTGGACTGACTGCCTTTTTTATTGCTTCCAGAATGGTAGTTCCTGCGTAAAAAGAAACAAATTTTATTTGAGAATTGTTTTCTAAATTGGAAACGCTTCAACATATCATATACATCAAAAAAATAGTAAGTACATTTGATATTTCACAATAAAATGTGGCCTGTTTAAATGTACGACACCAGAACTTATTAAAAAAAAAAACACTATAAATCAGGGTGCCACAAAGGCACGAAGAGCCACAAAACAATTAAGAACAAGCCGACACACCAGAGGAGTAAGGCACGCATCATCTTGGAGAGGGGATTAGCTCAAGATAGGAAATTAGAGCAGCTATTTTAAAGATATATTGAGGAATTTGAGATTGTAAACTCTTGCTCAGAGCAATATAAAGCGAGGTCTGTATTTACAAATAGCCACCACTCCCAATATCTTCTACTCAAACAAAGAATCCATCTCAATAGTCATCTGAATTTTGCATAAATATGAGGTAGGCAGATGATATGGACGCAGAAACATTAAGAGTGCTACTAAACAGTGGATTCAAACCAGGGTTAACATGAATCGAAGCTAGTGACAGAATCAACTGTCATGATGAGATACGTAGCTGATTTATTTTTATTTTTATTTTTTTAAATAAAAAAAACAGATGATACAAAGTATAAACTACCCAACGGGATTAATTACATGCTATACGCAAAATTTCTTTGTCACCTATCATTATAGCACCCTAAGAAGAAAACTATAATTGGCTTGCACACAAGCCTTCTAGATTAGTAACCTTTTACCTATGGTCATGGATCCACTGCTGCCTGCCTTGATTAGTGTCCAACCTCCACATTGGTATCCCAGATTGTCTGCATGACTGCCTGCTACTAATATCTTCTGGGCATTCTTGTTTAAGGGTAATAATAGTTTCTCACCCTTGTTGCCATTCTTCAAGAGAACCAGTGACTTGCGAACTGCCTCTCTGGCTATTTCTCTGTGAGCCTGAACTAAAACAAAAATTATAATGTATTCTGCATCTTGTCACATTGTAATAATAATTACAAAGTGCTCAAAGTGAAAAATACATGCAATGCAAGTGGATTTCATTTTACTCACAGGATTTCCAACCATGTCCAACAATGATCTGTCTGTTTTGGGATGCTCAAACAAGCCAGCAATGAATTTGACCCTGAGAATCCTCCTAACTGCATCATCTATTCTGCTCATAGAAATCTGGCCTGAATTGACCAATTCTGTAAGGTTACTGATGAATGTTTCGAAGTTGAAAGGGACCATCACCTGCAAACTTTCAAGATTAGATTAAATAAATTACTTAGTGGAAAAGCCACCAATACAGTGGTATAACAATTAAGATTAAGCATAAAAAAATACCATGTCAATTCCTGCATTAATCGAAGAAGAAACACTGTATGAATAGTTTGCACCAGGTGGTGAAGTGATGCTATCTATTCCTTCCCAATCTGAAATGATAAATCCCTGTACCGAAATTGATCAAGCCAATTATCAGTTCAAGATTTCTCGCATATTGTCTGGGCAGGTATTTGATGTTTTTTCTTGAATAGCAGAGACATGTTTCTTAAACGGCCCTGCTCTGTGTATTAATCAGAAAAGCAAAATCAGTAAGCTTCAGAAATTCTATGGAAGCAGTGATTTGATTATAGTTCTTCCTATGTAGGAAATTACTATTACAGAAAACAAATAGAAAAAATCAAACTCCATTTGTTATAATTACTTTGAATCCGAGCTCATCTTTCAAAATCCTAGATAGAAGGTAGTGATTTGCATGCATTTTCACCCCATTCCAGCTAGAGTAAGAAGCCATGATAGTTGATACACCCTTTGCCAAGGAGTAAAGGTATGGACGCATGTGAATCTGGAAAAGATCATCGTAGGTTGCCAGCGTATTGTGTTCATTGACTCCTCCCTCAGTTCCACCATCTCCTACAAAATGCTTGGCACAAGCTACAACCTTCATTCTGAAATTGAACATGTGCACAGAAGACAATAATGACTAGGAAAAACATTCCAAGAGTTGCAAGGATTTCAATTGTAAGAGTTTTAACAATAAATAAGAAACAGTAACAAAGCTAGCATACCGTCCACCCACATATGGATAGCCATTAGGATGTTCTTCAGAAGGAGAGCCCTGTAACCCTTCAATGATCTCTGACATTTTTAGAACTACTTCAGTATCTTCACTGTAAGATTCAAAGCACCTTCCCCATCGTGGGTCACGACATACCTGTTCAATTATTGTGATCGCAGTATAAGAACACCAGACAAATACAATACACTCAAAGACTGACTGCAGAGATCAATTTTGCTTTCAGCTACACATCAAACTTCAAAGTTCTAAATACCATACACCCAAAGGCTGTGACTGCAGAAGCCAATTTTTAAAAAATAGAACCCAAAGCATTGATAAAAGATGTGATTTGAGAGGGCCCAAAAACATAAAAAATAAGTATCCGCCATTTCTATGCAAGCTAATAGCTAAAGTAAATCAGGCATCAAGAAATCTGAGTAAACAATAACAATGTACCTACAAAATACAATATTCACATGCACAAGCATTTTTAAGGAAGATATGAGAGCTAACAAATTGAAAATGCATTGAAGCTGGCAAGAAATTGTAAGAGAGCTACTAGACCTTCTGGTACTAAATCAAAATAGGCATCAAATAAATACTTCTCAAACTATATATATCATAGATCGACAAAGGAAAAAAGAAGCATGGCCAACTTTTTAAACCGGTAAAGATGTCTAGTAGATTTGAAAAGACTAAAGCAAGCCTAATTGAAAAATCCTTGAATGCATCATTCCTCTGGCCAAACAAGTCATGCATCAAGAAATTCAGAATTAATTAAGCACATCCCACACCGTCTGTCTCAGATCCAGGTACTTACGGCCACGCAAGGTGCAAATACAAATGGAATACCAGTAGCCCTGACTTCAAGAGCAGTAGCAGCTCCTACTCTTTTCACCAAATCAGTATCTCTGCAAGCAATACTCTATTAGATAACTGCAGAAATCATTTTTGTTTTAAATCTATCCACAAAGACCCAAAGAGGAAATGAACGTCACTTTCCTTGTTGCACCAAGGCCTATGTTATGTGGAAAAATTGTTGCTCCATAACCATTATTATGACCATGGACGGCATCAGTTCCAAAAATCATAGGAATCCCAAGACGGGAGCTCAAAGCTGCATCCTGGAAACTATCAACCATATTAGCCCACATTATAGGAGATGCTTTAGTTCCAGGGGTACTTCCTGCACCATTCAAAACGCTACCTGCATTTATATACATATGCAAAATAACTGAGACACAAATCACCACTTCAATTAGCAAAAACATTACATTAAAAACTTGTATTAACATGGGAGGATATCAGTCCTTCCAAAATCATGATGACTCATCTATATTCTAACACTTAAAAAATATTACCAGCATCCCTACATCACTGAATAATGATGTCATAAAAAATACTACCAACATGGTACCATCAGTCGTTCAAAACTATCCTGACCCTCTTTATCCACAATGCAAGAGTATCCTTACTACGAATCATACTTGAGTTAATCCTTACTACGAAGCATACACAAAATCCTTGAGTTAACAACACAATAGTATAGCATTCTTTCAAAACTAGTATGAGCCACCTTTGCCCAATACAACACGTCCTCAAGATATGAAGTATAAACAAAACTCTAAAATCAATGAAGAAAAGAAATCATAGTAGATTTCTATAACAAAATGGGAAGATATCAGTAAATTATTTCAAACCTGTCATGATCCATCCATCTCCAAAATGCCATAAAATTCAAATACCCACATCAATGAACAAATACATAATAGAAAAATTAATCTTATGACAAGGGAGGATTTCTCTTCAACTGAACTTTCAACTTGGGTGTCCAGTTTTAGCATTTAAACCACCCACCAGCTCAAAATCAATACAATCTTTATGTTCGGTCAATCTCAATGTTATAACACATGCAATATACATAGCAAAAGAAATGCAACTCCAATTTTATGGACTGCTACAACCATCATACCTTTTATGCTAACTAAATGGCATTTTCAAACAGAAGAACCCAAAACAAATGCAGTGCGATTTCCACTTCAGACATTTCGCAAGCTAGAATACCTTAAAAGTTAAAACCTAAAAAGATGAAACTTATCATAAAATATCCAATTCATATAACTAAAAATGCATGCAGTATACAAGTACCAAAGAAACACTATCTTCAAATGCAGAGACTGATAAAACCATCCTGCTCTACAAAAATATTCAAACAAAGAAACACAATATAGCTGCAATATAATATCCAATTCACAGTTATCCCAAGCTAGAGGCCTTTAAACCCTAAATAGCAAAAATTAATTCACCATAACGCCTACCTTCACACTAAATTCTGGTGTAAAATGCAGTATATTAACAGATCCATATTCATAGGGTATATTTTATCTGCAGCCCTCTCTATATTCCCACAAACACTTTTTCTAGTTCTTCACCATGCCTCATAGACATGCTATCCAACTCTTCTCCTTTTCTTATATTTTTCTTACAATTTGGGCTCGCACAATGAACTTCAAAAGGTCCTTTCTCTAGAAACTCCATGGATGCTCTATTCTCAATCTTCTTTCTATTTTCTTCTTCATTCTCAACTATAATAATATCTCCATGTAACAAATCACACAAATCGATCAGCTCATTAATCTTCCCCACCTTTTGTTCAAGCAAAGGATCTTCATCAACTTTACAATCAAGTACAAGTTCTTCATGAGCTACTCCAAAGGAACTTATGCAACAATACTCTGAACTTCTACAACCTATACTCCTTGAACTCTTGTCACCATTTTCTCTTCTACTGTAATGTCCCTCATTTTAAATGAACTCTGGGCCGACATTGGAGAATAGTGTTTTTAAACACTAACTAATAAACAAAAGGATTTCATATTTGAGGCTGGGCCAACCTCATTTGAGGCGCCTAAAAGTTTAATTTGAAATTTAATTTTTAAGTTTCTCTGTGGCCGACATCCTTGACGCCGTGCTTAGTTGATTAGTTTAAATTTGAGATTTTTGTGTAGTTTTGGCATCACGAGTTTGGAGCTTTTTCCTGTCTGGAGTTTGAGGACGTAGTCGCTCAACCAGAACACCCAGGTCGGACATAGTTCAATCTGAGAAACCCGTGAATGTGCTTCGATACATTTGCATCATATTTAGTTTGATTCTCACTCATTGAACTCATTGCAGGCTTACATCGGAAGGAGGAGATTGCATCCACTATCTAGGCAGAGCCGTTGGCTCTGGCCAACTTCAAATGAATGCACCACACCATCAATTCCATATCGGTTGTTCATGCAATGGACTCACACACTTCTAGGCGGCTCTCCTAGTCGCGAGTTACACACACGCAGTATAAGTTGGAGTTGATTCTAGCTGTTGACATCATCGACAAAGCTCTTTCATCCATCCTCAGATTTGGAGAAGGCAAGTACTACTGGGAATTCATTCGTTCAAGGCCGAGCGCACTAGGAGGCCATGCGTGATCAGGAATCAGAAGCTCATGCCGAAGATTTAATGCATTCTTAGTGACGCCAAAATTTAGGCAGAGCTCCATATCACATAACACCAGCCAAGAAGATTTCATGTGATTATCCAGCTGTGCGACTTTGAATATCAGAGGCCAATCAAATTATTTTTGTAAGACAAAGACTGGTGTTTGTATTTGTTCTAATATTGGCATATTATTGGCAGAATTATCTTTTAGCTCACCTATTTGTATTCGCAATCTACTATGTGGCTCAATCCAGTAATAATTATCATGTCGAGCTATGTTAGTGTTTCATTTAATGTGTGAACATAATGTTATTACATGTTGGAAGTAATGTGGATTTGGGTGTTGTAGTTAGTTTATTATGATATCTCCTTATTCTTGCGTGAGATTCTCTATTAGAATTGGTTAGAATCTTTACAATGGTATCAGAGCCATAAGACCTGCCAGCCTATGGGTAATTTCACATGCAATTGAGCCAGCAGGACCTTCGTGCCATAGAGCGAGAAAGAAAGAAATCTAAAGTTGCTCAAGGGATAGGAGGCAGAGGTAAGGAGAAAATGGGAGACAAAGATCAAAATGACAAATTGGAAAATTTCTTGAAACAACAAGACTAGACAAATCAGACCTTGCTGCAAGCCATACAATCTCTTACGGCTGCAGTCAATAATATAAAGTCTAGATCTAGTAGTGCTGAGGGAGGTCACTTGGAGCATTCAGGAGGAGGAGAACAAAACAGAACTTCTATTGGACACACCCACAAGCACACTCAGCCAAGGTTCTTACCAAGAACAGAGGGCCGACATGAAGGAGAAGAACAACACAATTATGTGAGCATTGTACGTGAATACTTGGATTTAGATGTTGATGCTCAAGCCACCATCTCCTTCGATCAATTTTACAGTGCTAGGAGGAGTGATGAGAGACAACACCGTGGGAACAGAGATCTTTAGCATAAGATCAGCAAACAATCGCTCCCAACATTTGATGAGTCAGGGAAGATGACTACGCAATCATGGATCCAAAAACTGGACATGTATTTCTCTCTCAGCCCCATGATTGAAGAGGAAGCAATCAAATTTGCTATTTTGCACTTGGAGGATCTAGCACATGAATGGTGGCACCATGGTATTGTGACCCAAGGATTTGGGCAAGTGAATTCATATGCAGATTTCACTCAGAAGTTGGTGGACAGGTTTGACAGAAAAGATCCGGAAGCATACTTTCTAGAATTAACTAGATTGAAGCAAACGGGCACCATGGATGATTATGTTTCAGAGTTTTAGAGACTTGCAGTAATGGTGTTTGATGTATCTGACAAGAGGCTCACATTCTTCTTCATCGAGGGCCTATCTGACTCTTTTCGTGGATTGGTGAGGGCCTTGGAGCCAACAACTTTGGAAGACACCATCCGGAAAGCTTTGAGTCTTGAAGACTCCAGCAAGAAAGGGAAGGCAAGCAATAAAAATCCACCAACAGGACAACTCAAGAAGCATTTCATTAAAGCAAATCAGCCACCTAAGACTCCCCCTATCGGTCCACATGGCATGTCAAGGAATGAATTGTGCAAGAAGGGCTTGTGCTACTACTGCAATGAAAAGTGGAATAATCAACACCGGTGCCAAGGAAGAGGGCAAGTTTATTACATCGAGGTGGTATCTGATGATGAGGCCGATGATGGAGACGGGGTCGTTGGGGAAGACACTCCTGAGGAGCAACCAGAGCTCATAATAGAAGAGAAACCAGTAGGAAGCGCTTTGGCAACACTCTCAGGAACACCTCGATACCATTCGTTACGAGTGAGGGGAGTTCTTCAAGGGCATAAAGTGATGGTGTTGATTGATAGTGGGGCCACGCACAATTTCATTGATAGAAGGACGGTGGCTAAGCTACATTTGGCAACAAAGGATTTTGAAGTGTTTGATGTTTTGGCAGCCGGAGGCAATGTCCTCCCTTGTACGAAGCAGAATCAACAAATGGCGCTAATGCTAAGTGGCCACAAAATGAAGAAGGATTTCTATGTGGTTGATGTAGGAGACACGGACATGGTCCTAGGAGTATAATGGCTTCATTCCCTAGGAGAATACACCACCAACTACCAAACTATGGAGCTGAAATTCCAACATGAGGGCAAGGAGGTGGTACTCAAGGGCCTTTCCAGGAATGGGCCAATGATGGTTTTAGCAAAGAAAATGGAGCGATCTTTCCGTAGAGATCAAGTGGCATGGGCAGCCAAATGTTTGATTACAGACACCAGTCAAACAAAAGAGGAAAGAGCTTTCCCTAGTGATATTCAGGCTATCTTGGACAAGAAGTTTAAGGTCTTTCGAGATATTCCTGCCGGATTGCCACCTAATACAGGATTCCAACATGTGATAGAACCAGAAGAGGGAGCCAAACCAGTAATTACTACTCCATATCATCACCCACAAATATACAAAGAAGAGATCGAGAAGGCCATCAAGGAGTTATTGGATATGGGGTTTATACGGCCAAGCTCAAGTCCCTTCGCCTCGTCAGTGGTGCTAGTCAAGAAGAAGGATGGGACACTCAAGATGTGCATCAATTATAGAGCCCTCAACAAGAAGACAATCAAAAACCGTTATCCTATCCCCAGGATCAATGAACTAATAGACGAGCTACATGGAGTAGTATACTTCTCCAAGATCGACTTGCGTTCGGGCTATCACCAGATTAGAGTCAGAGATGAGGATGTGCAAAAGACAGCCTTCAAGTGTCATTATGGGCATTGAGTTCTTAGTAATGCCATTCGGTTTGACCAATGCTCCTGCCACCTTCCAATCCTGCATGAATCAGGTATTCATTCTTTAGTTAAGAAAGTTTGTATTGGTTTTCTTCGATGACATCTTTATTTATAGTAGAATATGGGAAGAACATCTAAAGCATATAGAAGAGGTGCTTGACATCCTTGAGAGGAATTCATTCTATGCCAAGATGTCAAAATGTGAATTTGGAATGACCGAGATCCTATACTTGGGCCATAAGATCGCACAAGGGGTAAGTGTGGATGAAGAGAAGATCAAGGCAATACAGAAGTGGGCTACCCCCAAGAATTTGACATAGTTGAGGGGATTTGTGGGTCTATGTAGCTACAACAGGAGATTTGTGAAGAGGTTCTCACAGCTTGCGGCACCATTGACCAATTTGACAAAGAAGGGAGCATTCTCGTGGAGCCCCACAACCCAACAGGCATTCGACACACTCAAAGAGGTAATGAGCTCGTGTCCCATTTTGGCCATTCCAGATTTCTCATCTCCTTTTGTACTTGAGTGCGATGCTTTAGGCGAAGGCATTGGAGCCGTGTTAATGCAGAATAAGCATCCTATTGCATATGAGAGTAGAAAGCTCACCAAACTAGAAAAGGCTTTTTCCATTTATGACAAGGAGATGTTGGCTATTATGCATGCCCTTGCTAAATTCAAATAGTACTTGGTCTGTGGGAAATTCGTGGTGAAAACAGATCATAACAGCTTAAAGTACTTCCTAAATCAACAAGATTTGAATGATAGGCAGCAGAAATGGGTAAGTAAACTTCAAGCCTATGATTTTGATATTGAATATGTGAAAGGCAAGAACAACGTGGTAGCTGATGCACTCTCTAGGAAGCCTTACCTTTGTGCTATGACTGATATATCTGCTAATTGGAGTGCTGACATTGCAGCTGAATATGCTAAGGATGCATTTGCTAATAATATTTTGGAAGGAAAGACAATTGATGATAGGTACAGGGTGGTGGAAGAGCTCATCCTCTACAAAGATTGAATCTATCTTGTACCTCATTCGAAGGTTAAAGGTAGAATCATTAAAGCTTGCCATGATAACCCTCACGTTGGTCATCTAGGGTTCTACAAGACTTACAAGCAAGTGAGAGAGCGTTTTGCATGGAAAGGGTTGAAAAAGGACATATTGCAACATGTGAGGGAATGTTTAGTGTGCCAACAAAACAAAACTAAAAATACATTACCAGCTGGATTGTTGCAGCCCCTGCCTATCCCAAACTAGAAATGGGAAAGCATTTCGATGGATTTCATCACAGGGCTTCCTAAGGTGCAAGGTAAAGATTGTATTTATGTTGTGGTGGATACACTCACTAAGTATGCCCATTTTTATGCTATGACTTCAGAACTTAAGGCTCCTCAAGTTGCAAATTTGTTCTTTAAAGAGGTGTTTAGGCTCCATGGATTGCCTCGAAACATTGTGAATGACCGAGATAGTAGATTTATTAGCTTGTTTTGGCAAGAGTTCTTTCGCTTGGCGCATACAAAGTTAACACCCAGCACTAGCTACCACCCCAAACGGATGGACAAACCGAGATAGTGAACAAATGGATCAAGGGGTACTTGAGAAACTATGTGACAAGGCAGCAATTAGCTTGGGTAAAGTGGCTGCATCTTGGGGAATTTTGTTACAATACCACGTACCACATGTCCATTAGGATGACTCCCTTCAAAGCTCTCTACGGCTACGAAGCTACTTCCTTCATGGATCTCATTCTACCAGACAGCCGAGTGCCAAGTGCAAGGGACATGGTGCAGCAAAATGTGGATATCATGAACTCGTTAAGAGAGAATTTGCAGCGTGCCCAAAATCAGCAGAAGTTATATGCAGATCAAAGGCAGACTGAGAGGGTCTTCGAGGCCAATGACATGGTGTATTTAAGGTTGCAACCCTACAAACAATCAACTCTCAAGGGGAATGGAGCCGAGAGGTTGAAACCAAGGTTTTATGGACCGTTAGAGGTCACAAGGAGAATTGGAGAGGTTACGTATGAGCTGGAGTTACCATCGGGAAGTAGAATTCATAATGTCTTCCATGTGTCATGCTTGAAGGAAGCGTTGGGACAGCAAATCACTCCATCAGTGGAATTGCCACCTCTTGATGACGAGGGAAAACTCATTCTCGAACCTGAGACAGTGCTAGATGTGAGAGAAAAACGTCTAAGGAACAAGATTATTCCGCAATACCTGGTGAAGTGGAAAAATCTTCCCATTGATGACGCTACCTGGGAAAGAGTAGAGATCTTCGAGTATCTAAATTTGAGGTTGTTGGAGGACCAGCTACAAATTGAGGGAGGGGACTGTAATGTCCCTCATTTTAAATGAACTCTGGGACGACATTGGAGAATAGTGTTTTTAAACACTAACTAATAAACAAAAGGATTTCATATTTGAGGCTGGGCCGACCTCATTTGAGGCGCCTAAAAGTTTAATTTTAAATTTAATTTTTATATTTCTCTGTGGCCAACATCCTTGATGTCGTGCTTAGTTGATTAGTTTAAATTTGAGAATTTTGCGTAGTTTTGGCATCATGAGTTTGGAGCTTTTTCCTGTCTGGAGTTTGAGGACGTAGTCGCTCAACTAGAACACCCAAGTCGGACGTAGTTCAATCTGGGAAACCCGTGAAAGTGCTTCAATACATCTGCATCATATTTAGTCTAATTCTCATTCATTGAACTCATTGCAAGCTTACATCGAAAGGAGGAGATTGCATCTGCCATCCAGGTAGAGTCGTTGGTTCTGGCTGACGTTAGATGATTGCGCCACACCATCAATTCCATATCGGGCAAACACGCAGCGGACTCACACACTTCCAGGCGACTCTCCTAGTCACGAGTTACACACACGCAGTATAAGTTGGAGCTGATTCTAGCTGTTGAAATCATCCGCAAAGCTCTTTCATCCATCCTCAAATCTGGAGAAGGCAAGTAATACTGGGAATTCATTTGTTCAAGGCTGAGCGCACTAGGAGGCCATGTGTGATCGGGAATCAAAAGCGCATGCCGAAGATTTAATGCATTCTAAGCAACACCAAAATTTAGGCGGAGCTCCATATCGCATAACACTAGCCGAGAAGATTTCGCGTGATTATCAAGTTGTGCGACTTTGAATATCAGAGGCCAATCAAATTATTTTTGTAAGAAAAAGACTGGTGTTTGTATTTGTTTTGATATTGGCATACTATTGGCGGAATTATCTTTCAGCTCACCTGTTTGTATTCGCAATCTATTCTGTGGCTCAATATGTAATAATTATCATGCCGAGCTATGTTAGGGTTTCATTTAATGTGTGAATAGAATGTTATTGCATGTTGGAAGTAGTGTGGATCTGGGTGTTGTAGTTAGCTTATTATGATATCTCCTTATTCTTGCGTGAGATTCTCTGTCAAAATTGGTTAGAATCTTTACATCTACATTATCCTCAAGCAAGAGTACTTTCTCTTCTTTATTTTCACCTTTCTTCATATCTGCAAAAATATCAATGTTAGAAAATGCAAAGGTTTTTATCATCATCCTTCTCCACTACAACCTCATCCATCAACACATTCATGCCTTCGAAAAGACATTTTTCAACTGCAATTTTCTTTTATACTTTCATGTCATCACTATGATATTTTCCATCATTCTTGATCATATTTGTTACAACTTCTACCTGTTACATAGACTTCAACCTGTCCAATCTCAAAAGGATTTCCATTATCATCTAAAGAATCTTCCCCTTTTGATATTGCTCCATAGCAGCCTATAGGACTGGCTTCTTCAAGATCATCCCTATCCTCATCTTCAAAGACATTTATACTCTCAACTATCTATAGGACTTACACTGCAACAAAATCACTCACATTTTGCAACTATCCTCTATCCAATAATAACTCTAGAAGATGTAAATTTAAAACCCCCTCTACCCACTTTCCACTATGGAGGAAGCTAGAACACCTTCTTCCCAGTATTATTTTTGTTGGAGGACAGCCAACCCATTGATCATTCCTTTTATCGTCATTTCCTCTTACATCTCAACATTGCCTCCTCAACACATATACCAATAATCAACCGACTCTGATACCATTTGATGCAGACAAGGACCAATACCCAATGAAGGGCAACCAATCAACATAGCATTTTAGAACACATACACACCCTAAAATTTTGATAACATTTCATTGAAATAGTAAAATGACAATTGGCCTGAAACTTCACTTACATATTCAACTCAAACCAAGATAAGGCATACGACAAGTTTCACATTTCAAACCAAATAACACTCAAGCATCCTCCAAATTGCAGTAAAAAGCATACAATAAGAGTTTATAGTAACAATTATAATATTCTCAACAAACTAGCGAACAAAACTCGGATACACAAACTTTATTTCTTTTTACAATGCTAAAGACTCTCACACACCAGTACCACGACTCTAAATTAAAAAAATTCTACCTGAAGTTACATTACTCTGAAGTCTACTCATTCTAAATATTTCATAACTTCTCCTTTCTATATTTGCAACCCTCTCTATATTCCCCTGTTTCATCTTACATAAAGTTCTCGATACCCAGATCTTATCTCCATACTCGCAGCGCTATTTCCCCTGCTCTGTCTTTTGTCTGCTCCATGATTCTTCCAAGTATCTACAAACTCTCCTTTTGCCTTATTTTTTTCACACTTCCTCTATTTTCTTGCATACAACATAAACATAAAATACTGCCACCTTGATTCAACTATAAAATGGAGACTGACAAGATTAAAGTAAGAAATGCCAATGCTGAAAATAAGCGTCGCCCCATTAAGGATGTAACATCCATCTGACATCTCCACAAGCCACCAATCCTAAAATAGACTCCAATATCTTCTTGCTCAGATGCTTCTGCATCAAGTACACCCAATCCATACTCACCACAAGCTACAAGTCTTTGAAATCTAAACACTTAAAAAACATAAACATATATATATATATAGATATCTAATTCCTGCTCATCCCAAGCTACAATATTTAAAACTCCAACTTTCAAATTATTCTTAGGCTGGGGTCTTATGGGGAGCTTCAAGATCTATTTTGAAGGAGCAAGGAGTCTCATGAGGGGGCTTCAGGATCTTTTTGAAGGAGCAGAGGGCCATGAAGAAAAAAATATATATGCTACAAGATTAATTAGAATTTTTTTCTCAACAATAACAGCCCCTATTTTTTAGTTGAAAATTTAAGAGGGTGTAATTAAGGTGGGGCTAGAAATTGTCCCACTAGCTGAAGTTTCTTTATGCCACTTGTCAATCATATGAGATTATATCAATTAATTTCTTTTATTTATTTATTCTGCTGAATTGAATATATAAAATAATAAAATTCCTGAGACCACCAACTTCCACAAATTTAAGAACTTAAACTACCCTACAAAATTCATGAACGCCATTTAAAAATAATCCTAAAAAATCTTAGCAGCACCCACTGAAAAAATGTACCATAATACCTAGTTTATGCTTGTCCTAAACCCAGAAAGAATGCACTGAACAGTCCAATTTATATACCAGAGACCGCATAAAATATACAACACCCAAAAAAATGTATCTTCAATTTCATAGATTAAGCATATTACTCCATTCGCTATTGAAATGGAATGAATTATCAAACAAAGCACACCCTGAAATGCATTACAATACATAAATTCAAAGACATCCTAATCTGCAATGCCCTAAGCCTGTAACCTTGAAAAGAACTGCAGAATAGTACGTAATTGATATCTCTTCCAAGCTATACTAGTCAAAACCCTAAAAGAGTAGTATCCAGTTGATACTTCATCCAACCTATGTCACGGGAAAAATAATGCAGTACGATAGCCAATTCGCAATTTTCCCAAGCTGAATTTCCTAAATACCTAAACCCTAAAAATGAAGCCATTCCACAAATATCCCAAGCTACAATATATTATACCCTAAGCCCTGAAACTGCAGCATCATACCCTGTTCAGACTTATCCCAAGATAAAATACCTTAATACCCAAACCTGATAAAAATGTAACATGATGCCCAATTCAAACTTATCCCATTCTTCAATGCCTTAGTCCCCAAAACCTAAAAAGATGCAGGATGATGCTCAGTTAATGCTCATCCAAAATCACAATATACCTTTATCTGTGAACGCTGAAAAAATCAAGTATGATACCCTATTCATATCCATTCCAAGCCAGAATACCTTATTCTCTAAACCTCGAAAGCAAATGTAGCAATAAAACACAATGCATGCTTATCACAAGCTACAGTACCATAATTCCTACACTCTAATAACACGTCATGCCTTCCCATTCCAAGCTATAATACTCAATTCTTTAACCTATTGCAAACTAAAATAGCCAATTCAGAAACCTATTCCAGGCCACAATAGCAAAAGGCTCAAGCCTTTTAAAAAGTGCAGTATGACACCCAGTCGGTTCATAATAATCGTAAGCCACAACACTAAAAGTACACACCTATTCCAAGGTCCCTTATAATTGCAGAGGTAGCCACTTCCCTCTCAATTTGGGTCATCTGCCCAATTTTATCAGCCAATGCCATCCTTGAAAGCAAATCCTCGACCCTGTCTTCAACTGGCTGGTGGGGATCCTTATAAACCACTATAGAGTTTCTATCTTCTGTATACCCATGCTTTGAATTCCTCTCTTGGGAATTTCCGTGATCTCCTTTGGAAAAGTTCCACTCTGTACTGATTGCAGCCATGATCACAACCAACACCAAAACCTAATCCAGCGTTTCTTCTCCATAGCATATAAATAACATTGTTTCTGTGAGTTTTTAACTCTGGGTCACATCAACGTTGCATAATGCGTTCCTTATCCATAGCATATAAATATCGTTTTTCCAGAGCATTTTACTCTGGGTCACATGAACGTTGCATAAATTTAAAGCTATGAGCATATGAATTGATTACGACAGAAATTTTGAATAGACTTGGGAGCACTCAATTGTTTAACCGTAACTATCAGGGGCGCAGATGCTAATCTCCCTACGAAAAAAATATGTTTACCCCTGTCCCCATGCAGCTGCTTAAGTATGTTTTCTGCTTAAATTTAAGCAGTTTAAGCAGTTGGAGTGTTCCCATGCAAAAAAAAATTATCCCAGGAAAGGATAATTTGGAATCTTTTTAAGCAGCCACTGCTTAAGAATTGAAAATAAGCTGTTGAAAAAAGAAGGGGGCTGGAAATAAGCAGCAAGCTGCATAATTTCAAAGATGCCACATGGCTCCACTAATTTCTTTCCCTCTTTTTTAATATCTCTTTCTATTTTTTCTTTTGAATTTTTAATTGCAGAAATTATTATTAACTATTATAAATTCAAATTTATGTTGACTGCTTAAAAATAAGCAGCAAAATAAAATGTTCATGGGCCACCAGCTAAACAGTGGCTGCTTATCAAAATAAGCAGTGGCTGCTAGCCAAAATAAGCAGAGCAGCTGCATGGGGACATGCCCTTAGACATGATAGGGGAAAACCCCCAATTGCCGTTCATGATCCAATTGATGTTTACTCCTTGTTCACCTGACCCCCCAATAATCGTTTACATTTTAGTCATTACATTGTTTTAATTATGCCAATAAAAATTTACAAATTACACCAATATATGTTCACTACTGAATGTGTAGTTGACCAAAAAAATTAAAACACATTGAAAACTATTGAAAACACCTTTTTAACTATTGAAAACATCTTAAATTTTTGTGGTTTTTTATTGGTTGTCTAAATGAACAAGTACTGGCGAAGTGGTAAAGATGTAAGGGATGAAGGTTTAAAAACACCTTTTTTGAGCACCTTTTGCTTTACGGGTTCCACAAGGCGCATTTTAAATACCCAAAAGCCAATTTTTTTCTTTTTAAGGTGCTAACTTGCTTACGAAGAAGCCCAAAAAAGAAAAAAAGAAATCAGACCTATATTGCACTTTGCACGAATGCGCGAAGTTAGCCCTGACGGCTACTAGGGCTTTTCCCCTAGGTAACATAAAAGGAAAGGATGGAGTAATTGAGCATGTTTCAATAGTTGTAAATTTGTAATAGTATTTGTTGATTTAATGTCTAATATTTATAACAATATTGAACTAATAGTTGTGACTTTAAAGTTGTTAGTGTTGATGATGACTACCAATAATTGAATATGTATTTCTTAGATCTAAAAAGCAACAAATCATGTGACGCCACATCAGCGCACCAATAAAACATGATTTAGTGCACAAGTATCGGTCTCACTTTTTTTTAGACCTTTTTGGACACCTGGACAAAAAGCATGTTGTTGTGGTATCATATTTGATGGTGTGGCCCTGAAACTTTAGTTAGAAGCAAGGGCGTTGTGAAGCAAGCTGCTGTAAAAAAATGTTTTTTTTTTTAAAATTTCCACATGCTTTTGGGAAGCACAAAGTTAGGTGCTCAACTATCGGGTCCTCTCCCTAATGCCCCATCCCTTATACAATGGGATTATTTGAAGAGATTAACTGCGTTTACTATCAATTTTTTTAATGAGTTTTGTTTAATAATTAATATTATAATTGTTCTTCATCAATGTAGAGATGCACAATTTTTAAACAAAATTATTTTAAAATTTATTTTTTATAATTTTATTGGTTAAAATATTTGAAGTGATTTCTAATTTATACTTGTAGGTTTGTGTGTCTCACTTGATATTAAAAAATGATTTTAAATTTATTGGAAAGAGGGTTTTGATAATTTTTCTAAAAAGTGGTCATATGAATTTTTGAATCAATATAAAGGAGATAGGATCATTTGAAGTTGACTCTATGATTCAAATGTTGAATTTTATTTTTTCTTTGGGAAAAAAAACTTGCAATATAAATGAGAAATTCACATTCTAATATTTGTATGTGAACAGAAATATTGAAATCTACTTTTCTATTTTTTTCTTATATCTATGATAGAAAAGGTAATTTATAAATATATTTTTTTAAACCTAGTTTAATATAATGTCTTGGAAGTGTTGAAGTATTGGAATAATGGGACCAATTTAAAATAAAGTATGGTCAAAATAGACTATAGAGTTTGTAGTGATATTATGAAGCCCAAAAATGGTTTAAGTCATTTTATATCTAGCATTTCTTCTCTTGAGGAATGGAAGTATTTTTTTTAGATAAATGGATACCAAGAAGAAGTAGATGCTAAAAAAGATTATAAAGAAGAGGATAATAAGAAAAAAAAGTGTAGAAGAAATGTTAGATGAAAATACATGCATTTTTACTCTGAAAAAAGATAGATTCTACTTTTTAAGTTCATGGATACATTCAAAAGGAATGGTTTATGAATTTTGTGAACCTTAACAATAGATATAATTTCTTTAGAATTGACTTAGTCAAGCAATTAAAATTTGAAGCAAAACAAATCAATGAGTGTCAAATAGAGGATAAAGATATTAAAAAAAATTAAGAGTCGAAGCTCTCTACAGATTAATTTGTTTTTCATTCAAGTTTGTGTGCTATGGTTATAAGTGGTTAGATGTTTTGGAATGAAATCAAAGAAGAAATGCAAAACATCAGAAAAGAAAAATTTGTACTAGGAGGGGACTTCAATGCGATCTTAGATTTATTAGAAAATCATGGGGGGCTAGGAAGAATTTTCCAAACTCAAAGAGACTTTTCCACTTTTGTCTAAGATTCCAATCTAATAAACATTAATCCAAGCAATGGTAACTTCACATGGGATAAAAAAGATCAGGGTTCACAAATACACCAACCAAGTTTGGGTCCAACATAATGCCTTCCTCCAAGTTAGATCATTTTCCTATCATGTTGAGTATATTAGAGGATCATCCATATCCTAAATGCCAATTATGCTTTAAGAGAATGTGGTTATGGAGCCTATAGATTAAATATTTGCTTAAAACATGGTGGAGCAAAGAGATAAACATAAGAGGATCCAAGATGTATGTTTTTTATTAAAAAATAGTAACACATAAAGGAAATATTGAAGGTCTAAAACAAGGACTCTTTCAAGAACAAATTGAAAGAGAAAGAGTGAATAGAGGAAGAACTACATTTGTTAAATGAGAAGGTAATTGCAAATGGAATGTTCCAAGAGGTATACTGCAAAGAGAAATAATTTATGAATGTTTATGACCTCCTCCTCAATGATGCACTAGATTGTATTTTATTTATCGTCATCCCTGATGACAAATGATTACTACAAGCCTCAACCACATTAGAAGGGGTCAAAAAGGCGATATTCCAAATCAACCTAGACAAGGCCCCCAACCCAAATGGTTTTCCTGCATTATTTTATCATTTTTGCTAGGATTTCCTAGCAGAAAACATAAAGAAGGTTATAGACGAACCAAGGAAAGCATACAAAATCCTTTGAGACTTCAATAATACTGACATTGTATCAATCCCAAAGATGTGACTTTGTTCATCCTTTACAAATTATCACATAATCTTACTGTGTGACAGAATCTACAAGATCATAATTAGATTAAAACCTATCCTCTCAAGTATTGTATCTCAAAAATATAGCATATCCATTCGAAGAAGAAATGTTACAGATGAAATCATCATCACACATGAAGTAGTTCATTCAATCAAGAGGCAAAACCAAAAGAGTGTGATCCTTAAGTTGGATATTAGAAAGGCCTACGATCAAGTAAGTTGGAGATTCCTTTTAAAAGTCATGGAAATTTTTAGTTTCGGTTCCAAATGACTAGATTGGGTTTATTCATGTATATCATCTCCACATTACTTGATTATTGTAACTAACATACCCTATGGATTCTTCAAGGGTGTGAGAGGGATATGATAGGGGAACCCATTGTCTCCTTTCATGTTCATGTTAATATTAGATTCCCTAAGTAGAAGTATAACAAGAAAGAAGGATGTGGGGGGATGGAGAGGAATATTCGTTTCTCATAATGTCCTAACCATCATGCATTAGATGTTCATTGATGAAACATTGTTATATAGTAATACAATGATGGGAGAATCTAGTGTAATAAAAAGAATGTTAGAGAGTTATATAAGCTACTCAGGCCAAATGATCAACAAGGACAAGTCCAAAACATTCTTCTTCAATACCAAATGGATGACACAGAGACAAATTGTAGGAATAATCAAGTTTGGAATAGAGACACAATCTAGCTCCTATTTAGGTATCCCCTCTTTTGGGGAGCCATACATACAAAATAGGGGGTTGAGACAACAAGAAAGTGCAGAAGAAAAGTGGATTCATAAAAAGCGCATTAGTTCATCTTGGTGGGAAGAATAATGATGGTGAAAGTGATCTTGGAAACTATACCTATATATATCTCCTTTCATTCCTAAATATCACAAACAATGTGAAGAAGGACCTTGAATTGAAATACAAATGTATAGATTTTTATGGGAAGGTCCCAATGAAACTAGGAATATTTCCCTAATTTCTTGGGACAAAGTAAAATAGAAAGAGCATATGGAAGGAGAAAGCATAAAATATATTCAACTAAAAAACCAAGCAGTGGGAGTAAAACTAATATGATGAATGTACCAAAATTTGAGCAGTGCCTAATGTTCCAAGATAACACAAAATAAATATATGGATGATGGTGACCTAAAATGCATATTGACCAGTATGAACCTCTCTTGGGTTTCTCATCTTTATAACTTTATTCAAAATGTTGTCACATCGTAACTAATCACATCTATTACAAAATCAATAAGGGAATCTAGCACATTTTTGGAACAACTCTTGGAATGGATACCATCCATTAGGAGACATCCCCAAGCTTGTCAAGAATAAAGAAGTGATAATAGAAATATTTGGGGAAAGAGTAGAAGATTGCATAATCCAACTTAATGGATTGGAAGATTCATCCTTTTCCTAGAAGGAATTCAGTTGCTTACCACAAGTGGAAAAAGAGGAGATGACTAAAGGTTTAATGAAAAGGAGCATCTTCTTAACAAATAAAGATGACGAAAAAATTTGGTGCAGAGCTAAGTTAGGGGACTACTTTGCTAGAATTTGATATGACATATACAAAATATGGAGCATCAATCATCACTATGTCCAACCAATCTGTGCTGGGAATCCAACATCCTCCCAAAGGTAGAAGATTGACTTATAAAGTTTGGTTTCATGGGCCATTTAGATGTATCTTATGTGAAAATAGTGAAGAGACTTGTTGGCACCTACAAAAATCCTCATTGCTTTAGCAATAAATTCAAGTTTTAGATTTCCCAAATTTTGGCTATTTCTATGATGTTTTGAGATTTTCATCTAATAGAAGGGCTAAATGGGTGTCTAGAATTGCAAATTTAATTAATATTAGATGAGAATTAGCCAAGTTATGACCAATTAGAATTTTTTGTGGTGTATAAAACCATTGTTGAATCTAACAAAGGTTTCTAGAACCTATAAAAGTTTTGATGTAGTTCCAAGTTAGTTGTGGAGGTCAAATAATCAACATGCAACAAGGGAAGATCTACAAGGCAAGGTACGATATGTTGGAATCTTAAGTTGGTTGGGTACATTTCCATTGATGTCAACACAATATTGTTGGTGTTGTCATTGTTGTCAACCTATAGTATAGTTGCAAAGTTCATTGGAAGCCTAAGTTTGTTAGGGAGGTTGTTGGTATGTGTTGCACTATGTTGTGGTGTTTTCATCAGTGTTTCCATTGATGTATGGAATGAATGAGAGTTGCAATTGGAGTAAGTTCACTTGGTTTATAAGTGCTTTTGAGAAAGTTTGAATAAAAGAGTGTGTAATGTGACAAAGGTGTGTTCAGTGTTGTGCTATGTATTTCTTCATGGTTGAATATGTGCTTGTGTGGTTGGGATATGATGATCAGAGGTGTTTAGAGGTTCTATATCTAGAGTTTTAGGTTTTAGATCGTTCTACAATGAAACTTGTGTTTGACAATTTGTCTATCTATGTAGAAGGTTGTTTGGGAGAAATGAGATTACTCTGTATTTCTCAGCAATAAGGTTTCTTGTCTTGCACATTTGGGAACATGATTATATTGTATATAATTTCCTTCCTTTGAGATTTCAAGTGTTGAGGTGTTCTACAAGGTTGGTTAGTAAGTTTGTGTTATGTGGCAGTATGTTTGGTTGCACATAATGATGGTTTTCTCAATTTCAGGTGGTTGCACCATGGTAGAGTTGCAGAATATTTTGATGATGCTATAATATTTTGAGATGTTGTGTGGATGTTGTGAAGTGTTGTTGTGTGGTCTACATGACCTAGAGAAGAATGTATGTGGTCGCTTGTAGTGTTAGTTCAAGTTTGGCCAACCTAGCGTGTGCTAGCGCTATTTGTGGAGGCACCTCATAGATTGTGGATATATTATGTAGTGTGGTGATGTGGATTTGGGTCCTAGTTAACCCTTGGTGTGGTCATCCTTCACTTCTTTCCACCACAAAGGTGCTTGGTGCCAACCTATTTCGGTGTTGCACATTTTAGGTGCATACTTTTCATTAAGGCCAAACTAATTGAGATTGTTTAGGTCATGGATGGTATAAATGTAAGATGAATTGTTAGAGATGTGTGTGGATCTATCGAAGGTTTGGAAAAGATGCAAATTTGTTTAAGTGTGGTGATCTAAGTGCTTAATGTCTATGACTCTGATACAATGAGCAGAAGGGTCTACATTTTCAATGTACTTGAAGTTGTTGGAGGTAGTGAGCCAAAGTTTGTGGATGGAATAATGTTTTAGTTGTGGATTTCTCCTGTTGCCTTGAGATAGTGAATCTATTTGGTAACAATCTTCTTCTATCTTCTTTCTTCTTGGTAGTGAGCCTAATTATATTTGGTGTTACAATTCATATATGTGAGCTAATCCTCACCATAGTTTTTCTCTTCTTGGGTTTTCCACATAAATATGATGTTCTTATGTGTTTGGATGTGTTTGTATTGTTGAATCATATGTTTACATTTTGCTAATTCATAATACAAGTTTAAAAAGATATTGAGGGTTTGAATTTTTTAAGTGTACATCTGATTCACTGCCCTCTCAGTTGTCTTGTGCATCTAACAATTAGTATTAGAGTTGTGGTTCCTTGGAGAAAGCTTAACTGCTTAAGGTAGATATGGATGGCACACAGGAAGGGTGTCAAATATCCTATGTTCAATGGAATGAATTATACTTATTGGAAAGCTTGAATGGAGTCCTTTCTCTAGTCTATCATGGATTCAGTTTCTAGCAGCCAATTGAAAGTCACCTTCATGGTTGAAGTCAATCTATTTAACTTGTTGATTTGCATTCTAATGTACCTTTGAAAAAGGAAAAATTGATCCTAGTGTTTTACACATTTAACTTTAGGACATCATTTTTCTATGTTACATTTTGGTGAACCTAATGTTTCGATATCATTAACTTCTGAAAATGGAAGTCTTTCAAACCCTAGATCTATGTTTTATATTGCATTAGTTTTCATTGTTCATTTAGGGTTTCATTTATATGCATCATAAAAGTCATAAATATATAAAAAAATTACATATCATATTGCATCATAGGTTGCATAAGAATTTGTTTCAGCCATTTAGATTAGACTTTTATTTAAATTGCATTCACTAAATTATGAAATTGTTCATTGCATTCATTTAGGCTTCTTTCATTTAGGTAAAAAAAAGTAAAAAATTGCATTTTGTTGCTTCAAATTTGCATCAAATCATCATTCTTAAAATTTTGCATCTTCAAATCAACCACTTATTGCATCTTAGATCTAAAACAAATTGCATCCAAAATTTGCCTTTATTGTTGCATTCTTGTATTTGAATCACATTGTCCTAAATTGAAGAAAAACTAGAAAAATAGTCACTGTTAAAATTGTTTTCAAATAGAAACAACATAAATATTTAGTTTTTCAATTTTCTAAACCCGTGTTAGGTACTCAAACGCCCCTGGGTGTCCTTGTCCTGCTACAAGTGTCTCAAGGAAACTGCATATATTTCTCTCTGTAATTTCATTATGTTTTTTATTGCAAATGTCTGTGTTGAAATTTTGAAACAATGTTATTGCATGTTAAAGAAAGGTATCACTTTGCTTATTTTTTGCAAATTTGGGAAAAATTGTTGCTCTCCAAATCTATAGGATAATTGTTTACATCATTTTCTCATTGCAAAAATCTTGTGTTATCATAATTCATGTTTTATTGTCAAATCTTGTTAAACATTTTAAGGAATTTTTGTTACAAACATATGAAAATGATTTTATTTCCCCTCTTTTATTATTTTTCATTGATCCCTCTCCCACTATCTCTCATATGTGTGAGTTTGGCTTGGTGTAGTGCCCCTCCGTTGTGGCCTTTATGGATATTGGTGTAGGTATTTATTTGTGCTTTGTTGTTTACGGTGTCATTGAATTGCGTGGTAAACATAATGGTTCTGTTTAATCAGGTAATTAAATAAAAATTTGCCTTAACTTATATGAATTCAGAAAATTAAGATAATAATTAAATAAATTAAGATTATGGAATATAGAATAAATAGTTATTAATTATAAACAAATTGATTTTTATTGTAAAAAGTATTGTAATTAATAATTTATTATTGTGTGAAGATAATTATTTAAATATGATAAAACAAAGTGATTTCAAATAAATCTTGAAGATAAGACTTTAAACTGAAGTTAAAACAGAAGAAAATAGAAAAAAATGGTAAAAGATTAAAGTGTGCGCATGCACAGCTCGAAACTAGAATTGAAATGGGAAACTTGTTATTTTTATTGTTTTTGTTTTCAAAAACTCATCTCTCGGATTTTATAGTGGGGGGGATTAACATTTGTTTTGAAGGAAGAACACTTAGCTCTGCAATTAATTCTGGAAAAGAATCCGGTGGGCCTGGAGGCTGCTTAGGAGGTCGTCATGGCACATTGTCTCCACTTTCAGGCGTTATGTTCTAGGTTGGCTTCTTCATCGCTCATCGCTTCATTTATCTGTTCAAATGCTGAGTTTGTACTTTATTAATGTGTTTGATTTCCTTCTCCCTCTAGCAATTTCGTTATGTTTGGTCTATGAATATATACATATCCTTATTGTTGGATGGAAATCGAACCCGATACGCACACTTGGGTGTTTTGTTCGGTGTTGATGCCTTCCTTTCGTCAGTCGATGCTCGCATGTCATATCACACTGTAATCTGCAATTTGTAAAGCCCTAGTATCTAATGATTCGATACTGAATCTTCTCAGTTTTATCTTGTTTTCTTTAACGATGGTGCATCCCTATTTGGCGTCTCTTCTTAGAGTTTCAATTCTTATACTCTTTTGATTCTCTGATGTCATTCTTGGGAAATCTTCCTTCCTAGTTGGTAGCTACGTTGCCCTTGCAACTTTTATCCTAAATCAATTCGATCTTTGATCAGTTTGTTTGCTGCCTTAATGAAAGAATAAGGCCGATTTTCAATGCCTCGTATCTGTATAATTTATAGATCTTATAAGACTCATTCTTTTTTTCCATTAACGGGCGCCATTATCCTCGGCTGTCATTGTGTCTCTGCATAGCGAAGTCCCTTTGGGGCATTGCCTTGTGTTGCTTTTGAAATCGTTCAAACAAATATTTGGAAGGAAAATTTTCTAAGCCAGTTGGCATAAAGCTGATTCTGTGCATAATGTCGATCCCATGGCGCTTAACTCATTTGTCCATGCTCTCCAGAGCTCAATCTGTTTGCGTAGGTCAATCTGTTTGCAACAATCTTGGGGATAGATTTTAGTGGGGGCAGCGTGGCAATCATAGCATGCTCGGCCATGTTTACTGAAACAAACACAATTGTTAATCTTTTACTTTGACAGAAGATAAAGATTTTATCTTTCGCTCTCCCATAGCGTAAAGCAAAAGTCTTGAATTTGGGAATACCCTGTTGTTTTCAATCGTCAAGCCAATTTCTCCAGCCTTGTTACGTCTCCCAAGTTTGGGGATGTGATTTGTTTCTTCATTAAGATGCGTACCTCCTTTTAGCTATTAATCCAGCTTCACCAACGTGCTCTAATTCCTCTATCTTGCATCGAACTCCTTACCTTTTTAACCATGCGATACCCCTTAATGTTAAAGGATAGCCTGATGAAACACATGATGCCTAGGTATTTACGTCTTTAGTGTTGAACAAAAATCCCAATAACTATGCTTAAATGGATGTCCCTCCATATTGATGATTTGCTTCCTTATGATAGACAATATCGTTTGCTTGGTGAAGACTTTTCCCTGCCAGACTTTTGGGACCGGTCTGAGCATAGTGTATTCTCCACTCCCGACGCCATTTGGAAGGTGCAGTCTCTAACCTTTCTATTATACTGCAAAGTGCAAAATGCCATCCTTCCCAAAAATACTCTAGCAAGGCAATAATCTGAGTGTCAGACTTTGTGGATGTCCTTCTAGCTTCAGAACCGACGATGATTGGTCTGAGAGTTGGGCGCTATGTATGTTATCCTTATTCTATTTCCTTACACTATTATGCCGCCTTGTGAATCGTAGTTTGAAGAGACAGTTTTCCATCGTGGAAGGATGAGACTTCTAATTCTCTTGGTTTTTAATGCTTTACCTTTACGCTGCATTTGAAGCGGTGAGTTTGTATCATGATTTAGATCACAATCTTAACCATAACACATGTTCATCAGGGGTATGAGTAAATTCATTCTCGTGACAGGTTCTCCACATCGATTATACTGCTTACAGCATGATGTGCACTGTCTTAATGGCGCGTTGTTGCCAAACCTCGACCCCTTCAAACTATTTATATGTATACATCTGTGCCATCGTACCCACATAAAGTTTAGTAGCCCGTGTTTCTTTGTATTTGATTAACTTAAAGATTAGGTATTCCTGAAAATTAAAATTATGCTTTTGCGATGCCTTTTCTTGCTTTATTAATCCTTGGGCCGGCTTAACCGGCACACTCTAAGCCCTGACAGCTTAGGTGGCTTGGCCCATTCACCTGACATTTTCGTACCTATCAAATCCAGGTTTCCTTCTTTTTACAGATTCCGTTAAACTTTGTTCCTCCGTTTTCACATTTAAAGTTTTTTTTACTTCCACATTCCAAGTTTTTGTAACTCCCACATACCATGCGGTAATAAATATGGTGTAATTTTATGTTATAAATACTCCGCTGAAGTAATAATATATCATAACATATTAAAGCAGAAAGTGTGCTCAATCGCAGGAGAATAAATAGGTGTTAAGCAGAAATGTGCGCTTATTCTATAGGTAATAATAAATTTGGTGAAATCTTAACTTATAAATACTCCTAAGTAATGGTATTGGTATTGCACATCATTTTAAAGCAGAAATGTAGGAGATTAATTAGGTGTTAGCCTGTTTAAATAGAGATGCCCTCTATAAGGGTGTTTAAATAATACAAAATTTTAAATTTAATAAAATCGTTTAATAATAAATATACATAAGGAAAGATGATGAAAAAATTTAATAATATATTATTATTAAATATTCAATATATTATTAAAATATATTATATGATTTATATAATATATACATATAATACATAGTTGTATAATTTGTAGTTATTGTACATTTCAATAATGTAGTTACAATTTTTTTTTTTTTATTATTGTAAGTATTGTTATTATTATTATGACAAAATATTTTGATGTAATCTTATAATTTATTGAAATAGTAAGAAAATTTCTAATTTTTTTCTTTCTTTATTGATATAATTATTCATTTGGGTTATGAATTTTGATGTATAAGTTGTAAAGAAATATGAGTTTTTAAAAGTTTTAATTAAAATATTTAAATCTATTTTTTTACATAAACAATTAGTAGGGTTATTGCAATGATATCAAAGTTGTGATCTTGTCATCCTATAAATCATGGAGTCACCATATCTTGTTGCTAGCTTCAATATATATGAAACTATACTTAGAGGGATTCAAAGAGAAGATTATCTTTCTACACTTCAAGGAATTACATTGAGATCATTAGTAGAAGAAACTACTTTAAGGTTTGTAAATTACTAGAATCTATCAAAATATTTGAAGGCAACTTTGTCATTTCAAAAATATATAGAATTTTCTTTCCCAAACTACCTGAAATGGATTAAAACAAAAAGTGGACAAATACAAAAAATGAAGAGTCACAATTAGTAATGGCATATAAATTTTCAAAACACCATATTTGAACAACTCAAATGAAGAATCACATAAGAAGGGACATCATGCATCCACTAGAGGACCACACCTCCAATTATTACAAAGAAGATGAATGCATATAGTAGAAATAATTTGAGAAAAAATAAACTTTTCTTTTGTAATGAACCTTGGGAGTTAAGCCATGGATATCAAAGAAAAAATGAAATAATTCTAAAAGAAGAGTAAGAGAAATTTTATAAATAGCTATAAAAATAGATCATGGAACCAAAAAATTATAGGTATACTAGATTCAAATCTACAAGAAAAGGGTCTTAGCAAAACTTATGGAGCATGAACAAAAGAAAGAACAATTCTAGATATCTAAGAAAGGGATAATAAAAAAATCATGGAAGAATATAGAAAAGAACTATGAATTTCAAGAAATTAAAATCATCATTTTCAAAAAGGATTATGTAAATTCTTATGTGAATGAGAAATTATGATAGTTGAGCATGAGGAAGAAGAAAATTCAAAGTTGCAAGTATGTGAAAGGGACTAAATTTTGGAAGAATCCACGAAGAAGATGAAAGGTATGGATCTTTTCTTAGAAAATAGATCCTCATTAATTTTCAAGGTTGAAAGTAAAAAAATATTGACCTTGATGAATTTAATGAGCATAAAAATCACTTTTTGAAAATATGATTGAAATATATGTTCCTTTTCAAAAAACATCCATTAGTCTTGAAAATATTGAGTTAGAAACATATAGATCGATGTCTTAAACAATTATGCTAATGAGTGTGCACTTTGAGGGACAACTCTATTTAATGTTAGTATTAAAATTTTGAGCCATACGAAGCTTGCGATGATGTAAATATCTCTAGTTCAATAGAGGGAGCTAAGAGCTTTGAGAATGTTTTATCATGTTTGATTTGGTAGCATCATGGTACAAATCATAAGAAAGGTGAAATAATTCAAACTTATCATTCCATAAGATTATGGAATTCAACTGTTAATTGGAGACATGTGAAAAGAAATGTAGAAACTTTTCCTATTATATTAACCAAACAACTAAAAAAGGAAGATATTAAGAACACATTAACTATTTGAATCTTTGATGGGTTTAATATTATCATTGTTAATAAATCCATCATACTATTTTTTTGGATAATTAAACGAATTAATTTATACATGAGAAATCATAAGATAGGTGATCAATTGTGTGTTTAGAAAATTGACATTAATTTATGTTTATTTACTTAAGAATTATTTTATAAAAGAATTCATTTACTCTAAAGAAGACTTTATTTTTTAAAAAAGAAAAAAATTAAAAAATTATAAGTAAATGAAAAAAAATATAAAATAACAAGTAAATAAAAAACTTAAATAAATATTAGATAGTTTTAGTTTTTTTAAATATTTAATTGTATTTCAATTTTTATATAATCATGACATATAAAATAACACTTAAGTACAAATAAAAAACTAAATAATTCATATATAGTTTTAATTTTTTAAATATTTAGTTGTGTTTCAATTTTTATATATGATCATGGCATTTCATTTATATCTTACTACCATTGTAGATATCCCTTATTTATTTAAATTTTGAGAGGTATAAGTATGGTTATAATCTAATGGAGGGAATCATTATTGTTTAATATTTTTAATTTAATAAAATTCAATCTTTTTTATGAATGAAGAAAAAATAAAATGATATTAAATTTTAATATTATAAATTTTCCTATGATTACATGGACTATATAAATATTATAAAATTCAATTATTTTTATGAATGAAGGAAAAATAAAGAAAATGATATTAAATTTGAATATTATAAATTTTCCTATAATTCATGTTCAATAACAGGGATGATAGAAATTGTTTTTATGAGTTTAATATTTGGAAAGATTTTATATTTTTATGTTATTGTTATATTTTTATTTAAAATTATTTTTTCTCAAATCATTTTAATAAGTGTTATTGGAATTAGTTTTTGTTGTAATATGCTAAAAATTACATTTCATATTAATCAATTAAAAGTACTTGCAAATATCGATTATTATTTTATTTTATTCATATAAGAATTATTTCAAATTAAAAAAAAACTATAAATAAAAATAACTCTTGACTAAATAAAATAAAATAAAAAATTTGAATAGTTGTAAAGTAAAAAGATAAATCTTAAGTAAACAAAAATAAGTATGAAATACTAAATGAAAAAGAATGTATATTGTTGTATCAACAATTTTAATTAATATATTTATATTATTTGAATAATAATATTATATAAATATATTATCATAAAAGACATTAAAAATATTCAAACATAACAAAAACATATTTAAAAAAATTAAAAATATAATATAATTCAAAAATAATTTATTATATAATTTTATTTTTATTTATAATTTTTTTTTCATCATCTTTCTTCATAAACATTTAAATTATATTTATTATTAAATATTTTTAATTGTATAACCTTTTTCATCAATTTTTTTAATATATTTATTATTAAACGAATTTTTTAAATAATTATTTAAAATTTTATATTATTTAAACTGACTTAACACCTATTTATTCTCCTATGAATAAGCGATTTCTTTAATATGTTATGATATATTATTACCTACTTCAGCGGAGTATTCTGTAAGACCAAATTCCACCATATTTATTCCCGCATGGAATGTTGAATAAAATAATCATTAAACGTGAAAACGGAGGAAAAAAGTTTACGGAAATTAATCTCCAAAAAAATAGAAACGTGGATTTGATAGGGTACGGAAATGTCAGGTAATGGGCCTGGCCACTTAAGCTGTCAATGCTTAGAGTGTGCCGGTTAAGCCCGGCCTTAAACCTTCAATGTGAGGGTCGAGTTCCAATCCAGGCTGTTGAATCTTTGCATAAAGCACTCTCCGTTTATGATTGCTAAAGTATTTAATAGAGTATTCATGTGGATTACGTAGTTGGTTTTATGAAATAGTTGACTTAGCTCTTCGTAATCTTATTATCAATGTTTAGGAATTTGGCCTCAATGAAATTGGCAGATTGTTATTTGGTGCAAGGAAAGATGATTCCAATTCTTAAGGCTCAAACCATAATTTGTGGATGAAGTTGCTTTATGTAATATTCGATGAATATATAAATATATACTAGCAATTGCACCTTAGTGTGCAATGGGTACGCCGAAGAAATGTGGAAGGTTAATTAGGATAAATTATGATGTATGTTTTGTAAACATTTATGCAATACATGAGGTCAATTGGTAAGCAATTTAGCAAATGATGTTGTTTGTGCAACAAAGGTCAAAACAAAGAAGTGATAGCTTCAAATAAACTATGCATACACTTACATAAATCTAAACATGATTGAAATAAAACCTCTGAATCATGAAGATAATCAGGGTCCATTACCAACAGGCTCATGTTATGTTTGCAATAAGGAGAGAGGGAGAGAGAGGGAGAAATAAGGATAGAAAGAGGGAGAGATTGAGGGGGGAAGAGTGAGAGAGAGAGGGGTAAGGAGATGGAGATAGAGATGGAGATGGAGAAGGTGAAGGAGAGGGATATGGAGAGGAGAGGAGAGGGAGAGATAAAGAGAGAGGAGAGATGGATAGATAGAGATGGAAGAGATAAATATATAGAGAGGGATAGAAAGGGAGATAGATGGATGGATAGAGAGAGGGAGACATGTATAGAGATAAAGGGGGGGAGAGGAAAATAGAGGTGGAGTTGAGGATAGAATGAGAGAGGAAGAGGGAGACAAACAAATAGAGATATAGGTAGAGGGATAGATAAATACAAAGAGAGATAGGGAGATAGAGAGGGAGAGATAGAGAGGATGAGATAGAGATATAGAGGAAAATGGAGAGGGAGAGATAGGTAAATAGAGATGGAGAGGATGAGATAGAGATAGAGAGGATGAGATAGAGATATAGAGGGAGAGGGAGAGATAGATATACGTAAATAGAGATGGAGAGGGAGAGATAAATAAGGGGAGATAGAGAAAGGGAGAAAGAAGAAGGGGGAGAAAGAGAAAGAGAAAGAGAAAGAGAAAGGTAGAGATATATGGGGAGAGAATGAGAGAGAGATATAGATATATGGGAAGAGAAAGGGAGAGAAGTAGAGATAGAGAGATAGATAGGGGTATAGGGAGCGAGCGAGGGAGGGAGAGATGGGGAGAGATAGAGAGAGGGGGAAGGTAGAGAGAAAGGGAGGGAGATAGGTAGAGGAGGAGAGATAGAGAAGAGGGGGAGAGTGAGAGAGGTTGAAGAGGAAGAGAGAGAAGAGGGGGAGAGAGGGAGAGTGATACATAGAGAGGGAGAGAAAGAAGATGGGAGAGAGAGGGAGAGGGAGAGATATAGAAAGGGGGTGATATAGAGAGATAGAGGGGGATAGTGAAAGAGATAGAGAGAGTGATAGAGATAGAGAAAGATATGGATAGAAAGAGATAGAGCGAGGAGTGAGAGGGAGATAAAGAGAGAAATAGAGATTGAGATATAGAGTAGGGGAGATGTAGGAAGAGATGGAGTGAATGAGAGAGAGAGATAGCTCAATAGATAGAGAGGGGGAGAGGGAGTGGCATAGATAGTGGGAGAGATAGAGAGCAATAGGGGGAGATATATCAATCACCTCCTTATATCTCTATCTATTCATCTTTATTTCTCTACCTCTCTCTATCTCTTTGTATCCCTTTTTATCTACATGTTTCTCATTATCTCCCTCTCTCTATATCTTTATCTCCCTATCTCTTTATGTTACTTTATCTCTATCTATGTCTCTCTCCTCTTCTCTCTTTCTTTTTTCCTTTATTTATTTTTCTCGAGCTTCCTCACTATCTCTACCGCTTTCTCTGTCCCTCTTTATTTCTCTATATCTCTACCTATCTCTCTATATCTCTTTGTCTCTCTCTTTATCTCTTTATTTCTATTTATCTCTCTTTCTCTCTCTATTTCTATCTTCCCTTTTTTTTCCTATCCCTCTTTTTATCCCTTTATTTCTATCTTTGTTCCTATCCCCTCCCCCCCCCCTCTCTCTCTTAGAGATATCTATCTAAATTTGTCTCTTACTCTCATTCTCTATCTTTTGAGTTTGAGATTGAAACAAGTCTCACGCCTACAAACCATTATTGAGTTGTTGGAAAACAAGTATCAACTGCCATTTAATGATAAACCAACTGCTGTTTAATGATAAAAGCCTCTAAAATATTAAATAAAAACCTCCAAAATATCACTTATCACATATTTGATTCCAAGAAATACATATTTTAATATTGGCAGAACTGTGAAAATTTTGAGATCAATGTAATGCCGATATCTTTTTAGTTCCGTACATGTTATAAAATGTATGTGTTTCTAAACGTTCCTTCCTAGCCTTTTGCAAGCATCACTTCCATAAATTGAATTTATTTGTAGATCTTTGAAGAGTTGGCTTTGCAAGGAGTGTAATTCACCTTTGGCACTCGATTCTCTCACGCCAGAGAGAAAACATGATGCATCATAGGTTGAGCGTTTCCTGTTGAACAATTCTTTTGCATTCTAAAGATCCTTACTATGGTGAATTTGTCCCTCGCTGTCAGTGAACAGGACCTTTCAAAAATTTTGACAAGTTCAGCAAGTCCGACAGGGTATTTCGCAATACCGAACGGTATCCTCTTTGTCATTTCTTGCAACACACGGGACAAAATGTTTTCACACAAATTTCTAGGAGCCAAAATATAGAATCTCTTTAGAAAGTCATTCTTCTAAGGTAAAACAAATATCATCTACTGCAGAGAAAACGATAACGTTATGAATCACAATCAATATAAAACGCATGGCGGCAGAGCACTCTGGTTTAGATCCATCAAGCATCAAGTAAGGTAAGGAGGCAAGAGAGCACTACCAGGGACAACAAACAATGTGTAAAAGTGAATACGAGTGTTTTAGGAAGAAAACTGTGTCAATTTTTTTGTATGCAAGATTAAAAAGCCCTAGCTTGGTGACCAAATCAAGCCCACGCCAGTCTGTATTAGTGCATCTGAAACAGGAGTAAAAACAAGTTTCATTGGCCCTATCCTTTCGTCGACTGGTGATATTAAATGCCTCAGAATGGAAGCAGGCTATAATGGGTTGTTCGGGTACCATTTCCTTTGGAGGATTTCAGCCAACTCATGCATTTATCCTTTTGTCTATAATTCCCTTGTTTTCCATTAAAAACCAGGATGAGGTGTAAGAGAAAATCAGAAACTATTCATTTTTTCCAGCTTGACAATCAACGGATGAAAATGTTTCAATCGTTGGCACAGTACGACAGACGATACCAACCGTTCATCTCCTATCTCAGCTCCGTCCACTTCAAATAGGTAACGCCTTCAGCGTAATTAAGGTAGTTTATATTAGGGTAAAGGATTAAAAAGGAAACGTTTAGAAAGATTAAAATGTAGTTAATAAAATAGTTCTAAATTTACTTATTTTGAATTTAAATGAGTAATTTGGAAAGAATGAATAAATGAAATTTATATACATATATATAAGTATTTGTATGTTAATAATATTTATGTGATGGGTTCAATATTTAGGTGTTAATAATGTAAATATGATTATGTTGAAGTTCAGAGATGTTATTGGTCATAATAGTTAGAAATGATTTATTTGTATTTAGATATTTGAAAAAAGTTTGTTAAGTAAAAGGAGTATACTCTTCTTCGTCCAATATTTAATGCTAAGCCTCATACTTCATTATGTAGCTAGTTATTGGGACACCGTTATTGTATCATATTAAGTTGCAAATTTTATTTTAGGAGTTCATATTTTCTTGATAGAAATGAATGTTTTATCAATGAAATAGTTAACCTTAAGATATCTATGTGGAGGATCTTGTATTGAAACTGACTATGTTAGCTTTGGATGAGTCTGATGATTTCATTGGGATGTTGTCCCTCATTATTTTACACTTGTGAATTTGTAATTGTGGACTATAATTGTTCTTTTGTGATTAAGTTATTGTTGCCACTTCGAGGGGAAACGGTGTGTTAGAAATTTTTTGGACTTCCAGAGGTTAGAGGGGATGTGGTTCTTCTTGCAAGAGTTGGTATGGGGGCCGACGACCTAGTAGGATCCGCCTTGGGTAACCCATATCAAGCTTGAAGTAATTATTTGAGTTTTATGTTGTTCACTTGAAAGTGGGTGTTTTATGATTCTGTCACTTTGTTGATGGTTGATCTTGTACTTGATTGTTTTTATATGGTGTGAGCCTTGCACTTGAATGTGGTTTTTTTTGTTACTCTGAAGTTTTAGTGTGAGATGTTGTATGCCTCACTTGGAGTGTATTTTGTTGGATTTGGTATCTTGTGCAAGTTGGCGTGCCATTTGTGATTTTGAGATATTGTTGTTGGTTGGGGCAGTGGCTCACAATGGGGGTTTGACGCCCAAAGTCGCTAGTTCAGTGTAACCCTTATGAGTTTAATCAAGTGATAATTAATTAATTAATTAGGGGGTTTGGGTAATATCTCACATTAATCCAGATAATGTAACCTCACTCATGGGCCCAAGTGCTCATTTAGGCTTGGGATGAGTGGGGAGGCCTGGAATGACAAGATCAAATGACTTGCCTCTACATAGTAATTTTTCAAGGTATGTTGATCCCACATAGCCGCGTGGGGGTCCGACGGCCGGTAGAGGTGGCCAGGGTGATTCAGTATCCTAGGAAGGTTACGCGAGGGTAACCCATAACACCTATGCAATGACACTCCACCCTTTGACAACCTTGTATGCTATTGTTTTCCCTCTTGTTGTTCTTGAGCCTCTAGAAGTGGATGTTGTCATATGTTTGTTGATGCTTTGTTATGATGTTATGTGTTGGTTATTTCTTATGTTGATTACATCTTGTGTTGGAGGTTGCCATAAATATATTGTTGTTTCTTGTTGTAATCCTTTTTTTTATGATGGTTGTTGGGGGTCTTTCTTGTCATCTCCTATCATGGGGGGTGGGCCTTTGGGTCCACGTGGTTGAGTGGAATGTGTTATGCACCCCATTGGGTCCCCAACTGTTGATCGAGTTTTGTAGAGATGTACTTGATGTAGTGACACTAGAGATGTACCTGTGTTGGATCTTGTTATGGAACTTTGTATTCAAATGTTCATGATGTATTCATCCATGTTGTTGTACTCTCCCCAGTTCATGTTGGGAAGCAACATTGTATTATTGTAATCCTTGAGTAATGTAACTTCATGCTATTAATGTATTTTCCGTAATTGTGTTATTATCTTATGGATGTATAGGTATCCTTTGTGTAATGTAATTGATGTTGATTTAAAAGTAATGAAGTCATGAACCCCAAGGGACTGTGTTATATGTTTTGCATATAAAGTTCCATTTCATGTGATGTATGTTATTAATTTGTTGTATGTTAGTTATTTTAAAAAAAAATTGTGTCATTAATGTTAAAAGTATTTGTTTCCTTTGGGGTTTCGTGGCGGTGCATTACACTTGGTGACAGAGAGTGCAATCATTAACAATCATGGTAATAATGTTTGTTCTTCTCCTGATATCTCTCCTATTTGTGAAGAAGATATCTTGGTATTAGAAGATCCAATCATTGAGTGTCGTGAGGATCTTGTTTTCTTATCTCCCCTACCTCTCCTACTTGGGAAGATATTTTTGGAGAAGAGGATGAAATCATTGATACATTTATGGATTGCATAAATGAAGATGCTAAGGTGACATTAGATTCCCCCTCGAGAGAAGATCAATGACAATAATTCAAATTCATTGAGGTTATGAATGCACAATTGGCCATTAGATATCCCTTAATTATAGGACCTCCTAACTCTCCTTTTGAACCTCCTAAGAACCCTATAATTGTTGGACCTTCTACACTTCTTTTGTACCTCCTAAAACTCCTTTTGGACCTCCTAAAAGTACTCTAGTTATTGGACCTCCTAAGTCACCACTCATTATAGAACCTCCTAAACCTCATGGCCATATCCTAAGATTTGCAAGATAACTTGCTAATAATCATGTGTCATAGTAACCAATGTATCATATTGTAGCTCACACATATAACACTAGAAACAATAAGCAACCAAAACAAACTCTAAAATCCATCCCATTGCATCAACCATACCTCCCACCTTCACATAATATCCAACAACGTAGTGGTAAAGAATATGATCTTGTTGAACAACTTCATAACACTCCTACTAAGGTCTTCTTGTGGGATTTAATTCAAACATCGCCTACTTATCATGGTATGCTTTAAAGTGCTTTGCAAAACGTTATGATCCCTCCTAATGCACAACCAAATGATATGGAAGATATGAATTCACCTAACTTGGATATTGTCTTTCAAAAAATGAGTTACCCTCTTTGGAAGTGTAAAAATAAAATGATGCTTTGATGATATTGGTTGTTATTAACAAGGTTGGGATTAGGAGTACACCCTTATTGATAATGGTTCAAGGATTGATGTTTGTAGTCTAAATATTTTAGATAAAATTGGAGCAGATAAAACTTTAATTCAACTTGTTGATTTGTTAATCAAAGGTTTTGATAACGTGGAAAGCAAGCCGCTTGGTGTGATAACATTACCTGTTAAGGTTGGTAAGGTTGTGTTACAAACTATCATCCATGTCATGCCCCATGATCTTTCATGTAACCTTCTCTTGGGTAGACCATGGATTCATGAGATGAAAGGTGTTCCTTCAATGCTTCTTTGTTCAATGAAGTACATATACAACAATAAGGTTTACACGCTAAAATACCATCAAAAATATGAAAAGTTTTTACAAGCTAAAACAGGAATGATCATCCACCAACTATGAAAGTGGAACCTTTACAAATTGAGGACAAATATAAGTGTCTTTTCATCAGTGACAAATGTTAGAGTAATAAGTTGTTTTACTTAATTAATTACATCACATTGATTAATTAATTAAGTCACTTATTCCTCTTTATTACTTAAGCTAAACTTAGGCACATTAATAATTAATTATTAAGTGTGCACACTAGGGTTTCCCTTTTTAGGGTTTGTTGATCTCCTTCATAAGGATTGATCACTTTGTAATAATTGATTCTCTTAATGCATTTTTACTGAGAGGTTTTACAGAGAACATCTTTTTCGGTTCTTCATAACTTTTGCATGTGACAGGTATTCATCTTGCATGCAGGTGATCTTGGATTCTAACATGGTATGAGAGCTCCAGACCTGCAGCTGCTTGTTCATGATCTAAAGATATGGCCTCTCTGTGAGTTTCGAGTGCAAGGGTTTCCATAGGCATCTTTTCTGCAAGATCTGGGGGTAGCCTATTTTTTGGCTCACTTTGGGCTCAAACGGACACTGCCATCGCGTTCGTAGCGGCCAAAAACCCTAGAAATGCCTGTTGTTTCGTTGATTTCTGAGAAGTTGACTTGGGAGGCAAAAAAAATTTGTCTGGGGGGCCGTACGGCCTCCCCAGCACGCAGTTCGAGGCTCAAAAATCGAGAAAAATACAAAAAAAGGGCATTTTTTGGAAATCCCACTGGCGCTTCCAGTGTAAAAGCAGATCCGCCGCCCGACGGCCACCGGGCGGCCACCCAAACGCTGCGGCCGGCTCACTCCCCCACCAGTCCACCGCCGACCACCGCCAGCCCCCGCGGGCTCCTCCTCCGCTCCGCGCTGGTCATATGAGGAACCAGGAGCTTAGATCCAGCCCCTGCGCCCAGCCCCCAGCCACATGGAGAACCGGGAGCTCCGCCGAAGGACACCAGCCCGCCAGCCCCTGGTCGCCCACAGGACCAGGGGCCCAAAATTTTTTTCATTTTGTAGGGGGGCCGATTTTTTGCGGCGACGGCCAGACGGCCATCAAATTTAAGCTCGTGAACTGATGACGTCAGCATGACGTCAGCGTACGGCCGGCCCTCTTTGCCCTCCTAACCCTAGTTTTTCCTAAAAGAGCAGTTTTTTTCTTTTGGCCATAACTTGGGCATACGGTATCGAAATTGGGCAAACGAGATATCGCCGGAAAGCTGGTTCCGAGCACTTTCCAATAGTGCTGTTTATTTTTCAGTATTTTATTGTTTTCATGCATTTATTGCTGTTTGAAGTTAGATGTTGTTTTTGGACTTTCGAGCTCATAACTTTTTGCCACAATGTCCAATTTTCGCCTTGTTTGTGGCGTTGGAAAGGTATTGAGGAGCTCTATGTTGTTGTCCATCTACTTTTTCTGTATCTTTCCCAGGTTTATGCATGTTGTCCTATTTGGACATTGTAGACATTATGGACTCACTTTGCATGTATTTCTCTTTTGTAAACGCACTGAGATAAAGTGCCTCAGCATTGTATGTGTAGTATTGGGTTTCTTGCACATCACTTTGTGCCATATTTTGTACTCGCACTATATTATAAAGTGCCATGGGGGGGTTGTGTAGTGCCCTTGTTTTGCCATCACACCTTTGTCCGATGAGTGTCCCTCCACGACAACAGTGGATCCATATGATTCCAGCCTCATGTATGTGTGCTTTATTTTGCACACCACTTTTTCAGTTGCAGGTGCTTTCTTGTGCACTTTTAGATGCTCTTGGTTCCTCTTCATGCACTACTTTTTGGCATTCAGTTTCAGTGTACCTGTCACGCCTCTCCCTTTTCAGCATTATGGGGGGGTTTCTACTATTGGTGTTAATGCTTCTTTGGTTTCGCCTTGGAAGGGATCTTCCATTCTCATTTGATTAGTGTTCTTCAGACTATTGGTACTTGTGCCATCTGTATCTTCGTTCCAGGTGTTTGCCTTTGTTTTCCATCTGATTCGAGTAGTGTCGTTGGGGGCACTCATGCAGATTGTTGTCTTCTTGATCATGATCATCATATCTTCAGAGGAGGTTCTTCAGCACCGTAGCAGTCATCTTTTGACAGAGTTTGCAGCTTCTTCATGCTTCTGTGATGTTCTACATGTTCTTCTTTTTAAGGACTTTTCCTTGATTTGGAGGCTTTTCAGTCCTTCAATCGCCTTTGATCTCTTTTTGGAGTAGAGTTTTGTTCCCACGAGGTTTTCTCTATTTCTCCACTTTATAGAGATCTTCTGTTTGTACATAGGTACCTTACTTGGCCTTGTTTGCCGGGACCCATCTTTGCTTTCATGCATCTTTTTCTAGTGTTTTAGCTACTTCCTAAGTTCATCTTAAGGGGGGGTGTTAGAGTAATAAGTTGTTTTACTTAATTAATTACATCACATTGATTAATTAATTAAGTCACTTATTCCTCTTTATTACTTAAGCTAAACTTAGGCACATTAATAATTAATTATTAAGTGTGCACACTAGGGTTTCCCTTTTTAGGGTTTGTTGATCTCCTTCATAAGGATTGATCACTTTGTAATAATTGATTCTCTTAATGCATTTTTACTGAGAGGTTTTCCAGAGAACATCTTTTTCAGTTCTTCATATCTTTTGCATGTGACAGGTATTCATCTTGCATGCAGGTGATCTTGGATTCTAACAACAAAGTTGTTAGAAGATGATTGGGGATCGTTATATTTCACACCTATGTTTAGTGGAGAATATAAAACCACACAATTAGGAAAAGAGAAGGAAGTTGCAATGATATCAACATAATCTATCACTGAGTCATCAAAACCATTTGAGTCTACATCTTTTAGCAAAGAAGAGGAAAGCACAAATTACACACCCACCTATGATGAATATGATCATGAAAAGCCACCTTCTTCAAAAAAATGGAAGCCATTTATGGAAGAGGTTATGAAATTTTAAAACAACTTGTCTATAATGGAAAAGAATGTGGTGTAAAAGAACAAGGTATCTGTGTCCCTATAGATCCTAAAACACGTAAGAAACAACAAGAGGTCTTAGCTATTGGGTAAAAGCAAGAACTTGGGTCCATGAAAAGAGAAAGTTCCATCCAAAAAAATACCGAAAGGAACGGGTACCCATTTTGAAATAATGGGTGCCTATTTAGGAACGAGTTCCCAAGAGTAAATTCAAATGGGCACCCACTACACTTTGGGTACCTATTTTGAAAAGGTTTTTATTACCCTATTTTGAAAATGTTTATATTTTATTAAAAAATAAATACCTTTTCAAAATGGGTACACGTTTTGAAAAGGTTTTTTATTTTTTTTAAATAAATACCTTTTCAAAATGGGTAATGGGTACCCATTTTAAAAAGGTATTTAAAAAAAAAACTAATTGTCGGTTCATTCAAATTAAAAAATTAGGAACACATACCCATTTTAAAATGGGTACCCATGTCTATTTCAGAACAGGTACCCATTCCTTAAATCTAGAATCCCCATCCACTTTTTGCTTTGGGTTTTAGGCTCAGGAAAGGTTTGACATCTTGCAACTAAAAAATAAAGCAGATTCAAGAGAAATGTCCAACTTTGGCAATATTGCTAATGGACTTTTTTTCAAAATTAATCTATGAAATTAAAACCCATTATAGTTCACAATGCCTAGTTTTCAAATATATATATATATATTTTTAAGATTTGATTATCTTTTCTATTTTTAATTAATTTCTAAGCAAATTGGTCCAAAAACTTGAAACATCAAGTTTTTTTTTGTTTTTTAATAAGTTTTTATCTGTTATTTTTTTAAAAAAAAAAAGATACATGACATTAATCTTTAGAAAATTCTCTACACAATGAAAAAAACAATTCAAAAAATATTTAGTTTAGGTCTAATTATGTTGTCCGTACACATTGATTTTTAAAAACAACAATTAGGGCCAATAAAAATTCAATAAAAAATTACAAAAAATATCCTCATCAATCTTTAGATTGTTACATATCTTTCCCCAAAAGGAATTAGAAAAATACTTTTATTTAGGTCAAAAAGTGGTGTCTATTCATGTGCATGATATGGTAAAAAAAAGTGACTTTTATACATGTCTAGATAATAAAATTTAATTCGTATCATTTGGGTATTAGAATACATTACATATTTGGAAACTAGATTCAAAATATTAAATTTCACATTAGTGACTTTTTTTAAGATTCAATGTGTAAATGCTTCAAAATTTCAGTCCAAGTGTGACAAATTTTGAAAAACAACAAAAGCACTTCCACTTTTTGAGCTTTTTGTGGACCCTACTTTTTGCATCAGCCCTATTGTCCTTTAAAAACATAAAAAATCCTTCCACTTAATCAATAGCATTAGTTTTTTCTCATTGTCTTGTGGTAGTTGTAGTATTATAACATGATCACTACTATACACAAGGATATAGACTACCATTTATGCAATCATATTTCATTTTGCAAGGAGCAACATATCATCATCCATTTGGCTCATCTTTGTCCCTACACTTGGAGGGAAAGGGGTTAGGTAGCCTTATGTTAGGTGCATTCCTTCTAAGTAAGGGATCCCTTCTTATCTCCTTAAAACATTAGTGTAGCAAGTACATTAACATTTTAATGGGGGCATATAGTCCCCCAATTATTCTACATAAGAAATGGTCCCTTAGTGATGATAGTATACATATCCTAAGAAGTGTGACCTTCTCAACCAAAGTGTGGCCTTCTTATTCTGGATGTGAGTGTCTCCTTTGTGGTGACATTAGGCTTGATATCCCTCAAGAGTGTGACATTTCTTGGCATATGATTCTCCCCTTCATGGAAATGCTATGGCTAGTATTCCCTAAGGTTTGGTCTTCTATTCCACAACAAGTCCTCTTTTGGTGGTGATGTCATGTGTGATATTCCCTAAGGTGTGACCTTTCATGTATTGAGCAAATCCCCTTTGTTATTTCTATAAATTCTCTTGTGGTGGTGTTGTTATAACACCCCTAGAGTTTTTGGTTGTATCCTATTGTCATTTATGCACCCCTTGAGGTGAGTTTTGTTCATCCCTTGAGATTTTAAACTTTATGCACCCCCTGAGGTGAGGTTTTTTATCCCTTGAGATGTTAACTTTATGCACCCCTTGAGGTGAGTTTGGCATTTTTACTCCACTTTGTTCACAAGAGTTGAACTTAATGTGGCATTGGCATAGCATTTTGACTATTTTCTAGCACCTTATCAAAGTTATTAGGGAGTATAAATCTTAGTATGGTTGTCATGGGTACACACCTAGTGAAAAATGGTCCTCACTAGACCTATTGTGTTCCTCATTTTGCTAGCTTTTCTTGGGGGATCACTTTGTCAAAAGTGGTCCTCACTAGCTCATGCACCTTTTTTTTTTGTAATTCACCTAGAAATATCATACTTTGCTATGGTGTGAGTAATGAACACCTTTTAACATGGCCACCTAGCATAACACACCTTGCTTGCCAATGGAGCCATGTGTTTCATGAGTGATGTGGTATAACACAACTTGCTAGTCCTCATGAGAACTAACATTTATTTGATGGATAACATTTGTTATTTAAGATAATTTAAGATTGAGGTCTCTTTGCCTTACCAAATCAAATCCTTTTTAGTAATAACCCTATGTTTTGTTGTATGTATCTTTCTTTGTCTTATTCATGTTTACATCGTCTCTACATTGTGTTTATTTTTATTTTATTTTCATCTTTATGTTTCATCATGCCATGTGTTTTTATTGTGTATGCTTCATGTTTTCCAACATGTATGTCTATGTATGTTGTCTAGCTACATTTCATACATGTGTGTGTTCCTTTGTGCTTATGTTGGTTTTCCATGAGATCTTTGATCTTGGAGGCTTGTGCACTCCCCCTTGATCCTTAGTCATCCTATCTCTTCAACATTTTGACAATTTGACCCCTCTTAACATAAATTTTCTACTTTAGTGTGTCTGAGTGTAATTTAATACTCTCACTAAAGTGGGGACTTAATGTAGTGTCAAAAATTATCACCCTTAACAATTTCACACTATTTTTTTATCCCCCTAAATTATTGAGCCTAATTGGGTCTCTAATGTCCTAAAATTATCCATTTCAAAGCCCATTTGAACCACTTTTCAATAAACTACAAACATTGAATAAATGCATCCAACTCATGTGTTGCCCCCAACACTTAATGTCTTGGAAATTAGGACTGGGAACCATATTCCTTTGGGTGTATGGGTCCCCCTTCTTAGCCAGGACCTAATTTTGGGTATGCTAATGTTGACATTTTAACATTCAAATTTCACCATATTGAAACTAGAACCATAATTATGGAGAAAATACTATTGTCAAAAGAAATTCAAGAGCAACATTTCAGTGATTTATTGTAGCAATTCAAGATCCAAGCATCATTTCAAAGTATCTATGAGTTCATGTTGTCATGTTATCATTTTTTTGTGAAGGCTAACACTTGTGTAGGTCTCCAAAGCATTCAAACAAATAAAGCAAAGCAAGATCAAGACCTTGAGGTAATATGCATGACTTTAGTCCTTCAAGGAATTCATTACAGGGTGGTGAGTTGTAGCACTTTGTGATTTTATAATTCCTTCCTTTCAATTATCCATTTATCATTGCCATTTTCCATTGTGGAAGTGGGAACACTTACACAAGGTTTGACTAAGGCAAGCCCCTAAAATGGCTCAAATTTTTCTCTTTGAATGTGTAGGTTATAGGTTTGAAGAGGATTGAAGAAATACTGAAGAAAAGTTGTTCATTTTACATTCAAAGCCCTAAACCTTATCAAGCCATGAAAACTCACCTATAGAATTATGTGACAATATTTCAACAACTTTGCAAACAAAAATTAGAAGCTTAGATCTATCATTAGAGGACCCCAAAAGTAGAGCAATACACCCTATCAAATACCCATATGCCCCTAGGCATCCCAATCCTCCTATTCAACTCAAAACCAACTTTTCAAGATAGGTACATAGTCTCCTACTTTTTCCAAATATGCCTGTAAATTGTTGTTTTAGTCTATTATTTGTCAAGATCTTGAATTTTTCATATTCTAGGTCATATATTTCAATTAGGTTAATCATAACAAATCATTTCCAATCCATTTCCAAGGCCCTAAGGATGCAAATACAAGTTTGGTTGACTCACCTTCATGATTGAAACTCAATCTATTCACCTTGTTGATTTTCATTCTAATGTGCCTTTAAAAAAGGACAAATTGATCCTAGGGTTTTACACATTTAACTTTAGGAAATCCTTTTTCTATGTTACACAACCAAAATTATTGCAATTAAAACAATAACTAGAGAAATGATAATTAAACTTGGTGTTGTATCCCTATCTTCTAGATCTTCTTCTCTTCTTCTAAACTTGAATAAAGTCATCAGTATGTGTCTTTCTTTATTACTTGAAATGATTCTTTCAAACTTTGTACTTCCAAAACTAATCACTTTCAAACTTGTTTTAACAAGATTTATTGATTATTTTGTCACCATATTCTTCTAATCATCAAAAATAATTCTAGCTTTGATGTGCAAAGATCTTTGACATCCTAATATATGATCTAGAGTTTCAGTACTCTTTCCAAACTTCATATGCAACTATTGATTCACTTTATCAAGCTCTTTTCTTATCAATACAACCTCTGCTTCAAGCTTCTCATGGTCTTTATCTCTTGAAAATAATTTTCCAGTTAGAAATTCTTCAATCATTTTAGCTTGTTTTGTCTAGATCTTCAAATCAACAATAATCTTCTATGCTTTCTCTAGGTCATGAGATACCTTTTTTTGGCCTTCACTTCTTCTACAATTCTCTTCTTTAGTCTCTTAATCTCTTTTCCAACACAACAATTCTTCCACGAGATCCACTTCATCTTCATTATTTTTGGAATCTATTTTAGCATTTTATTCAATGGTTGCAAAAGCCATGAATACAACCTTTTCTTTTTCATCTTCAAAGATATCTCCATCTTCTTCATTAGTAGAATAGTCTTCTTCCTCATTAGTATAGAAATCTTTTTGTTTCCTCAAACCTTTATTCCTTCTCTAAAATGATTTCTTTCCATACATTTGCTCAACATTATTAAAGTCCTTATGGGGAAATTTAGCCATAAAATGTCCTACTTCACCACAATTAAAATTATTAAAAGGTAACTTTCCTTTATACTTACCAGAACCTCTTTGTATATTTATGAAAAAGTTGGCTTCCTCCAAATCTGAACCAATATCACAATCTTGATCAACTTGCTTTTTAGATGCCCTTAATGTTGCCTCTTTCCTTATAAAATATTCACTTTCAAATCTCATTTCAAAATTAGGTAGAATTCCATGAATTTTAGTCAACTTCAAAGCATTCTTATGCAGTACTAGGGTTCAAACTCAATCTATTGTAGGCATATTTCACAACAATCGGTTTCACTCATCTCACTTTTCAAAGCAATCCTCTTCCAAGGAAACTTTCATTTTCAAGGCCACTTTTGGTTTACAACCTCACAACCCTAAACCAGGTTAATCATCACCTTCAAGCTTCTCAGGAACTGTACCTTATGCAAAGCAACTTAGTATCAAAACCTTCATGCATCAATAAATGACTATTTCACCTCAAGTTGCCTACAATGCTAGTAGGTCTCCAAATAGGACTGACAAAGATTTATTCTCAAAATATGCACTGATATCGAAAAATAATCATACATTTGAATACCATTTTTTCTTACCTAAAACGTATTAAAAAATGGGTAATAGGTCTTTTGGAACATAAGGCTCAAATCATGTTGTTGCAGTACAAAATTAGGCCTTTTTAGGCATGGCTACAACAGGGGTTTATTGATTCTACTATTTCAAGACTCAAATCTACTTTCCCAATGCTTGAAAAAAAATTATTTGGGTCTACACATGCTCAAACAATCATCAAAAATTGCTACCCCTAAGGTTTTCAATCATTTCCCACCTTAAACCATCAAATTTCACCCAAAACTCTCAAAATTGCCAACTAGGACATCGTACAAAAAACCCTCAAATCTTAATATTTATCCCTAAAAATTGGAAATATTAAAGAACATGTTAATACAGACCTCCAAACAAAAAATAAAGAGTTTTTCCTAGTTAGAAATGAAGAAATGCATTTTTGAATGCTTGTTGCCCTTGCTAAATCAGAATTTAACCATTTCTACCAAAATTGCAATAACTTTTGCATAACTCCATGAAATTGAGTGAAACCACTTGCATTGGAAATTAGATTCAAATAACTTTCATTTACTATTAATGAGAAGTGAGTGTTGGGCTGTACATGGCCGTACCAAATCCTAAAACAGAGACAATTGCTGGAAAATGCACAAAAGCAACATTAAATTGCCTTCATTCCAACTTCAAATCCACACTTTTGCCTTACAAACGATGCAAATTGCCTTTTTAAAGGATTTTCAATTTCATACAACTAAATCAACCAATCCAAACTGTCTTTTACCCTCCTTGACCCTTCAACTTCTCTATTTTTCCTTTTTCGCACTTTTTGCAATTACATCATTTTGACAACTTTTTAGAATTTTGTGCAATATTTTAAAAATGAACTCCTAAAAAACTCTTAGGACCTATTACATCATTAATGTGGCCTCTTGGGCCTTATTACATCATTAGGACATCAACCTTAAACTAAAAATCTAAAGTTTCCTCATGGAGGCATGAACTCTATTAGGTGCTCCTGCTCCATACTCTCGGCCAAATGAATTTCCAAGTCCTCTTGGATTGAGGGTAATGACCGGTCTTTATTTTTAAATTCTTCTACTTTCATGCTCTGTCCCTTGAAAAAACTCCCCATTGTCTTCAATATCACTTTTGGCTTTAGTTGGTCTATGCCAACTTGTCTCCACTTTGTCTTGTCTCCTTGAATCTGCTCCTTCATCCTTTGATGTGTTACAATATCTATCTCAACTCTTTATCCTTATTCTTCCATCTGTTTCATCTTGACCATTAGTTTTTTCCTCATCAAAAGTGTTATCACAACAAGGAAATGATATTTTGTCTCTACCATACTATCATGCATCTTAAACTTATTTTGTGTCTTCATTTCATCATTTCCCTCCAAAATTTGATCCTTCACCTCTACTGCAATGTCATCTTCATGTTTGGGGATGGATGCAACCTCTATCTTCCTTTATTTCTCTTCATATTCTTCATCTTTTTGGCTTGATCCTCTCCTACTTCTATCAAAGATTCTATCATCTTCATTTCTAATGCTTTCATGTGTCTTCTTTCTTGTATCAACCTTTAAATAGGCCACACAACCTTCTTCTTCACTATAAAGTTCCAACTAAGTGCTCTTTTGAGCAATTGTTCCCTCTCATCTTCATGCCTTCTTATCATCTCTTCCATAGCTTTCCTTATTTCTCTTATCTCTTTCTAGACCTCTGTTTGCCTCATCTTTTTCTCTTTCCTCTTCCTCTCTTTTTTTGCTTGCTTCTTCCTTTGTGAACCCTCTGCTTGTTGGTACCTTCTCAACAAATCCATCTTCTCTTCAAGAAATTCCCTTTAACCTTGCTTCCTCTCAACTTTTCCTCACCTAGGTCTCTTCTCTTTTCATCTACCTAGTCTTTTGGAAACGAGGTTCTCTCTTCAACCTACACAAACAAAAACACGCAAACACCAAATTCTCTTGCCTAGACCTTCTGAGCTTTGATACCAATTGATGTAGTACTAGGGTTCAAACTCAATCTATTGTAGGAATATTTCACAATAATGGATTTCACTCATCTCACTTTTTAAAGCACTCCTCTTCCAAGGAAACTTTAATTTTCAAGGCCACTTTTGGTTTACAACCTCACAATCCTAAACTAGGTTAGTCATCACCTTCAAGATTCTTAGGAAATCTATCTTATTTAAAGCAACTTATTATTAGAACCTTCATGCATCAATAAATGACTTTCACCGCAAGCTGCCTACAACGCTAATAGGTCTCCAAATAGGGCTATTAGAGATTTATTCTCAGAATATGCACTAATACCAAAAACTAATAATACATTTGAATACCATTTTTTCTTGCATAAAACATATTAAAAAATGGGTAATAGACCTTTTGGAACATAAGGCTCAAATAATGTTGTCTTAGTACAAAATTAGGCCTAATTAGGCATGACTACAACAAGGGTTTATTGATTCTACTATTTCCAGACTCAAATCTACTTTCCCAATGCTTGGAACACATTTAGTTGGTCTGCATATGCTCAAAAAATCATCAAAAATTGCTGCCTCCAAGGTTTTCAATCATTTCCCACCTTAAACCATCAAATTTCACCCAAACTCTCAAAATTGCCAACTAGGGCATCGCACAAAAAACCCTCGAATCTTAATATTTATCCCTGACACTTGGAAATATTAAATAACATGTTAATACATACCTCCAAACCAAAAATCAATAGTTTTTACCAATTATAAATGAAGAAATACATTTTTGAATGCTTGTTGCCCCTGCTAAATCAAAATTTAACCATTTCTACCAAAATTGCAAAAACTTTTGCATAACTCCATGAAATTGAGTGAAGCCACTTGCATTGGAATTATATTAAAATAAATTTCATCTAATATTAATGAGAAGTGGGTGTTGGGAGATACATGGTTGTACCAAAGCCTGAAACAAAGACAATTGTTGAAAAATGCACAAAAACAACATTAAATTGCCTTCATTCCAACTTCAAATCCACACTTCTGCCTTACAAACGATGCAAATGGCCTTTTCAAAGGATTTTCAATTTCCTACAACTAAATCAACCAATCCAAACTATATTTTAACCTCCTTGACCCTTCAACTTCTCTATTTTGCCTTTTTTGCCTTTTTTACAATTACATCATTTTGACAATTTTTTAGAATATTGTGCAATATTTAAAAAATGAACTTCTAACAACCTCCTAGGACCTATTACATCATTAATGTGGCCTCTTGGGCCTTATTTCATCATTATTAAATCAACTTTAAACTAAAAATCTAAAGTTTCCTCATGGAGGCATGAACTCTATTAGGTGCTCCTGCACCACATTCAAATCCTTAGCTTATTTAATTGTAGAGACTTTAGAATCAAACTTTCTAGGAAGAGATCTGAGTACCTTTTTCACAACCTTTTCTTTCAATTCTTCTCTAAGACCTTCGATAGAGTTGACAACTTCATCAACCTAGAGCAGGAATGTGGCAATATTTTCATCTTCTCTTATCTTCAAAATTTTAAATTAAGATAATTGAGTTTGCAACTTTGTTTCTTTGACTTTTTCATCACCTTCATAGAGGTCTCTAGTTTATCCCATATTTCCTTGGATATTTTTCATTACATTACTTTCACAAATTTAGAGTTATTCAATCCACATGTAAAATAACATTCCTTTCCTTGGCATTAATTTTACAAGCCCTCTTTCTGGCTTGATCCCTAGGAGTATTTTCAGGAATCTCATATCCCTCTATCACTAACATCTAGATATCCATATCAAGATCCATCAAGTAGGACTCCATCCTAACTTTTCAAAATGAAAAATTGGATCCATCAAATAGTGGTGTTCTATTTCCAGAGAATCCTTCCTGAGCAATTGAGTGTGCCATACCATAACCACCTTAAGATATTAGGCTTCTTCAAAGGAACTTGGCTTTGATACCAATTGAAGGGCACACAATATACTAAGAGGGTGGGTGAATCAGTAGATAAAATATGTTTAAAATTCATAATTCAACCACTATTATCAAAATATATGATTCTTTACCACTAACCAAAAATCATGAAACTTGAAGCTACACTATTGCTAAGCAATGTCAAGAACACACACACATAAGAGCACCAAATATATGTGGAAACCCCAGATGGGAAAAACCATGGTGAAAATATTTGTTTGGATTTAATTTCCAATCTAGCCTCACAAGGCATAAATATACAAGTGAATTTTATAATATGAAGTAGGAATCAATCCACTAGAGACACCAATCCCCTATTGTATTTGTAGGCACCAACCCATTGGATACACCAATCCCCTATTGAAATAGTACAACAAGTAGAACACTAGTCCCACTAGAATATAGAGATAATGCTTGGAGGTCTTCTATGTATCCCATACATGTGTCAGAGTTATACCCGACACTCTTCCTTACTGCATATGATCTTCTAATACTGGCATACACACTGAAATGCAAATCTTCACAACCTTCTCTTTAGTTTACACTTGTATCCAAATTTTCTTCACACCAATGTAATTCTACTTGACATTACACTCACAATGCATCTAAACACTTGAAGAATGTATACATGAAATTACATTAACACTCTTCTATATTGTCTAGGGATCCACAAATAGCTAGTATGGCATAAGGTGGACATACATATTCAAATTACATGAAATGTGTAGCACATTGGTCCAAAATCAAATTTTTTTGCCACCAAAAATAACATGATGACATGCATTACCATAGAAACCTTAATCAAGTCCTAACTTCACACTAAGAAATATGGACCATGTCGGCCCCAAATGCTCTAACTGGTAACACAATGAAATTTTAAGAGCGATAACTTTCGGTAGACAAATGCAAATGATGTGAAATTTGGATATGTGATAGATTTCTATGTGTAGATGTTATATACTACTCTACAAGCTGAGAAAAAATGATGTGGTAAAATTTGGAATGAACTATTGAAACTGCTACTGAATGTAATGCAAGAAAAGGAACTAGTTTTGGTTGATACAGGATTGCTTTGCAACCAAGGATGCTCCTGCATTGGACACTCGGGGTTGGAAAAAAAGTGAGTCCCTCACTTTCAAGGGCTAAGAGGAAAACAAAGATGGTCCACCTCAACCTAAGAAATCCATAATGAATCCTCCACTAGTCTTCCTTTCCACTTCACAAGATATTCCTTATACTGCTTGTTCCTAGTGCTTCTTTCGATTCTAGTATCCAAAATCTACTCAATCTCCTCTGGTTCATGATGTGGTAACTGCTCCCTTAAATCCACTTCATCACTACCACCACTTGAATATCCTTCATTAAACTCATATATGTCTACAACATTGAAAATAAGTGATATACCCAATGTCTCTGGTAACTTTACTTCATATGCATTTCCAAAATCAAACTTCCTTAGTATCTTACACAGTCCAAACTTCCTCATCTTCAACTTATTGTATGTGCCAACTAGAAATATCTCCTTCCTCAAATATACCATCACTTCATCTCCAACTACAATTTCCTTATGTCTCTGGTGCTCATCTTCCTTCTCCTTATACTGATTGTTCATGTCTTCTAAATGCTTCCAGACTTGATTATGCAATGTCCCCATGAAGTCTACAAATTTTTATTCCTTTGCACTCCTCTTATTCTCCATATTGATGTCCCTTTACTCTACAAATCCTCTAGGATTTACTCTGGTAACAATCTAAAATGGTGTCTTCCCTGTACTCCAGGCCATTGAATTATTATATGCAAACTCTTCTTGTGGTAAAACTATATCCCAACTTCCTGCCTTATCTCCAACCAAACATCTCAACAAGTTACCCAAACTTTTGTTTACTACTTTTGTTTATCCATTTTTGTATGGGTGATATGCTAAACTAAACTTCAAATTTGTTTTCATCTTCTTCCACAATGTCCTCCAAAAATATCCAATGAATTTAGTGTCTCTATTTGAAACAATATTCTTAGGTAATCCATGCAACCTCACAATCTCCTTGAAAAATAAGTTAGCAACATGCACAACATCATTACTCTTCTTATGTACAAGCAATAAAATGTGCCATTTTAGAAAATATATCCTCTACTACCATGATAGAATCATAATATCTGTGTTCTTAGTAATCCCAAAATGAAATCCATGCTCAAATCTTCCCAAGGTCTCTCCAATACTCTCAAAAATTTGTAAAATCCAGTATTCTAACTACTCCCTTTTGCAACTTGAAAAATTCTGCAACTTTGAACATACTTCCTTACATCCTTAAATATCTACGGCCAAAAATAATGTTCACTCACCAAAGCTACTACCTTGTCCACTCCAAAATGTCCTACTAAACCTCCACTATGATTTTCCTTGATCAAATTCTCCATCATTAAACTCCTTGATTTCCTTTGAATAACATACCTTCTTAAATGAAATAATCCAACCATTGGCTCTGGTCTATCACTACTGGTTCCTTACATGCTCTCCATGCTTCACCAAAATTTGGATCTCCTTCATACATATGCTTCAACTCCTCAAATCCAAATACTTGGATTTCATCTCTATCAAAAAATTCTTCCTTCTGCTCAATGCATCTACAAATTTGTTTGACTTACCACTCCTATGCTTTAACATAGATGTATAACTCTGAAAAAACCCAACCCATCTCATATGTCTCTGATTCAACTTTCCTTGATTGTTCAGATACTGCAAAGCTTGATGATTTGTATACAACACAAATTATTTAGGAAACAAATAATGTATCCACTTCTTCAAGGCTTGAATTATGGAATAAAATTCCTTATCATAAACTAAGTATCTTCTTTGGGCATCATTCAAATTCTCACTGAAATAAGCTATAAGTCTTCCTTCATGACTCAACACTACTCCAATTACATTTCCACTTGCATCACAATCAACTTGAAATACCTTGTCAAAATTCAGTAATGCTAATATTGGCTACTTTGTCACCTTTTGTTTCAACAATTCAAATCTCTTTTATGCTTTATACATCCACTTGAAATCCTTCTTGTCTCCTCTCATTGTCTCTGTCATAGGGTTACAAACACTACTGAAACTCCTAATAAACTTCTAGTAGAAATTAGATAATCCATGGAATGATCTTACTTCAATTTTTATTGGTGTAGGCTAATCTAAAATTGATTTCACTTTCTATGAATCCATCTTCAATCCTTCAACAAAAATAACAAATCCCAAGTATACCAAATTTTCTTCATGAAGCTACACTTGTTGACATTAATCAACAAATTCTCTTCTCTCAATCTTTGAAATACTTGCCAGATGTGCCATAAATGTTCTTCTCTAGAATTGTTGAAGATCAAAATATCATCCAAGTAGACAATGAAAAACTTACCCAATAATTTCTTCAATACCTCATTCATCAATCTCATGAAAGTGCTCAGTGCATTGGTCAATCCAAAAGGAATTACTAACCACTCATACAATCCTTCATTAGTCTTAAATGTAGCCTTCCATTCATCTCCTTCTCTAATTATGATATGATGATGTCCTCTCTTGAGATAAATCTTTATGAAATACTTTCCTCTACTCAAACAATCTATAATGTCATCCAACCTTGGCAATTGGAATCTATACTTGACAGTGATCTTATTGATTTCTATTGAATATGTACACATTCTCCACTCCCCATCTTTCTTTGGTGTAAGTATTGCAAGTATCACACATGGGCTCAAACTTTCTTTGATTAATTCTTTCCTCAACAACTCTTGTATTTGTTGATTCAACTTTGCATTCTCCATCTATCTCATTCTATGTGCTGCTTTATTTGGAAAACTTGCTCTTGGTATAAGATCTATATGATGACTAATACTCCAAATTGGGTGAAGTCCCTTTGGTACATTCTTTGACATGATATCTTCATACTCTATCAACATTTAGATACTTCTTCTCCTTCTATGGTGGGATTTTCCACCCTTAGATTACCACCAGTCCTCAGAATCAATGCATAACATAGGTTCTTATGCCTCAATCCATCTAGAAATTTCCTTCCATCTACCAAACATATTTTGGAAGTTCCACAAAATTCAATATTCTCCTCTTCTTCCAAATGTATCAACTTGATTCTCTTTCCATTTGATGTCACAATATAAGTATTCCTTCTCCCATCATTAATTTATTTCTTATCATATTTCCATGGTCTTCCTAATAGTAAATGGCATGCATCCATAGGAATAATATCACACAATACTTCAACCCTATATGATCCAATATGAAATTTCACTAAACATTGTTCATTCACCAATATCTTATGCTCATCTTGAATTCATGCTATCCTATAAGGGTTTGGATGTTTCAATCTCTTCAAGTTCATCTTGGTTACCATCCCCTCTAAAACTAGATTATCAATACTACCACTATCGAAGCTAACTTTACATACCTTTCCTCTGGATTTACATCTGGTTTTGAATAGACTTTTCCTTTGTAGTGGTTCCTCAATCACTTCTTCATGCATTAAAGCTCTTCTCATCACCAATGATTCGCCTTTCTTAGGTTTCCCAACTAAATTAGGTTATCCAATAGGTTCTTCATCCACATATGCTACTCTTTCAATGTGCTCAGGTTTCTTTCTGGTACTTCCTTGATGACACTAAAATGCTCTATTTCCTTAGCCTCCACACTTGAAATAGGTTCCTCTGAATGGTCTCCTCTCATATCTTCCTTCATCTCTTTGGAATCCATCATTGCAGTCAAAATTATGACCTCCTCTATTACTGTGGTAGAAATTTCAATCTTCTCTTCCTTTGTGGTATGATTTAGCATCCTTTTCTTCACTCTGATAGGGTTTTGAATCTTTATTTTTCTCCACACAGGGTCTTCTTTTTCCAGACTATGGTCCATTCTTTTGGAATCTTCCTCTTTCACTCATTTTTCTTTGTTCAAACTTCTTCTTCAACTTCTCTTCAACCTTCAATGCAAACTAGTATGCTTCTTCAACAAATGTCATCTTTACCAAGCTCAATTCTTCTTGAATGTTTGTTCTCAGTCCATCTATATATCTATGACCAATGGATTAGTGTGGGTTAACTACACTTGATCCATGAAGAATAGAAGTATATTCATGCCACTAACGCCAATCCTATAGAGATCATTCAAACTAAGCATTTATCAAAAACTAACATGCTAAACTATGAAAGATTTTAAAATGCCTACACTAATCCATTAAAACTTATACTATTGGGGGAGTGGTTTCACATTGATGTGGAATGATGACCCTTTCCTAATCTCGTGGATAAATGAGCCTATTCCAATAAGTTTTATGGAAGAAAGTTGATGAAACTGATAAGAAATGTGTTTTGAAACATGATTTAAAGTTAAATGATCCTTATGCAAGCTTTTTTAACATGATTTTATGCTAAAATGATTAAGATATGTGAATAAAAAGCTAATCTAAATGGATTTAAGCTAAAAATATTCAAACCCTAATTAATAAACAAGCTATATGTATCCATCTATGTTACCATGGAAGCTAAGATAATTAATGTAAGTATTTAACCTAAAATGGTATTAAGCAAATGCTAAAAATGAGTGTGAGTGTGAGTGATTTCAACATCATGAGTTTGGTCTGAAAAAGATGGATCCATTTATCTCCAAATAGTGACCTATTTATAGTAGAGAAAATGAGAAATGAATGGTTGAGATAAAAAAGGTTAATCAATGGTCAAGCATGGAAAAAGTTGAAGGCATGGATCATGGATTCTCATCAACTGATGAGAATCAATGATGAGATTTAATCAAGGGTTCTCCTTTGTCCAAACAAACACACTTTCAACTTGCACAAGAGGTCACAAGTTAACATGCTCAAGAAGTCAAGTAAGTTTGTTAGAAAAGGAATATTCTCCTTTTTAAAATGAGTGAGAAAAGAGAATATTCTTTGGAATATTCTCATGGGTGAGGGAAATGGATATTTAGCAAATTAAAAAAAAATTAATTGTGCAAAAGGGGAAGGACTATTCCATGAGAATATTTTTTTGGAGGAATGTGCAACAAAGGAATATTCCCTTAGAATATTCCTTTGCAAGTGGGGGGAATGTAATTAATTAGTAATTGCTAATTTAAGTAAAGGTTTAATTATAGAATTAGGGGAATTAGATGATTCTCACTAAATAAAGTGATTTAATGAAAGGGGGAAAGTGAAATGACATTTAATTAAATAACTTAGGGTTATTTCAATTAAATGAGAAGATTTAGGGATTAAAATAAATAATTTTATGTATTTAATTCAATTGGACAAAATGTTAGCATGAAAGGGGGTGAATTAACCCAATTAGATTAATTAGATCAATACATGAAAATGATGTCATTAATTAATTAGCTAGGATAATTTAATTAATTAAGTGAAAAGAGGATAGGTTTGAGGATGAAATAGTGTTAGTATACCTGATTCGAGTGCATGATTTCATTCAAGACATCTTTCAGTGTCCACATTTTTCCCCTCTTTGAAGCGAGGTACCTGCTATGTTGGTTGAAAGACTTACACCCTTTGGATCAAATTGTTGCTTAAATCAAAAAATAAAATTTGATTTTTGGATGCCCCACTACTATGCCAGTGGAAGGAATAAGCTAGTTCCCTGCCCCCTTGAGAAATCGAGCAGAAATTTTGAATTTTGGGTTGATTTCTTGACAAAGGTAAAATGTTTCCCAAGGGGTCTGGAAAGGCTCTGGGATGCAAAAAAAAATGCCAAAAATGCCAAAAATGGTGCAAAATAAGCTTTAGTTTGGAAAGATTGGTGAAAATGTTGAAAAACCCTAGCTTCATGGTTAAATTAGGGGAAAAAACCCTAATTTGCAAGCATAAATGAGGAAGGGTCACTTTTAATTTATTCGTGCGTTCACACCTTAGAGAATTCTTGCATTTTGAGCTTTGACCCTTTGACAAAATGGTGCAACAAGTGCTCCCACGACACATTTACGACCGGGTTTGTGAGTACCAAAGGACTCCAAGCGTAGGACCATTGGTACGTGATTTGAAACTTGATTTGAAATCTTACTTTTAGGCACATTTATTGCACTTTGAAATTTGAATTTTGGTGGCGTCGCTATATAGCAACTCCATTTTTAGAATTGGCAATGCTATTTTCATTTATAGTGACACATATGTAATTAGCGACACAGTTCACAATTTGAAATTAGGGTTTCATATTTCAAATTGTGACGCATATGTGAATAGTGACACACCTCACAATTTAGAATTTAGGATTAGGGTTTGTCTGAGCTCAAATAGCGATGCATATGTGTTTAGTGACACATATCACAATTTGTAATTTGAATGCTTCAAGCGTTGCTATTTGGAATTTGAGTTGTAGTGACAGTAATGTAAATAGTGACGCTTTTGTCATTTTGGGGGATAAAAACTCCAAAATTAGGTAGTTTTTGTGAATTTTGACATCATTCACTTCATGGGTACAAGAGGTTATCAAGCCTTTGATGTCTTGCAAGCACAAACTAACTATTTTATCTAGAATTGGTGATTTGTCTAAGTTGCGATAGGAGTACCTAGAAGAGATTGGTTTGTGGTACATTGCTTGCATGCCCATTGTGCAAACACATTTAGCGATGATGACAGTGCTATGCAAGTGATGGCATAGCAAGACCTCTTCTTTCAACTTACCTACCGGTGAGGCAACAATGATGCTAGAGGATGTATGACATATTTTGTGATTGTCGATACATGGTGAGCCCATGATCTATGCTACTAACACCAGCTATGATGCTTGCCACAAGGTTCTTGACCAGGAGTTTGTTCTCCTTGTCAACTCCCAAATAGATCTTGAGATTACAAAGGTCAGGCGTTGACCTTTTGATTGATCATTGCGGCAATGATCTCAGGTTTGGTTGTCCCAGATCGATGAAGCAGGGGATTCAGTTTGGGATGGGGTTTGGCTTGGCACAGGATGCTCTTTCAGAGGACCCAGTATGCATGGGGGTCAATGATGTTGGCCTCCATTTACCATGACATGCATGACTTTGTTTACTATGATGGGAGAGCGATCGATACAGGGGTCACCCTTCTTCACATTTGGGATTGGGAGCACATTGTCGTGCTTCAAACTATTGTTCATATGACAGATGTAGAGCTCAATGATCCAGTTGTTTGGAGATATAGGGGTGCCAACACATTGCAGCACACAAGGTAGCTCGACATTCCTTACTAGCATTGAGTGATCAATAATATGATAGCATTATGATGGTGACCATGGCCTTAGATGCCAACTTGGTATGATGATGTGCAACAATTGTTCTTTGCTCGACATACTTGATATATGTAGGGTCAAGAGCACACAATTATTGAGAGGTACTTGCTCAATAGGGTTTCTAGATAGTTTAGCGAGAGGTAGGATAGGCCTAATGATGCATACACTACCATTTTTACTAGGTTAGCTCGAGAGACTGCATGGGGACACACGATCCCAACCCATGAGGTTGTAGAGGGCTTCCGACAATTGGTTACTAGACCATGGTACTATAATCAGGGATAGGTGGATGCACAAACTACACCTACTTATGATGCATGGTTCGTACCCCCTCGGTTGACAGATATAGTAGGTATACCTCCACGAGGGAGGTTGAGAGGGAGGGGAGTAGGCAGAAACAGAGGAAATCCTGATGATGGACATGACAAAGGACAAAGCAAAGATCTAGATGGTAGGGGCAGAGGATAAGATGGCCAACATCATGATGGATAGGTCTCAAGTGCACCACCATTGCACTAGCATCCTCCTCAGTAGTCATCAATACAACAATAGCCACCACAACAACTACCTTTGGGGCCAGATCCCTGTGATGCACAAATATAATAGTTGCAATAGTAGTTGTTTGTGGTTACAGGTGAGAGAGATCAGGCCTGACAATAGATATTGGCCATCACTGCTGTGAGAGACTAGGCCCGACAATAGGTATAGGCATTGATAGCTGAGAGGTACTAGGAGCATCAGCTCAGGCAAACCATCGATATACAATTGGCATAGGAGGTCGGGTGACACCAACAGTTGGAGGCCATGACAGTTGTAGCCTAGGGGTAGACAGTGTCTACCCAATTGTATAGAGAGGTTGTGACCAAGGCAACCTATTATTGCATGCATTACCACTGAGATTTCCTTGTGGTGATTAGGCTGCTAGATTACTCACAGAGGAGTGGGGCACATCCTCAAGCCAAGGATCAGCCTAAGAGACAACCTGGTGAGGGGAGCAACCATTAGGGATAGCTTTCTTGTACAAACACTTTTTGATTATTGCTTGATTCTTTATAGAGAGATTCATTCATGGGATCCTTTTCTATAGCCTCATGGATATTGTACTTTTTATTGATATACATACACCGACTCAGATATTGTATTATGACAGTCACCATTTTTTGATATATATATGATATAGATTTAATATGATGTGATGCGTTCTTTTATTTCATGCTTTATGAATTTATGGATGCATTTGATGTTGATATGATGTGATATGCTTATATATTATGATCGTGTATGGATGAAATGTAATGAATAGATGTGTTTCCTTTCATTCAATATGTGATGATATGGAATGGATGCAATGCTATATTCTTTTTCAGTATCTTTTTCTATGATATTCCATGGGATGGATGATATGATATGCTTATGTGATGCTTCTGCAAATGATATGGATTTATTTCTTTTTGTGTATTTTTCTATGTAATTTATGATGTGATGATGTATGCATGTGGATGTATGGATGGTGCAGATGTTCATGCTATGTATGCTTCTGTAGATTTTTTTGCTTATGATATGATTTAATGTATGTTGACGACATGTGTGCAATGATTTAGGATGCTTAGAACAACAAATCTATATTATTCCTCACAACTTAAATGATAATGCAATTGATTATGTTCTCTTTTATTATGATGTGTCATGATAATGCAAGATGTATGCATGCTGATGATTTTTGGATGCACGATGGATGCTTTAATGATGTTTTTGTTGACTGTCATAATACTAGTTTAGCGTGAAGAGAATATAGAAGAAATAAGATGATTAACCCTTGATTTTGATGATTGATTCAAAAAGGTCCAACAAGTCTATGATCCACAAAGACTTTATTAGAGATGGTGATGAGAAATGCATGATGATGATTTTCTCATATCTTGGGATTGGTATTTTCCATTGTTCCTTATTGTTTGATATAACACATAGACACGATGCATCAAGGTATTAATAACTAGGATGACATTATATCTAGTGTAATGAACTTTGAATCTGCAAGCAGATAGTATAGTTCTTGTTCACACCTTGATATACAAAAACCTCCTTGGAATGTAAGTGAGAAGCTTTAGAATATATCAGACCAAAGCATATGCAATAGTCAACAATGTACTCCAAATAACTTTCCTACCCACAACTAAGCAAGTATGCGCCATGATTATTTTACAAGAATACCCACAAGCACAACAAACAAAAGGTAGTGATCGATGCCCCATTCCTTTCTCTCTAAATTGGTTTGATAGACATTATCGAGAGGTCCTTAGAATGGGTTATTAAGATAAATCATAAGAAAAGATCAAAGACAAACAATTAGTTATATCTATATCTCTTTCCAATTTATTTTTAGCTAAGGTGATTTCTGATATTGATACCCATCGTAGGAAGGATTCATCCTAGGACATGTTGATTAGATGTTTTGATTAGGATGAGGTGTTTGATAAGCCGTTTGATACAAACTTCATTGACTCGTTTACTTATGATCTAGACTTTAGATTTTCACACTTAGGTTCTCACTTTACGACTTGCAATACTTGTTTTCTCTTTGTGTTACCAAAGGTTGAAGATGACGGTTGATTTTATTATGGATGAAGGTGTATTATGGGTGAAAGAAAAATGGGATGGATGGTTTCAAATTTTTTGGAATATTTCAATGTTTTTGGTATTTTGAAAATGTTTTTATTTTTTATTTTTTTAAGGCTATTTTTTAACTTTTTGAAAATTTATGTGGATGTTTTGGTTTTTGATTTTTTTGAGGTTGTTTAGTGTTTTCTCTAAGATATTTCATGTTGTTTAGGTCTTTTGAAAAATGTTTTTGTCTTTTTTGTTATTTGTATGTTTAGGGGTTTTCTGAGTTTTGACCAAGAACCTAACCTAAAAGAGCTATCCTAGAGGCCTCGAGGGTTGATCAAAGATTAGCCTTGCCTATTTTATATACACAGAGACCACGTAGTTCAACTGAATCGACCTATTGACAATGAAATATTAATAGTTGATGGATTGCTAGTTTATTATGATGGACTCCTAAAGGATTGACCTAGGGTGTCTCGAGGGCACATCAATGATGGCATTGCCTACGTTCAAGCTTAGAGACAATGTAGTTCGACATGGTACTATTTTTGGATTTTTTGATGTTCGACATTTTTAGGGATTTTGATGTGATTTTGTGAATGTTTTGGATTTTTCCTTTACAATTTTTGAATGTTTTGGTATTTTCAGCTATACAAGATTTTGATGTTTTTAGATTTTCAGCTATACAAGATTTTGATGTTTTTGGATTTTCAGCTATACAAGATTTTGATGGTTTTGGATTTTTAGCTATACAAGATTTTGATGTTTTTGGATTTTTTGATGAATATTTTATGAATGTTTTTGATATTTTTGATGACCTTAAGATATACAAGAACCCGATCTAATCCATAATGAATAATCAACCACATAGAAAGTGTTTGAACTTAGGCATGCCCAATGGAGATTATATATTGATCTACATTATGAGATGAGATGATTACAAATGTACAAATGCCCTGAATATATAGGGAAAAGAGAAAACCTAAGATGCATGAGATGTTTCCATGTGTCGTGATCTAACAACATGTGACAACATGTGAACCCTATCTAGGAAATTCTTAAATTTTGAGATAAGTTCTAGAAGGAAAACTCATCTTCTAGAAGGAATCTTATCCCTACAAACATGGAAGGGGACATTACCCCATTATTAAATGATTTATTAAAAATGCAACCTAGGACTAAATGATATATGACCTTAGAAGTTAACTTATGCTAGTGTAATAATTAATTTAATTACACTAACACCCCCATAAGTGCAACTTAGGGAGGAAAATGCAATGATTATGCAGAGATGATGATCGATGATGGGTCCTGACTACGAGGCCATGTTAGGTACCCATGTACATGATAAAGATGTAGAAAATCTCCCACAATCGGAGAAAAGGGAAAAACCTAGTGGGAACAAAACCCCTCCCCAAAAAGGAGATGAAAAAAGCAAAAAAGTGAGAATGGAAAGGATGAAGGACTCCCAAATACCCCCCAAGTACACCATCCATCACAAGGATACAATACATTAGCCCCCCTATAGGGAGGAAAGAGAGAGACAATATAGCCCCCCCAGAAGATGATATCACCTACAGAAATCAATTGAAGATGATATTAAAAATGAATTTTTTTCAACCTTATTCAAAGTCTACAGAAATTATTCCGCCGGCCACATCAAATCCTGCCAATGGTATGGATTGTCAACCTAGTTGGGGGGGTCCATTCCTTACACCATCACTCCCTGTCGATGACCTCTCTCGTTTGTCGGTCTTCATTTGGTCCGCAGCCAGCATCTCAAACACCGGTGCCTAAACTTTGCGATTCCAGAATATTTGCTGACGTGGCTATCTCTGTCGGTTGGTTGTCATCAGCGCCCATGAGGATTGACGTCCCTGCTAGCTAAAAATCAGTCCTATCAATGATCGAGGGGTCTAATCATGTGAGCGATGCTACCAGCAAACCACAGCTTCGCCCAGGTTGCTCAACCCCGCCACCACCATCAGGGTGGCATTTTTTTTTGCCTCTTTTTTCACTATGGTCATATTGGAGACTGAGTGCTAGTGCTCATGGGGCTTGATTTTTGCACCCCATTAGCCTATAGATTGCCTAATCTAGGAATTTTTTTTGTTTTATCATAACTTTCACCCACGATGTTGAAAATTAGCAAACGAGATACCGTCAGAAAGGGAATTTCATCTACTTTCAAGTGGTGACATTAGTTCTACAAAAAAATTCTTGCAAAAATTTCTACAGCCAAATGAAGACAAATCCCTAACTTGGACTCAAAGGCTCATATCTCCACAACCGTTCATCAGATTTCAGTGATTCCAACGACATTAGGAAGATTTTTCAGAGCTTTTTTCATTAGTCTAGACCCCTTGATTAGTTTTAGCTCCAGGTACTCTTGCATTGATTTTTTTAGTTTGGTGCATTTGTTCAATAACCCGGACATCCTAAAGCTTAGTAAAATATTTTTTGATCCGGGTATCATCACTTCAGTTGTACATCATCCTTGGAAGCTTCTATTTGTTGTTGAAGGTCATTTATCTTTGTCTTTGTGGAGAAATTTCATTATGGGGTTTGCATATACTCCTTCTTTGGTTATGTTGCACATGGGAAACTATTCATAATGGCAGGATGGAATCACACACCATCTCCAATCACTTGATTTATTACCACATTTGTATGGTATAGTTCCTCATCTGAGTGAAGGTATTCATGAATTTGCTTGGAGTTGCAATAGATACACTATCTTGGAGATCATTGCTATGCAAGTTGATTGTGATGTTTTGAATGCTATTGATCATTGTGATTTTCCTCACATCCTTTGGACTAAGCTTTAGGAGATATATGGAGATTCAGACACTCCACCATTCCCTAATGGTCATGATTCAAAATGTTATTCTTCAAATCAGGTACCCCATGATGACATTGTTGTGCAGGAAGTTGATTGCCTTGAATCTCCTGAAGAGGTTGACAAGGTTCCTTTAGGTGCTTCTTCTCCATCATAGACTATTGGCATCCCTTCACATTCAGTGATTCCTTGTCTAGATTCATTGATTGAGGCTTCCACTATCATCATTCATCAAGACACCTTCAATTTTTTAGACTTGGCATCACATGATGGATTTGTTTTAGGTATCACTGACTTGGCTACTTTTATAGGTTTGGAGGAAATTTTTGAGGGGGTATCGCTCCTCTATTCAGATTCCACTTTGGAGATTTTTCTTAGGTCTTCTCATTCCTTTGTCTCAACCATTGCTTGGGAATCCAGAGACTATCTTGGAGGCACTTGGTTTCTGTTTAGAGATTTCATATCTGAGACTTCTTCCCTATTACTCCATTCAGGATTTGAGGTTTCTTTAACATCCACCATTGGATTTTCTTCTTCCTAGCGGGATATTTGTGGTTTGGACACCTTCGTTGCTTCAAAATTCTTTCAGTGGTTTTGAGGACACTTCATTTAGGGGGGTTATCAAGTCTCCATCACTTCCATCATATCCATTCCATCGCCATATTGGGATATTGTTAGACATCATTTTCCACATCATCCTGGATTGTCACCCTCTCCATTGATTGTGGCATCTTCATCTTCAGGCAAGGAGATACTTGAGCAGAGTTCAAAGACACCATCATCATCCACATTCATCCTTCCTTCCTTCAATTCCTATCCAGAATGGGAAGCATCTCTCCACTTGCACTTGGTTTTGTTTCTTCCGAAAGGGAGACAAGTTGTTTGTCGGCATTGGATCATGTTTTGTCTTTAGACACTTACCATTTCTGCAGGTGATCACATCTTCTAGGGGGCTATATAGTCTCTCTCTTTCCATCCTATGGAGGAGCTATTGTATTGTATCCATGTGATGGATGGTGTGCTTGGGGGGTATTTGGGAGTCCTCCATCCTTCCCATCCTATCTCACATTTTTTCTTTTTCATCTCCTTTTTGGAGAGGGGTTTTGTTCCCACTAGGTTTTCCCCTTTTCTCCAGTTGTGGGAGATTTTCTACATCTTTATGTACATGGGTACCTAACATGGCCTTGTAGCTGGGACCCATCATCGATCATCATCTATACATAATCATTGCATTTTCCTCCCTAAGTTGAACTTGTGGGGGTGTTAGTGTAATTAATTAATTAATTATTACACTAACATAAGTTAACTTAGGTCATATTTCATTTAGTCCTAGGTTGCATTTTAATAAATCATTTAATAATGGGGTAATTCCCCTTCCTTGTTTGTAGGGATAAGATTCCTTCTAGAAGATGAGTTTTCCTTCTAGAACTTATCTCAACATTTAATAATTTTCTAGATAGGGTTCACATGTTTTCACATGTTAGATCATGGCACATGGCAACATCTCATGCATCTAAGGTTTTCTCTTTTGCCTATATATTCAGGGAATTTTGTACATTTTTAATCAATCATATCATCAATATAGAATCTCTATTATGCATGCCTAGTTGCAACACTTTCTATGTGGTTGATTATCTTTCCTGGAAAAGGTCCTCCATTGAAGATTGCAGCTTTAGGGACCCTGTGCATCCATAATCTCAACATATTAAAAATCAATTTTTTGAGCTATTCCTATAGTTGCAGAAAAAATATTTCATTGACTGCAATAATTAATATATGGTCAGTATACAAATTTATCCTCCATCGACACATAAGGGTTTGGAATTTTTTTTCCTGTCAGCATTTTATTTCAGAGTTTTTTCTACATAATATATATTTTGATATCAATTGTCAGCATTAAAAATCAAATTTCAATTATATCGACATTTTTTATTTTTTAATTGCTTTTTTAAGAAATATTAATAAATCTTTTGATCCAACATTCAAAATATATTAAATTCGTAGAAGGTTTTTTTGGACTTTTCATTAATATCCTACAAGTGGAATTTTTCTGGTCGGTTGCACTTATTTCGTTGGTAGGGGCTATTTATTGTTGACTCGGCCCCGCCAATATATCCCCCCAGAAGATGTGATCACCTAGAAAGATGGTAAGTGTCTGAAGACATAACATGATCCAATTTCAACAAAAAACTTGTCTCCCTTTAAGAAGAAATAGAACCAAGCGCAAGTGCAGTGATGCTTCCCATTTTGAATAGGAATTCAAGGAAGGAAGGATGTATGTTGATGATGATGGTGTCTCTGAACTCTGCTCAAATGTCTCCTTGCCTGAAGATGAAGATGCCAAAATCAATGAACAAGGTGACAAACTAGGATGATGCATAAACTAATGCTGAACAATATCCAAAGATAGTGATGTGATGGATATGATGGATGTGATGGAGACTTGATAGCCCCCCCTGAATGAATTTTCCTCAAAACCACTGAAAGAATTTTGAAGCCAATCCAATGGTAGATGTTGAAGAAACCTTGAATCCTGAATGGAATGATAGGGAAAAAGTCTCAAAGATGAAATATATGAAGAGAAACCAAGTGCCTCCAAGATAGTCTCTAGATTCCCAAGCATGGTTGAGACAAAGGAATAAGGAGACTCAAGAAAACTCTCCAAAGTCAGATATGAATAGAGGACTGATATCCCCTCAAGAATGTTCTCCAAACCTATAGAAGGAGCCAAGTTAGTGATACCTGAAACAAAGCCATCCTATGATGCCAAGTCTGGAAAACTGAATGTGTCCTGATGAAAGATGATGGTGGAAGCCTCAATCAATGAATCTATACAAGGAATCACTAAAGAAACATAACCAACAAACAACTTGTCTCCATTTCGGAAGAAACATAACCAAATGCAAGTGCAGTGATGCTTCCCATTCCATATAGGAATTGAAGGAAGGAGGGATAAAGGTGGATGATGATGTCTCTGAACTCCACTCATGTGTCTCCTTTCCTGATGATGAAGATGCTATAGTCCCAAACAATGAAGAGGGTGACAAATCGGGACGATGCAAAAATTGATATTGAACAATATCCAAAGACCAAGATGGAATGAATATGATGGAGACTTGATTGCCCCCCCTGAATGAAGTGTCCTCAAAACCACTAAAAGAAGTCTGAAGCAAATCCAATGATTGATGCTGAAGAAACCTCAACTCCTGAATGGAATGATAGGGAAGAAGTATCATATATAAAATATCTAAAGAGAAACCAAGTGCCTCCAAGATAGTCTCTGGATCCCCAATCAAGGTCGAGGCAAAGGGATGAGGAGACTCAAGAGAACTCTCCAAAGTGTGATATGAATAGAGGAGTGATACCCCATCAAGAATGTCCTCCAAACTTGTAGGAGTTAAGTCAGTGATACTTGAAATGAAGCCATCCTGTGATGTCAAGTCTAGAAAATTGGATGTGTCCTGATGAGTGATGATGATGGAAGCCTCAATCAATGAATTTGGACAAGGAATCACTGAATGTGAAGGGATACCAATAGTATTTGATGGAGAAGAAGCACTTGAAGGAACCTTGTCAACCTCTTCAAAAGATTGAAGGAAATCAACTTCCTACACAACAATATCATCATGGGGAACCTGATCTGAAGAATGACATTCTGAATCATGACCATTAGGGAATGGTGGAGTATCTAAATCTCCATATAGCTCCCAAAGCTTAGCCCAGAGGATGTGAAGACAGTCACAATGATCAATAGCACTCAAAACATCACAATCAACTTGCATAGCAATGAACCCCAAGATAGTGCATTTGTTGCAACTCTAAGAAAATTCAAGAATACCTTCACTTGGATGAGGAACTATACCATACAAATGTGGCAACAAATCAAGTGATTGGAGATGGTGGTTGATCCCATCTCACCATTTTTTATGGTTACCCTTGTGCAACATAACCAAAGAAGGAGTATATGCAAGCCCCATAATGAAATTTCTCCAAAAAACACAAAGACAAATGACCTTCAACATAAAATAGAGACTTCCAAAGATGACGTGCAACTGAAGTGATGCTACTTGGATCAAAAAATCTTTTCCCAAGCTTCAAGATATCCAAGTTATTGAACAAATGCACCAAACTGAAAAAAACAATGCAAGAGTACCTAGAGTTGAAACTGATTAAGGGGTCTAGACTGATGAAAAAAGCTCTGAAAAATCTTCCTGATGCCATTGGAATCACTGAAATTCGATGAACAGTTGTGAAGATGTGAGACTTTATGTCCAAATTAGGGTTTTATCTTTAGTTGGCTCTAGAAATTTCTGCAAGAAAAATATTGTAGAATGGACATCACCACTAGAAAGTGCTCGAAATTATCTTTTCGACGGTATCTCGTTTGCTAATTTGCGATATCATGGGTGAAAGTTATGATAAAATGAAAAAAATGTCTATATTAGGCAATTGACAAGCTAATTAGATGCAAAATTTGAGCACCCCGGGCGCTAGCACTTGGTCGTTCATATGACCATGGGTAAAAAAGAGGAAAAAAAAGAGCGTTGCTAGATAGGTGGCGACAAAGTTGAGCTGTGGTAGAGGGCAGAGAAGCGCCAATGGATGAAGACACCGCCGATGGGTAGGGCTGTCGGTGATGGGAGCCCGATCAGTGGGAGCAGACTCTGGTAGGATCGGTCCGGGAGATGTCATCGGTGACAAAGAATAATGTTGGTGAACGGGGCATGAGAGGCGGTGGTGTAGACCAGGGTCGACGGATGTGATGACTAGTCAACAAGGATGCCTCAAAGTCAGATGAATGATGCGGATGACGAACCAAGTAGTCCTCCCTTACCAAATATTCAAGCACATCCGACAAAAAATTTTCTTTGCAGACTATGGGCCAACAAAAGATTGATTTTGATTTTTAATATTGCCAATTGGCAATTAAAAATCAAAAGAAACTTGAATATATATTTGGCGACCAAAAAAAATAATATCCGCAGAAAAAAAATAAACCCTTATATTGATGCCGACCAGATGATAAAATATATGCAGAAAAAAAATACCGATGGATTTAACAAATAAAACAAAAAGTTGATGTCGATATTCTATATGTCGATTATGAATGATATATGCCCGAAGATTTTAAAACATCATGCCGACGAGATAATAAAATAACAGTCACCCCAAATCTTTTTCTGAAACTATAGAAAAAAAATATAGCCCACAATATATATACTTTTTCCAAAAATGATATGAAAAATAGCCTGAATTTTTTCTGAAAAAAAAGTGCTTGCGACTAAAAAATTTTTTCCTAAGAGGACAACTGACCGGGGTGATTTTTTATTGCAAATTGTATAGATAAAGGTTGATTTTACAAACCCAAAAATACCTCTGATGGATCTTGAGTTGATGTATCCGTTCTTGATGATTGGGCAGGCAATCCTTGGGTTTCGAGGCCTTTTGAAGACAATGGCGAGCTCATATTCGACTCTATCTACTTCATAAATCAGGTTGATTCCTAGGTGGAGTCAAGTAGCCTTCAATGGAAACCACCTAGCTTGTGAAGAATCTCGCACACCAACTTTCTTGATTGAGGGTTGACATTTCACTGGACAAGCTTTGATACCATGTTGAGATTATGGATGCATAGTCCCTGAAGCTTCAAAATCTTCAATGAAGGACCCTTTCCAGGAAAGATAATCAACCACACATAAAGTGTTTGAACTTAGGCATGCACAATGGAAATTCTATATTGATCTAGATTATGAGATGAGATGATTACAAATGTGCAAATGCCCTAAATATTTAGGCAAAAGAGAAAACCTAAGATGCATGAGATGTTGCCATGTGTCATGATCTAACAACATGTGACAACATGTGAACCCTATCTAGGAAATTATTAAATGTTGAGATAAGTTCTAGAAGGACAACTCATCTCCTAGAAGGAATCTTATCCCTACAAACATGGAAGGGGACATTACCCCATTATTAAATGATTTATTAAAAATGCAACCTAGGACTAAATGATATATGACCTAAGTTAACTTATGCTAGTGTAATAATTAATTTAATTACACTAATACTTGTAAGTAATAAGCTTATCATCTTTGGTTTTTCATTCATCATTGACTTGGTTGATAACCAGCTGTGAGTCTCCATAGACTTTCATCTCTTGTATTTGTCATATAACTGTTATCCTTAGACCTATGATTAGAGCTTTGTACTTAGAAATTTAGTTAGTACAAGAAAATGATAGCCTGTATGAATTTGGTATGCAATCACCTTGAGGGGTGATGAAGATAATACCCACTCCTTATCCATGTTGGGTGAATGATCCATCAAAGTACATCTTCCACTGATTTGTTGCATTGATAAGGAATATTGATTCATTTGAGAATTTAGATATCAATGGATTCTCTGCATAGATAGGTGCCTCTGCCAGTTGGTTTGTGATCACTTTTCCTTTGAATTCCTTGTACTCCACATACTCTATGTCAAATTCAGTCAATTTCTATTTTCATCATGTTGAGCTAGGAGAGCATCTACTGCTATTGATGTTGCTGAGATATATAAGGTCAATGGTTTTTTTGGTATTGGTGGCATGAGCATTGGAGGTGTCAATAGATAGTCCTTGATATTTTGGAAAGCTTTGTCACACATCTCATCCCACTTGTAAGTTATTGCTTTATGGAGAAGGTGCGAAAAAGGGTGGATTTTATCTGATAGCTACGCTATGAACCTCCTGATGGACTGCAATCTTCCTTGTAACCATCTCATTTTCTTTAATGTTTATGGTGGTTCCATGTCTAGGATGGATTTTACCTTTGTTGGATCAATTTATATCCCTCTTTGTGAGATGATATAGCCAAGAATTTTCCCTGATATAACCCTAAAGACACATTTTTTCGGGTTTAGACATACCTTGTACTCTTCGAGCCTGTTGAAGATGGGTCCTAAGACTTGTATGTGCTCACTCCTTTTCTTTGATTTAACAAAAATATTATCCACATAATCTTCAACTATTTTTTGGATCATGTCATGAAAGATGAGGATCATTACTCTTTGATAGGTTGCTCCTACGTTCTTTAGCCAAAATGGCATCATGTTCTAGCAATATGTCCCCCATGGACAAGTGAATGCATTTTTGTGTTGATCTCCTTAGCGATAAAGATTTGATTATCACCTAAAAAACCATCCATGAGTGATAGTATTTCATGCCCATTTGTTAATTCCAATATGATATCGATGTTTGGAAGAGGAAAATCATCCTTTGGGCATGCTTTGTTCAAGTCTTTGAAATTAGTGCATATTTTGATGCCCCCAGTGGGTTTGGAGATTGGTAATAGGTTTGAAACCCACTTAGGATAATCTATTAGTCAAATGAATCCAATGTCAAGAAGCTTTTATAACTCAAGTTTGACCAAGAATTCTATTTGAGGGTGCATCTTAACTTTTCCTTTACTAGTTTGGCTTCAGGATATACTACTAGATTATGCACTACCACTTTTGGATCAAGCCCTGGCATATATGTGTATGACCATGCAAAACTAGCTCTGTGCTCTTTTAGGAATGTTGCTAGGTTCTTTTTTTCTTCAAGCAACAAGGATTCAATGTAGAAAGTGATCTTGGGTGCTTCTTTCATTCCCACGTTGACTGGAGTGGCCTTCTTTGCCAAGATTGTCGACTTTTCTAGATACATTGCACTAAGGAGGAGATTGAATCCATCATCCTTGGGTGCCTTAGAGTGGTTTTCACCCTCAGATGCATCCTTTATTTTTACTATTTTAAGATTAGAGAGTGTCATAGTGTGATTTTCACTCAAAGATCTGCAAGTTAGTTGCATGCCATCAATTTTGCAATTGAAGGATTCAATCGTCTCCCCATAGTACGCCCTTGTGTCGAGATCTATGTCAAAACCTTCTTAGTGATCTACCCATGGTAAGTTGTCACGAAGTCCCATGAATTTTGAGATTGCTTCATCATTTTCAAATAAATCTAGAATCAGTGGTCCTTGTTGGCCCAAGTCAATGAGTTGTGGGTATACCAGGCGTATTTCATTTGGTCGGTTGCTTGGGGTGAAGGTTGATGTAGATATCATGAAGAGGGAGTTATTCGTAAATAGGTCAGAAAAATCAAGGGGGAATTCATCTAGGGTATCACGTGATGTTGGTAACCAAGAAGAAGCCTCAACCCATTTAGCAGAAGTACATTTACCAAAAAGAGTAACCTTGCTAGTAGTGCAACCTAAGCTAAGATTCTTTGGATGTTTCTCAAGAACAATAGGTTCTAGAAAACCATTGTCATTTTGTCCCAATTTCTCATTCTTTTTATACCCCATTCCCTTCATTAGCTGCAAGCCTTTGTTGTCATTTTCCATGGGAAGAACAAGGACAGGTCATTCATCTTGATAGAGCAGTTGAGAGATATCTTCCTCATTAACATATTCTTTGTTCAGGTCCCCCCATTTGGTGAAGGTAGTAGCTACCATTTTGATAGTTTCAAGGAAGTTGTTGCTAGGTGTAGGTTTCCCATGAGATTTGGGAGAAATAGGTAGTTCTCCCAACAAAAAACTATCCTTTGTTAGCTTATAGTTTCCACAACCATCATCTTAGATCATTTCTTTGATATCAGGTATGCTCTACACAATAGGTGCTTTTGTTTCTAAGGTAGATGCAAGGGATGATGGGTCAACAAATGAGGTAGAAGGTGTAGGCCCTTCATCATTCTTAGGTATTTGGGGGATCTTATAGAACTTGGCCTCAAGATTCTTGCTGTAGTAAAAAGGCTCAGGGTCTCCATGGATAGTAACTTCTCTACCCTCAAAAACAAACTTTACACTCTAATGGTAGGTTGAAGCTACAAATTTTAGTGCATGGATCTAGGGTCGACCAAGTAGGATGTTGCAGGGAATATCAAGGTATAACACTTGGCATGTAGTTTTTGCAATGAGGGGGCCTACTTGGATGGGTAGTGCGATGATGCCTTGTGATACCCGTTCTTGGCCGTCATATGCTCTGATGGTGGTGCTCTTTGTTTTCTCAATAGTATCCTCTAAATAGCCTAGATTTTTTATCAATTGAAGGGTGAAAATGTTTATACCAACACCCCCATCTACTAAGACTATTTTAACCTTGTTCTTATGAATGATGACCTCAAGGTGTAAAGCACGATTATGAGATGGTTGCGATGATAGGTCTTGTTCTGAGAAGGTGAGGAGATGATTAGTGATATGCCCTACCATAGCTTGAAATTGCTCGATATCTATATCCTCAAGGATGGATGATGTAGATAGAGCTTCATCTAAGATTTCCCTATGCACAAAGGATAGACTCAATAGTTCTAAGATAGAAATCTGTGCAGGGGTCTTCTTAAGTTGATTTAAGAAATTGACTTGCTAGTGTTTGTTGTTGGATGAGTAGGGTGCACCCTAGATTGAGATGGGACTCCTTGGATGGTGACCTTACCATGTCACATGGTGACTCCACATTCCGCACTAGGTCCTTTGATGGTGATGACGATAATGATGCTATCACAAGAAGCAACCACATTGGAATAGGTATGTTGCACATTTGTATAATCTTTTTCTTTCCTGTTGTTGTTTCCTTTGTTATGATCAGCATGAGGGTCTTGTATATCCTAAGATCCTGATTATCGATTGGTACCTCAACAAATATGGTGTCACTCTCTATAAGATCCTGGATAATATTCTTGAGTCACATGCAGTTCATTGTCTTATGTCCTTTGATTTTGTGAAAGTCGTAGAGATCTTTTCGTTGTACTAGGGTAGTTTATCCTACAGTTCTTGGTAGTTTTTAAAGTTTGGAAGTGTTATCAAGTTTGAATCTACCAATTTCTTCATGATAGTCTCAATAGGTTCCAATAACCATGTACATTTTCATTTTGGATAGTTGTTCTTGTTAGGTGTTTGTCTTTGTTGCATTTCGGTGTTGTTAACCTAAATGTTTTGTGGTGGTGTTGTTTGTTGCATAGTTGGTTGAATGTTAGCGATTTGATTGTTGTTTGGCCTAGGAGCACTTAGGACTACCTTAGTATCTACCACTCCATCATTTGTTACATTTTTTTTTATCCTAGACACAAGGCTTGTCATTGGAACCGGTTGATGGATAGTTGTCTTTGTAGGCTTGAGTATTTCCCTATGAGATTAGAGCTCTCTCGATGTTAAGGGCTCTAGGGACAAGCTCATCATAAGATGTGATGCATTACATCTTCAAGTGGAAGGATAGATATGGATCTAAATTTTCTATGATAATGCCCACTTATTGTTCATCGGGAATTGGCCACTTGCTTTTACTCACTCTTTTCCTCCATCATTGCAAGAAATTAGTGAAAGATTCTCCCTTGTTTTGTTTGAGAGTATATAACTCTTCTAAGCTTACGTCCATGTCAAGATTGAAGGAGAAGTGATGTATGAATTTTTAAATGATTTCTTGGAAAGTTTTAATACCTGGAGGTAATTGAGAAAACCAATCCATGGCAAGACCTATTAAACTTTAGGGGAAGAGGTGCATCAAATAGGACTCATTATAGGCGACCTCCATACACATGATGTTAAACTCTTTGATATGATCCACAAGACTTTCTCTCCCTTTGTATTTGTAAAATTTGGGGATTTCAAAACCAATAGGGAACAATACCATTGTGATGTTTCAATCAAATGGATATGGGCATAGGTTCTATGTATGGGGTTTCTTCATTTTACCCATCCAGATGTCCTGAATTTATTGTGCAATGCCTTGAGTTGTGATGCCATATTGTCTGGTGGACTGGGTGGAGGAACATATGTTACATATTGTGGGATGGTGGATGAAGTGTACATGGGATTCTATTCATGAGGATGTGTTATATGGTGTGTACGGTGGTGTAGGATAAGGTGATGATGGTGTAGGCGTATATGTTCCTACTATGTTTGGGTTGATTTGTTTTGTTGAGGGTTATAGTAAAAACCATGTTGTTGTTGTGCGAGCAATTACTATTTTTGGGAATATTGTTGAGTTGCTAAGGCTGCTTGTTGTGCTGCTAAGGCTACTTGGTGTTGTGCTGCTAGGGCTGCTTGTTATTCGTGTTGTCATTGTTCTGTTGCTAGGGTTTCTTGTTGTGTTTCTAAGGATGATTGTTGTTTATTTTGTGCTTGTTGTTGTTGGACTACTTGCTTGCCTGCAGTGCTTGTTGTAAAGCTAGGGCATGTGCTTACACTGTAGGATCAATCAGTGGTTGGGACATCTATGATAGGTTTTGGGTGTTGGGGTTTTGTGTGGGTTGTGGATTTTTGATGAGAGGTTGGGGATTCCCTTGGTTTAACATTTTGTGCAAGATAGTGGATTGTGGTGGACGAATGTAAGTTTGAGGTCCCATTTGATTTTCCATGACTTGGGGGACAAATGGTAAAGATGATGTGGATACCATTAAATATTGCGATGTTAAGGGAACATTAGGACCTTGGGTCTACTGATTGAAAGGATTCCCTTGTGTTTGAGATTTTGTCAAGGTATTACCTTGGTTGATTGGGTTTGTGACCAAGCGATTTTTTTGATGTGGGTTGATGGTGGATGGGATAGATGTGTTTTGGACAATCATTGTGTTTTATGTATCCATGGGAGGATTGGATGAAGATGTCCCATGTGGTGTTAAAGGCTGATTTTGCATAAGAGTACTTCCTTTCCCTTTTGCGTTTCAGTTGGTCCACACTACCTTGTGTGATGTTGGGCACACTTGTGGTACTTGTAGGTATGGATGAAGAGGGGTGTCCTCGATATGTTGAGGTTGTTGTGGAGTAATGGAGCGTAAGTGGTTTATATGGCTATTGGGGCTCCTTGAGAATGGGAGGAGTGCCAAATGTTGGTGTCCAAGTGGTTGTTTGGGATGGAGGATTGGTATCAAGGGTACCCAGAAGTGTGTTGCTTTCAAATGGAAGAGTATGGTGAAAGTCCTTAGCAAGACTAGCTGCAATACTAGGTGTTGATATATGATTTATCCCTAGGGATGGAGTTGTTTTAATAGTGGATGAATTCAAGCCTTGTGTCAATGATTGTGCAACAAAAGATGGGGAATTAGGAACTATGTTCTCTAAGGCTTGGTGCTCCATGATTTCTTCCCTAGTAAGTCCAAATGGATTGTTCATCATGTCTTCTATCTCATATGGACCTGATGGAGATGAAGGTTGTTGTGATGGGGTAACATGACTTCTTGGATGAATGATAGTACCTGTAAGGTCGGGTTGTTCAACCAGAGTGATTAGTCTCCAAATGGTCATGTGGGTTTTAATTTTTCAATTTATCTTGCTTAAGTCAATTTATTTTACCACAAACACTTGTCTTGATTAAGTTCAAACTAAATGTCTATGTCGAAAAAACATCATAAATTTCAAAAGGTCCATTTTGTGAAAAGGATGAAGTTCAAGCCATAGTTGCCTATGTTAACTTTAGAAAATATGGATTAAGATGTAAGTCCATATATTTAGAAATCTCTAAGGATAGAAATCCTTAGGACAAGCATTAATATCAAGGCTATTTCAAAGGGTATCCATACTTAGACCAAAGAGTTTGAAATTTTGAGGAAGATCATGAATGTTTGTATTGTTTTGGAATCAAGCATAGCATTAAACTGACTCACAAGAATTTACAACCTTAGGTTTAGAAGATACTACTTGTTGAATTCCCACTTGGATATCTCCAAACACTAAGACAATGCGAACATATAGAGATTTGGTGACACTGGCTACCCTCCATGACACACACTTCTTGGGACCACAAAATCTCAAATCTTGAAGATCTGAAGATCCTAAGGATTTTCTTGTTTCAACAATGAATAGTAAAATGTGGGGCAGCTTCAGAATGACTATTCCTGCACCAACAAGCATAAAGGTTTTTGGCTTCTAAACAATTGGTTCATAGTAAGGACTTTTGTACAAGATGGCCATACACATGGCAAGATTAGATCAAGATTATTTCAATCAAGAGGCCTCCCAGTGTCTTCCTAAGAAGATATTTTAACGTATCACATAGATACTAAGGGTGACACTTGTTGGTATGACACATCCACACCTGTTGCTTATGACTTTCATCATAAACACATTATTTATATATCAGCTTGAAAGAGCTTGGATTTAGCTTGTTTTCACATGGGTTGTACCCTCTTTCAAAGCAAGCAGGAAAGCCCTCTAAAGATAAACAAAAGAAAGGAAGTACGATTGTTGCTCGTTCTTCCAAGTCAGATGACAAGGAGAGAGCATTCATAATTCCTTTTCCTCACACTAGCATTGGGTTCATTTTAATCCAAATCAAAATATGTGGGTAGGTATACAAAATGTTAATGAAATTCTTTTGATTCTCAAGATCACCAAGTGGTGTGAGAGAAGTGCATATGCATTCAATGACACAAATGTAAATCACAAAACATAGAAAACACTTGTTAATTTTAATCCTCAAAGCAAGGTAAGTTCATTTTATGCACCAAACAAAGTGTTAAGTTGTATTGTTCTTGAATGTTTGTTCTCAATCCATTTATATATCTGTGACTGATGGATTAGTATGGGTTGACTACACTTAATCCATGAAGAATTGAAGTATATTCTTGCTACTAACGTCAATCCAATAGAGATCATTCAATTTAAACTAAAACTAAGTATTTATCAAAAACTAACATGCTAAACTATGAAAGCTTTTAAAATACCTACACTAATCCATTGAAACTTATCCTATTGGGGAGTGGTGTCATGTTGATGTGGAATGACAACCCTTTCCTAATCCCGTGGATAAATGAGCCTGTTCCAATTAGTTATATGGAAGAAAATTGATGAAACTGATAAGAAATGTGTGTTGAAACAAGATTTTAAGTTGAATGATATTGATGCAAGCTATTTTAACATGATTTTATGCTAATATGATTAAGATGTGTGAATGAAAAGTTAATATAAATGGATTTAAGCTAAAATGATACAAACCCTAATTAATAAACAAGCTACATGTATGCATCTATGTTACCATGGAAGCAATTAATGGAAGCTAAGCTAATTAATTCAAGTATTTAAGCTAAAATGATATTAAGAAAATGCTAAAAAATGAGTGTGAGTGTGAGTGATTTCAACAAAATGAGTTTGATCTAGAAAAGATGGATCCATTTGTCTCCAAATAGTGACCTATTTATAGGAGAGAAAATGAGAAATGAAGGGTTGAGATAAAAAAGGTTAATCAATGGTCAAGCATGGAAGAAGTTGGAGGCATGGATCATGGATTCTCATTAACATATGAGAATCAATGATGATATTAATCAAGGGTTCTCCTTTGTCCAAAAAAACACACTTTCAACTTGTAGAAGAGGTCACAAGTTAAATTGCACAAGAGGTCACAAGTTAACTTGCTCAAGAAGTCAAGTAAGTTTGTTAGAAAAGGAATATTCTCCTTTTTCAAATGAGTGAGGAAAGAGAATATTCTTTGGAACATTCTCATGGGTGAGGGAAATAGATATTTAGCAAATTAAAATAAAGTTTAATTGTGCAAAAGGGGAAGGAATATTCCCTTGGAATATTCCTTTGCAAGTTGGGGGGAATCAGATGAATTAGTAATTGCTAATTTAAACAAAGGTTTAATTATACAATTAGGGGAATTAGTTGATTTTCACTAAATAAAGTGATTTAACGAAAGGGGGAAGTGAAGTGACATTTAATTAAATAATTTAGGTTTATTTCAATTAAATAAGAAGATTTAGGGATTAAATTAAATAACTTGACGTATTTAATTTAATTGGATGAAATGTTAGCATGAAAGGGGGTGAATTAACCTGATTAGATTAATTAGATCAATAGATGAAAATGATGCCACTAATTAATTAGCTAGGATAATTTAATTAATTAAGCGAAAAGAGGATGGGTTTGAGGATGAAATAGTGTTAGTATACCTGATTTGAGTGCATAATATCATTCAAGACATTTTTTAGTGTTTACAATATCTAGTAACCTGTTCTTTGCTTGCTTCACTATGATCAGTTCTAATTATCATCTTGTAGAATTCTTTAGTATACTCCATTGATCTTTCTTTTTGTCTCAATTTTTGTAATCTCTTCAATAATTTTAGTTCATAATCGGCTAGTATGAATTGATTCTTTAACTTTGTCACCATTCTATCCCATTTGATGATTCTTTCCTTGCCTCTCCTATTTTGGTCTAATTGAACTTCTTTCCACCGTAATGCAATGTTTCCTTTCAATTTTGTTTTCACAAATCTGACTCTTTCTGAATCTTCAATTTCTTCATATTTGAAGTATTCAAGTTCATCTCATTGATCCAATCAATCAATTCTTCAGGATTCAAATTTCTCACATAATTTTGAATTTCAGCTCTAGGTCACTTTCCAATCTTTGATATCACTTTCAACATTTTGAATTGATCTAATTCTTCTTCTTCTTCATCTAGGGTTTTTGTAATTTGATTTGCATGTTCTGCTTCATCATCACTTTCATCATTCTTCCTAGGGTTTATGCCTTGCCTTTGATTTTCTTCAACAACATCTAACCTAACTTGCATCTTGCGCATCATCTTGAACATCTCATCCATTCTTCCAGCAACATTTGCCATAGTAGGTGCTCTCCTCAGTGACATATCTCCCATTGAATTGGTGCAACTGCCTCAATTCAGTGATCTACCTCCAAGGGTTTCAACTGCCTCACAATCAATGATTAGTTGAAAACAAATGCAGTCTACCTCAGTTTGAAAATCTGTTCAACTCAAGAAATGCCTTCAGGAATCAAAAACTTGCTCTGATACCACTTGGTGCAATCATGGTGGGAGGGTTCTAGAAGGAATAATCTAAACCATGCAATGATGAGTCAACGCAATGGAAATAACACAACAAATTGATATGTGAATATGAAATCTCATTGAATTGATGATCTTACATGTAACATTGGCCACAAGGGTGAATATCCAAGGCTCATAGGCCTGCCACGAAGGATTTCAACAATACAATTGTCCAATAGGCCTTATTACATGCCCTCAAAGGGTTTATGTGAAAATGTAATGATCCTAAAACATATAACTTAGAACTTATCTAAATGAATCCTAAATGATTACAAATGCTTATAAATATTCTTCTCAAGCTCCAATACAAGTCTGTGTTAGCCACAAAGGTTAATAACCCAATGAATGATCACATATGGATGTTGGCCTCAAAATATGTAAAGATAGCTCCACGTGAAAAGATATAACTTATGGATCTCCAAGATAGGTCCCAAGGAACCTAAAATTCTTGTATGATGTCCTATTAATCTTTACACAATTTGGAATAGGTCTTCACTAAGAAATTTGGACCAGGTCAAACCCAAATGCCCTGACTGGTAACATAGTGAAATTTTAAGAGTGATAACTTTCGGTAGACAAATGCAAATGATGTGAAAGATAGATATGTGATAGATGTTGATGTGTAAATGCTATATCATACTTTTCAAGGTAAGAAACAATGATGTGGTAAAATGTGGAATGAACTACTAAAAATACTATTGAATGCAATGCAAGAAAAATAATTGGCTTTGGTTGATACAGGTTTTTCTTTGCAACCAAGGATGCTCCTACATCAATACATCAAGAAACTTGGCTTCATTAAACAGATTTATTTCCATCTCTTGAACATTACTATTCTTCCTTCCCACTACTCCATTTTGCTGAGGGGTTCTAGTAATAGATAAATGCCTCTATATCCCATGTTCTTCACATAATTCCTCAAATTCATTTGATGTGAACTCACCACCTATATCATACCTTAAACACTTGAGTCTAGCATTCATTTCATTTTCAACCATTGACTTGAAAATATTAAACCTACTGAAAGCTTCTATTTTTTCTTTTAATAATAACCCATGTCATCCTAGAGAAATCATTATTGAGTAACATGAAATACCTTTTACCTTGAAGATTCTTGGTCCTAGTGGGTCTACAAAAATTAGTATGAATTAGTTCTAGTGGTCTTGTAGAAGAATACTCCTTGGTATTGAATCTTATTCTTGTCTGCTTCCCAATTTGGCATTCCTTACACAGTGTTTGTAGGCTTGATGATCTTTGGCATATCTCTTACTGATTGCATGGAGCTAATCTTCACAAGGTTATCAAAGTTAATGTGTCTCATCCTCTTCTGCCACAACTAGCATTCATTTGTCTGTCATAGAAGACAACTTGATCATGGAAGCTTATGAAGATCAATTGTCAGTTATTAATGAAAAATATTATATTAACACCCTTTAGATTGTACAAGTTTCTTTCTATCTTGGAAACTTTTACCACCAATATACTATATTTTTCTCTCCTAATTTTACATCCTTGATCATGAAATATAACATTGTATCCTTTGTTGCACATTTGAATTACACTAAGAAGATTGTGTTTGAGACCTTCAACATAAAGAACATCTTATGTCTTGGATTTTTCATCAATTGGTGCCTTTTCCACAAATCTTTGTAGATGAATTATCTCCAAACTTGACTGATATGTCCTTCCATTTAGCAAGATTGATGAATTTTCTTTTTTCACCTATCATGTGACTTGAACATCGATTGTCTATCACCTAGAGATTTGTTTTCCCTTGAGCATAAAATTTTGTTTGGAAAACCATTTAATTTTCAACCTCATTTTTTTGTTTCTTGACTTGCTCAATAACATCTACCTTTTGAGTTACTAATTTTTCCATTTCACTTGTGTAATATTTTGCTATATGTTCAACATTGTTGCAAATTTGACATATCACATTAACATCCACTAATGAAACAAGGAAATTCCTATCTGCAAGGTTTCTTCTATTCATTTCAAGCATGCAATCTAGAGCCTTATGACCATACTTATTATATATGAAACAATAACCAAAAAATGCATAATTGAACCTATTTGTGGAGAGGCTTCTTTCATGTAAAGGTCTTCCTTGAGGTTTGATGAGATTTGCATCTTCCATATTTCTAGACTTTTCTTTCTCCAATTCCTTCTTAAGTAATTTTTTTTATTTCTCAGGCTTTGTGCTTTCACTTGTATTGGCTTCAATTAGGGCCTTTTGTTCTTTGTTCTCTTTTCTAGCACATTCCAAGTCTTCAAGAGCATAAGTAAGTTCACCTTCATAAAAAAATTCACCTTCTTCTTCATCCATAGTCTTATTTGAGCCATCAAGATCACCTTGGCCATGCATAGAGATTCTCCTCCTTTATCATTTGATGAGCATTGATCTACTTCTTTTGAGGAGCTATATTCTTCTTGGGAAAGGAGGTTCCTATTGAAGTTGTTCCTTTTGAAACCATGACTGCTATTTTAGTTCCTCCAAAAGGACATTTAGAAGCATAATGACAACCTCTTCCACAATTAAAAAAATTGAAATGTAATTTACCTTTATACTTGCCTAAACCCTTCTTCGGCTTTCTCACAAAGTTTTCTTCTTCTTCCTTAGATTCACTATGTGAAGCAAATGTCCCATTTTTCGCAACTTTGAAAGTAGCTTCTCTTTTGGGTGTACCTTGAACTTTATTCCTTATATCATAGGTAGTGAGGGACCCAAACAATTCTTCCATCATAAGTTTTGTTAGATCTTTGGATTCTTCAATTGCAGGAACCTTTGAATCAAATTGGTGTGGAGGTGTTCTTATAACTTTCTTCACAACCACTGAGTCAATGATATCTTCACCAAGTCCTCTGATTCCATTGACTGTTTCATCCACCTAGAGGAAATAGCTGGCAATATTTTCCTTTTCTTTCATCCTTATATTCTCAAACAATTTTCTATAGGATTGTAACTTTTCTTGCTTCACACTATCATTCCCTTCATAGATATTTTTTAGTTTTTCCCGTATCTCCTTGCCTATCTTGCATTGCACCACCTTAATTTTTTTTTAATTTGTTAACCCATTTAGGATAGAATATTTTATTTAGCATTGTTCTCATGAGACTTCTTTGCATTAACATATTTAATAGGATGAGCAAGTTTAGTATAATCATCCTTTGCAAATCTCTAAACATCATACCCTTGTTAAGTAAGGTATGATTCCATCCTCACACTCTAGAAGGCATAGTTGGTTCCATCAAAACAACAATGCTTTGGAGGAGGACTCTTTCCGAGCCATGTGTTCTAATCCAATATATATCTTCAGTTGTTAGGATACATCAAGAAACCTTGCTTTGATACCATTTTTTGAAACACAATGATATAATGAGAGGGGGGTGAATCAATATATCCCACAAATTTATCCAATTCAACTTTATCAATCAAAAATTCTTATTTCCTTAAATAGATTAAGTATTAAACAAAATTCAATAGAAAAAGCATACAACCATAACACCAAATTTACGTGGAAAAACTGTTGGAGTTATGGACAGACACTGAGAGGGGGGGTGAATCAGTGTCTACACTTTTTCAAACTTTGACCAGGATTTTACAATCTGATTTCCTTTTCTTTCAACAATAGTGTAGAGTAATCTCACTTGAAAGCACAAAGATATGACAACATAAACTCAGTCTATTAGACAACTTATGAAAACATGATTTGAGTGAGATATCTTGCATTTCCCAAAACATAGCTCAGATTAGATCTCAATATTATTCTGATTAAAGCATTCATGAGTTGAATGTAATCATTCATAAATAGAATTGAGAACAACACTAAACCCAACTATGAACTGAAACAACAATCAACACAAAAAAGCAGTGAGCACATAGAAAAACAAAGAGACAGAGAATTTGCCGAGTGGAAAACCCTCTTGGGGTAGAAAAACCACTCCTAAACTACCTTACTAGCTTATCCTTCAAAAACCACTTTTAACAATGCCTTATAGGCTAATTTTTTAGCACCAACTCAAGGATCAGCAAACCCTCATTTTAGAGACACCAATCTCAAGGAGTTCCAACCCCTCATTTAGAGACACCAATCTCAAGGAGCACCAATCCCTTACACAGATTATAGAATTACAATCATAATATATCAGAGGATCACTCTATTTATAGTTAAGCTCATATTTCACTGTTCTCATGTCTACAATATACCCTAAGGATTACAACCAGAGAATTACAATCACCAACCCTTTATGTTTTCAACACAGGTTTATTTATACATTTCAAGTATGTTTGTTATCAAGAAATCTTCAACAAGCATTTTTCAAAAGATTCTGAAACTCTCTTGCTATTTCTAGAATCTAAAGCTGGATAATGATGATCTGTAGATGATGGTAAAAATCAGAGTAATGCATATCCAAAAAGCTTTTAATTTTTGCACTGAATCATGAGACTTCAAATTGTAACTGGAAGATTTTCATCAAAGTTATGACAGCCCACAAATAGAAAATCATATCCTCTAAAATCTCAGAGAATACCTTGCCAGAGATTTGATACCAACCAAAGAAGTCTGCATGCAACTATACTTAGAAAATTCATTAAATAAAAAATGCAACAGCTCAAAAAGAAACTCGATGAATATCCTGTTATGTAACCATTTTGAGAATTGATGCCAATCCATGATGACGACCATAGAGTTTTGAGTCTTTGTAACTATTCACTAAGACAACCACTTAGTTCTGCTGAAGGCAATTAAATCGCTAGACAATCCCTTTAGATATCGCTTTCGCCAAGAGCCATCAGAGTCGGGAAGAACACATAACAAATACATCATGTCTCATCGATAGGCTTCCTTAGATTATTGTTCATTCGCTGTCATTGTAGCCTAAAGATTTTCTCACCAAATGCATCCTTCTATCTGTCACTGTGACATCCTGTAGTCGGGGAGACACTTTGTAGATTTCGTTGTGTTTCACCAAAAGACTTTATTATTTATAAGTCGCTATAACATAATGGTTTTCTTACTGACAAGCCTTCTAGCTTGTATTTGTTGCTATAGCTTACTGTCATCGGGGAGACCTTTCTTAGAAAGATTGAATCATACCGAAAGTCTTTATCATTTCCAAGTCGTCAAGACAAGAGCACACTTACACCAAGATGTATCCTTCATCCGCCTTGGCCAAGATAATACACAGTCAGTGAGACAATCCAGATCTTATGTTGACAAAATCCCTTTATGTTTCATTGGTGAGACCCACAGGGTTTGTTATAACATTATACCAAAGAGGTAACCTTATACCAAAATGCTTTATCCACTCTAAGTCGCTAAGACATTAGAAACCTTTCCCCGAAAGCCCCTCATTAGACTTAGTCGCCAAGACTTGACGGGTTCGCTGAGACTCTACATCGAAACTCATGAGTCTTACCAAAGTCCCACGTGATCATTCCTATTCGCCGAGACTTCTAGAATGTCCTGCCGAACGCAATTCTCCAACGGTGGTTGGTGTGACATTGCAATCTCACTGTGACTTCATACCAATAGTTTTATACTATGTCGATATCCTTCCACATGCACTAGTCGGTGAGACCAAGAGGAGTTCGCTGAGAAGCTAAACCGAATACTCCAATTCTAGCCGAAGTGAATCCCATATGTGATGTCAGTGAGACAAAAACACTTCGCCGAGACCTATTCTGAAAACCCTGAGTCTTGCCAATATGCATCCATTCACCATCGGTCGGTGTGATATTGCATAGTTGTTATAACCTCACGCCGAAGCCTTAAGCTCTTGCCGATGAGTTTGCATTTTAATCTTCAATCGGTGTGACATACCAAAATGGCTGAGACCACATAGCGATGGAATAACTTATGCCGATAGTGAACCCTTTCTGTCACTGAAACAACATGTGTGTCATGTTGAATGATGCCTGGAGATGGATCCCAATTGCTGTGACAACAAATAAGTCTTGCCGAAATGAAATTTCTTGTGCCAGTCGCCAAGACACAAAATGCTCAATGAAACATCATGCCGATAGGGATTTCTTACGCCAATGAACCACCTTATGAGTTAGTCAATGAGACCCGACTCAATCGGTAAGACCTCCCAGCGGTGAACAATCCTCATGTCGATAGAATTTTCTTCTATCGCCAAGACCACAAACACTGTCACGTCAAAAGCTACTAGAATATTGAATCCAATAGCCATAACATCAAAAATGTCTTGTCAATAGGCAACTCAGACATTTCAAAGAGGATCGGTGAGGTCCTTCCATTCTCACTCCAATATGAGTATGCTTGAGAGAGAAACAACCAAAGCCTGTGATATGCAAGGAGAACCATTCTGACAAAGAAACCATCTTTCAAACTCTGTCAGTCAAAGATGTAGCATTCATAACTTGAACCAAAAAACTCATCACCATGAAATTGAACCATAACAACTAAATTTCTGTAATAGCCAAGAGACAACAAAGAAGTGCCATAATAAATCATAAAGATCCAAACTGAGATTGATCATCAAAGAGAACCAACTAAAAGGGTTTTTGACATCAAGGACAAACTATATGATCACAACTAAGATCCAAAAAAATCATAGAAGGTAAAAACCATGGTGAGAAACTAAATGGAGCTACTGCCCAAATCCAACCTCACAAATAAAACAAGATTTACAAGTTTTATGGGTTGCAACCCAAAAGAATCCACAACTCCCTAAATTACAATTTTATGGCTACAACTAAATGACTTTTACAAATCCCTACACACATAAACACTTACAAAAGGATGAAAAATCCTTATTACAACATACTTGATCAAACTCGTTGACAAATCACCACCACAATGTATTTCTACTCAACAACCTCTACTACCTTCAACTCACTTCCTTTAGAAAAATTTCTCATTCACATATATACTTGTTTCCTTTGACTCACTACCTTTAACACATCTCATATTCTTCTTAACATAGTCACTCTCATACCTTTTTCAATAAACTTGATCTTCCATTTATATCCTCCACAAGCTTAAAAAAATTTCTCCTTGTCGACCAAAATGAAATGTATGACATGAAACACGTAATGACCATTAATAAGTCAAATTCAAAACATCCATTGTAAGTAGAAATCAATGTGATCCAATCCATGAGATATGTAGGACTTGTTTTACCTTAGCACACATTCCCATGCTAGCACACACTATAATAACTTGTCACAACCATCTTAACCTACCAAGTCGGCCCAACAAACACTTATTATTTCACACATTAACTCCAAACAAAAATGGTACTGGAGAGATCAAATAAATTTATGTAGATCACTTCATAAGCATTAAATTATATTCAAAAACATTCTCACACACTCCTTTCACCACTTCATGCTACATTATATTGGCACAAGCAAATAGACATAGACCCCAACATCTCTTGTAAACCCAGAAGACAGTCTTGAGATATAACATTGAAAACCAAACTTGTGGTACACAACATCACATTAAAATTTAAGAGAGAAAATAGATAGAAATTTTGAACTCATCCTCCAAACTACAAGACCACATATTCAAACATAGAGAAATGTAGAGCATTCCTCAGGTCCTTCCTACTGTAATAGCATAAACTTCATTCTACTAGCTCTAGAAACTTTTGTGATAACTTCTATGTTCTAAAAATAGGAACATACATACTTCACATCTAGATTTGTCTAACTTCCAAAATATAAGGCCATATCTTCAAATGCAAAGGAATGCAAAGCATTATCTCAAGCGTCTATAGTAAAACTTCTTGAGCCACTAATTGTATGAAAAACTTTCATACCTACTTTCATATCTTATACAATGTTTTACATTAGGAGACAAAATACAATCATTCAAAACATTATATACAATGATCACAACACTCTTCAACAATACGAAGAAACCACAACTTCATATCAACATATGCTTCCACCTACCAACTTTCATCTATTCATGAGCATAGAAGATATGGTACAACTGTGTACAACATGCTCATGACCTTCATCACCATGATCTTCACTTCACAACACTTTTGATCACCATACGGATTGCATCACATGCAACCTTACACAATACCACTTGTTGACATTAGTGACAACACTCACAACAATTTCCTTACATGCATTCCATTAACCAGTGGTTAGATAGATTAAAAGTGACAAATTAAGTGTTTGTGCGTTGTCATGTTGAGGATATTATTTGTCACATTGGTAAAACTTATGAAAATTATCTCTCTCTAGAATATTGTAATGTGAATATAATTATATAGCAAAGGAAATTTAACATTGATTTATGAATGGTCTCTAATAGGGAATTGATAAATCCTACATATTGTTTCAAGATTTATATTTCAATGTTGTTACCTAATGTAAATGACCATGTTTTGATTAAAGGTAAAAAATGGGTTTTGAAGGGGCCTAGAACCCTGTACAAAAGAGAGCAGCTAACAGAAAGAAGAAACCATTAACCAACAATTAGCCCAACGACAACAAACACAACCAAAAAACAACCAAAAAGACAAAAACTAGATGACAACGCTACATATTATTCAGGATCTCCATAGCTTCCATTTCATTCTCAGCCATCTTGTGCACATTCTCCACAATATTGGAGGCCTCAACAGAGGCACTAGCTTGAGCTTCCATTTTGTTCCTGGTTCTAACCCCTAACCCACTAGTCTTTACCTCTTCACTCAAAACAATACCTTTACCCATGACTTTCTCACCCTCACAAGCCATAGTTGACAACTTACCAACAACCACAACATCATCCCCAAAGACCTTTTTATTTTTCATTAGAGGAGAACTAACCCAAGCAGAGACCGAAATGTCCACAATAGTAGGAGCATCACCCTTTTTCATAACAACATTCCTAATATCATCAATTAGAAATGACCATGTTATGCACATGTAATTTCTTAAATATGTCTTAGAAAATATAAGGTGAATTATTGTATAATATCAAAATTAGAAAAGTAACTATCCTGTTGAGTTAATATTTAATGTGCATTGATGAATTTGGTTTTGAATCAATAGTTCCTTATAAAAAATGAATTTTTAAGGAAAGCTTAGGTGCGGAACAAACTATCCTAACGTCAAAACCTTAGGAAAGAATGCAGATATGACTTTAAATTTTACAACTACAACTCATTAAGATACACTTGAAGGAGATAATAGAATAGAGAAATGAACATACACAATTTGGACACCAGATTTATGTGGGAAAACCCTTACGGGAGAAAAACCCACCACACCAAGAAAATAATCTTTGTATTATAGTAAACAAAATACATACAGAGTACAAACTTCACTTTCTTATGTGATTTTACAGCAGCAACATTTCCTTGATCAACCTTGTACAGAACATCCCAGTTACAATGCTCTATGAATTTAATTCATACACATTGATCACACATCGAACTGTTCACAAAACAACACTTCGTTATCTCACACTCTTCTATCCATCGTCATTCGCCATTTCCTGAACATAATCATTTTTTCTCACAGTCTGTTCATCTCCCTCACAGGAATGGTCACAACAGTCCAACTGCTAGCAGTTTACATTCTGCTTCTCTGATTGGTCGAAACCAAACCACGTAGGATATACATTCGGTTAAGGCATTCAAACTGTATTGCATGTTGGTGAGACACTAGGCCATGTCTCCTCGATGCCACAATACCCAACTATCGTTATCGCCCAGAGTCACCACCATTGGCAAGATTCATATCAAGTTCAAAACTATCGCCCAGACTCACTCTATTGCTAAGACATCATATTGATATCCACTTCAAAACCATCAGCCAGACCATTGCTATCGGCAAGAGGTCATACCGAACACAAATCCATCTTGTGCAGATCTATCGGCAAGAGTTCCGCTATCGCCAAGAGTCTTATAGAACCTTATGTTATATCGATGTTCATACCCGTCAGCAAGATGATAACCATCGGCAAGAGTTATCACCGAAAACACATGTTTGTCGGCGAGACCAATAGTCATTGGTAGGAGATCATACCGAAGACATACCCGACAGTTCATATTACTCTGACCAATCTATCGGCAAGAGCAACACCATTGACAAGAGGTTACACTGAAGTTCATCACGTGGAGATCCATCGACAGTTCAAAAACCATTTTGTCAATGAGAGAAACACTATCGCTAAGAGGTCATATCGAATGCACCAGCCTGTCGTCGAGACCACATCCATTGGCAAGACTTCTTACTTAACTCAAACCTGTCATCCAAGAGTCTCCTCGATGACATCCTTGTGAATAACAGTTGGTGAGACATACATTGTCAGGATGAGTTATTCTAAATGTTCATGCCTCTCCCCGATGACTTCAGTCACCATGAGTCTCCCCGATAACCACTAGGAACCAAACCGTCGGCAAGACAAAATCAAAGTCTCGGCGATCTGAGCACTTCAAATGATTAGAATACAACTGCTAGTCGGTAAGACTTTCAGAGGGTCTCATCGACTTTGCTCTTTCAGAAATTTACATGCCAGTAAGATTGAGGCACATTTTCCAACAATCTCCCACTTGACAAAGATCTTACTGACACCTCTAGAGCACAACAAAGCTACTGAAATTCATGGGCACTAAGGCCCATCGAATTGGCACACCACCTGAACTTGTCTGTGCTCACTGGCTTCGTCAATGCATCTGCAACATTTTCCAGAGTATCCACTTTTTCTAAAGAGACCTTTCCATCCTCCACCATATCTCTTACAAAATGATACTAAACATCAATATGTTTCGTCTTGGCATGGAAAGTAGGATTTTTCGCCAAAAAAATAGCACTGTAACTGTCACAGTATATTGTAATTATCCCTACATCAAACCCAATGTTAGAACACAAACATTTTAACTAGATTGCTTCTTTACATGTGTGTGTTGTTGCCATGTATTATGCCTCTGTAGTGGACAAAGCGACTAAAACCTGCTGCTCACTCATCCAACTAACTGTGCCACCATTCATCATGAAAATATATCCATTGGTGGATCTTCTGCTATCAATGTCCCCTACCCAATCAGAATCCACATAGCCTCGAATGCTGAGAGCCCTCTGTGATTCAACCAAATTGCCATGGTAACACAAAGCATATTCTAAAGTGCCCTTCAAATATCTAAACACCCTTTTAACAGCATCCCAATGTGTCCTTCCAAGATTTTCCATAAAATGAATAAGTACTCCCACTGCTTGGGAAATGTCTGGCCTTGTACAGATCATTGCATACATTAAACTACTAACTGCACTAGCATAAGGCACTCTAGTCATGTCCTCTATCTTAGTAGGAGATTTTAGATAGTCTTCAATAGATAGCTTCATTCCCTGCAAAACTGGAACGACTTGTTGCTTGCAATTAGTTATACAAAATCTCTCCAGAATAGTATTACTATACTTACTTTGACTGAGCCAAAGTTTTCTACTCTTCCTATCCCTGGTTATTTCCATTCCTAGAATATACTTGGCTTCACCAAGATCTTTCATTTCGAACTTTGCAGACTATTGAGATTTTAGATTAGAAATCATTAACTTACTATTGCCTATGAACAACATATCATCAACATAGAGAGCAATAATAAGAACTCGATCATTTTCAGCTTTGTAGTACACACAATGATTAGATTTTGATCTTACAAATCCCAATGAAAAAACAAATGTATCAAACTTCTGGTACCACATTCTAGGAGATTGTTTTAATCCATACATAGATTTTTTCAACTTGCAAACCAGTTCTTCTTTACCTTTTTCCACAAAGTGCTTAGGCTGGGACATATAAATTTCTTAGGCTGGGACATATAAATTTCTTCTTCAAGGTCACCATGAAGAAATGTTGTCTTCACATCCATCTGTTCAATCTCTAAGTCATACGTTACTGCAAGTGACAAAATAAATCTAATAGATGTCAACTTAGCTACAGGAGAAAAAATTTCTCCATAATCAATTCCCTCTACTTGGGAATACCCCTTCGCAACCAACCTTTCCTTATACTTTTCCACACTACCATCCAAACCCATTTTCTTTTTAAATACCCATTTGTAGCCAACAACTTTTCTGCCTTCAGGAAAGGGCACCAAACTCCAAGTATCATTGTTTTCTAATGATGCCATTTCTTCATTCATGGCTTCCAACCAAGAGTCTAAATCAAACATTCTAAATGCCTCTTTCACAGTCCTAGGCTCATCAGTGTTAGAAATTAAAGCATAGGCACAAGTAGAATCTATCAAAGAAAACCCATACCTACCAGGTTGCTTTCTTTCATGTGTTGACCTCCTCACAGGCTGAGGTTGAGGTTGATCTTCTTCTTCAAAACTCTCAGAACTACTTGAGCTCTCCTCGGTTTTAGGTACATTTTGAATTTTCAATTCCTCTTTATCTGGTGTTGGAGGAATTTCAACTACATCCTTTTAATTTCTTGATTTTGTCTCTAACTATAGATCCAAAGTAGAAGGCTTTAGCTCATGAAAAATAACACTTTTGTTGTATAGAACCTTCTCTGTATCAGGATTCCAAAGCTTGTATCCTTTTATGCCAGCATTATAACCAATAAAAATACATTTAACAACCTTGTTTTCCAATTTAGATCTTTTTTCATTTGGAACATATGCATATTCCTCACAGCCAAAGACACGAATGTGTCTCAGAGATGGCTTCTTTCCAAACCATGCTTCCAAAGGTGTTTTCTCAACAAGAGAGGAATTAGAGAATAGTTTATTAAGTAACATGTTGTTGCAACTGCCTCAGCCCAGAACTTCTCCTCCAAGCCAGCACTGCTCAGCATACTTCGTGCTCTTTCCATCACTGTCCTGTTGAACCTTTTTGCATTTGTTGTGGAGTGTAGGGTGTAGTTTTATGTCTTTTAATCCCATGATCTTTATAGTACCTCTCAAACTCATCTCCATTTTCAGTCCTTAAACATTTTATTTTTCTTCCAGTTTGATTTTCCACAAGGTTTTTAAATTCCTTAAAATGAATGAACACTTCTGATTTACTTTTTTAAAAATAAATAAATGCCCTTCTTGAATAATCATCAATGAACGATACATAATATCTTGATTTAGACAAAGAAGGAACATTTACTAGACCAAAAACATCAAAATGTTTGTAATCAAGTAAATCAAAAGATTTGTGAGGACTGGAGTAAAATGAAACATGGTGTTGTTTACCATATATACAATGTTCACAAAATTCAAATTCAAGGTTACAATCATCAAGCCCTTCAACCAGGTTTTTATTTTTCAAGGTTTTTAAACCTTTTTCACCAATGTGGCCTAGCCTATGATGCCATAGCATAGTCTTCTCTACTGGAAGTTTAACTTCCATAGAGTTTGCACAATCAGGAACTTTTTCCTCTTTTTCTCTATGAGTAGCTTTCTGTGACTTTACATAGACACTATTGCATTGCATAGCATGTGCATCCAGCTTATACAAGGTACCAATGCGAGCACCCCTAGCTAGCACCATTGAGCCTCTAGTCATCTTGCAGCCATTTCCAGAGAACGCGACTTGCACTCCAATATCATTTAGCTTACTAACAGAAAGTAAATTTTGAGCTAGACTTGGTATATGCATTACATCATTGATTTCCTTCACTCTTCCATCAGGGAATTGAATTCTGACTCTTCCATGGCCAACTATCTCCAAAGATGAATCGCTTTCCAAATACACCCTTCCAACATCATATTTTTCATACTTAGTGAACCAGTCTCTATGAGATTCCATGTGGAAAGATGCTCCATAATCAATTAGCTAGGCATCATCTGATGCCTATGTAGCCAAGGATGCAATGAAAGCGTTTGCATCACTCTGAGAAGAATCATTGTCAAATGAATACTTCTTCTTCTTCTTCTTCCCCTCTTTACAATCCTTTAGGGCATGACTAGGTTGCCCACAATTCCAAAACTTTACCTTGGACTTCTTACCAGGAGACTTTGATCTCCCTTCTGATTTTGATTTGGACTTCTTGTCCTTCTTCTTGCCTTTTTCTTTCGATCTGCCTCTAACAACAAGAGCCTCCTTCACCATCTCGAAAGATTTTCTTCTCATATCTTCTGATAACAAAGAAGCAACAAAATATTCCATCTTACAAGAGGAATTAGTACTCCCAATAACCATCACCAAGTGATCCCAAGAATCTGAAAAAGAACATAATAACATACAGTGATTTTCTTCATCAATCTTCACACCCACAGATGCCAACTGAGCAATCAACATGTTGAAAGCATTCAAATGATCAACAATAGATGCTCCTTCCTACATTTTCAAAGAGTACAACTTCTTCCTCAAGAACAACTTATTCACTAAGGACTTGCCCTGATAAATAGCTCCCAGTCTCTTCTGCAAAGAAGTAGTCTTTTCTTCATGAACCTTCAGAAAAACAAAGTCTGCTAAATAAAGCCTTATCATCCCCTTTGATTTTTGATCTACAAGGTCCCAATCCTCTTGCTTCATTCCTGTAGGTTTTGTTCCAAACACAGCAAGCCAAAGGTCATGATCAATCAACATATCTTCCATTTTAAGTTTCCACAACTAAAAATTGTTGCCATAGAATTTCTCAATTTCAATCTTTCCTGACGTGCTTGCCATCTTAATCTGTAATTCAAATTACCAAACTTCTACAAGACTCCCACTGAACATAATTGACCCAAAAAACCCAACGTACCCACAAGGATAACACAACTATCTAGGCTTTGATACCACTTGTAAGGAAAGCTTAGGTGCGGAAGAATGCAGATATGACTTTAAATTTTACAATTACAATTCATTAAGATACACTTGAAGGAGATAACATAATAGAGAAATGAACATACACAATTTGGACACCAGATTTATGTGGAAAAACCCTTACAAGAGAAAAACCCACCACACCAACAAAATCCTCTTTGTATTATAGTAAACAAAATACATACAGAGTACAGACTTAACTTTCTAATGTTAATTTACAAAATCAACATTTCCTTGATCAACCTTGTACAGAACATCCCAGTTACAATGCTCTCTGAATTTAATTCATACACACTGATCACACATCGAACTGTTCATAGAACAACACTTCATTATCTCACACTCTTCTATCCATCATCATCCGCCATTGCCCAAGCATAATCATTTTTCCTCACAGTCTATTCATCTCCCTCACAAGAATGGTCACAACAGTCCAACTGCTAGCGGTTTACATTTTGCTTCTCTGATTGGTCAAAACCAAACCACGTAGGATATACATTTGGTTAAGGCATTAAAAATGTATCACATGTTAGTGAGACACTAGGTTGTGTCTCCCCGATGCCACAATGCCCAACTGTCGTTATCGCCCAGAGTCACCACCATTGGCAAGAGTCGTATCGAGTTCAAAATTGTCGGCCAAAATCACTCTATCATTAAGACATCATATTGATATCCACTGCAGAACCATCGGCCAGACCATCGCTATCGATGAGAGGTCATACCGAACACAAATCCATCTTATGCAGATCTATTAGAAAGAGTTCCACTATCACCAAGAGTCTTATAAAACCTTATGTTATATCAATGTTCATACCAGTCGGCAAGATGATAACCACCGGCAAGAGTTCTCACCAAAAACACCTATTTATTGGTGAGACCAACAGTCATTAGCAAGAGATCATACCGAAGACATACCTGGTAGTTCATATTACTCTGACTAGTCTATCGGCAAGAGGTTACACCGAAGTTCATCGCGTGGAGATCCATCGACAGTTCACAAACCATTTTGTCGGTGAGAGAAATGTTATCACTAAGAGGTCATATCGAATGCACTAGCCTGTCGGTGAGACCACATCCATCGGCAAGAGTTCTTACCGAATGCAAACCTGTCATCCAAGAGTCTCCCCAATGACATCCTTGTGAATAACCATTGGTGAGAAATACATTGTCAGGATGAGTTATTCTGAATGTTCATGCCTCTCCCTGATGACTTCAGTCGCCATGAGTCTCCTCGATAACCACTAGGAACCAAACCGTCGACAAGACAGAATCAAAGTCTTGGCAATCCGAGCACTTCAAATGATTAGAATACAGCTGCTAGTCGGTAAGACTTTCAGAGGGTCTCATCGACTTTTCTCTTTTAGGAGTTTACATGCCAGTAAGGTTGAGGCACGTTTTCTAATAGAATTGAATTAACCTAGAAGAAAGAAATTATGTTAAATCTAGATGGGTTACTAATGTGTTTTATGTTCCCTAAGGTGGATGTTAGCCTTAGGATGGACTAGGTTCATTGATACCTTCTAAGTGAATGTATGAGTTGAATGAACAATCATGATCAAGTGTGTATGAAGGAAACCCTAGCCAAAATTAAAGGTAAATTCAATTGGTTGGGTAATCCAACTTTGATAATTTCAGTCTCGTGAAGATAAATCTAAATTTTATTATATTACATAAGACATTATATAGGCTAATTAATTAAAAATAAAATTATGAATATTGACTAGAAAATAATGTGACTAATAATTATGGTCTAACTATGCTTGTATATTGGATAGAATTATGTTGGATAATATGTAGGGATAAATCATAACAGTGGGAAAGGGAAAACCATATAGACCTTAATAAAATACTTCATTTGTGAAGTTCTGATTTTGAACCTTATGACTAGAAAGTATTTGGGGTTTAATGTTAATGTGTAATTTTCTTTGATAGGGTTAATGCTTGTGAGCTATTTCTAAATTGTGTGGGTGTTTAATTGTGAACTCATGTGATTAGGTGTGTAAGTGTGTTTAGGGGATGAGAACCCTTGTTTGAGTTTTAAAAATTTGGATGTGTTTGAGTCAATCTTTAAGGGATGTTGAATGGTTAATTTAATTATATTTTGGGAAAAAAATATCCCTAGGGTCTATAACTATGGGAATGAGACTTATCTGGCATGTGATATAGTTCTTTGGTCATAATTTGACCCTTACAAATCTCTCATAAATGAATGTGGCGAATTTGAAATTTGGGAGCTTGGAAAAATGACTTGTCACTTTCCAACCCCACTCCACAAAGTTCATTTATGAACTTGGAAAAAGTAAGAAGGATCCCACATGTGTGAGCCACCTTCTATGAGTTGTTGGGTGGAGAGTACAAGTACACTCCACACCTCCCACACCTTCCAAAGTATCACATGTGAGAGAACTTGTGGGAGAGTGTGTTATGAGGAATGAATGGGAAGGTGACAAGTGTCACCTCACCATTCAAGGGATTCAAGTTTGAACTCCTATAAATTCTTCATTGGATGAAGAGTTTGGGCTTACTCCATATTTTCATTTTATTTTTGAGTTTTTAGAGATAGTTGAGTTGGGAGAAAGACAAGCTCTTGCATTTGGAGTTGGTGTTCAAGCCATAACTTTGGAGAGAAGAGAATACTCATCCCTACAACCTTATGTATAGAGATAATTCTTCCAATCACTCTTCTCACCTTTGAGTTAACTTTCTAATGGGGAAATTTTTTATTTATGTTTTGTTCATGTTTATGAAAGAATGTTGAAAAAAGTTCATTTGATTAATAGGGAGTGTTGAAGGCAATATGAGTTGTGAAAAATCATTAGTTTTTTCTCTAAGAAGGATAAATGTGGTTTTGTAAACGTTGTATTCCCTTGAAAATATTGGGTATAAGGTGGTTCTCCTCAATTAGGGGAATACTAGAGTTATAGTGTGGAGAGCAATTTTTTTGTTCTATTGGCATGATATTCATTTAAGCTCTTAAATTGTTCTTGGGAGAAATATTGGAGCTATTGAAGAAGAAATTGGAGCTAATGACTTATTTTTTAGGATTCTTATTTTGTACGACCATTATTGTAAGACAAACAATTAAATTGTTCTTGGGAGAAATATTGGAGCTATTGAAGAAGAAATTGGAGCTAATGACTTATTTTTTAGGATTCTTATTTTGTAAGACCATTATTGTAAAACAAACAATTAAGATTTAGATCTTGTACTCCCTCTTATGATTAAAAATGAAGTTGCAATATTTTAATTTATAGAAAAGGAATATAAAATCTTTATTTGAAAATTATGAGAAGTTTGATTATTTTTCAATAGATATTTCTTATTCATAAGTTTCACATAACTATCATAATTTTGTCTAGTTCAAAGGTAATCCAATACACTATTAACTACTCCATTTTATAAGTTAAGGAGGAAGATAAATTTTAGTAAACTCATTTGTATTTAAGGAAAATGATTTTACATTTAATCACAGATTAAAATATGAGGCTAGTGAGCTATGTAGTCAAAGAAAAAGAATATAAATAGCTGAGATCAAAACATTATGTAAAATTTTCTTAGTGTATACAACTTTAAGTGGTTAGAAATTTCTAAGAATTAAGATAAATTTAAAATTATGATCTCCCATCATTAATTAGATAGAATCCTTCACATTGTTTAATACATGCCTTTCTATATAAAAAATATATCTTATTAAAAGAAAAGTAATAAAAATTTATTTACACTTGAAGAATAATCAAGGTTTTAAACCAAACTACATATAAAGGTGAAAATGTGTTTTGAAGGATAATCATATGTAACACATCCACAATTTATAAGTATATTAATATATATTATTTTTATATACACTCATGTTTGATTTATACAAATATAGATATATGGCATTGCTTATTAAATTATTTTGGAAGATTAAAATGTATGAAAAGAATATACAATATATATAATTTATTGAATTTCTTATCAAAAATAAATAATAATAATTCATACATACATATATATGTTTCTTCATGATATTAAAGTTGTTATCATTTAAAAAAGAAAGAATATTAAAATAATAAATTAGAAAAATAATAATAATTTAATTTCTTTTTGGGGGGTGCTTGTGAGGCCGACCCCCAAGGGGCACAACCCCTTTTGAGGGTGTGGCTATGGCAGCGAGTTTGTAACCCCAAAGGGGTGTGGCCCTTACTAAGGGTGCAACTGTAGTAGAGGGTCCACAAATCCCAAAGGGGTACGACCCCTACTATAACCATGACCCAATAGAGGATTTGAAACCCCCAAAAGGGCATGTCATCTATATTGTGGTCATGACCCAAGAATGGGATAATGGAACCTAAGGAGCTTCCTCCCTAAATAAATAAAATAAAATAAAATGGCTATGACTGCATATAGAAAAGGGAGAGCATATATACACAAAAACAAAATTTAAGACTAAAAAATTATATACCTATGTAAAACTTGATGGAAATATATACACATATTTGAGCATGATAGCCATGTTTCTCAAAAACTTGAAAAAACTAACAATCTTTCCTTCCATCCTCAAGAAAGATACTTCATATATTGCAAAGAGAAAGAAGTGGAAATCAAAAAATACAAATAGATTTTTGAATCCTTAAGGATTGGGGTTCCTATGTTTCCTTAAGATCTAAGTTTCAAGATTATATCTCATCTAAGGGTGGAGATTCAATGCACATTTCATTAACTTCCAATTTGTTGATTAACTTCCAATTTGTTGTTTAATTAATGAAATTTTCCATGTGGTAAAGACAATATAACTAGGACCCTTCACTTTAAGTTGTGACTTAAGTCACTTTTGAAATATTTAATAAAACAAAATTTAAACTTTAGGTTTAAATTTATAAATTAAATTTGATTAAAGCAAGAAGCTTTCATATGGATACTTTCATCCTACACCTTTATGACATCAATTCACTAAATAATATTTGTATAAGATAGTTAATATTGGTATAATCATAGTGTGATCTAGTCACATTATAAAAAAGGAGATTATGAAATAAATTGTTAGTACAAACTAAACTAATGAGATTGTGGATAGGATAGGGCCATCTCACCTTGAGATTTTTCTTAGTGATGACTTAATTAAATAGTGGTGAATTAATCGATTAGATGCAAAGTCAAACTTAAAGATTTAATCCTTTAAGAATCAAATAGATATCAAATATTTATCAAAACAAGACCAACCTATTGTGTTCTTTAATTAATTAATAGTTGTTGATTGATAGGAATAGGTGTACTTTGGACTTAGATGTTAGTATTAAAATTATTACTTGGGTCAAGTAATAGCTTACACCATGTCTAGTCAATTGAAGGAAAGTATAAGGGGTTGTTTTTTCAAGTAAGCCCTAGTTTATGGTTGTCTAGCCAATCTTTTAAAGTTTGCTTCCTCACATTGGTTAATAAGATGCAATAGGAAAGTGTTAGAGTTTTACTTTATCAATATTTTGAAATGTAGACTATTGCGAGTTGCATTGAAGATACTATTTATACTTCATTGATGTTTCAAAAAAAATTAGTCTGATTTTCTTAGTGAAAATATTGGGAATGACACAACACTCATTGAGAGTGAAAAAGATTTATAATTTGGATGTCTACTAATTCTTTCAAATATTTAGCTAAATCTACCTCAACATAGACTCATTTCTAAGGGCGGGCTTGATAAAAGTGGTCTGGCTCAATACAAACAACCTTCCCTAGAGAGGAGGCAATAACATGCAAAAAATTCCAACAAGGAAAGGGGAGACTAGGAAATTCAATCCATACAAGCACACAATTTTTTTCATCATCTAAGACAAAGAAGTCTTGGGTCCATGGTTGAAAGACTAAAAAAGATGAATGAACATACCATGGCCATGTTGAAGAATAGCCTTGGCATGACTGACATTGGGAAAATGGAAAAGAAAAAGAATCTTAGTAAGGTTTTGAACAAGATTTAAGTGGACCCCATGTGGGGCCCAAGATTTAGCAACCCATTCCCTTGGCATGGTTTTAGGTGGAGTTCTCCCCACAAAATTACCAAAAGAGTATTTTCCTCCAACCATTGACACACACTATCAAATTCGAGGATGGGCAGAACCACATATGTTGGAATTTTAGTAGGCATACCTCGTGGAATGCTTTTGGTGCAAATTTCCTCATATGCTTATTTGGAGGAGCCATGATTCAAAGTTGTCAAACCTTCAACACCAACATGAACTACTAGGTTGAAATCATTGAGTCCATATAAAGAAAGAATTAAAAATATTACAATAAATGTTGTATATAGAAGAAAAAGCTACAGGAGAAATCCAAGTTATGCAAACAAAGGAAAAAAAATTAGTAAAGCACATTCACCTCCTTCGAGTTAGTTAACTTTTGATTATAAATATTATAATTAGGATTGATTAAAATAATTTTACTAAATGTTAGTTGTCAAGATTTTGTTAAAGATATGTTTATTTGAAGGGTTGACATTTAATGATGTAGTAAGAAAATGAATGGTAGAGATGTAATATTAAGTTTCAACTCTTATTTATTAGTTAATCATGCGACTAGTTGATTTATTTATTTATTATTTGGATAATATAAATATATTATATTTATTTTGAAATAGATGAATTGAATAGAATAATTAAGTAAATAATAAAATTTATATAGTTAATTAAAGAAAAACATATTTTGTAACAAATAATCTAATTAATTAAATAATATAAATTATTTAATTGTATAATGATGTGGTGTTTAAGTGTGTAAAATTAAAATTATATTATGATGTGTTTAGTGATTTAAATAGTCCTTAGTTTATGGTTTGATTGGAAAATAAATAAAAATATTTACATAATATTAATTAAACAAAGAAATAAGTAAAGTTTATAATTTAATTGTGTGGTGTAGCCACGGTAGGGGGGTTCCAGAAGGAACTATCCAGACCATGCAACAATGAATCAACACACCGAAATTAACACAAAGAACAAATGTGAAAAACAAGGATTTTCATTAACACTAAATGATTGCATGCAATGCTACCCAAACAAGTGAGCATCCAAGCTCATGAGCCTTTCCTTAGCGGCTTACAATCACACAGTGACCAATAGGCCATCTTATATGCCCTTGAAAGGTTATTATGAAACTATGGACCTACGAATAACTGAACCGAATACTAATGCTTGATTGCTAACTACTTCCTTTTCTAAATGATTACAATGCTCTTATACATATATGCTTCTCAAGCTCCCAAAGAGATCCGCTTAGGCCACACAGGTTAATAACCTGATAAAAGGTCAAACATGAAGGTCAGCCCCAAACACAAATATATAGCTTCACATGAGAAGACATAACTTTTGGATCTCCAAGATCGGTCCCAATGAACCCATGAAGCAATAATGATATTCCATTTAGATCTGCACACTCCGAGATAGGTCTATGCTAAGAAATTGAGCTAGGTCGGCCTCAATACTTTGTTAGAAAAAGTATAGTGAAATTATGAGAGCAACCACTCTTCATAGATAAGTGAAAATGATCTAAAATCTGGATATGTGATAGAGGTCCATGTATAGGTGCTATAACCTATGCCAGAAGCTAAGAAATAGTGATGCGGTGGAATGTAGAATGAACTAGCAAAACTGATGTTGAATACAATGCAAGAAAAGAACTGTTTTTGGTTGATGTAAGATTGCTTTACAACCATGGATGCTCCTACATCAAACACCCATGGTTGGAAGAAAAGTGAGTCCCTCACTTTCTAGGGCTAAGAGGAAATCTGAGACGGTCCACCTCAACCTAAGTTATCCATGATGAATCCTCCATTGGTCTACCCTTCCATTTCATAAGGTATTCTTTATACCACTTGCTCCCAGTGCTTTTTTCAGTTTTGGTATCCAAGATCTGCTTGATCTCCTCCAATTCCTAATGTGGTAATTGCTCCTTCAAATTAACTTCATCACTATTGCCACTTGACTCGCATGTATGAAACTCATATATGTCTATAACATTAAATATAGGTGATATACCGATTGTCTCTGGTGATTCTACTTCATATGCATCTCCATAATCAAATTTGGACTCAAAATCTTACATGTTCCAAACTTCCTCATCTTCAACTTGTTGTATGTGCCAACTGGAAATCTCTCCTTCCTCAGATTACCATCACTTTCTCTCCCACAAAAAATTCCTTATGTCTCTGGTGCTCATCTGCCTTCTCCTTATACTTGTTAGTCATGTCCTCCAAATGTTTCTTGGTCTATTTATGTAATGTGTCCATGAAATCTATAAACTATTCTACTTCAACATTCCTTTTTTTCTCCACACTAAGGTCTCTTAATTCTACTACACCTCTGGGACTTGTTGCTATCACGATATCAAATGGTTTCTTCACTATACTCTGGTTAATTGAATTATTGTAGGCAAACTCTACTTGCAGTAGGATAATATCCCAATTTCATATGTTATCTCCAACCAAACATCTCAACAAGTTTCCCAAACTCCTATTTGCCACTTTTGTTTATCCATCGATCTAAGGGTGGTATGCTAAAATAAATTTCAAATCTTTCTTCATCTTCTTCCATAATGTTCTCCAAAAGTATCCAATGAATTTGGTGTCTCTATCTAAAACTATACTCTTAGGTACTCCATGCAATCTCACAGTCTCCTTGAAAAATAAGTCCGCCACATGCACAATATTATTAGTCTTCTTACAAGGAATAAAATGTACCATTTTCGAGAATATGTTCACAACAACCATTATTAAATCATGTCCTCTTTGTGTTCTAGGAAATCCCAATATGAAATCCATGCTCAAATCTTCCCAAGGTCTCTTTAGTATTGTTAAAGGTTTATACAATCCAATATTTTGACTGCTCCCTTTTATAACTTGACACACCTTGCAATTCTGCACATACTTCCTTACATCCTTATAGATTTGTGGCCAAAAGTAATGTTCACTCACCAAAGCTATTGTCTTATCTGCTCTGAAATGTCTCTCTAAACCTCCACTATGCTTTTCCTTAATCAAATTTTCTCTCATTGAACTCCTTGGAATACAAAACTGATTTCCTTCGAACAATGTACCTTCCTAAATGAAGTAGTCCAACCATTCACTTTGGTTTGTTACAATAGGCTCCTTACATGCCTTCCATGCTTCACCAAAATATGCATCTTCATCATACATATGTCTTAATTCATCAAATCCCAGTACTTCCACTCACATCTCTGTCAACAAATTCCTTCTCTTACTCAGTGCATTTGCAACTTTATTTGACTTGCCACTTCTATGCTTCAACACAAATGTGTAACTCTGCAAGAACTCAACCCATATCATATGTCTCTGATTCAACTTTCCTTGACTATTCAAGTATTGCAAATCTTGATGATTTGTGTACAACACAAACTCCTTAGGTAGTAATTAATATCTCTACTTCTTCAAGTCTTGAATTATGGCTTAAAATTATTGATCATAAACCAAATATCTTCTTCTGGCATAATTTAATTTCTCATTGAAATAGGCTATAGGTCACCCTTCTTGACTCAATACTACTCTTATTGCATTTCCACTTGCAACAAAATTGACTTGAAATACTTCAAAATTAGGTAGTGCTAACACTGGCTACTCTGTCACCTTTTGCTTCAACAACTCAACACTCTTTTATGCTCCAATTGTCCACTTGAAATCCTTCTTATCTCCTCTCATTGTCTTTGTCATGGGGTTAGAAATACTACTGAAACTTCTGATGAATTTTTGATAAAAACTAGATAGTCCATGGAATGATCTTACTTCTCCAATATTTATCTATGTAGGCCACTCTAAGATTTATTTCACTTTCTTCAAATCCATTTTCAATCCTTCAACAGAAATAAAAAGTCGAATATACACCAATTTCTATTTTCATGAAACTACACTTCTTGATATTTAACAACTTCTCTTCTCTTAACCTCTACAATACTTGCCTAATGTGTAAAAAGTGTTCTTTGGTTTTACTGAAAATTAGAATATAATCCAAGTAAACAAGGACAAAACTACCCAAGTATCTCTTCAATACCTTGATCATCAATCTCATGAAATTGATTGGTGTGTTGGTCAATCCAAAATGCATCACTAACCACTCATATAATCCCTCATTTGTCTCAAGTGTAGTATTCCATTCATCTCCTTCTTTGATCCAAATATGATGATATCCAATCTTGAGATCAATCTTTGTAAAATACTTTGCTCCACTCAAACAATCCATAATGTCATCCATCCTCGACAATGGAAATCGGTACTTGATAGTGATCTTGTTAATTGCTCTTCAATCTATACACATTCTCCACTCTCCATCTTTCTTTGGTGGAAGTACAACAAGTATTGCACATGGGCTCAAGCTTTCTTTGATAAACCCTTTCCTCAATAGATCTTGTATTTTCCAGTTCAATTCTGCATTCTCTGTCAATGTCATTTTATGTCTCGCTTTGTTTGGAAAACTGACTCCTGGTATTAGGTCTATTTGATGGCTGATGCTCCAGACCTCCGGTAAACTGTTTGGTACATTGTCGAAGATGATGTCCTTATATTCTTTGTTAGTAACTTTGCAACTCCTTCATTCTCTTCAGTGGGATTCTTTATCTCCAAACCATTTATCTTCTTTGGAATCAATGCAAAACACATGTTTTCATGTCTCAAACCATCAACAAACTTTCTTCCATCTACCAAACATAGTTTGGCAATGCTACAAACCTTACTTTTGTCCTCCTCTTTCAAAGGTATCAACTTGATTCTTCTCCCATTTGATGCTATAGTGTAGGTATTTCTTCTTCCATCATGAATAACTTTCCAATCATATTGCCATGGTCTTCCTAATAGTAAATGACAAGCATCCATAGGAATAACATCACATAACACTTCATCCCTATATGATCCAATATGAAATTTCACCAAACATTTCTCACTCACTAGTACTTTATGCTCATCTTGAATCCATGATATTCTATACTTGGGTTTGGGTGTTTCAACCTCTTCAAATCTAATTCAATTACCATCTCCTCTAAAACCAAATTATCAATTCTACCACTATCAATGATAACTTTACATACCTTTCCTTTGGACTTGCATCAGGTTTTGAATAGGCTTTTCCTCTGCAGAGGCTCTTCAGTCACCTCTTCATGCATCAAAGCTCTTCTCATTACCAATGATTCACCTTTCTCTAGTTTCCCAATTGAATTATGGGATTCAAGAGGTTATCCATCCACATATGTCATTCTTCCAGCAAGGTCTCACTTCTTTCTAGTATTCTCCTGATGAAACCCAAAAGCTCTATGTCCTTTTCCTCCACACTTGAAATAGGTTCCTCTCAATGGTATTTTCTTAGATCTTCCTTCATTCCAGTACGAATTGTGACTTCCTCTATGTCCATAGTATGAATTTCTATCCTTCACCTCACTCCAGTAGGGTTTTGCATCTTTGTTCTGCTCTATGTAGGGTTTCCTCTCTCTGGATTGGGATCCAATCTTTTGAAATATTCCTTTTGCACTTATTTTTTGTTGTTCAAATTTCTTGCTCAGCTTCTCCTCCACTTTAAATGCCATTTGGTATGCTTCTTCAACTAATGTCATTTTCACTAGGCTCAATTCTTCTTGAATACTTGCTCTCAGTCCATTGATATATCATGCAACCTTTTATTTTCTTATTTCACTAAGATCAATCCTAATTATTATCTTGTAGAACTCTGGTGTATTCCTTCACAATCAACTAATTTTTCCTTATATTCTACAATCTTTTTAGTAATTCCAGTTCATAGTTAGCTGGTATGAATTGATTCTTTAATTTGGTTACCATTCTATCCCATTTGATGATTCTTCCCTTGCCTCTTCTATTCCTATCCAATTGGACTTCTTTCCACCATAAGGCAGCATGACCCTTCAAACCTAACTCTTTCTGGATCTTCAATTTCTTCATATTCAAAGTATTCTTCCATTTCATTGATCCAGTCAATCAATTCTGTAGGATTCAAATTTCTCATGTGATTTTGAATTTCAATTTTAGGTATTTTGGCAATATTTGAGATCACTTTCAACATTTTTACTTGATCTAATTGTTCTTCTTCTTCTCATAGGTATTTTTCAATTGGGTTCACATGATTTGCTTCATCATCACTCTCATCATTCTACCTAAGGTTTAGGCCTCACCTTCTATCTTCTTCAACCACATGCAATCAAAATTGCATTTCACACATCATTTCCAACATTTCATCCATTCTTCTAGCAACATTTTACATACTAGGTATTCTCCTTGGCAACATGTCTCTCCTCGAAATGGAAAAACTACCTCACTTCGGCGATCTAGCTACAAGAGTTTCAACTGCCTCACAATCAATGATCGGTTGAAAAAAATGTATTCTACCTTAAGCTGGTGATTTTTTCACCACAGGAATGCCTTTAGGACTCACAAACTTGCTCTAATACCACTTGGTGCAGTCATGGTAGGAGGGTTCCAGAAGGAATTGTCCAGACCATGCAATAATGAGTCAACACAACAAAATTAATATAGAGAACATATGCAAAAAATAAGGATTTTCATTAACACTGAATGATTACATGCAATGTTTCCTAAATAGGTGAGCATCTAGGCTCACATGCCTTGCCTTAGTGACTTACAATCACACATTGACCAATAGGCCATCTTACATGCCCCCGAAGTGTTATTGTGAAATTATGGACCTACCACCAACTGAATTTAATACTAATGCTTGATTGCTAACTAATTACTTTTCTAAATGATTACAATGCTCATATATATATGCTTCTCAAGCTCCCAAATAGATATGCATCAGCCACAGGGGTTAATAACCCAATAAAAGGTCAAACATGAAGGTCAACTCCAAACATGAATAGATAGCTTCATGTGAGAAGACATAACTTGTGGATCTCCAAGATCGGTCCCAATGAACCCACAAAGAAATAATGATATTCCATTTAGATCCACACGCTTTGGTATAGGTCTGTGCTAAGAAACTGAGCCAGGTCGGCCTTAATACTTTGTCAGAAAAAAATATAGTGAAATTCTGAGAGCGACCACTCTTCATAGATAAGTGCAAACAATCTGAAATCTAGATATTGATAGATGTCCATGTATAGGTGCTATATCTTGTGCCACGAGCTAAGAAACATTAACGGTAGAATGTAGAATGAATTGGAAAAAATGCTATTGAATGCAATGTAAGAAAGTAACTATTTCTAGTTGATGCAAGATTGCTTTACAACTAGGGATGCTCCTACATCGTTATGTATAATTTATGTCTTTAAAAGTAAATTATCAAATTCAATTTTAGTGACTAAATTGAAGGATTCAATTTTATCTTGTAAGGGTATGGGCCCTTCGAAGGAGTTAATTATAATCAACCATAATCAAAGTCTGAATGTTAGAAAAATTCAAACCTTTTTGAAGTGTTAAAATATTAATTTTTAAATATTTGACTTGTAAATAATTTAATGATATAGTAGCTTAAAGTATTTGCATTATAGTTATAATTCCTTTGGAAGTGGGTTGTATAATTTTTAAATCTACTCTTAGAAAAATAAAATAGTTATGTATTTATTTAATCAACTTTCTCAAGTATTTCAAATTTCATTTCAACATTGATTATTTGATTATTATCTAAGGAAATGAACTAGTTGTTAAAAATGAATTATTTATAAGTTTGATATGAATTATAAAATAATTTTAATGAAATTTAAAAATTAATTTAATAGTTGTGAATCAAATAGATTCCTTATCATCACTAGCTTTTTGTGTCTCTCTCTTGCAAAATGTGGCATGCACATCATTGTACACATATTTTATGATTTTGAAAGCGTATGGTGTGATTTCATGTGTAGTGTGATGAAGACATAATAGAGTTTGTTAATTAAATATTTTGTACTATGATTGTATCCATGTGTACAAGTGTGTATAGGACAAAATGGTATTTGGTGTAATACCCCTCATGTTGCTGTTTAGACTTGATATTTTATGTGGTTTGGATTGATACTTTGAGACTTTGATAGTTACTGTTATTGTTTGGATTGGTGGATTGGATAGTTTAGACTGCTACTTTATTTGATGACATGGATATTATGTTATGACATTATGGTTACATTATGGTTTGGTGATGTTTAATTTGATTTCAGTAGTATATTGTGATGCAGTGGTTTAGTAATTATTTTATGATGTGATTAGTTTAGTTTAGCAATGTTACTTTATATTTAATGTTGTAATTGTTAGTATAGTTTTGGTGAGAGGATAGTGTATCACCACTCATTTACGAGTGCTCTACTACGCTGCAATTCCTTCTCACGATGTAATTTTTTGATTTTATATATATATACATGTAGTACACACCTTGTTTGTATGCAGAAATTGTAGGAACATAGTCTCGATTCCACCTACTTCAGCAGATCAGGGCGAGCATCAATTTAACCCAATGGGCATGAAGTTGAAACAAAGATGACAAGGAAGTCACCCCATCCCATGTTTTGTCAAACCGTCTTATGTTTAGTGGTATTGTGCGTTTTTAACCTTTGTCATTTTGCATTTTATTATAGTGGTTTTGTGTGAGTGTATTTTGATATTTGTTTTACATTGGTGTTAGTATGATGTAATTTAAATAATTAAATGGTGTTAATAAATGTTGATAATAGTGTTGGAATAGTTTGTATTAAAATATACAAGTTTTATATTAAAAGCCATATAATTTATTAAAGATAAATAAATGGAAATGTGTAAATTAAATTATTTGAAATTGGTATTTTGATAATTTAATTAAAATAGCATGTTGAGGATAATTAATGAAATAAATTAATTAAATAAATTAAATTGTGTGAATTGCAAGTAAAACTCGCAAAATCAAAATCAAAATAAAAAGTGTTGTTAAATAGAAAAAAAATCAAGAAAAGAAAGAAAGGATGAAAAGGACCAATGAATGTTGAGTTTTTTTTGTTGTAAAGCTATATTGAATTATAAAACTTCTTTTAATTTTGATTTATGGAGTTTTCGAAAAAGAAGAATATATATTTTTATTTAATAGCAAAATTGTGAGATAATCATTCACAAGAAGATCGACAGAAGCTTGAAAAGAAATATTGAGTTCTGGAAATTGGATCCTCTTTAGTTTTTCTATTGAAATTTATTTAGTTTTTATTGTTCTAGAAGAGAGACTCTTCTGAATTAAATTTTAGATTAGAGAATTTAGCAAGGAAATTTGGAGAAGTTCTGAAGGAAGAAAGGGGAGCTCTTCGAAAAGGCTATTTGGGATCAAGAAAGGCTTCGTCAATTGTTTAGCAAGCATAGGACTTCAGGTTCCATTCTGTTTCTTTTAGTTTTTCTGAATCGGTAAAAATATATATATAAAAATAAATAAATATGTTTGCTTTATAAAAGAAAAGAAAATATTTGTCTGAAATTTAACAATTATTAGATAGCAAACCAACAAGAGAAAATTACTGGGGTCTATGAAAATGTTCTGTATTCTTTTATAATTTTGTTATAAAAATTGTTCCCCTTTGAAATAAATGGATTTTTGGATATATTTATATATATATACATTTTTGAAAAGAAGTATAAACATATACATATATATATATATATATTATGAGTATATTTACACAGTGATTTATTGCAGAAAAGATTTTTACTTGATTTGACATATATGCATATACATATATATATATATATATAAATACATATTTACCCCTGTAAATTTATTCATTTCAAAATTGTTTGGGGCCGAACCTGCGTTGACATTTATTTTATTGCATCCCTGTGTTTTAAAAAAAAATAATAATAAAATAATTTTTTTAAAAGGCTATGGTGGGGGACGGCTAGGCCGTACCAACCACCCTTGTGGCAGACGGTACTGCCACAACAGTCTGTGGACTGTTGTGAGTAGCATTCCTAAGGACTGTCGTGCGCAATAGTCACAAGGACTACTGTGTGCAGTCTGTGCGACTGGCTACGACTAGTCCTTATATGTGCGTTTCAAACTTTGTTTTGTTATGTTTAATAATATTTATATATATATATATATTTATATTTATATCTTTTTTATAAAGTACTGACATGGCTACGATTTGGGTACCCAGCAACCAATTTTGATTGTTTGCAAATATGAATTAAATAGAAGAGTAAATATACATATCTTTTATATGTATATATATATATATATATATATATATATATATATATATATATATATATATATATATATATATATATATATATATATATATATATATTTATATATGCAATTAATTGTATATATATAAATATATATATATATAAATAAATAAATGTTATGATTTATTGATTTTGGTTTAACTATGAAATTATGAAATTTAGTTTTGTTGGTTAATTATAAAGAAGCAAAATTAAATATTTAGGTCAAAACTAATATTGAAATCTTATCTCAAATTGTATCGAGGAAAATGGAGGTTATTAATGCAATTAAACCAGTTGTTTATTTTGGAGTTGTGGAAACAATGTGCGAAAATTAAAATGTTTTCTTGAGTTATAATATCTTGTGATTTTGTTGTTTTGGCTTTTCGATTTGGGAACCCAGTTGAGTTATGAAACCGTTTATTGATGTTGCAAACCTTAGACTTCTAGAGGCTTAATTTTATTGTTGGATGTTTATTCTCATGTTATGTGCTCTTGATGTAGCAAGATATTGGTATCATTATTTCAGAAGGGTTGTACAGGCTTTTGTTGAGACTCTAGTTTTGTGTTTTAGCAAGATGGGTAATGACTTGCATGTCGTCTGTTGAGACTTAATGTTGTGTTCTTTATGGTACAACCCTTGCTTTTATTTTGTTATGTTTGGGGTCTCAAGGAAAGTGGTTCTTCGTGGGGGTCAATGCCTCAAAAGGAGGAAGGGCTCAGGATAACCCACATAAGAGTTAGCTTAACAAGTGAAAACCTAATAATAGAACTTAGGGGGATGGGTAGTAATAAAACAATAAGATAATCTTGGATACCTCGTCTATCCATTAGGGCTATCACAGACTAATGGTAGACCGAGAAGGCCATGGTTGGCAAAGTCGTTACCAAATCCTCGAGAGAGGTTAACGGCTCCGCATGAGTCACCCTATGGGGCCGACGCCTCAAGTAGGAGGAAGGGCCAGGATAACCATAGATGGGGGCCGATGCCTCATGTTGGAGGAAGGGCTAGGATAACCCGTGTAGGCTATGCGATGACACTCTCCACTAGTTACCCTTATGCTTGTCTTCTTGGTTGCCTCTGGAAGTGTGTTATGATTGTTGTTTTGGATTTACTTTGCAAGTGGTTAATGGTTATTCCCTTGGTTTATTCATGATGTGTTTTATGGATTTGTTTATATTATGATTGGATCCTTTTCATTGTTGTTTATGATCTATGTTATCCTTTGATGTTGTTTTTGGAGTTATTGTATTATGATTTTTTTATTGGAGTCAATCTTATGGCATTCATGGTCGTGGTTACTTCCTTGTCACCTCTGAGCACAAGGGGTGGGTTTTTCTAAAACCCACATGGTCAGGTGGAGTGTGCTCCACACCCGTTGGGTTCCCCATCAACGTTCATTCTTCACAGTATTCTTCAGATGGAGCTTGTACCAATTATTCATCTTGTAATTTAGACATTTTTTTGCATTATGTAATTATCCCACGTATATGGGAGATTTTATTGTATTTCATTTATTGTGAACTTATAATGTATTAAAAGATGATGTATTGTAAATGTACCCTTGTATCCATTCATGATTTATGAGATTTATTATGGTTGTATCATGTGATGTATTTATACTTATACTTATGGATATATGGATGTTACTTTTGTAAATGGGTATTGTAAGTTTATGATGGATGCAAGATTAGTTATGTTATTTAGCCTTATGTGTATCTTTCATTATGAGTTGTTTATGTGATGTGACCTCACATGCCCCAAAGGACTCGATGTTTATGATGTTAAGGTGTAATGTAATTATGTTTAAATGGTTCATAATATGTGTACTTTGTTTTATAAAAAAAATGTGTGTGCATTGTTTTGTCCTTTGGGGTTTGCACAACAGGTGTTACAACTTGGTATCAGAGCCAGGTTTGCAAACACTGGGGTCTTTGGGTAGTAATGTCCATTAGGAAACCTTTGCATTTGACTCTTGAGCTCACTTGTACCTTTATCTTGTTGCACAGAAATATGCCTCGAGGTAGAGGACGTGGCTGAGGAAGATGTCGTGGTGCTAGTCATAGAGAAAATCGACAAAGTCCATCAGCTCCTAGTTCCCATGGTTTTGTTAATGAGGAATGATAAAGTCTTCAAGGAAATCCATCAGGCAGTGGTCAGAACCATAAATAGCCTGGTTTGGACGGATAGTTGCAGCACATTCTAGGGGAGATTCTTGATTGGCTGGGACACAGGCTAGAGGAGGAGCAGTGGATTGAGAGAGAAAGGAAAAGGTCGTCGAGGCAGAGGGAGATAATGACAAATTAGGATGTAGTGATAGTTGGACATATGAGAGATTTGATGAGAGCACACTCGCCTACATTCAATGGTTTTGGAGGAGGTCTGGAAGTAGAAACGTGGTTAATTGATTTGGATTGATGCTTCGTGATGCACCCCTATGGTAGCAATACCAAAGCTCGATGCGCAGTCATGCATTTGTGAGGCTTCGCATCCACTTGGTGGCAGCTGGAAGAGAAAAAGTTACATTTGGATATCAGCATGGTCACATGGGAGTTATTTCTGGACAGGTTCAGGGCTCACTTCCTTTTAGATCATTGGACGCAACACAGGGTAGATGAGTTTCATGACCTTAAGCAAATTTTGATGTTCATTGAACAGTATGAGCGATGATTTTATGAATTGAAGCAGTATGTAGGGATCAACCATGATGAGGGGATGTTAGTGCAACATTTTTTCAGGGCTTAAATGCCTGAATTAGTGGTGGCGTGTGAGTCTTCGAATTGAAGACAATGGAAATGGTGATTGAAAAGGCTCATTTGGTAGAGGAGAATTTGGCCATGGCATTGGGTGGTCACATTGGAGTACAGATTGGCAATGCGCCTAGACCTAGTTTTAGCACTCACGGAGGTCAGACACAGGCTGCAAGATCTTCTAGGAACAGGTATACACCATCTAAACAGGGTTAGCAACATCAACAACAATAGCAACAGTCGCAACTAAAGCATAAAAACTCTCATTCTCAGCAGGGTGGCAATTCTCAGTTTCATAGGGATCGGAACCAGAATTGAGCTCATCAGGAGCATTTTGAGTAGCCTGCACCTAGCTTTCAGTCAGTGCCAAGTCAAGGAAGCTTTCAGTAGTCAAATTCTTCATCAGGGGGTAGAGGATTTGGCAGAGGTACTAGTTGCTACTCATGTGGGAAGCAAGGGTATATCGCTAGATTGTGTCCACAAAAGAGCACCTCTGGATTTAATTAGAGACTAGCCGCTTTTGAGCCGACGGTGGGGGATGCGGGTAGGTCTCATCAAGCATTTTTAGTGGTTGACAACCACCAGGCTGGGCACCAGGGTGCAATTGTAGAGGCTACTAGTAGAGGATGAGGAACTGACTTAGGAGCTCGCAAGTGAGCTCGAGAGGGTTTAACGATGACCTAATGTTGAGATCTTGACGACATGGAAGGATGCCTCCCATATTAGGGAATCTTATCCTTACCTATTTACTGGCTTCCAGGAGTAAGCCGAATTCATGGGGGGGAGGATGTAATACCCCTCATGTTATTGTTTAGACTTGATATTTTTTGTGGTTTGGATTGATAATTTGAGACTTTGATAGTTACTGTTATTGTTTGGATTGGTGGATTGGTAGTTTAGACTGCTACTTTATTTGATGACATGGATATTATGTTATGAAATTATGGTTACATTATGGTTTGGTGATGTTTAATTTGATTTTAGAAGTATATTGTGATGCAGGGGTTTAGTAATTATTTTATGATGTGATCAGTTTAGTTTAGCAATGTTACTTTATATTGAATGTTGTAATTGTTAGTATAGTTTTGGTGAGAGGATAGTGTAGCACCACTCATTTACGAGTGTCCTACTACGCTGCAATTCCTTCTCACGATGTGATGTTTTGATTTTTTTTATATATATACATGTAGTACACGCATTGTTTGTATGCAGGAATTGCAGGAACAAAGTCTCGATTCCACCTGCTTCGGCAGGTCAGGGCGAGCATCAATTTAACCCAACGGGCATGAAGTTTAAACAAAGATGACAAGGAAGTCACCCCATCCCGTGTTTTTTCAAACCATCTTATGTTTAGTGGTATTGTGCGTCTTTAACCTTTGTCATTTTGCATTTTATTATAGTGGTTTTGTGTGAGTGTAATTTGATATTTGTTTTACGTTGGTGTTAGTATGATGTAACTTAAATAATTAAATGGTGTTAATAAATGTTGATAATAGTGTTGGAATAGTTTGTATTAAAATATAAAAGTTTTATATTAAAAGCCATATAATTTATTAAAGATAAATAAATGGAAATGTGCAAATTAAATTATTTGAAATTGGTATTTTGATAATTTAATTAAAATAGCATGTTGAGGATAATTAATGAAATAAATTAATTAAATAAATTAAATTGTGTGAATCGCAAGTAAAACTCACAAAATCAAAATTAAAACAAAAAGTGTTGTTAAATAGAAAAAAAATCAAGAAAAGAAAGAAAGGATGAAAAGGACCAATGAATGTTGAGTTTGTTTTGCTATAAAGCTGTATTGAATTAGAAAACTTCTTTTAATTTTGATTTATGGAGTTTTCAAAAAAGAAGAAGATATATTTTTATTTAATAGCAAAATTGTGAGATAATCATTCACGGGAAGATCGACAAAAGCTAGAAAAGAAATATTGAGTTCTGGAAATTGGATCCTCTTTGATTTTTTTGTTGAAATTTATTTAGTTTTCATTGTTCTAGAAGAGAGACTCTTCTGAATTAAATTTTAGATTAGAGAATTTAGCAAGGAAATTTGGAAGAGAAGTTCTGAAGGAAGAAAGGGGAGCTCTTCGAAAAGGCTATTTGGGATTAGGAAAGGCTTTGCCAATTGTTCAGCAAGCATAGGACTTCAGGTTCCATTATGTTTCTTTTAGTTTCTCTGAATCAGTAAAAAAGAAAAATATAAATAAATAAATATGTTTGCTTTATAAAAGGAAAGAAAATCTTTGTTTGAAATTTAACAGTTATTAGAGAGCAAACCAGCGAGAGAAAATTACTGGGGTTTGTGAAAATGTTCTGTATTCTTTTATAATTTTGTTATAAAAATTGTTCCCCTTTGAAATAAATGGATTTTTGGATATATCTATATATATATATACATTTTTTAAAAGATGTATATACATATATATATTGAGTATATTTACACAGCGATTTATTATAGAAAAGATTTTTACTTGATTTGACATATATACATGTACATATATATATATACAATATATATATATACAATATATATATAAATATAAATATATATAAATACATATTTACCCCTGTAAATTTATTCATTTTGAAATTGCTTGGGGCCGAACCTGTGTCGGCATTTATTTTATTGTGTCCCTGTGTTTTAAAAAAATATATAATAAAATAAAAAATTTTAAAGGCTATGGTGGGGGATGGCTGGGCCGTACCCACCACCCTTGTGGCAAACGGTACTGCCACAACAGTCTGTGGACTACTATGTGCAACAGTCCTAAGGACTGCTGCACGCAGCAGTCACAAGGACTATTGTGTGCTGTCTATGCAACTGGGTGCGACCGGTCCTTATATGTGTGTTTCAAACTTTGGTTTCTTATGTTTAATAATATATATATTTTTATTTTTATTTTTATCTATTTTATAAAGTACTGACATGGGTACAATTTGGGTACCCAACAACCAGTTTTGATTATTTGTAAATTTGAATTAAATAGAAGAGTAAATATACATATCTTTTATATGTATATATATATATATATTTATATATGCAATTAATTGTATATATATATATATATTTATATATGCAATTAATTGTATATATATATATATAATGTTATGATTTATTTATTCTAGTTTAACTATGAAATTATGAAATTTAGTTTTGTTGGTTAATTATAAAGAAGAAAAATTAAATATTTAGGTCAAAACTAATATTGAAATCTTATCTCAAATTTTATTAAGGAAAATGGAGATTATTAATGCAATTAAACCAGTTGTTTATTTTGGAGTTGTGGAAACAATGTGCGAAAATTAAAATGTTTTCTTGAGTTATAATATCTTGTGATTTTGTTGTTTTGGCTTTTCGATGTGGGAACCCAGTTGAGTTATGAAACCGTTTATTGATGTTGCGAACCTTAGACTTCCAGAGGCTTAATTTTATTATTGGATTTTTATCCTCATGTTATGTGCTCTTGATGTAGCAAGATATTGGTATCATTATTTCAGAAGGGTTGTACAGGGTTTTGTTGAGACTTTGGTTTTGTGTTTTAGTGAGATGGGTAATGCCTCACATGTCATTTGTTGAGACTTAATGTTGTGTTCTTTATGGTACAACCCTTGCTTTGATTTTGTTATGTTTGGGGTCTTAGGGAGAGTGGCTCTTCATGGGGGCCGACACCTCAAAAGGAGGAAGGGCTCAGGATAACCCACGTAAGAGTTAGCTTAACAAGTGAAAACCTAATAATAGAACTTAGGGGGATGGGTAGTAATAAAACAATAAGATAATCTTGGATACCTCATCTATCCATTAGGGCTATCGCAGACTAATGGTAGACTAAGAAGGCCGTGGTTGGAAAAGTTGTTACCTCATCCTCAGGAGAGGTTAACGGTTCCGCATGAGTCACCCTATGGGGTTGGCGCCTCAAGTAGGAGGAAGGGCCAAGATAACCATAGATGGGGGTCGATGCCTCATGTTGGAGGAAAGGCTGGGATAACCCATGTAGGCTATGCGATGACACTCTCCACTAGTTGCCCTTATGCTTGTCTTCTTGGTTGCCTCTGGAAGTGTGTTATGATTGTTGTTTTGGATTTACTTTGCAAGTGGTTAATGGTTATTGCCTTGGTTTATTCATGATGTGTTTTATGGATTTGTGTATATTATGATTGGATCCTTTTCGTTGTTGTTTAAGATATATGTTATCCTTTGATGTTGTTTTTGGAGTTATTGTATTATAATTTTTTTATTGGAGTCAGTCTTATGGCATTCATGGTCGTGGTTACTTCCTTGTTACCTTTGAGCACGGGGGGTGGGTTTTTCTAAAACCCACATAGTTGGGTGGAACGTGCTCCGTACCCATTGGGTTCCCCATCAATGTTTGTTATTCACAGTATTCTTCAGATGGAGCTTGTACCAGTTATTCATCTTGTAATTCAGATATTTTTTTGTATTATGTAATTATCCTACATATATGGGAGATTTTATTGTATTTCATTTATTGTGAACTTATAATGTATTAAAAGATGATGTATTGTAAATGCACCCTTGTATCCATTCATGATTTATGAGATTTATTATGGTTGTATCATGTGATGTATTTATACTTATACTTATGGATACATGGATGTTACTTTTGTAAATGGGTATTGTAAGTTTATGATGGATGTAAGATTAGTTATCTTATTTAGCCTTATGTGTATCTTTCGTTATGAGTTGTTTATGCGATGTGACCTTGCGTGCCCCAAAGGACTCAATGTCTATGATGTTAAGGTGTAATGTAATTATGTTTAAATGGTTCATAATATGTGTACTTTGTTTTATTAAAAAAAAAAGTGTGTGCATTGTTTTGTCCTTTGGGGTTTGCACGATGGGATTTACATTTGGTATCAAACCCAAGTTTAGAAAATATTAAGAGCTTTGAGGATTTTTTTGGGTATTATTGTAAAATGTGTTTATTATTTGAGCATTGTTGTATGATGATTATGGTGATATTAGTTTGTTTTGGTAAAAGATAGTATGCCTATATATATATATTTATAAAAGAGGTACAAAAACATATGTTTGATGTATTTTGACTCTCATCAATCAAATTCAACCATTATCTCCCCTATCCTAGCTAGAAATATAGCTATAATTTATTTTGATCTATACTTCCCAAAATAACCCACCATATTACATAGCAATTACTCAAAATATTTAACATTTCACCCATATTTTGCAAAAAAACTATAACACTTCAAATATTACTCCATCTGATCCACTGGAATGTCGTTCTCATCCTGATGCTCATCCAAATTTCCTATTAAAAGCTGAGAAGGTGATATTATATTCAGGTTGAGGTCCGAAAATTTATCTAACCTCAAAGAGGTTAGGGGAAAAGCCTATTCCTATACCTTGGGTCAATAGAGCAAGAACTGGCACACAATATAACCGGCCCTTGCCTTTGCCCACTACGAAGTGGAGTCGAAATTGTGACCTCGAGGAATGCAAACCCCAAGTCCCAACCAACTCTACTACAAGTGGCAGCTATTATGGTGATACTATTAGAAATACATTTTTTAATTTTATTTTATTATTAAAATTTAAATTATAGTTACTTGATGCTTCTATTTTATTTTAAAAGTTTGAATAGTTTATAAGGATGTGATTCATCACAAAAAATACTTGATTTGATTTATTTTGATAAAATTATATATATTTTCTTGTTGAGTTCCTATTTCCTTCAAAAATATATTCAATTGTAGAGTAAGAGATAAAAAAACAAAAAGAATTTATATTACTAGAGAATAGTTTGTTCATCAATTCTTGTATTTTTTCATTCAAAATCTCTTAGGAAGGTTCAAAAGCTGATGGTGTAAAGATGTGATTACTTGGTAGAATTTTTAATAATTACATGTATTGATTCTTTTGATTTTTTTAATAAAACAATTGAAAGGAAAATAATTATGTAAATTAAAACTCAGTGTCTTCTTACTTTATTGGATGATCCAATAAAGTAAGAAGTCATTAACTTATATATAAAGAAGTTAATAACTTATATATATGTATAAAGTAAGAAGCAAATAACTTATATATAGTAAGAATTCAATAAATTCTATATATGATAGTGCCTTCTTACATTATATGTGTGTGTGTGTGTGTTAGTGGCTTCATAAGAATCTAATAACTATATGTGTGTGTTATTAACTTCTTACATTATATAAATAAAGTAAGAAGCTACTAACATATATTTATATATGTATGTTAGTGGCTTGTTACTATCTATCTATCTATCTATCTATCTATCTATCTATAGTAATAACTTCTTACTTTATATATAAGGTAAGAAGCCAATAACTTATATAGTTTTGATTAATGGGGAAAAACAAGTTTTGAATGGACCCGAAACCATTAACAAAAAAGTTTTGACGAGGACCCAAAATCCACACAAAGAGACCAAGCTACAAAAGAGTACAACATAGACAACCGATAGTAACCCATAAGTAGATTAAGAACAATTAGCATGAAAGCTTAAATCTACAACAAAAGAAAGGTTTTAACGAGAACCTTCAACCCACAGTAACTAAGAATTACAAAGGAACTTGAATCCAAGAACAACCTGATATGGTCAGGCAACCATCAGTTTGAATCAACCAGACTGCAGCACACCACTTACTAGCACCAATGAACAACGAACAATTAGGGACATCTAGGTAACTATCATACAGTAGCACAACACTTGATAGCACCATCCAACAAAACCAAACTCCCCACCTCAATAGGAGAGTTAGGAATCAAAGAGAAACACTGAGAATTTTCAGCACAACCACCACACCAGTCAACCCGCAACACCAACTTGACCTCCACCTCAATAGGAAGGGGCTCCCCTCTATAGGAGAGGACAAAGTGAAGCCCAAAACCATAGAAAATAGGCCTTCCCACCTGATCCACAACCCACCTCTTTACATCAATATAAGAGGGCTTCACCTCCAAAGAAGTAGTCTCCACCTCCAAAGAAGACCATAGCTAAAAGAACCAACATGAAGAAACTACACCCATAGTAGAGAGCACCAAAACCTCCTTTGATAAAGAAGATGTCTGGAGCAGAGATGAAAAAATAGTGTACTCCTCCACAAGTAGCACAATCCCATCCAGGATCACAGACAAGAGGAAAAAAACATCCAACCAAACCAAACAACACAAGATAAAACAACCCAACAGAGCCACAACCACACAAGAGAAAACTCAACTCTTAGAGCCAACAAAACCCCATCTTGAAAAATGGGAAAGAAGACCCAAACGGGGAGGAAAAAAGAAACCAGAAAACAAAACTAGCAACCCAAGAGAACCTTGCCCTCCACGAAGACCAACAACCACTTCAACCATCCAAGAAAGAAAAACAACATAAAGATAAAGGGGACCGAAAAAAGAAGGAAAAGGCAAGGAAATTCAACAAGCAAAGAGAGTAGAGTGCCAACAAGAAAGTGAAAAACAACCTCCAAACCTATCTTCTAGTCAAGGTCTAAAACATGCCAAAAAAAAACTACAAACAATTCCACATGAGGCAAACCAACCACCTCCACCCCAAGCAATGAAAGCAACCCCATAGAAGTAGAAACTTGCACAAAAGAAGAGACCAAGGGTCCAAAAAGAGGAAGGAAGAGGCAAGGAAAACCTCTAAATAGAGAGAGTGAAGAGCTGACAAGACGATGAATAACAAACTCCAACCCTACACATCGGTCAGGGTCTGAAACATGCCAGGAACTTTCCACACACCACTCCACCAGAGGCAAACCAACAAACCCAACCCCAAACAATGAAAACACCCTCAAAGAGGCAAGAGAACCCCAAAAAATCTAAAGAGAGCTAGGAAATCCAGTAGAAGGTGAAAGAGGAGAGGACACACCACAAGACAAAACCACTTCTAACCCTACTTGCTAGTCAAGGTCTGAGGTAAGGCCATCAAACTCCACCAACAATCCCCCAACAAGAACACTTAACACCACACTTGGTACCACACAAGCAGAGACAAGAAACCCCTCCACGAAGCACATTCTCCACCCAACAAGAAGCCTGAACCGCTTTAGAGAATGCAAGCCAAACCAAAGCCAAAGCTACATGGAAGAAGGCCATCAATAAAAACACTCCATGAGCAGTGATAGGGAAAATGTGAGAGACACCAGTCATAAAAGAGCCCAGCGTAAACTTTCTCCACAACCTTATCATTCAGAACAAAGGCACGACCCAGAAGCACACCCTCCTCCAACCACAGATAACATGAGGTGCCAGGAGAACACACCAAAGAAAGCCCTCTGCAAAGAAGCCTTTGAGAAACACCCACCACCGTAGAGAGAACACCCACAAATGTGTCTAGAGCACAAGACAAAAGAAGCCCAAGTGGAACACACTGTCCATCTACCTCACCATCATACTTTGCATCTTCGCACCCTTAGAGGATTCAAGAAAACCGCTCCCGCCCAACTTGCTCCATCCTCCACTTGACGCATCCATATTTCAATAACTTATATTGTTAGTGACTTCTTCTGTTATAAATATAATGTAAGAAGCTAGTAACTTATATATATCTTACTTTATTAGTGAATGTGATGTATATATAGATATATATCACATTAGCCAATAAAGTAAGAAGCCACTAATTTTTAATTTACATAATTATTTTATTCTTTCAATTATTTTATTAAAAAATTAAAATAATCAATATATATATATATATAACTATAACTATAACCAAGTAATCATATCTTTACACAATCAACTTTTGACCCTTCTTAAGAGATTTTGAATAAAAAACAAGAAACTTCACACTTACATTAAATTGTTGAACACACTATTCTATAGTAAAATAATTTTATTTTATTTTTATGTCCCTTATTCTACAATTGAATTATTTTTTAGAGGACATAGGAAAATAATGAAAAAAATTATATAATTTTATTATAATAATTCAATAGAAATATTTTTTATAACCAATCACATATATATAAGAGTGACTTCTTACTTTATATATATAATTTGTTGACTTCATATCTTATTGGATATATGTCACATTCGTCAATAAGGTAAAGTCCTCTCCTCTATATATATATATAAAAGTTGATGGCTTCTTATAATAAAAGCCACTAACTTTTATATATATATATGAAGTGACTGCTTACTTATATATATATATATTTAGTGACTACTTACCTTATTATTGGATGTGAATGTATATATATATGAAGTTAGTGGCTGTATAATAAGAGTAACTTCTCATAACATATATATATATATATGTGTGTGTGTGTGTGTGTGAGAGAGAGAGAGAGAGAGTTCTTACTTTATGTATATAATTTAGTGACTTCTTATAGTAAGAAGCCACTAACTTTTATATATATAACTCAAGAAATATTTTAATTTGACATCCTAAAATTAAGGTATAATATCTATATTGATGTGTATATATATATCTTATTATAGATATTATATCTTAATTTCAGGATGTTAAATTAAAATATTTCATTAGTTGCATCTTAATCATTTTAGAAAAAGTCGTGTTGTCTTATCTTTGAATCTTTAAATAGTGTTTAATATATTTCTCCTTTTGATTTCTTAATTTAAGAGTGGATTTGATTTAGATAGAGTTAGATTAAGGATGTATAAGACTTGATTTTGAATAAATGGGAAGTTATCTTAATGAATTCAAAGGTAGAAAGCATATAGTTGTTTGGTCCTTTTAAATAAATGAATGTTATCTAAATAAGATGTGAAATCTCAAAGTATTCAACTTTCTTATGATTTTTTTGGTAATAAAATGTAACCATGAAGGTTGCATTCCTTCCCATTAATTTCAAATAAAATTTGTATAAATCATTAGAATTGATGTTGACCTTGCATTTTAGGTTTTGTTCATTTCTAGAACTATACACTACACCAATTATATACAAAAATTGGCATATATTGTTCATGTTAAAACTTACTACAATTAGCCAATAATTGAAAGAAAGGGGCTCTATTTAATGCCTATCTTGTACTATGAAAATAAAAAAAACTAGCTAATTACATTTCTTTTCTTTGTCTACATGATGTATTCACCTAGGGCCATATAGAGATTCATCAAGACTTTCCTTGATGAATTCTACCTGGCAACTTAAACCTTTTGAATCCACAATTCCCAAGATCTTCTTTAGAAATTCCATGCCTTTATAAGCCAGACACTTGCAAGACATAATAGAGGAGGGACCATTATAATATACAAAAGGATGCCACTCATCATTGTCTCTATGACCTAAAAGTATTTCAAAGTCTACAGGCATGGGGATTAGTTTCTTTAGCTCCCTTTGTATAGCCTCAAATATAGATTTGAGTTATCAATGTTGAGGAAATTCAATATTACAGAATTCACCATTAATGTTGAGTCCCCTTCAATTACAATATTTTACATCTTAAGATTTAAACTTATTTGTAACTCAAGTAAAAGTTCTTAGAACTCTACTTCATTATTTGTGCCATTCTTGAGGTGTTTGGAGGTTTTGAGATTAAGTTCTCATTACACTATTGTATGATGCACCCAACACCTAATCAGTTAGGATTACCTCTTAAAGTACCATCAAAATTCAAATTTACCCATCCTTTTTTGAGATGGTTCCCATTTCACCTTTTTTTTTTTTAAATGTTCTCAATACCACCAACCCATTAATGAGATTTCTCTCATGAATTATTGATCTAAAAATAAAACAATATTTTTTTAGATATTAGAGTTAAACATATTTAAATCATATAGAGAGAAGTATATAGAAATGTGTATATATGTGTTTATTTTAGACCAATCAATGTTATGCATTAAATTCTTTCATTTATTAGTTATTATGTGTGAACAAATATTTGTGAAAGACCATTCTATGAGTTGGTATTGATTTAAGGGTTGAAGCATACTCTATGGGAACTTGAGTTACTCTATATTTTCTCTAGGAGTCTATAGATACTCTTTAAAATGAATCTTAGATACAATATTTAACAATGGTTTTAGATTGTGTCTTCCATTGCAAAGGGCATGAATTTGTGTAATGTGAGATTATATGTAATGATATTTTGAGGTTGATTCCACCATATCACTTCTCCCATTTGGTGTCTTAATCAAAGTCATGTTATGGTCAAGTTCTTATGAGATTATTAGATTATCATTTAAATTTATGTATTTATTTATTTGTGATTTTTAATTGTTAGTAAAAAATATTGAGTTTTATTACTTTGGGATACTTATCCAATTATATTTAAATAGTCATTTTGCCTCAAATATTATTTAATTTATACTATTGATTTAAACTTGAGATATTAGATTGGTGGTCATATTTGAACTTTACTTTATTTTATAAATTTATATTTGTGAATTTAATTTAATATTTTAGCTTACTGAAAGTTTCATTATTTTGAGGTTTTCTCAATGTTGTTATCGCTAGTGTGTGTGAAGTTTTTATGTGTTAATATATCATATATAGAAGGGTCTTCTAGAAAGTTGTACAGGGGGAATAACTTGTATTGGAGAATTCGTTGTGAAAATAAAAACTAAAAATAGATCGACATTGGATGGTCATAATATTTTCCCCTTTGAACCATGAATGTGATTATTTGACCTTCCTCTTGAAGATGAACCCCCTTAAAAAATAAGAGAAAGGTACAAAAATATATATTGAGGGGTCCTCAAGGAGGACCTCAATACCATCATCCTATTGGTCATAGATCTATGATACTTGTCACATTAGGTTTTTTAGATATGATATTGTAAGTTATTAGGATTACTTAGATGTTGTCTTAGCAAGATTTATAGTTGTATGACAATTCAATTAATAGGCTTATGGATTCATATTTTTTTATTAACGATAAACAAGTTTTGAAGGGTGCCTAAAACCCTGAACAAAAAAGACAGTGGCAGTAAAGATAAGACAAAAGACTGCCCACCCAAAAGCAACAAAAAATCAGCTAATTAATAGTTCATCAGCCCACCATCAGTAGTCCAAAACAACAACAAAAACAAAAAATAGAAATACAAGCCACACAACCATTAGAGCAATTCTTTAAGTATTTTAGCCACCTCCAAATCCTTGGTTGCCAACCTATCATGCATTTCCATGATTTCTTCAGCATCACGAGAAGGGTCATTCTTACCTTTCTTTGTTTTGCTCCTAGTACACACACTCATCCCAACAACCAAATAAGTAGAATGTACGTCCATCCCAGCACCCTCGCCATGAACCAAGTTCTCTTGGTCATCAAACAATTCCTTCCTAGTCAAATCCTTCACCTTTTGATTGAGGAAAACCATACCCTCAACTGAAGCCTCCAACTTCTCTCCAATGATGTAATTAATAAGAATGTCCAAGTCCCTATAAATTTTCTTGTTCTACCTTTCTAGAAAAGTCAATATCAAACCAAAATCATTCTTCAAACCAGCAAGCTCATCCACCATACAACCAACATTGGCGTTCAAAGATCTGGTAAGCCCAAAAATAGACTCTTGCTCCTTAAGACTACGAAGAGTGGAGATGTTACACCTAAAAATGGTATCATGCTTGTTATGGAGGTCCTGCATCTATTGAACATGCCACATGAGTAGATTAAACGAGATATCAACCCCTTCTTTAACCAGACCTGATGCCTGAGAATAATCCAACACACCCCTGCCTTGGTGTGACCCAACTAGAGGATCCTCCTCATGAATATCCTCATGCTTATGGCTTCATATTTGTATGGATACTCAATGGTAATTTAGTAATGGTCATTCTCATATATCTCATTTTATATTTTTCATGTTGTGAATCATGTGAAGTCATGATTCTATGATACATGTATTGAGACACACGAGTTTGGTGTGTTTTAACTGTGAACTAGGTATTATAAATTAGTAACATATATAAGGAATAAATTAAATGCTTGTTATGGTTGTGATTAGAAATAACTATATATATTAATTGGACATTTCTATATTCAATGAATACATATAGTTGTGATATACTTGGTGAGTAGTGAAGGTTGAGTAATTCATCTAGTGATAAATGATAGTAAAATGATTATTATATTTTTAACATATATGTATGTGAATTTATTCTTGGTGTGGCATGAATTATGTTAGTGACCAAGTACCCTTATCTTATGAATAGGATGCATCAATTGATGTATTACATGACTCTCATTTCTAGATGAATTGTTGTATTTTATAGGAAAGTTAATGTCAAATATGTACACATTATTTGATGAATCTTTTGACTATTTATTTCTTTACAAATATGATTAAGGAATAATTCTAATTTTAATACATTAAGGTGTTGGTACAATAGAGGGATAATCTATCCAAATCTATTTGAGGGCTTCTAGGAGGAATCCTAATCCTAAGGGGGAGAATTTGAGGCCAATTTATCCTCTTGATGATGACACTCTCTTCTAATAGATTTTTTATATTGGTGGTTGTCTTTGTATCAAAAGATCAACCTGTTAATGCCCGATACAACCACCAAATTTATAAAAGATCCATGGGAGGAAATAACCCAAGGGACACACCATCTTGCAACAATCCCCCCAGAACAAGCGAGGGGTTTGAACCCGCAACCTCAACTCTGATACCAATTGTTACATTGGTGGTTGTCGATGCACTAAAAGATCATCCTGTTAATGCTTGATACAAGCGCCATATTTATACAAGATCCACGAGAGACAGTTAAGCCATGTCATGAACCCAAGCGCCACACTACATCAAGGAGACCAAGATACACACCATCTTGCAACAAGATTTATTTTACTTTGGACACATATGGCTAATGATATTATTTTATTTAATAATTATATTCCATGTTGGCATTTATATTCAATGTTAGATTAGAAAGTTACTATATTTTTTTTGTTTTGTAAGCGAGAGTATATTAATTTTCCAAAAAAAATTTATAAGTGTCTACAATGCAAGAATTTAACTGTCACTAAAATTTGACACCAAAATTATCAAAAATATTTTAGCCCAACCAAGGCCATCTAGGCCCATACCTTGATGCCCCCAACACAACCCCATGACCGACATCATAAGAAACAAGAAACCCCCATACATACTGCATTGACAAAACTGGCATTCTACCATGCCAACCCACCATTCGAACTTAGTAGATAATAGACCAAACCAGACTATGTTAACAATTGATAAAACCAAGCAAAATAAGAGAACACCATGTGCTTACAAAATACCATTAGCCTTGGCAAAGGCGTCAAGTTCTGGAACCCACTCAAAATCGCTCAGGACCTCCATCTGCACCACTTTCTTTAGGAAATTTACCCCCACTATCATGATCATCATGTGCCTAATGAAGGCCATGCTCTTTAAATCAAGTAGAAAAGGATAGTAGTTGATAAATTCACCCAAAATTTTCAACAATGGAAAATCGGATAGACGCAGGGCACCAGAACTAGGTAATACCGCATATAAGACCTCATCCAAACCACCTAGAAGTTCCTTTTTAAATAATTTGCATACCAAGGTCTTCACCTTTTCCTTTGGCATATGAATATCCAACACCAATGCTAGTAATCTCAAAGCAATCTATGAATTCACCCTGAAAGTTTCATGGAAGGCCAAATGCCCCTTACCCAGTACAATTTCCACTGCCACCACAGTCAATGGATCAATGTTAAGCAATATCCGCTTGAGGAGTTGATATGTTACTTCAAGGAAGGAATTCTACCAAGACTTGCAATCCAAGTAGATAGGTGTATCTACACCAAAAATCACCCATGTTTTTGTCAACATATAAACCACGAACTTCAATCACTCCACCATTGGCTGCCACCCAAAACCCACATCTAGAAACAAAGCAAAGAGAAAGAAATGTAGAGAAATTTGGCTTGAACACCTTCACAAAAGAATTCCAAATGACCACAACCTTCCTTTTATTTATCATGATGTACAAATCTAATGTGCCTCTCCAAAAAATGCTTTGAAAACCAATGTTGTCATCATTCAAACAAATGAGTACGCATAGATGTGATGGGGGCCATCATATTAAATAATTTTGAGTACCAAACTAAGTCTCTATGGGTACTAACCATTAAACCTCATAATAGCTCCCAACACTCATCCGTACTATCAAAGAGAAGGCCGCACAATATTTTTTTTTTATGGAAACCCCTACCTATGCGGCTGCCAAAACACCCATCCACCTCAGCCACACCACTCAAAATGAATTTTCCAAATCTATGTGGCAAGTCACCTGCCCATTCACCCACACATCTTGAGTGTACCAATGGTAATTCATAGGGTGAAACTCTCTGAGGTATATATCGTCCAATCCCTGATTTGAGAGAAAATATGCCTCCTTATTGCCTTCCCTCAAGGTATGATTGATGATCACTAATTCAAATCCTTCCAAGAGTTCTAATCCTACTTCTAAAATGGCATTCAATTCTAATGAGACATCTTCCTAGTTCTTAGTATGTTGATGACAAGGGTTGAGTCTCCCTCAATTACTAGATTCTTCAGGTCTTCAACTCACAGCAGAGGTGCAAGCCCAAGATCAACACTTGCATTTCTGCAACATTATTGGTGCCAATTGGGAGGGGTGCAACCAATATTCTTACACATATAGATTGAAAATCTTTGACAATGCACCCAACACTTGAAACTCCTAGATTGCTGCAAGAGGCCCCATTGAAATTCAACTTTAGCCACCCAACCTCTAGGGGTTTCCAGACTACATTCTTTCTTTTGAGTTGTGTTGTTAACCCCCCAACCCCAACCTAAGATGGAACTTTGAGGCTATGCAATTTTTTCTGCATCAAGGCATCCCACATGGTGAAAACAACTTTGCCACCTTGGCACTCTACTAGCCACGCATTGACTGTTTCCACTACGCTTGCTTCTATTTTGTTTAGAAGAGATTCTTTGGGCATCACCTTCTCCTAAAAAATATGTCTATTCTACTCCTTCCATAGTTCCTAAATTACCAATGATGGACACATGGTCCATAAGCTACCAAAATTTATGCTTTTTTGAAGTAGCGACCACCCTAGTAGTAAACCTAGAAGGTTTTTTTGCAATGTCATTTTCCATTGGAGCTTCGCACATAGTCGGGTCTAGCATTGTTGTGCAAAGGGGGAATTTATGAACAAATGATCACCCGTTTCTTTTGCCTATTTGTAGAGTACGCATCTTAATGGGCCTAGATAACCCAAAGTTGCAAACCTTTCTACTATTAACACTCTTCCTTGCGCCGCAACCCAAGTGAAAATTTCTACTTTTGGTAGACAATCTGAGCTCCAACACAAATTGATGGAGCCAAGGATCAAACCCATTTGACCCAACCAAAACCCTATATTTGTCCTTAGCATTATAGATCCCGTTCGAGGATATATTCCACCTTAATACATCTCTTCCTTGTCTTGTGCTCATAGCTTGATAGGCCATCACCACATCGTAGATTGTAACTAACCTAGGATCCAGAACCAAGTCATTTGGACTTTTCCAACTATACCTTGGGTAACCATCAACCCAAGAGACCGTCAAATAGTCACCCACCTTGCTTCCCCAAGCACACTTTGTCGCCATCCTAATTTTTGCTAAGTTTGTGTTATCTTCCAAAATACCCTTCCCAAGAGTCCTCCCAAAAGAGAGCATCACGTCCCTCCTTTATCTCCGACGCCAAATGGTCCAAAACCAAGTGGCTGCAACTACTTAAGAAGTTTCATATTCATGATTCTTTCGGGAGAGATCTTCTAGTGAAAATGCTATGCTTTTCTTCATCTAGGTATTTTTCTTTCACTATCTTAACCCACTTTAGCCCTGGTTTGGAGTGGATTGTCCATACTAACTTTTCCCCTAGGGTCTAATTCTACATTACCATATTCTTCAAACCTGCCCCATCCACCTTGTTCTTCTCGCATACCTTTTTCCACTTTATCAACAAAAACTTGTGTTGGTCAGAGTTTCCTTGCTAGAAAAAAATCTTCATCTTCTAGTTGATGTCTCTATTTTCCTCGCTTGACAAAGGTAGACACAAAAGCATGTAAATGGGAATAATTGCTATCACTAATTTCAACATTGTTAAATGGCCCGCCTAGCACAACCACTTGTTCTTACGGGATGCAAGTTTAGATTTGACCTTTTCAATCATTGAGTCCCAAATCTTGCCTAGTTGAACACATTTTCTAGTGGAAGACCCAGGTATTTACATGGGAGATTACCTTTATGGTAACCCAAAATACGGAGGATCTAAATTTCTCTACCAATGCCAGTGTTGAAGAAAAATATTTCAGATTTGGCCTAACTTACCTCCTAACCAAACACCTAATTGTATTGCTCTAGAATTTTTTTGAGCCCTTTAGCCTCCTTTATTATGGAGACACCAACTAACATATTATCATCGAAAAATTATTGGTGGGTAACTTCAAGAACTCCATAGGTAATATTTACCCCCTCTAGGAGGCCCTATAACCTACATTCATGAAGGCCCATCCAAGAGCCTTCACCATAATAATGAAGAGAAAAGGAAAGAGGGGATCCCCCTACCTAAGTCCTCTTGAGACACTGAAGAAACCTTCTAGGGAATCGTTGAGGAGTACGAAGAATCTTAGATAGGCAATCCATTTGAAGATCCAATTCAGCCATTGCTTGTCAAACCCAAATGCTTCCATGACCTTGAAGAGAAAGCGCCAATTCACTTTTTTGTAGGCATTCTTGACGTCCAACTTGAGCAACATTACTTGTATTTTCAGTTTTTGAATTTAATGTATTGCTTCTTGAGTGATAATGACCCCATCAAAAATTGATCTGCCTGCACAGAACCTGTTTTTTCTTTTGAGATAATTTCTGGCAAAATACTTTTCACCTGATTAGCTATAGCTTTGGCGAGGACTTTGTATACTATGTTGCATAGGGAGATAGGTTGAAAATCATCAAGAAAATTAGGTTTTTATTTTTTTAGAATCAATTCTATAAAGGTGTTGTTAATCCCTTTTAGAACTTTCCCTAAGCACGTTGAATCTTCGATGGATTCAACCAAATCAGCATCGAGGATGTCCCAACACTTTTGGAAAAAACCAGTAGGAAACTTGTTAAGGCCTGGGGCCTTCTTTGGGTGCAATTGAGATAGGGCCTCCTTTATCTCTTTTTCTAAAAAATTTCTCTATAGCATTACATTTTTCTCTCAAGTTATGAGGTGTGGAATCCCACTTATGAGAGCTCATTGATCCTACAATCAAGACCCTTCAGACTCATTGAGAAGGGACTAGAATAAATCCACTAAGGCTACCTTAATGTTTGACTTTATCCAACATTCTACCATCGATACCTTTGATGCAGGTAATCCTATTTACTTCCCACTTGGTCTTTTTGGAGTTGTGAAAGAATTTAGTGTTCTTGTCGCCAACCCAAAGCCATACTTCCCGCAATTTTTGGTGCCAAAAAGTTTCTTCCTTAGCTAGTAAATCCTTTAATTTATTCAACAACTCTTTTTCCTGATGAAACTTATCAATGTCCATCCCTTGACTTATGAATTATTCATTCAAAGAGTACAAAGCTTCTTCAGTTGCTCACTTTTCCTCGAAGATGTTTTTGAAACATTCCTTATTCCAAAGTTTGAGGTGTTGTTTGATTGATTTCAATTTTTCCATGAAATTGAACATCTGCGAGCCACCAGGGTTGTAACTTGACCACCATTTTTGAATAAGATCAAAGAAGTGAGGATCATGGAACCACATGTTCTCGAACTTTAAAGGGAATCTAATAGGTTATCACTCCCCAACAATGTCTAGTAGGACTGGGAAGTGATTTGAACCTGCACTAGGAAGGATTGTACCCTCAAGATTGAAAGGAAAATTGCATAAATCCCCTTTAAACAAAAATCTATCCAATATTTCCACAATATTGGAAAACCTAGCCCTTCTATTGGTCCAAGTATATTGTCCATTTCTCGTGCTAATTTCAAGTAGAGAATTGCTCTCTACGAACCCTTTGAAGTCAATTTACGACTACAACCTTCTCTCAATGCCACCTTTCTTGTTAGAAGCTCGTAGAATGGCATTGAAGTCTCCACCCAGGATGATAAATTCAAAGGCAAGATCATTACATAATCCACTTAGATCTCTCCACAATTCCCTTTTTTGGATACCGGTGATAGGACCATAAACATTAATCAAAATGAAATTCAGATTTGAAGCCAAACTTCTTACCTTACATGCCAACCATTGTTTGCTCGAGACTAATTCCTCCAAGAACATGCTTTTTTGGATGCCACAGAGTAAGTATACCACTCGATGTGCCTTCCACATTCACCCCAAGGCCTCTCCAACCTCTCAACTTTCTGCAGAAACATTCCTTCTCTAGCTCACTTAGTTTGGTTTCCTAGAACATGCATATGTCTACCTGAAAGACCTCTATTTGATGCCTAATCAAGCATTGTTTGTTAGGAGCATTCAAGCCCCTAAAAATTCCAAGTAATGACCTTCATGGTTGTTTAGGAAGGGCCTTTCCCTTCCCTACTTTGAGCATTGTGTTGATCTTCAGCTGACCGCAAGCTTCCCCATCCCATTTTAACTTCTCTTGGTTGCGAATCCTGTAACGCCTTTTGTTTTCACCACAATTTGGGGAAACTTTGCACAATTCTTTCTAGAAGATACCCAAACCCCCCGCAACTTTGGCAGGAATAGCCATCTCATAGGTAGAAGGGGAGCCTAGGCAAGCAATCTCTACATGTTGTAGTTCATCTAATTGGGTACCATCCACCTAATCTTCTACCAACTCTTCATTTCCCAAAGACATCAACCCAACTTTGGCTGCTTTAGCTAGCTCAACAAGCTCATAACAAACCTCCATAAGCGAGTTGAGATCATCTTTCTTGATGTTGGGTACCATCACCTCCAACGCCTCTATAATTTTTTAATTCAAACCTCATGCGCCAAATTGTTTTCCTACTCTAGCTGTGGATCCGCCCCACCATCCACTGGCCTAACATCCTCCACAAGTCTCCCTTGTTTTAGGGTTGACATCCATATCCCCATTCACCATGGGTTACATTAGTGAGACACACCAATTGGAAATCTCAGGTTCTGCTCCTACATTCACCATGTTTCCTTGAGCCTGGTCATTAGTAGCTTGATTAAGAGGAGGTCAACAACCCCCCTTTTTTGGTGATCGCCAACCTATGGTATCTAAAAGCACATTTTCTATATGAGGGTCTAGGATTGAGGGCTGAATCAAAGTTGCCCAATCCATAAACAACTCAATCTCTCTCCAGAAGGAATTGTGGGGCCTGCATTTAATACAAATTTGTACATAAGTGCTTACACCATCCTAGTTAATTCTTTCCTCTATATAGACAAATTTTCCTAAATGATTTCCAATATTCTCCAAGATTTCTATCTACCAAAATTCCAAGGGTAGATTTGGCAACATGTACCAGTCTTGGATCCACTCCAATTGGTGTTTCAAAGGATCAAATCCTACCTCCCACTTACAGATGTAAAAACCAAAACCGTCCATTAGCAAGATCCCATTCAAGATATGATCCCTAATGCAGGCTGACAGGCATATGACCACAAAGAAAACATTTTCCAAAACCTTGAATTTCATTTTTACACCCCAACAGCCTTTCCACCAACAAATTAGGCTATCCCAATTTAGGATCTTCCCAAACCATTAGACAATCAAGCCTTGCTGCTCTAGAAATGAAATAGATGGTCATAGCAAGTTTGAGCCAATCACCAATGTCGCTTCATGTCCCCGATTGAAGTGTCCATCACCATTCCTACCTCTTGAAACACCTGACGATGCCCAAAGCGAAGCCCTAGGGATATGATCCCTAGAGTCACCATTTGTGCCCATTCTTTGAGCCCCCCCCCCTCGACCCCCCGCACGGAGGTTAGCACCTCTGTTGTGCCTCTAAGTGAAACTATTTTCCTTGTTCCAGTGCCGCCCATTCCAACCTCGATCACTTCAATTCCCCCTTCTAAGATTATTTGAATTTTGGCACCAACCCTCATTAGCCGCCTTTTCCTTTAATTGATTTGGAGAAACTACTTGCTTCGCCTCCTTAGCCCACACCTCCTTGACATCCTCGTGCAACCCTTGAGACCCATCTTGCAGATTGTCACGATCATCCTTCCAGAATGGCTTCGCATCACCAACTAGCCTTCCTACAAATTTTTGGCCTTCCTCACTCGCCGCCATGACTTATAATATATTATATTTATTAGCAAATTACTAATTACTTGAAAATAATTTGGTGAATTAATGATTATAGGTTTATTCACATTCTTTTAGAGTAGAATTTATTATTTATATTCAGTTGTTACTATGGATTGATTTTAGAATGAACTTAATTGTGTCGATTAAGTCTTAATGTAATTTAGATAAATGCTATATTTTTATACAACACATTTTCCATAAATTTTTTTTTGATGTATTATGATAATATTATTTAATTATGATGCATATATGCTATGCTTATCAATTTATTTATAAATATTGTTTTAGTTATTGTTTTGGCTCTATTTACTTTTGAGTGTAAGTGTGCAACTTAATATTCTATGACCAATAAAATATTGTGGAGGATATTAAGAAACCACTATTGTGATTTCTCAATATAAATAGATTTTATTTTAAGAGTGGATTAATGTCTTCTTATGTAAATGTGTTATATGTAGATTTGTGTTGATTAATTTTTAACTTACGATTATTTTTATTATTGTAAGTGGGGTTTGCTAATTCTTTTATGTGTCAAATATGTGTGTGTATTTTAATACTATTTTATTATTATTAGGATAAAATTAAATCCCTAAAATGATGAGCTATGGGTTGGGTTAATGTTGAAGTCTTTACTATATGTTTTAGAAGAGTTTGAAGCATTGAAAAGTATTGGTACACTTTTAATGAAAGTTTTGCGATTGAAAAAAATCCCAACAAGAATAGGTACTCATTTCATAAAAAAATAGCTACCAATTTAGGATCAAGATCCCAAACCTAAATTTCTACCTATATGAAATGAGTACTCATTTTTTATGAAATGAGTACCCATTCATGTCTAGGTTTTTTCAATCATTTCATTTTAAAATAGGTACCTATTTCTATTTACATTATATTCTTACTCCCTTTTAGAATGATTACACACTTTTGGAGTGGATAGGAATTTCATAAAATTTGAAATTTGAAATCCATAGTTTTTCTTTCTTTATGCTTGAAAACCTAACTCTCAATATTGGACTTGCAAGCACAACACCATGAAAACAAGAGAAAAATAGGGATAATTTTAAGAAACCCCATTAGGAAAAAGGTGTAAAAACTTGCCAAATCTTGTATAATTCCCCCAAAAAAATAATTTTATTGGCAATTTTCTTCTTTTTTTGGGAAAAATATAAATTCAATTGTTGAATATTTTGTACTCATTAGAATTTTGTAGAAAATATTGGTGAATTGTACTTTTAAAATTCTTATTGGAACCTTTGCATTGCTCTCAAACAACGATTTTTGTAAGAATGTGTTTTGATCTTTTCATGATATACTAATGTGGAGTTGATGAAAAATAAGAGAGATTATTTTTTATGGACCCTACATCCACTTGTAGGTCTAGATGGAACATTATCTAAGAATTACTCCATAATAGTTTGGAATGTTTTTTTCTCTCAAGGCTCTTTAAAGACCTTGTTGGAACCTTGTAACCTAAAGGGATCAACACATCTATACGATGAAAAAATGCCCCCCTTCCCCCCAACATTAACTTACCCACCGTGACATTTTGGCACATTGAATTTGGTCCCATGAGGCGTAGAGTAGAATATATGCCTATTAGCACCTTTATACTATTCTTAAATGACAATATTTATAAGAATGTGTTTGATCTTGCCATGACCAAATAGTTTGATTTTTTATGAAAAATGTATTTTTATGAAAAATATATTTTTATGAAAAATGTATTTTTATGAAAAATATATTTTTATGAAAAATGATTTTTTATGAAAAATATATTTTATGAAAAATGATATTTATGAGAAATTATTTTTTATGAAAAATGAATTTTTATACTACTTTGTCATTGTTTGGCAATTTTTTGCTCTCAAGGCTCTTAAGATACCTTGTTGAAAACTTGTATCCTAGAGGGATCAACACACCTAGGGGATGAAATGTGGCCTCCCCTATAATTCACCTACTTACCTTATTTTTTTAGCATAGAGATTTCAAATCCATGAGGCATAGAACAAAAATCATTCCTATATGCACCTTTACACTATTCTAAAATTATACTTTTTGTAAGAATGTGTTTAATCTTGGCATGGTCAAATGATGTTGTGCTGAAAAAATGAGATGGGTTATTTAATAGGGACCCCACTTCCATATATAGGTCTATATAGAATGATTTTATGCCCCATGAACTCTGATAACTATTTTGTCATAGTTTGGAAAATTTTTCCTCTAAAAAATATAAGAGACCTTGTCAAAACCTCATAGTCTAGAGGGATTGACACACTGGGGGATGAAACAAGCCTTCCCTAGGATTCACCCATCCACCCTAGAAATTTGGCATAGTCGGTTCATTCCCACAATAAGTAGAATAGAAAATATGCCTATTGGCACCTTTACACAACTCTTAAATGATATTTTTTGTAAGAATGTATTTGATCTTACCATAATCAAATGGTATGGATTTGATTAGAAATTAGAGAGTTTATTTTGGAGGGAGCATACATCCACCCGTAGATTAAGATGAAACATTTCTAGGTCCCTATAGGATCCAAGAACATCCCTAACATATATTAGTAATTTTTTCTCTCAAGGCTCTTAAGAGACCTTGTCAGAGCCTTGTAGCCTAAAGAGATTGACACATATGGAGAATGAAATGATACCTCCCTTAGAATTCACCTGCCCACCCCAATTTTTTCACATAGTTGGTTTGGGCCCATGCTGCATAGATTCTTATGACTATCCTAAGTGTGACAATGAACTATTATGCGAATCGTGATAAAGAGAAATCCTCTTTTTCATGTAGATATATTTTCATCCCTTCAGTCATCTCTCAAAATTCCTTAAGGAAAATTATAATCTATATTTTATGGAGATTTAATGACCTATGAGCTCTAAACTGGCCTAGTAATAGTCCAATATGACTATCACAGTCATGGACTTCTTAAAACCCTGTTTTAAACTTTTCCCTCCATTCTTGTTTCGCCTTGAAGATCTATGGCCTTTAGTAGGATTGTGATTTGGATATTTGTATGTCTCATAAGAATGAACCTTCATAATGCATTAAAATTTTAACAATGACATATCCACTATGACAAATGTGTATAAGGAACATATAAATACATGGGGATGTGTGTGTATGGGGACATGTAAAGGGTATGAGAATGAGCCCACATTTACACAAGATTTTAAAATATATTGATATGTACATGTATTGATAAATTATCCTATAATAGGGAAAACTATTTTCTCTCCATTCTTGTATATACTTGAAGCCCTATGGTCTTCAGTAGAATTGTGTTTGGGATATATGTATCTCTCATAAAATTGAATGTTTATAATCTATTGAAACTTTAAAAATGACATACATAGTGTGACATATGGATTGACACGTATAAATACATGGGGATGTGTGTGTATGGGGATATGTAAAGGGTATGATAATGGGCCCACCTTCACAAAATATTGTACAATTTATTAATATGTACATGTATTAAGACATTCTCCTAAGATGGAGACAAAAATTTTCTCTCCATTCTTGTATGGCCTTAAATACTTATGGTCTTTCGTAGGATTGTATTTGGGATATATGTATGTCTTGTAAGAATTTTCACAATACATTAAAATTTAACAATGAAATAATTAGTGTGGTAGATGGATAAGTCACATATAAATACATGGGGATGTGTGTGTATGGGGATAGGTAAAGGGTATGAGAATGATTCCAATTTCACACAAGATTGTGCAATTATTGATCTGTACATGTATTAAGATATTATCTTAAGATGGGGGAAATAATCTTCTCTAGACATTATTGTATGGTCTTGAAGCCTTATGGTCTTCAATAGGACTGTGTTTTGGATATATATGTAAAGAATGAACCTTCATTATGCATTAAAAATTTAACAATGACCTACCCAATGTGAAAGATGGATAATGAACATGTATAAATACATGGATATGTTTGTGTGTGAAAATAGGTAAAGAGTACGAGAATAATCCCACCTTCACACAAGATTGTGCGATATATTGATATGTACATGTATTAAAAATTATCCTAAGATGGGGACAATTTTTTTCTCTCCATTCTTGTATGGCCTTGAAGCCCTATGATCTTCAATAAGATTGTGTTTTAGATATAGGTATGTCTTGTAAGACCAAGCCTTTATAATAAATTAAAAATTTACCAATGGAATACCTATTGTGACAAATGGAAATGTCACATATACATAAATAGGTATCTTTGTGTATGGAGTATGAAAATGAGCCCACCATCACACAAGATTGTGTATTATATTGATATGTACATGTATTAAGACATTATCCTAAGACGGGGATAATATTTTTCTCTTCATTCTTGTGTGACCTTGAAGCACTATGGTCTTCAATAGGATTTTGTTTGGGAAATATGTATTTCTCATAAGAATGAACCTTCATAATGCATTGAAAATTTTAATAACAATGGCAATACCCAATGTGATAGATGGATATGACACATATAAATACATGGACCGTATGTGTGTGAATGAGGATATGAAACCTGGTATGAGAATAAGCTCACCTTCACACAAGATTGTATGATCTATTGATATATACATGTTGTAGGACATTATCCTAAGATGGGGACAAGACTGTGTGGATATATTTTAAAGAGGAGGCCAAAATAACCTTGAAACTTCTACTATGTTTCTTTTCACATGTAGATGAGATAGGAGAGCATAAAATAAAACTCATTAGACCAACTATGAAACCAAAGATAGTTAGGGGTTCACTCAATTACTAAAATTAAAATATTTTTTCCTTCATGAGTAAAAAAATCTCTACTAATAGAAACAACCATGAGAAGGTGGAAGCTTGTATGACACTATTAACCTTATTTTAAGAATTCAATAAGATACTCAAATAGAAGTTGTAGATTATACTTATAATTACAAATTACATACAACCTTTATTTTATTCCGCTAATTTATTTGCATCCACTCTACTCTTTATGGTTTTGAGGATTGCTTCATGGTCAAGCTCATGAAATTACCATAAGTTCTTATTCAAGGGTCTACTTCCATATTTTGATCAATTGAACATTTGATGCCACAACAAGGTTATAATAATAAAGAATTTTATATGTGTCAAATGCCTCAAATAATCACACATTAAAAATTTTCATTCTCCCTAACTCCCATCCTCTTTCTCCCCTAATGAAATAAGAAAGGTTATACCAACGAAATTGTGTAAGAATGCAATGTAGAATTGCAACATATAGGTCAAGAGCTTTGATGAAGAAACCAACAACATAATCCCAAGAAAGCTAAAGCCATGAAAAGCCAATAGTAGAGGATATTTTTTGCATGTATGAAATAATGCCTTTCAAAAGGGGATTTCAAGATGTTAGAGGGGGAAAGGAAAGCTTAGATTTGCACATGTAGAGGTATTTTGTGACAAAGAGGCACTACAATAAGCTTCAATATTGACTCATCTTGGCAACCAACATTTTAAATTTTGAAACAAACATTTTTTCTAGTTCATTTCTATCGTGACATGTTCTATTTTGTGTACTAGATCATTTCTACACTTGTAGAGATTAGTTATGTAGGCATAGATTTGAGCCAAAGTATAACACAATCAATTTACAAATTTGAGTCATTTATTTGATCAAACACTAAAAGTCTAGCAATAAATCAAAACATTTTCAAAATCATTTTCCTCTCTAAAATCTAACTCAATATTATTTTTAATTCATTTAAATTTAATAAAATTAATTCAATATCTATTAATCCAATCCCACTCAAGTAATGTAGATATTTAGGTAAATGGTATATATCCCCTTACATACTTAAAACATGATAATTTTAAAACAAACACATCTAAATTATTTATATGCTAGAAGACAAATAAGGCTATCCATTTTAGAATTACCTTAAATCCAAATTGCAAGTTCAACATTATATACACCCAAGTCTATTCAAAACTAATATTTAGGTAAATGGTGTATATACCCTTACATACTTAAAACATGATAATTTTTAAACATACATATCTAAATTATTATACACTAGAAGACAAATAAGGTTGTTCGTTTTAGAATTACCTTAAATTCAAATTGCAAGCTCAAGTCAATGGGCCCTTGGTCCACAGGTGAAGTTGAAAGGTTTAGAATGAGCCCACTAGGGATCAAGTCTTGCTGAGTGCAAAGACCCGATGCCTAAAAAGGGATGAGGTCGGGATTGTGTCCCAGGCATACTTTGGTGAAATGGATACCCCTTAGTCCTTGGCTCTAAGCTAAAGGGGACCCCCTCAGGGGTATCTCCAAACAAACAAACAAAAAATTGCAAGCTCAAAATTTGAAAAATAGTTACAATCAAATAGATTGACCATTAGGAAATTCAATGCTCCCCCATGACACATATACACCCAAGTCTAAGTTGATAGCTTATTTAATTATTTTTTAAGTAGCGTAGATATTTAGGTAAATGGTATATATCCTCTTACATACTTAAAACATGATAATTTTTTAGAATACACATCTAAATTATTTACATACTAGAGAGGACAAATAAGGCTACATGTTTTAGAATTACCTTACATTCAAAATGCAAGCACAAAATTTGAAAAATAGTTATGATTAGTGCTCCCCCACAACACATAAACATCCAAGTCTAGGTTAACAGTTTATATAATTATTTTAATTATTTAAATAACATAGATATTTAGATAAATAGTTTATATAATTATTTTAATTATTTAAATAACATAGTTATTTAGATAAATGATATATACAACTCTACATACTTAAAACATGGTAGTTTTTAAACATACACATCTAAATTTTTTATATTCTAGAAGACAAATAAGATTGTCCATGTTAAAATTATGTTAAATTCAAATTTGAAAAATTATTATTATCAAACAAATTAACCTTTATAAAATTTAATGCTCCCCATAACACATATACACTCAAATCTAGGTTGAAAATTTATCTAATTACTTTAATACCAATAAAATTGGTCATTTTAAAATTACCTTAGATTCAAATTACAAGCTCAAAAATTGAAAAAACATTATCATCAAACAGATCGCCGGGTTGAAAATTCAATGCTCCCCTATGACACAAACATACACATCACCCTGGCAGACAATTATGCAATCTGTTGCCCGTTGGAAAATTCATTGCTATGAATAAGAAACGCTGGATTAAAGTGTTGGTGTTGATTGTGATCATGGCTGCAATCAGTACACAGTGGAACTTTCCCAAAGGAGATCACGGAAATTCCCAAGATAGCAATTCAGAACAGAGGAACTCTACAATGGTTTACAAGGATCCCCACCAGCCGGTTGAAGACAGGGTTGAGGATTTGCTTTCAAGGATGACATTGGCCGAGAAAATTGGGCAGATGACTCAAATTGAGAGGGTGGTGGCTACCCCTGCAATTATAAGGGACCTTGGAATAGGTATGATTCTTTTTAAGCTTTGTGGCTTTGGATTATTATGAACCAACTGGGTGTCATACTGTATTTTTTAAAAGGTTTGAGCCTTTTGGTATTGTAGTCTCGAATAGGTCTCTGAATTGGTTATTTTAGTTTGCAACAAGTTAATGAATTGAGTATCTTAGCTTGAAATGGGGAGTTATACTGAGTTATTAGAGCGTAGGAATTATGGTATTAAAGCTTAGGATAAGAATGAATTGGGTGTCATTGCTACATTTGTTTTCGAGGGTTAGGGAATAAGGTATTCTGGCTTCGAACGGGTATCAATAGGGTATTAGACTCCATTTTTTCAGGGTTCACAGATTAAGGTATATTGTGATTTTGGATGAGCATTAACTGAGAATCATCTTGCATCTTTTCAGGGTTTGGGGATTCAGGTATTGAAGATTGGGATAAATATGAATTGGGTATTATTTTATATTTTTAACAGGTTTTGGGTATTAAGGTCTTTTAGCTTGGGGTAAGTCTGAACAGAGTATGATGCTGCATTTTTCAGGGCTTAGGGTATAATGTATTGTAGCTTGGGATATTTATGGAATGGCTTCATATTTCAGGGTTTAGGGATTTAGGAAATTCGGCTTGGGATAATTGCGAATTAGCTATCGTACTGCATTATTTTTCCCGCGGAATAGCTTGGATATCAGCTGAATACTATTCTGCATTCTTTTTTTCAGAGTTTTCAGTAGTATAGCTTGGACGAGATACAAATTACGTACTATTCTGCAGTTCTTTTCAAGGTTATAGGCTTAAGGCATTGCAAATTGGGATGCCTCTGAATTTATGTGCTTTGTTTGATAATGCTTTCCATTTCAATAGCATATGGAGTAGTATGCTTAATCCATGAAATTGAAGGTACATTTTTTTGGGTATTGTATATTTTATGCGGTTCCTGGTATATAAATTGGACTGTTCACTGCATTCTTTCAGGGTTTAGGATACGTATAAACTAGGTATTATAGTGCATTTTGTTTTGGATGTCTTTGAATATTCTTGGCATTTTATTAGTATCTGGAGTAAGAATGGTTGTAGACTTGTAGTAATCCAAGAAATTGAAGGTGGTATTTTTTTGATATATTAAATTGCATTAGTTTAAGGATAATAATTGGTTTGGGGTTTTAGATATTGTAGCATGAATGAGCAGGAACTGGATATATATGTTTTTTCACTGTTTAGGTTTCAAAGACTCGTAGCTTGTGGAGAGTATGGATTAAGTGTACTGTATATTTTTTTTTAGCATATCTTGAAATAGATATGGATTTATTAGTATACTGCATTTTACACCAGAATTTAGTGTGAAGGGTATAGGCGTTATGGTAAATTAATTTTTCTATTTAGGGTTTCAATGCGTCTACCTTGGGATATGTGTGAATTGGATATCATACTGCAGTTATATTGTGTTTCTTTGTTTGAATGTTTTTCGGAGAGTAGGACAGTTCTATCAGTTTGTGCATTTGAAGGTAGCATTTCTTTGGTACTTGTATACTGCATTCATTTTTAGTTATATGAATTAGGTATTTTATTATAAATTTCATCCTTTCAAGTTTTAACTTTTAAGGTATTATAGCTTGTAAAATTTCTGAAGTGGAAATTGCAGTGCATTTGTATTAGGTTTCTTCTGTTTGAAAATGCCATTAGTTAGCATACAGAGTAAGATGGTTGTCGCAGTTCATAAAATTGAACATAAGGATTGTATTGATTTTGAGCTGGCGATTGGTTTAAATGCTAAAATTGGACACTCAAGTTGAAAGTTCAATTGAAGAGAAATCCTCCCATGTCAGAAAATTAATTTTTCAATTATGTATTTGTTCATTGATGTGTATATTTGAATTTAACAGGTTTTTGGAGATAGCTGGATCATGATTGGTCTGAAGGACTTCTACTGCTATCTTCCCATTTTGTTATAAAAATCTACTATGATTTCTTTTTTTCGTCGATTTTAGAGTTTTGCTTATATTTCATATTTTAAGGATGTGTTGTATTGGGCAAAGGTGGCTCATACTAGTTTTGAAAGAATGCTATACTATTGAGTTATTACCTCAAGGATTTTGTGTATACTTCGTAGTAAGGATAATATTGCATTGTGGCTAAGGAGGGTCATCATAGTTTTGAATGACTGCTATGGTACCATGTTGGTATAAGAATTTTTTATGACATCATTATTCTTTGATTTAGGGATTTGAATCTCAAGGGTTTTTTATATACTGCAGATTTTTAAGGATGTATTGCATTAGGTTTAAAATCTAGATGGCTCATCGTGATTTTGGAGGGACTGATATGGGACTGATATCCTCCCATGTTGGTACAAGCTTTTAATGTAACGTTTTTGTTAATCGAAGTAGTGATTTGGATCTCAAGCAAATTGCATATTTTTATAAATGCAGGTAGCGTTTTGAATGGCGGAGGAAGTACCCCTGGAACTAACGCATCACCTATAATGTGGGCTGATATGGTTGATAGTTTCCAGGATGGAGCTATGAGCTCCCGTCTTGGGATTCCTATGATTTTTGGAACTGATGCCGTTCATGGTCATAATAATGTTTATGGAGCAACAATTTTTCCACATAACATAGGCCTTGGTGCAACAACGTAAGTGATGTCCATTGTCTTTTTGGGTCTGTATGGATAGATTTAAAACAAAAATGATTTCTGCAGTTGTCTAATAGAGTATTGCTTTGCAGAGATACTGATTTGGTTAAAAGAATAGGAGCTGCTACTGCTCTTGAAGTCAGGGCCACTGGTATTCCATATACATTTGCACCTTGCGTGGCTGTAAGTGCTGGATCTGAGACAGACGGTGTGGGATGTGCTTAATTAATATGGGCCTAAATTAATTCTGAATTTCTTGATACATGTCTTGTTTGGCCAATAGGAATGATGCACTCCAGGATGTTTCAATTAGGCTTGCATTAGTCTTCTCAAATCGACTTGACATCTTTACTGGGTTTAAAAGTTGGCTATGCTTCTTTTTTCCTTTGTCAATCTATGATATATATAGTTTAATAAGAATTGTTTGATGTCTATTGTGATCTAGTACCAGAAGGTCTAGTAGCTCTCTTACAATTTCTTGCTAGCTTCAATGTATTTTCAATTTATTAGTTCCCATATCTTCCTTAAAAATGCTTGGTGCATGTGAACATTGTATTTTGTAGGTACATTGTTATAGTTGATACTTATTTACTTTAGCTATTAGCTTACATAGATGTGGTTGATACTTATTTTTTATGTTTTCAGGCCCTAATAAATCACATATTTTTTCAATTCTTTGGGTTTTATTTTATTTAATTAGAACTTTAATGTACAACCGAAAGCAAAATAGCCCTCTGCAGTCAGAATCTTTCGGTGTATGTTACTTAGAACTTCAAAGTTTAATGTATAACTGAAAGGAAAACCAACCTCTGCAGTCACAGTCTTTGGGTGTATAGTATTTGTTGGTGTTCTTATACTGCAATCACAATAATTAAACAGGTATGTCGTGACCCACGTTGGGGAAGGTGCTATGAATGTTACAGTGAAGATACTGAAGTAGTACTAAAAATGTCAGAGATCATTGAAGGGCTACAGGGTTCTCCTCCTGAAGAACATCCTAATGGATATCCCTATGTGGATGGACGGTATGGTAGCTTTGTTACCATTTTTTAGTTATTTAAAAAAATCTTATGATTGAATTCACTTTTAACTCTTGGAATTTTTTTCCTAGTTATGATTCTTCTGTTCAAATGTTCAATTTCAGAATGAAGGTTGTAGCTTGTGCCAAGCATTTTGTTGGAGATGGTGGAACTGCTGGAGGAGTCAATGAACACAATACTTTGGCAAACTACTACGATCTTTTCCAGATTCACATGCGTCCATACCTGTACTCCTTGGCAAAGGGTGTATCAACTATCATGGCTTCTTACTCTAGCTGGAATGGGGCGAAAATGCATGCAAACCAGTATCTCCTAACTAGGATTTTGAAAGATGAGCTCGGATTCAAAGTAAGTAAATATATCAAATAAAGTTTGATTCTCTTTATTTGTTTTCTGTAATAGTAATTTTCTTAGAGGAAGAACTATAATCAGACCACTGCTTCCATAGAAATTCTAAAGCTTACTGAGTTTTTTATTCTGATTAATACACAGAACAGGGCTGTTTAAGAATCTTCGCTATTACAAGAAAAACATGAAATAGCTGCCCAGACAATATGCAAGAAATCTTGAACTGATAATTGGCTTGATCAATTTGGGTACAGGGATTTATCATTTCAGATTGGGAAGGAATAGATAGGATCACTTCGCCACCTGGCTCAAACTACTCATACAGTGTTTCCTCTTCGATCAATGCAGGAATGGACATGGTAATTTTTTTATGATTAATCTTAATTTTTATACCACTATATTGGTTTCTTTTCCAGTCAGTAATTTATTTTATCTGATCTTGAAATTATGAAGGTGATGGTCCCTTTCAACTTCGAACCATTCATCAGTAACCTTACAGAACTGGTCAATTTAGGCCAGATTTCTATGAGCAGAATAGATGATGCAGTTAGGAGGATTCTCAGAGTCAAGTTCATTGCTGGCTTGTTTGAGCATCCCAAAACAGACAGGTCACTGTTAGGCATGGTTGGAAATCCTGTGAGTAAAATGAAATCCACTTGCATTGCATATATTTTTCACTTTGAGCACTTTGTATTACAATGTGACAAGGTGCAGAGCACTTTATTTCTTCTTAACGACATTGTGGTTGCTGCAATAATTTATTTTGATCTTCAATGAATTTTTGTTTTAATTCAGGCTCACAGAGAAATAGCCAGAGAGGCAGTTCGCAAGTCACTGGTTCTCTTGAAGAATGGCAACAGGGGTGAGAAACCATTATTACCTTTAAATAAGAATGCCCAAAAGATACTAGTAGCAGGTAGTCATGCAGACAATCTAGGATACCAGTGTGGAGGATGGACAATAAGCTGGGCAGGCAGCAGTGGATCCACGACCATAGGTAAAAATTAAAAAGATACTAATCTATTGAGATAAATTCTTTGTTTGAGTAGAAGATATATGGATGAAGTGGAAGCAAAAATATTGGGAGTGGTGACTATTTGCAGATTCAGACCTCGGTTTAAATGGGTTTGAGTAAAAGTTCACAATCTCAAATTCCTCAATATACCTTTAAATCAATTGCTTTAATTTCTGTTTTGAGCCAATCCCCTCCGTAAGATGATCCGCCTCTTACTCCCTCTGGTGTGTTGAATTGATCTTAATGGTTGTGGTTCTTCGTACCTTTGTGGCACCCTGATTTGTAGTTTTTTTTAAAGCTCTGGTGTCGTGCATTCAAACAGGCCACATTTTATTGTGAAGTATCATATATACTAATTAGTTTTTGATGTATATTGATATATTGAAGCGTTTCCAATTTAAAAAACATCTCAAATAAAATTTGTTTCTTTTTTCACAGGAACCACTATTCTGGAAGCAATAAAAATGGCAGTCAGTCCAGCAACTGAAGTGGTGTATGAAGAAAATCCGGATCCAAATTTCCTTGAAGGGAAAGAATTCTCCTATGCCATTGTTGTTGTTGGAGAAACTCCATATGTTGAGACCATGGGTGACAATTCCGTCCTCACAATTCCTCTGAATGGAACAGAGGTTATAAACACTGTATGCAATAAGAATATCAAATGCCTTGTAATAATGATATCAGGAAGGCCTTTGGTGGTGGAACCTTATTTGAATAAAATGGACGCTTTTGTGGCTGCATGGCTTCCTGGCAGTGAAGGGCAAGGTGTGACAGATGTTATATTTGGGGATCATGATTTTCATGGAAAACTGCCAAGGACCTGGTTTAAGAATGTGGATCAGCTGCCTATGAACTTCGGAGATGAGCATTATGACCCACTCTTTCCTTTCGGATTTGGAATGAGCATGAATTTGTGAAGAAATTCAATTCATTAAATGCAGTGGTTTTTTTCCAATTCAAATATGAATCAAATACTAGCTATTGAAGATGAAGTTTATTATGTAATATATATTATTTTGTCTTATTAGCATTTAATTATGTATTTTTTTATTCAAATTCATTGACTTATATTTTATTTGGAGTGGTTCATACGAACTCATCTCTTATGAACAATGTACCCATCTAAGTTATATTCTCAAGAGAAATATTGAGATATGCTGAAAGGTAATCTATCCTAATACTACTCCAACTCAATTGCCTTGTAATAATGACATCAAGAAAGCATTTGATGACAAAACCTTATTTGAATAGAATGAATGCCTTTGTGTTTGCATGGCTTATTGATAGCGAAGGGTAAGGTTTGGGGACTATTATTTGCATGGGTGACTTCCAAGGACATGGTTTTAAGAATGTGGATCAATTGTCTAGGAAATTTGGAGATGAGCATGATGACCTTATCTTTCCTTTTGCATATGGAATAAGTAAGACTTAGTAAAGCAATTCAATTCATTAAAGTCAATGGTTCATTTTTTAATTCAAATATGAATCAAATTTTCATTTGTTTGGGATTACAATAAATTAAGTGTTAGGTGAAGATTGTAATGTAATATACATTATACTATTTTCTTATGATTCAATTGTATAGTTTTTAAGTCAAACACATTCATTTATATTTCATGAATGGTGGTTCACTTGAACCCATCTCTCATGAGAAATGAACCATTTGGGTGATGTTCATAGGAGTGAAGCATTGAGACTTCGTAAGAGGTCATTCATTCTAATCCTAGTCCAAAAATAGAGATCTAAATCTCTATCTATTTTACAAGTGAGAAAAATCTCAAGCAAAATTAAGAATTAAATTTATCGTCATTTCCATCAAAAGTCTCAAGTATGTTTAATTAAGATACCTCCTTGATCCAAAAATGAGCTTGTTAGCTCTTATATTGAACTTTTTTCATATTAAATATGTATAATTGTTTTTGATGTATAGATAGTTTTTTAAACTTCTAAACCTAATTTAGGTGATACACGATATATTTTTAAAAAGGATGAAAAAAACAAACTTAATGGGCAATACCTATAAGAAGTTCCAAAGGTTTAATAACATACAAAAATTAAAGTAATCAAATAATAGAAAGCTCGATTAACCAAAAAATGAAACTGTTTTTAAACTACTTGAATAGTCTCAAACAACATTTGTTGATTTCAAAAAAAATTGTTACCTCCTAGATTAACTTTTCTCACACTAAATATATATAATTATTTTTTGGTAACTAAAGACAACTTTTTAGATATTTGAATATATTTTATAAATGATAAAAAAAAAGACCCCCCTAAAAGGAACTTGATGGGCACTACCCATAAGAAGCTTCCAAAGCTTAGAAAACAACAAAATAAAAGTAATTGAACAACAAAAAGCTTCAATAACAAAAATAAAAATCAAGTGAAACTAATTGAAACAACATAGTGCCATGTTCATAGGAGATACATGATAATCTAAATTTCAATGTTCCCTAAACAATAGTAACTCAAAATTTAGTTAACTATGATCATTCAAGAAACAATCCAATGATGTGGGTAAAATTTCAACAAATTATCCTAATTTGTGGGAATTAAAATCTATTAGGTGGATAAATTAGACCTCTAAGAACTTTTACTCACTAGAATCATGGATTAGTATACTTTCCATACAGGTAAGTTTTAGAGATAAATTTGACCCAATGATCTAGATATGATGGTAAAAATAGAAAAAAGGTACCAATTCTCTTATTTTTAGATAATCAATTCAAAAAATTTAAATTTAGAAAAAAATGGAAGGGAGAAAATTCTAAAATTTAGACCTCTTGTCTATGAAATAGATTACAAAATAATATTGTCTAATTTTTCTATGACTCTCTCTCTATATATAAAATATTAAACTTAAATTAAAGTATGCACAAATGGAAATTTAGGTAAACTAATAGCCAAAAAATTAAATGTCACAAATTTATCTTCAAAAAATGATGCAAGAGCATCCAGGGAGTAAGAGCAATCTTACATCACTCAAAAAAATGTTGTTTTCTAATAAGGACTAAATTTGATAGTGTTACTATTTTTAGTAAGTTTATATTCATGCATGTATGGAGACAAAATCTTACACAAACCTCTAGAATGGTGAATTAAATCCAATGGTGAAGAAATCACTTCAATATCGTGTCATTTGTGAGGTATTAACATTTTAATTTCCAAAAATCTTGTTAAAAAAAATTGCGTCAAATTTGAAGCTCTTAGAGGCTCTAGATGGGACGGAAAATTGGCAGAAAATCATAGTCTACCTTTACATACTATCTTGTAGCCAAGCACCTTTTGGAGAGCTTTTCAAAAATATATTGTGATTGAGAATTCAATGGTCACATCAAAAGTTATGACCCTATGAAGTTGTACTGCCAAATTTAATAAAATTTTGATTTTTTTTGAAAATGTCACAATTTTCAGAAGATTTTAGGGCGGTAACCCAATCCAGATAAAGGATGTAAATGAATGAGGCCAAGCACCCTCTAGAGAGATTTTTGAAAATACATTATAATTGAAAATCCAATGGTTGGATAAAAAGTTATGACCTCGTGAAGTTATACTACCAAATTAAATAAATTTTGAAATATCTTTACAAGAAGGTTACACTTTCCAAGAGATTTTAGGGTGGTTATGCAATTTAGATAAATGATGCTAATCAATGAGGTCAAATGCCTTTTGAAGATATTTTTGGAAATATATTATAATTGAAAATCCAACAGTTGGATCAAAAGTTATGACCCCACAAAGTTGTACTACCAAATTTAATAATTTTTTTATTTTTTTGAGAAGGTTACACTTTCTAGAAGATTTTAGGATGGTTAAGTAATCTAGATAAAGGATGCACATGAATGAGACCAAACGCCTTCTAAAAAGATTTTTGAAAATATATTATAATTGAAAATCCAACAGTCAAATCAAAAGTTATGACCCTACAAATTTTTACTATCAAATTTAATAAAATTTTGAAATATCTTTTTGAGAAAGTTACACTATCTAAAAGGTTTTTGGGTGGTTATGCAATATACATAAAGGATGTGAATGAATGAGGCCAAGTGCCTTCTAAAGAGTTTTCCAAAAACATATTATAATTGAAAATTGAACGGTCGGATCAAAAGTTCTTACTCCATGAAATTGTATTGCCAAATTTAATAAGATTTTGAATTTTTATTGAGAAGGTTACACTTTCCATAAGATTTTAGGGTGGTTATGCAATCTAGATAAAAGATGCAAATGAATGAGGCCAAGTTCCTTCATGACAACTTTCCGAAAATATATTATAATTGAAAATCCAACAGTTGGATCAAAACTTATGACCGCACAAAGTTGTACTACCAAATTTAATAAAATTTTGAAATATCTTTTTCAAAAGGTTACACTTTCTAGAAGATTTTAGGGTGGTACACTTCTAAATAAATCACATGAATGAATGAGTCCAAGGGCCTTCTAGAGAGCTTTTAAAAAATATTTTATAATTGAAAATCCAACGGTCAGATCAAAAGTTATGATCCCTAGAATTTGTATTACCAAATTGAATAACATTTTGATTTTTTTTTTTAAATTTACACTTTCTAGAAGATTTTAGGGTAGTTAAGCAATCTAGATTAAGGATGTGAATGAATGAGACCAAACACCTTCTAAAGAGATTTCCAAAATTATATTATAATAGAAAATCCAATAATTGGATTAAAAGTTATGACCTCGCGAAGTTGTACTACCAAATTTAATAAAATTTTGATTTCTTATTTTGATAAAACATAACATTTCACAGAAGATTTTAAGGTAGTTGCACAATCCAGAATAAGGATGTGAATGAATGAGGCCAAGCACCTTCTAAAAAGATTTCCCAAAATATATTATAATTAAAAATCAAATAGTTGGATAAAAAATTATGACCCCGCAAAGTTGTACTACCAAATTTAATAAAATTTTGATTTTTTTAAAGAAAAATATTACATTTTCTAGATATTTTTAGGGTAGTTACACAATCCAAATTAAGGATGCAAATGAATGAAACCAAGCAAATTCTAGAGAGCTTTCTAAAAATATATTATAAATGTTAATCCAATGGTCGGATCAAAAGTTATGATCCTACAAAGTAGTACCAAATTTAATTAAAATTTGATTTTTTTAGAGGGTTACAATTTCCAAAATATTTTAGGGTAGTGATGCAATCCAGATAAAGGATGTGAATAAATGAAACCAAGCACCTTCTAAAGAGCTTTCCCAAAATATATTATAATTGAGAATCCAATGGTCGGATCAGAAGTTATGACCCCACAAAGTTCTACTACCAAATTTAATAAAATTTTGAAATATCTTTTTGAGAAGGTTACACTTTCTAGAAGATTTTAGGGTGGTTATGCTATTTAGGTAAAGGATGCGAATAAATGAGGGCAAGTGAATTCTAGAGAGTTTTTGGAGAATATATTATAATTGAAAATCGAATTGTTAGATCAAATGTTATGACCCCACGAAGTTGTACTACCAAATTTAATAAAATTTTGATTTTTTTAAAATTACTCTTTCTAGACAATTTTAAGGCGCGGTTAAAAAATCCAAATTAAGAACGTGAATGAATGAGGCCAAACACCTTTAGGAGATATTTTTGAAAACATATTATAATTGAAAATTCAACAATTGGATCAAAACTTATGATCCCACAAAGTTGTACTACCAAATTTAATAAAATTTTAATTGTTTTTTGAGAAAAATTACACTTTCTAGAAGATTTTAGGATAGTTATGTAATCCATATTAAGGATGAGAATGAATTAGGCCAAGCGCCTTCTAGAGAGTTTTTTGAAAACATAATATAATTGAAAATCTAACAGTTGGATCAAAAGTTATAACCCTACAAAATTGTACTACCAAAATTTAAAAACATATTTTTTTGAGAAAAATTACACTTTCCAGAAAATTTTAGGGTGGTTACAGATCCATATTAAGGATATGAATGAATGAGGCTAAGCAACTTCTGAAGATATTTTTGAAAATATATAATAATTGAAAATCCAACGATTGAATCAAAAGTTATGACACCGCAAAGTTGTACTACCAAATTTAATAAAATTTTGAATTTTTCTTTGATAAAGTTACACTTTTCCAGAAGATTTTAGGGTGGTTAGACAATCCAAATAAAGGATGTGAATGAATGATGCCAAGCGACTTTTAGAGAGCTTTCCAAAAATATATTATAATTGAAAATCCAATGGTTGGATCAAAAGTTGTGATCCCACGAAGTTGTACTACTAAGTTTAATAAAATTTAAAAATATATTTTTGAGAATGTTACACTTTTTAGAAGATTTTAGGGCAGTTATGCAATCTAGATAAAGGATGTGAATGAATGATACCAAGTTCCTTTTTGGGATCTTTTTGAAAATATATTATAATTGAAAATTCAATGGTCAGATAAAAAGTTATGACTCCGCGAATTGTACTACCAATTTTATTTTTTTTGAAATATCTTCTTGAGAAGGTTACAATTTTTAGAAGATTTTGGGGTGGTTACGCAAATCAAATAATGGATGTGAATGAATGAGGCCAAGTGATTTTTTTGAGAGCTTTCCGAAAATATATTATAATTGAAAATCCAATGGTCAAATCAAAAGTTATGACCCCATGAAATTGCACTACCAAATGCAATAAAATTTTGAAATATATTTCTAAGAAGGTTACACTTCCCTAAATATTTTAGGGTAGTTACACAATCTAGATTTAAATGATGTGAATGGATGAGGCCAAGCGCCTTCATAAGATATTTTTCGATTTTTTTTTTTATAATTGAAAATCCAATGGTCAGATCAAAATTTATTACCCCGTGAAGTTATACTACTAAATTTAATAAAAATTTCAAATATATTCTTGAGAAAGTTACACTCTTCAGAAGATTTTAGGGCAGTTACGCAATCTAGATAAAGGATGTGAATGAATAATGTCAAGTTCCTTTTGGAGAAATTTTTGAAAATATATTATAATTAAAAATCTAACAGTCGGATCAAAAGTTATGACCCTGTGAAGTTGTACAACCAAATTTGATAAAATTTTGAAATATATCTTTTTGAGAAGGTCACAAATTTTAGAAGATTTTAGGGTGGTTACACAATCTAGATAAAGGATGTTAATGAATGAGGCCAAGTGCCTTCTAGAGAGCTTTTTGAATATATATTATAATTGAAAATCCAACAATTGGGTAAAAAGTTATGACCCCTATGAAGTTGTACTACCAAATTTAATAAAATTTTGAAATATATTCTTGAGAAGGTTATACTTTCCAAAAGATTTTAGGGAAATTACACAATCCAGATAAAGGATTCAAATAAATGATGTCAAATGCCTTCTAAAGAGCTTTATGAAAATATATTATAATTGCAAATCTAATAGTCGGATCAAAAGTTATGACCCTACAAAGTTGTACTACCAAATTTAATAAAATTTTGAAATATATCTTTTTGAGAAGGTTACATTTTCGAAAAGATTTTAGGGTAGTTACACAATCTAGACAATTGATGCAAATGAATGAGACCAAGAACCTTTTTGAGAGCTTTCCAAAAAATATATTATAATTGAAAATCCAACAGTTAGATCAAAACTTATGACCCCACGAAGTTGTACTACCAAATTTAATAAAATTTTAAAATACATTCATGAGGTTACATTTTCCAAAAGATTTTAGGGTGGTTACGCAATCCAGATAAAGGATGTGAATGAATGAGGTCAAATGCCTTTTTTTGAGTTTCTTGAAAATATATTATAAATGAAAATCCAATGGTTAGATCAAAACTTATGACCCCATTGATTAGACCAAATATTAGCTAGTTTTTTGTTGTTTAGATCATGCTTTTAGATATTTCAGAAAAATTATTTCATATACATTCCTAAATAGTATCTCTCTTTATATCTTTCATGCAACTTGAACTTGGTTTTGATGTATGGAAATATGGTTGCGATATGTTGTTAATTGCATGATTTATTGTGTGAGTGTGTATGCAATACAAGTGAATTTATGTTTTTATTTATGATTATTAATATTGTGTATATGTTGGATGAACTAACTATGTGTAGTCAAGAAGCTAGAGAAAGCAGACTGTAGCTCACAACAATTTGGGAGCACAACCCATAGCAATTAGGGAGCATAACTTGCAACCAAAGGATTTGAAACAAGCAATGCAAAGGAGATTCTAGAATAAGAAGAACGCAATAGTTACAGAAATAGAGGTGTTCATTAATGAGGATGATTGTGAATCACCATATCATTTAATAAGACTATTGAAGCGAGAAGTTTTCTTTGGTTGGGAAGCTAATGTGACTATTTCCACAATCCATGGTTCTGTTATACCATTGAAACAAAGTTCAAGTCCTGTAGACACGTAAAATATACATGCATATGATCCAAATTCACTAATTTCAATTTGTCCTTAATCATCCATCTACTAACCATTTTAATCGAATAATCTTTATCTGATTAGAATTCATTGTATTTCCTATTTTAATTAAATAAATCAATCTTTATTTAATTAAATCATATTTCCCCTTCTAATTAGATAAATCAACTTTATCTAATTAAATATACCATTCTATTTGATTAAATCATGTTCTTCTCTGTAATTAAATAAATCAATTTTATTTAATTAATCTCTAAAGTCATTCTATTAAATTAAATAAATTAATCTTTGTTTGATTTAATCTAACATCATCCCCCTTTAATTAAATAAATCAAAATCTTTATTTAATTAAGTCTAAATCATATTCCTCTCATTTTGATATAAATTTACCCAAAAGTCTAAGTCAAAATGGTCAAATCAACTAATCTCTCTTTGAATTAATCAAATCATGATTAAATCTTAATCTCAGTCCATCACATCCTCTAGCTTTTGCAACTTGCACAATAAATCATTTCTTTTGATTTATTAAATCTTCTAATTTCTCTCAACATGGCATCAAAAGGGATTATTCTTCCAAATTTGAAAATCCCTCCAAAGGAATTTGTCCTTCCAAAAAAGCATTCAATACCTCTTACATGTCCTTGTGCATTGAGCTAAGTGGCATTTAATTCATTTCTTTCTCCCTCCAACATGTCATTTCATAAATTTGAAATTCCACCTAATATCATTTATTGGAACATTCATCAAAATGTGCTCAACCTTCATACTCTCACATCTTGACAAGTGGCATTTGTCCATTGGTGGGCGATTAATCCCACATTCATCCCTTTTACTCAATCTTTCATCTTGCTCTATAAATAGAAGGTTTTTTCACTCATTTTGGATCCACAACATTATGCAAAGACATTATCATGCATTTTTAGAGTTTTCATAGCTAGGTTATGCGAGAATTTCACCAAGGATCATCAAATCTTCATCAAGGCATCATTCAAGCTTACAAGGCATTGGGAATGGCCATTTTCCACATCAAAATGACACCAATTCCCCCATAGGATTAATAGTTTGCTTGCATTAGATAGGATTTGAAAGCTTTTTATTTGTGTTCATCATTCCATTTCTTATTTTGTGCATTTCAAATGAATTCTATGGGGAATGTTGATTTAACTTGCATATGGAAATAATGATATGTTGTTTGATTGTGTTTATGCAGGTTTAACATCACCATTCACAAGTCCTAATCGTCTTCTTCTTCCTTTTTAGTTATACAAACTTTGTCACTCTATTTCATAGGGCAGTGGTGATTTGCATTTTGTTTTTTGTTTTGAGTCCTTATTTCAATAAACCTCCCCTAAACCTATATATTTGGCTCAGTGGTTGAGGAGTAGATATAGCATATGGATATGTTCAGATAGTGATAGTTTTTATTACACATACAATAATTTATTTTCCAGTTATGTAGTTACGAATATGATATCTCTGAAGATTCTTATCAAATTGTGAAATCTTGTTATATGCTATGAGATATTTTTAGTTTATTGTTATGTTCAGTTGATTCACAGAGTTTAGATTTGAGTTTAAGTCATGGATATAGTAACTTGAGCAAGGGAAAATCAAGGTAACTATCCTCCACCATTAATTTTTGTTGTTATAGTAGATGCTTTTATTTACTGCATTCATCTTAATTAGATTCTGCATTTCCTGTATGAGAATGAAATCATGAATGAGATTGTCTTGAACTTTATTTTTTATTTTGTCTTAATATGTCAATATTCAGAGTGATTCAAGTCATTAAAAGTCATAGTTAATAGTTTTAGTAGTTACAAAGTTACGATTTTAATAGTTAACTAGTCATAGTCTTTAGTTGTATGTACCCGCAACAATAGTTTTCAAAATGAATCTTTTTCTTGTTTCATAGTTTTATATTTTTCCAACATGTGTAAAAACCTATACTAGATGATATAGAAAGTATAAAATATTTGGATGCACGTAAAGTGCCAACATCATCACAAGCTTACATTAGGGTTGGTCGATAATTAAATAGAGTTTACAAGGGTTTAGTGGACTGTTCAACTAGGAACCACCTCCGAATGTTTTTCACCAAGTTTATTGAGCATTAGTTGGCCCTTACATTTTTTTTGTGCCGTTGTCATCGATGGTGGTACATTCAAGATTCTTCTATGTCATTTCAAATATTTATTAGTTTAGAGTTTTGTTTCCAGCATTAGGATAATCAAGTTTTAATCCATCAACGCCATTAAATTTTACTAACATTATGCAAGATGTAGTGCCCCTCCATTGTGACCTTTCCGGATTTTGTGTAAGTGTTTAATTGCGTTATTGTTGTTTTATGTGTGATTAGTTTATGCAATTAACATAATATTTGATGGAATTTGTACTCAATTAATTAAAATTGCATTGAGTAAATAAAACTAGAAATTAAGATGAAAATTAAATAAATTAGTTTTATAAAATAATAAGTAAAGCGTTATTAATAAATAAATAAACTAATTGTTTTGTAAAAGTATTCTTTAAATGATATTCGATAATAATTAATAATTTATTAGTTGTTCAAAGATAATTATTATGATAAGGAATTTAAATGGATAGGAAGCTGAAGTGTTTTAAAACAGGGAAAGCGATTGGAATTTGGAAGGTGAATAGTTATTGCTAAATAAATAAATAATATTAAAGCATCATGAGAAGGGGATGGGAAGAGTAAAAGGAAAGAAAAGCTGGAATGAAACTGCACCTTTAGCGGCATTTTTGGAGGTCGAAGAGAATGATCAGGGAGGAATTCAAGATTTATCTCCTGGTCGCACGAATTGGAGGGATTACCTCTGCGTTCGAGATTCAATATCTGGAAAAATGTTTAATCTTGTGTTGCCGCCTCCAAATCATTCTCTGGTAGAAGGGAAGAAGCCGCCTTGTTGCATTGTTGATATTTGGAGAAGGGTTCCCTGTTCTTCTTTGAGCTACAATTTCATTTCATTCAAGCACGTATTAGGAACTTTAATGTGTTTAAACCTAGTAATGAAAGAACTTTATTTTCTTTTAAAATCTTCAAAATGGATTATACTTTTCGATGTATCACTTGCTTGAGGAGAATTTTTAGTATTCATTTCGTGCTACCTCTGTACATGGCGGTGAAGGAATTCTTATCATGAATTTGTAGGGTGGCAAAGCTTGCTTACATTATGCTCTTTCCTGATCAATGTCGACCCTTTTATGCTTGTTCGAATCTCTTTATTAACACTCTATTATCTGAAGCTGAAAATAGTTTGAGACATCTTGAAATCTCTTGCGAAATTATCTATCCTGGCTAAGCCGAGTCCTCTCCACTCTTCAATTTTCTGAGTTGGATAGAGGCATATCCTCTTCCTCTCCAAGATCCTTTTCTAGCATTTGAACCTAGCAGAAAAGTCTGAAGATTTTAATAATCTGCGTGATTCTTCTGACAATCTTTCGCAGTTGCAACACATGAAAATAGTAGGAAACTCTTAGAGGTTTAAATAGTCTCTTTGTTTTTTTATCATCAACCTGTCACAGCGACTCACTTGATCATGGTAGGATGTATAGATTTAAATAAACTCTCTGATTTTATTATCAAATCCAAAATGTTATCCGCAAGACTGAAGGAAAATGGCTTCTCACGTTTTTGCAACCGTAACCATCTCAAACGTGGAGGAAGCTTGGTTCGTGTGTCTTCTCTTATGTCGTCGATGAGCAGATTGTTCAAGTGAAGAAATTGAGGACCAATGAGCAGATTATTTAATTCTCTTGGTCTGCGCGATGTTTCAAGCCTTTGCCAATTACCTCCGTTCAGTCGAAGCTGAGAGAAATTGTTGTTATTGGATTTAGTGTTTAGATGAGCTCCTTCGCATAGTCTGGTAATCTAAATTTATATAATCTCCCTGATACCATTGGCAACCTATTGCACCTGCAGTGTTTAGACTTTGGATCGTGTATAAATTTAAATAGTCTTCCTGAAACCATTGGCAACCCGTCACAACTGCAACTCATAGACTTGCATAGGGGTAGTAAATTAAATTCTCTGATATATTATTTGTCAAAACTGTCTCAGCTGCGTACCTAATCATAATAGGAAGTTTTCAGGTTTAAATGATTTCTCTGATTTTATTAATCAACCGATCTCTGTTGCGGCTTAGTTTAGTGACAACATCAATAATGTTAACATAAACAGAATGGTTAACAAATGGATATCTTTTCAAATTCTGACGTCATGTTATATCATGGTTTGCATATTAATTTATTATTATCCACCTGTTTAAGATAATAGGATTCATAGGCAGTGATTTAAGAATTAGTATAGTACTATAGTCATAATATATATATATAGGTAATAATCTGGTAGAAGGCATTTCAAACAATAACCTGTTCTTCGTATATATATAAATGAATAACAAAAGGTTTTCATTTCTCACTTTAGTTATATTGGAGTAAATATTGTATTTAGGTTGTGTATGTAGAATTGATGAAAATTGTTTTGTAACAAAGTGATTCCTAGATGAATAAATGAGAAATTCTAATAGCAAGGAAGATAAATTAACTTAGTATATTTAGGTGTCTTTTTGGTAGTTCTTGGAATCATGGTGCCTCTTGGCTTTAGGTGAATTATGTGGAATTAGAGGTTGAATGTTATATGCATATAGCTATAGGGAATGGAGTCATTATTGTGATAAATGTGTAGTGAGATAGATATTAAAATATGTCTCTTTGTTTTCTTTAAATGGACTTGAATGATGTCTCAATAATAGAAGAGATAGGATATAAAGGAAGCCTTAAATACTAGTTTAATGTTATCACTTTTTGTAGATTAGAAGAAAGAGAATGATTAAATAGTTTAGATGATTGATTGAGTAATATTAAGGAAGTTTTTGAATTATATCATCGTAAAGTTATTAACTTGTTTTATATAAAGGGATTAAGTAATCTTGACAATAGGAGAGTGATAGAATTAGGAATGGAGTTTGTTGTATAATGTGTAAATTGGACCATATTTGTTTTAATTTTGTATACTTGTGATTAGTGTCTTATGGCTTAAAACATTAGGTTTTATCTTCACTTCGCAATATTGTGCTATCCTTAAATGTTGGAAATGATTGATCTTTAAAATAATGTTCCTTTTAGATTGTTTCAAGTTACCTCTTATTGAATGCATGGTTATATTGTAATTGAATGTGTGGTTTTATGGATTGTTCTGATAGACCCTTTCAATGTTACTTTTTGTGAGTTGATTTTGAGTTGGAGATTTTCTCTCATTTAATTTATGTTGCTATTCGTTGGGAACCCATATGTTTTCTTTTGTTCTTTACCCTAAGTGGTAGATTGGTTAATGTTATCATTATCATGATTGATGGTTCTGTTTGAGTTGTTGACGAGTCAAACTGAAAAGTCCTTTGAGTCATGGGTATTCTGAGAGGTTTTCCTTGGATTTCCGATTTAGTTCATATCAAAATTGTTGATGTTGTTTGAATGGAGTTGTTGATCTTATTTTGGTATATTCACTCATTATATTTAAATTGAAACTAGTTCTTGTGGCCTTGCAATAATTGTTGTCATTGTCATGTTGTTGTCCTTCTGAAGGTGATTTACATACCACTATAAGGGGGGGTTCTTGTGAGGAGAAAATTGAGGTCTCCTGTAGAATGCCTAGTTGGTGGCTTTTGGTTTTATTAAGTGATTTTGTTGAATTAAAGGTTGATTTTCTTTTGCATTTCCCTATTTGAGGTGTTACCATTGTTGATTTGTGGATGGGTCTTGATGAATCTTCTCTCTTTTATGGCTTTTTCTGAGTTACTCTCTTATTTGAGGAAATTTTATCCTTGTGTTGGAATTATTGGAGAAATACTCATGTGGCTTCACTTTACCCTTGTTTGTGGGTTTTCATTCTTTTGGCTTCCAGAGGCTTGAGATGATTGATAATTGATGTTCTCTCTCTTTATGTGCCTTGATTTGGCAAGTGTTTTGGTTTCATGATTTTAAAAGGGTTGTACGGGAATTGTTGAGACTTTGATTATGTATTTATAGCGAGATGGGTAATGCCTCGCATGCTTCTCAGTTGTGATATAATATTCTTGTTATGTTGTACAACCCTTGGTTTCTTGGTTTTTATGTTGTTGGGTCTCTAGGGAGAGTGGCTCCTCGTGGGGGCCGGGTTTAAGGGGAAGGGCTCAGGATAACCCACGAGTGAGTTAGTAAACAAGTGAAAACCTAATAATTAACTTAGGAGGGTTGGGTAGTAATATCATTATAAGATTAATAAAATAGATGCCTCGTCTTCATTAGTGCTTTCGTAGGCTAATGGAAGGCTGAGAAGGCCGTGGTTGGCAAGGTCGTGACCTTGTCTTCACGAGAGGTCTACGGCTCCGCATGAGTCACCCTATGGACCGACGCCTCTAGTTGGGAGGAAGAGCACATGACAGCCATAGATGGGACCGATGCCTCCAGTTGGGAGGAAGAGCACAGGACAGCCCATGTAGGACTATGTGATGACACTCTCCCCTAGTTGCCCATGTGTTTTACTTTATTGTGTTCCCCTAGAAGTAGGTTGTGGGAGTTGGTTTAGATTGTTGATATATGGATTTATATTGATTTGTGGTTATTGCCTTAATATATCTTGATGTACTTGGTGGTCTTGTATGATCTCATTGATATTTGACTTATGACCTTGTACTCTTATGGTACTGTGATATGATGTTATTGTTTTATTGCAATTTGAAATTGTATTATGTTTATTCTGTTTGATTTGGAAGTGTCTAATGGTCATCCTTTGGTTACTTATTACTAGTCATCGCTTTGATTTATGTGATGGTATTTATGACCTTAAGATATTATGTTGACTCTTGGATGTTGTTGATTTTGTCATTGTAATCCTTGAGTTTTATGATACTTTTATATGTTGTTGAGTCTTGTGGTTCCCTGTTTGGATGTTCTTGGTTGAGGTCTTTTTCTTGTTAGCTCCTTAGCACGAGGGGTGGGTCTTCGGACTCACATGGTCGGGTGGAACGTGCTAAGCACCCCATTGGGTCCCCAGTCAAGGATCGAGAGGTGCGGATTGGTGCTATTGCAGCGACTCCAGAGTTGTATTTGTCTTGGAGCCAGTTATGATGCTTTGTATTCATCTCTTCATTTGTATCATGATTCTTGTTGTATGGTTTCCATTTATGTTTGGAAACAATTTTGTATCATTGTACCTCTAGAACATTGTATTGTAATGTAATGTTAAACTCGGTGTGATTATTGGCCATGGCAGTGGTTATTCAATGTGTTAAGTTAATTATGCATATGTTGTATTTATGTATATAGATGGTTTCTTAGCAATGATTTATCATGTATGTGTTATATTGTTAATGTTTAATTTGTTATGGATTATATTTTTGGATTTTATTCTTTATTGTTGTTGTGTGGATCTAAGTCGCGTAATGACTCCTCGTGTACCCCAAGGGATGTATGTGCTAATGAATCTTCTTAAATGAAATTCATGTCATGAATTAATGTGTTTTACATGTATGTTATGTTAGCTTTAAAAAAAAAAAATTTGTGCAGTGATTGTTGTTTAATTGTCCTTTAGGGTTCGCACGACGGGGTGTTACAAGAGTGGGTGACACAAAGTCATGACTCTTGTATGCAGAGGCAACAAGATACTTTGGGAAGATTTATCCCATCAACACAAGAAGCTAAAGAGGATATTGGTGATCATAATGAACAAAGAGAGGGTATTCCTAAAGGAATTTTCCTTTCACCAACATCCACTGCAAATACAAAGGAGACCTTCCAAACTGAAACCAAGGAAAAAGGGTGGGAGATGGATAAGAGACATAAAAATGAGAGACCTATACCAAAAAGAAAAAGGGGGTGTCCACCTAATCACAAATCCACCTTTTCCATGTTCTTTAGGAAGAGGGATAGTGCCACAAATGATTAGAATTGACTTGCAACCCTCAAGGTGAGTCAACCCTAGGTTTGGACACTATGTTGCCTTAACTTCCTTATGAAAAAATGACTAAACAACAGTTTTGGGAGAAGAATAAAAGTGCATTAACAATCAAACCTATGAGACCTATCACTTGGAACATGAATTATTGTGATAATACTATCATTAAAAACTATTAACCAATAGATCTAAGAAGGTTAGGATGGTAGTACTTGGATCCAAAAGTGGTTTTCAAACTTTGCAGTAGGACAGGTTTTCCCAAGGGTGAATGGGTCCTTGCATCCCTTTCTAGAAAATAAAAAGCCAATCCTATAGCCCTTTGTCTGCACTCTACTCTTGTACCTAGAAATATTTAGTCCCGACTCTAAATTTGTAGCAAAAAATGAAAATTTTGGTTTGTTTGTATGGGGGTTTTCCTCCATCAAACCCTAAATTTGGTAATTAAACCTTGATGGAAAGATAAAAATATGATAAATAATAGTGTGTACAAACCCTAACCTTAAGTGCATCTAAGGTGTTAAGAGCTAAAATATAAAGAAACCTTATTCAAGTGTGTTAGAATAAGATCCCTAAATGTGTTGGCTTTCAATTGTTTATGATTTGTGGTTTTTCCTTGATGAAAAAATTGGTTTTGGAATTCTCAACTTGGTTGGTGATATGATATTCAGTTACATTGGTATTCTTAGCTTGGTTGGTGTTATGATATGCAGTTACACAATATGAAGTTACATGATTTTGATTCAAGAGTTTGATATATGATGATGCTAACAGTGTTTATCATTTTGACAAGATGTTTTTCATTTTGATCCTTCAAGGTTACAAGCCACAGGTATATTCGGTTGATTATTTTATACTTGATTTGTATAATGGTGTTTACATTTGGCTTCTTGAGATGACTTTTGGCTTAGTTTGGTTGCATTAGCATCATTGAAATCACTGTGGTCTTTGCATTTGAAGTATTTTAGATTGATCAAATAAGGTGATTCAAGTTCCTTGTTACATTCAAATGTATTGATATTGTTTTAAGGAAGTTGATACTCACATTTCTTTGTGCCATTGTCAATACATACTTCCATGGTTTTGCTAAGGGAATCAACATCTTTTATGGTTATGATATCTTTGATTTACTATATGGTTTACAGTTGATAAGTTATGGCATTGCTAGCAATTACCTTGTAAAGTGATAAAGGTATTGGGCACTAAAAGTGACATAAGAGTTTTCTATTGGAAATAATTCTTGTCAGGCATGCTAAAATTTGTGATAAAGTTTATCCTAAGCCTGAGGCTATCAGGTATACTAGAGGTTAAAAGCTTGGTAAAAGGAATTTGTTATTTCATTATTTCAAAGCCCTCATTAGGGAACAATAGGCATAAAATCACATGAAGAATATGTCTAGGGTTTGTAATGATTAGGTGGAATATTGTTGGCAGCTTGAAGTGACAAAGCTCGAATAGACTGGGTAACATTGATTTTCAATTTTTTCTCTTATTTGACAGTTATTTGTTTAAGGCTTAATCATGCAGAGGTAAAAAATTGTCAAAATTGTTGGTTCTTCAGTTGGTATGTAAAAGGAAAATGAACATGCAGTTTAGATAATAAAAGCTCGACTATGGAAGTTAGATAGAGAAGAATTGTTGTCTTTCAGTTGGGTAGTTATGGAACTCAACAAATCTTTATGGTGTTTATTCAGTTTTCTTCCATCGTAATCAGGTAATGCAAAAACCATCTTGATGCTTACGGGCCTTGAGACAATTTGTTAAGGAAGTTGTTAAGAATGATAAAAGGATTATTTTTTCTTTTGAAAGGCATGGAACTATTTTTATGCTCAAAAAGATAATATCATTCCTAGATATTTGACATTGTTAAGGATATTTAAGAGCTTAACTCTTGTTGATTATGATTAAAACCCTTTAGGGTTTCTAGATGATTCTTCTCGGGTTGTAACATTGTTGGAAGACTGAAATCACTGAGAGGGGGGGTGAATCAGTGATTTATGAAAGTCACAAATCTTTTTCAAAAAACAAGATTGTAAGCTTGTTTTGAGCCAAGAAGACAAATGATAGTATGTATTGAAAACTTGACATTTAGATCAAGACACCAAAGGAAAATTCAAAGAACATATTTTACTTGTGCATAAACAATAGTTTAATTGCATGAACCAGGAATTTAAACATGGAACTTTAATAGAAGAGAAATGTAACACTTTCACATGTATTAGAGTTCATTTTTAAATTAGAACTTTTTATGCATGAAACCTGATATATATATATTGGAAGATGTGAATTCAATATATATTTGGTGACACATTTAAAACAGGTAGATAAGAAAACTCACACACACATAAACATCACATAACACCAAAAAATTTCCTGAGTGGAAAAACCCTCTTGGGGAATAAAAAACCACTTGAAAAAATATTTCCTTTATTCACTTAGAGCACCAACTCTTTCACATTTAGGAGCACCAACTCCACAAGTTTAGGAGCACCAACTCCACAAAAATTAGAAGCACCAACTTCATGAGATACACGAGTACCAAATCCTTTACAAAGTAACAAATTATAGCATTCTATCAGAACCCTAGAAGTGCAATTTTTGCAACCCTAGAAATAGAAGACTCTGAAAGATTTTCAATAAGCACATTGAAGCATTACTGTATTTGACTCCAATTTCTGACGAAATTTTGTTGAAATATCAACAACCTATTGTCAGAATACTAATGAATCACTGAAATAATTTTCGTCGGTAACTTTTCATCATTTTCCTAACTAGCTTTAAAACGTCAAAATCACAACTCAGCTTCGTCGATTGCCACCATGAAAAAGGGAACTGTTGTTCATCAAAATATCGACAATTTTTTTTTGATTGAATGATGAACAATAGACAGAACACAGGTAGCATGCCTTTGCCAAAGCATCAGAACAACAATAGACATTCATCAAAATTGTGACGTAATAGGCAAGTCATTACAATGAAAGTTTTGTTGGACATATTGCAAATATCAGTGAAAGATCAAGACTGTTACAACGATTGAAATTTCCTGAGAAGATATATCAGGAGGACTAGCCTGTGGTCTTAGCAATTAAGTTTCATTGGTGAGATACTCATCTTGTCTCATCGATGAAGCATAAGGAAAGCATATCGGCAAGACATATGCCATTGGAGTAAGTTCTGAATGTCTACCCGACACGCTATGTCACACCGATAAGATCACATCGGTAGGAGTCTTGGCGACATACTTGAGATCGAAAGAATAACAACAAAAGTTCGTTGACATTGTGATGAAATAGGAAGCCATTATGACGAAAGCTTCGTTGGACATATTGCAAATTCGTTGGACGCTTTTGGAGGTTCGTTGGTTGCTTTCGTCGAAAGTTCGATGAAACAATGCAATTTTTTTTATAAAAATATTCATTCAAATGTAGGCATATTAGTGAAAGATCAAGATTGTTACAGCGATCAAAATTGTCTGAGAATATATATCAAGAGGACTAGCTTTTGTTCTTAGTGATGAAGTTTCATTGGCAAGATACTCATCTTGTCTCATTGATGAAGAACGAGGGAAACATATCAGCAAGACATATACCATTGGAGTAAGTTATGAATGTGTACCCGACTCGCTATGTCATGCCAATAAGATTACATCAACAAGAGTCTTGGCAACATACTTGAGATCAAAAGAATAATCATCGGGGAGACTCACCACATCGAGGAAATTGCAAAGTATCCTAGCGATACATGATCTCTTTCCGATGAAGATACAAATGGATCGAAATAATTATTGGGGTGACTCTAGGCAATATTTGATGTCTAAGACATTTCTAAAAGGATGTGTCCTTTCAAACATTTGATGTATAAGCATCTATTTTTTGATATCAAAAGGAGAGAGGTGAATAGGTAAAAAGAATACTATAGATAGTTTTTTTTTGTAATGATGTTTTCATCAAAAAGACTAAGATGTTCAAATGTTGGAATTATTTTTTTTGGAAAGAAAAAAAGGAACAACGTTGAGAGAACAAATGCAAGAAAACAAATCATAGAGCATGAGTCATAGAGCATGAAGTTTTTTGTGGAAAGACTTGTGCCATGAAATTTTTGTGGACAGACTTGGAGGCATGAAGCATATGAGGACATGAGTGTTCAGTTTTACATGCTAAATTAAGACATGGAAATTTATCATAGATATGAATTTGGAAACAATCCAAAAGACTATCATGTGCCCTTAGCAAAGGTTATGACTGTGATGTATTTTCAATGGTTTTATGCACCGTGAGTCTCTAATGGATTGGTAGACTGTGGTTTATCCTCCATAGGTCTTTATGAAATATGTTTACCCTTAGTAATGTATTAATGAATATTATCCTTTTTGTCAAGAAAAAGATTAATGACTGAGATTGAAGCATTATGACAGTGTGCTAGTTATGGTTGTGGCTTAACAAGGGTAGATTTTGGTAAGACAATAAATTGAATGAATATAAGTAGAGAAATTTTTGCATACTTGCATATGGTACAAAATTTCATGGTTAAGTGGAAGCCTCCCATCAGCAACAAGATCCAAATATCCATGTATCTATCTAAATCGAGCCTCTAAACCCTTCAGAGTTGTCAATTTTTCCACTAACCTGTTATGCACAAAAGTCAAAATTTAGAGTTATGTCACCACTAAAAACAAAAGAAACAAAGCTTTGAAACCAAATCCACACACAACACAATGTGGTATTCATACAAATCCATACACAAAAACTAAACTCAGAACATTGGAATGGAAACAATTTCAAATTATGATGCAGAGCATGGATTCACTTTACTCAATTAGAGACACATTTCACAATAATAGGTTCTTCATCTAAAACATCTGTACGAGGTTCAAATAGTAAAGAGATTGATGAAAGATAGAGGAATTAAAAAGATACTTGAATGCAGAGCATTACCTTATTGAGCTTCTCTTTGTTTCAAGAATAGTTTAGTATTCTCTCAATTCCCCATACCCGATCATATAGCATTAATCATTCATTCATCCATTAATAACATATAACATTCATTCGTTAACATATAACATTCATTCATTAACATATTCACATTCATTCCTTCATCCATTAATAACATATGACATTAATTCATTAACATATAACATTCATTCATTAACATATAACATTGATTCTTTCAATTTTAACATATCAAAAATATGGTTGTCATAATATGATTACAATCACCTTTTTTTTGTTTCTTTTTTGAAGCTAAAAAAAGCTGAAGTGGAGTATCGTTTTCTAAATCATCTGTCCCCCCTTTAGTTGTTTTTCCCTCTACTTGTGATCTTAATGTATGCCTAGTCGTGTACTCACAATGTGGGTGCCACTGCAAGGGGGGGTCTACTGCAATAACAAAGAAATGTTAAATTGATATTTTTTTTATTATTGTTACAAGTATTTCATTAAGTAAAAGAACATTGGAGTGGTTCTCTTTACCTTATGGGGCCACATCATGTCCCTGATATTCTCTTATAGCCTCATGCTCAACATGCTGAACACCCTCTAAATTCTGATCTAGAGTTGAAACATGAAATTTACATTAATTAATACACCAATTGCAATTAAATATGTTTAAAAAAATATTAGAGTGGTCCTCTTTACCTAATGGGGCCACACCATGTTCCTGATCTTCTCTAGCCTGATCATGCTCTACATGCTCTAAAGTTAAAACACGAAAGGTTACATTAATTAATACACCAATTGCAATTAAAGATGCTTAATTGTATTAATCCATACTACGTTTTGTATAGCACATGAATACATCCAGTACTGGGATACACACCATGACCTTCATCTGCAAGTTTTGGTCCACCCTCACCAGGCTGCATTCCAATGTCATGTGCAATATTATCATTGCTTGTTTGTTTAAAAAAAATAGCCACATAATTAATTTATGGTGGAAATTAATATTGAATAGATTGCACAAGTATTCAATTTTAAATAAAATTTATTGAGTTTATTTACCTGCCTGTCGGATGTAGTTGAAGATTGTGTTTTCCCAGTCAAGACTCTTAGGAATTCAACCATGACTCCATAGCCTTGCTGGAAGGCAATCTTTAGGTCCTCTTATGTGGGAACTCTGTTGAATTCAGAGCCCTACATTTTTGCATAAGATCATGAATTTTGCTTCTATGGTGTGATAAAACCAAAATTGTTTGCAATTTATTATTTGGATGCAATATTTCATTTGTTGATACTTACAATTCATGTGGCTAATTTCATATAACCACCAGAGCCAAGTTTGTGTTGCCTATGTTTTTCTAGTCTTTCATTTGTTTCCTTCGATGTGTCAGGCAGCCTATGAAAAGTTTGAAATACGTTAGATTATGTAAAAAAGAAAGAGTGATCAGTATATAATTACATTGTTAGTATCACATACCTTCCTTGGCCTGGTGGTGTCTTTCCTTTTTTCTTTTCAGCCTTCTCCTTTCCATCTAAAACCAGGTCCTTCCACTCCCTCTCTGAAACCATGGGGGGATCCTCGTACTTTTTGTTCTTCTCTAAATGTGACCTATATTGGTCCCTCACATACTTTAGATAGGTACCAGCTTTCTTAAGGACCTTGGTTCGGTTGAATGTTTATCACCAAATAGCACAACTAAATGGTTAATGAGCTGATCTTTTAAATTTTGATTTTGGGCATTCCACCGTGTACGTATGGTGGGCCCAATGAGCTCCAATGTAATATCACTTAGATGTTTATAAAAAACACAATTTCCTACAAAATGATCATGGGATCATTAGTCTAAAAAGAGTGATCAATAAGTAAATTTCAATTGGATTATATATAATAATAATTAAAATATTTTAAAGTACATAGGACCTTCTCTTTACGGGAACAAAGTCCTCGGTCACCAAAAATGTGACTGAAAATGTTCATGTACTAGTAATACAAGAAGATCTAGGAAATGCTGCTAAAACATCACCAGTACTAGTGGCCTTTGCATCCCTAGGTACATGTCCTGAGACATGTTCTGGCATGTGTTCGCTGGCAGAGGGTTCACTACCGGATGCCTGCATGGTATGTGTTCTTGACATTTTAGAGGAAAATATAGACATGGATGATGGGGTTGGATGATGTGATGTATGCACAGGAAGATCAAGATGGTCACTTGTACCAATCCCTACTCCTCGGACAACACCTACTATACCCTGATCATGGCCAGCAACATCATGAGGATGCAAAAAATCTTGTAAAAACAACACATATTTTAGTTCATGACATAAAAGAGTACAAAATATAAAACCATGAATGAATTTATGTTATAATTAAAGACCTCATGAAAACTTACTTGCAAGTTTTGTGCTCTCTCAGTCAATATTTCAACCCTCTCTCTTATCTCATCTATTTGAGGCACTATGAATAACAACTAAAGGATTTCTTCATTGCATTTTTTTTGGGTCTTCCTTATCATATCGAGAGGGTTTGTTGAATATGCGATGTCATCATCACATAATAGTGACTGCACCTCCCTATGGATGCTCTCCTCTACTGCTAGTGCCTTTCCCTGGTCAGCCGACTGCAACAAGAATATTAAAAGCATTATCAAAATTAACTCAATAAACTTATGAAAAAAACATAATAATAAAACATTTTGCTGGTATCTAATTTGTACAATTACAATGAGGTAAACCTATTGGGTAGAAGCACCTGAAGATGCATCATGATCTGTGCTCTGGGCTGAAGCCTTCCCTGTATGATCAATGTCCTGTTGTGACAAAAATTAAATATAAAAAAACATTACTGAAATGAAACCAATAGACTTATGAAAAAAAACATAATAATAAAATGGTAAATTGGATTCATTAATTGGAGGTTGGGTAAAATGGTATATAGTATGTACCACCCCCATAGTAACTATGTTTGTATCTAAGCGATTCAAATTGTAATTGATTAGCAACTCTTCCCCTGTAGTTATTGATTTTATTGCACATACGAATACACAGTTTCCCTCGCGTGCCTTGAATATGCAATTGGGTTGCTTATTTTTTGACCCAAGTTGTGTACTACTTATAAACCCTGCAATATTCCCTGATGCTTTTGGCCTTTTGTCAATGTACATAGCCACTCCTTTATTTTGATCATTATCTTTTAGTTGTATATAATTTGTTGACAATGCATACCTATGCATACTTCATGTATATCGAACAAAATGCATCCAATATTTGTAATTGTAATAGGGTCTGACATACTCCATCAATTCAATAAATTTTTCATAACAAACCTTTATGTTGTCCATGCAAAATAGGCCCAAACCATGTAATGATGATGGTGCTATGCGATATATCCTCTCGTTGACACAAAAATCAATGTTTATTGGAGGAAGTTCCTTGAGTACCCATTGTTTCCATAGATGTTTGTACCTCAAGGGCACCTTGATGTCACTTATTCTCTCATCATCATAAGAACATGACCTCCCTTTAGCAAGAAAAAATTCCATGTGTTTATGAAATTTTCTTCTAATCTTTTGACCTCTAGTTGATCTCCCTCTTTTAGACCTACTACATGTCTCACTTTCCTCTTCTCTTCCTAAATTTCCCTCGCTTGAGGAAGACAGATCTGAAAAATACCTATTTGGTGGTACCTACACTCATAAGGACGTTGGATGAAGTTCTTTCATGGTGATGTGATCTCAAGGTGACATTATGATTAATCTATCATTTCATCGCTAGAATTTGACAAGTTATAAGGTAATCAAGTCTTGATAGATTGCAAGTTATTGCTACTACCATCCAAATGTGTCCATCACAAATCAAATCTACTTAACGTTTTAACTCCCAAACTTTGTAACAAGTGTTAAATGTGACTATGGTCCACCAGTTACACAACCAAGGCCTCAAACACATTCTCTAATTGTAATCAAAGGACTTTTTCTCTTCATTCAACATCTTCAAACAGTGAAAGTTAGTGCTCATAGTCATTTGAAACAACAACATTTTGATTATGTATGATGGTAGGATTTGATAACTTAAAATAATTAGCTACCCAACAAACTTAATGTTAAAAGAAACTTTTTTGGTTTAAGGGGTTAGCACTTTCTTTCATCTTTGCATATTGGTTTGATGCTTCAGATGATGCATTTCTTATCCCACTTCTATCATATTGTATTCCCATCCCATTGTAATTATTGTAGGAGTTGATACCAAAATTTCATATCAAATACCATGTTCTTGAAGCAATTTTCTGTGTCTTTACTATTTTTACTATTTTATGTGTTTTAACTATTTTGTGGGACCAAATCATGCTATCGAGTGACATCATGGGCACTAGCAAAAATATCACAGGAAAAATCCATCAAACAAATTTATTTGACCTCTTCCTCATCAAACTTAATATCTTGAGCCCACCTTACAAGAGACCTTAACAATTTAGATTTGAAAGCAGGCTAACCCAATTGAATTTAAGAGTCAAGATCAAACAATGGTGCACAAATATTTCCAACTAGACAACACAACATTTATAGATTCTACAAGAAGCTATCCTTTGAAAGAACCTATATCTAAAGTAAATGCCCACTCATTCAACAACATTTTTCGGCAAGCAAGAGAGATGGAAACAAAGCTTTTTGAGCTTCAAAAGAAAGCATAATATAAAGACCTCATAAAGAACATGGAAAGTAAAGAATAATTGCTTATCTCCAAGCTAGCTATTCTCTCCTAAAGAGAGGAAAATCACTTTGGGGACAATGATCTAGGGAAAAATAAGTTAAGGCTGGGGAATCATGCCAGAATAAGTAAATCCTAAGGCAATTAAATGAGACCCTGTTGGTCCTCATCCTTGAACATTCCTAAGTGAACAACTAGTTCATTTTTGGCTAATTACACTCCGTAATACATTCTATAATATATTATCCGAAATCGTGGCCAGAAGAGTTTGTCGCCTGCTATCCAAAGTTCAAACTAATATTCCTTAACTCAATTTACTTTTGTCCTAGAAAGAAAAATTGTGGACTATATTATGTGTCCAGGAACTTCTTCACTCAACACATACACATCACAGGCTTTGAATTTTCATCATTCCTCAAGCAAATTATACTAATCCATTCACACTTACAATACATCACCTATTGTGGGGACTTCCAGTATGTTTATTCATGACTTCTCGTTCTTTGTAACTTGTGTTTGTTTTGAAGTGCTAAATCACTATTTTGTGGGAGAAAACAATCAAATACAGGGATTGCCATGTTTTTCCTATGTAAGGGTTTGAGGGCTAACTAGAAATGACATCCACCAATCCACCCACTTTCTTGGAACTGTAACTTGGTGGATTGGTGTGCAACATGGTATGATAGAGGCTCATTGCTTTTAGGGGTCTATTAAAGTAAGAAACTTGGCATTGAATTGATGCCCTAGGGCTGACGGGGGAAATTTTCTTGTAAATTTGTGGTTGTTAAGTCAGGGTTTATCAATTTGATGGATATGTTGGTAGAGTCATGGTGACACTATTTGATGGTCCACTCTCTACTTCGAAGCAAAAATATCTCTAACAACTCTAAGAGCTATAATGGGATGGAATTAAAGGAACCTTCATATGAAGGATCTTCTAATGAAGGACCTTTGAATTAAGGTCTTCATTTGAAGGTCCTTCATGCAAAGGTTCCTTTTATAAAGCATTTTGGACATGAAATATTTAAAATAAAAAATACCTTCATTTGAAAGTCTTGACATGGCATCATTTTTGAATGAAGGTTCTTCATTCAAAGGTCATGATGACATCACCTTCAAATGAAGGTTCTTCATTCAACTGGTATTTTGTAATTTTGAAATTTTGGGATTATTTTTTTGCCTCATCCCACAAGTGGGACACACTATTGTGCAATCACTCATTAACAAAGAGATGAATGTGTGATAATAATTTAGGGTTAAAAATAAATCCATTTGAGCCTTTTATAAATGAAAGGACATTTGATGCAATCATATGCCTTGTCAAAGTTTTAACTTAATAGTAAGGGCATCATGAGTAGTTTGTTGGGCCCATTCAACAATCTCTAATGCAAGGATTGAATTGTCTAGAATGTATCTACTATCAAGAAAGCCAATTTGTTTACCTGTATGACTATATCTCAAGCAATAGGTTTAATTGTGATGGAAATGATATTGACAAAGATTTTGTAATCTAGGTGTTGAGAAGCATAATTGGCCACCATCCTAGGAAAGATTCTTCATTCTCACTTTTAGGTGTTAAAATTTAACAATACCTTGATTGATGAAAGAGCCCAAAGAGCCTTTCTCCATGGTATCCAAGTACACATAGCAACGGTCTTCTCTTATACGGTTGGACATGATTTAAAGAACTTAGCTAGGAATTATTCATTTAACCTAAGGTTTTCTCATAATGCCATCATTGGAAAAGTATGATCAAATTCTTCTATTATGAAGAATTGGTCTATGTGCCTCTAGTAATCACTATAAATGTTTGTAAGGATAAAATGACTAATTGCATCAAGTAGGAGAGAATCAAATTTGAGTTCTTCAAAGATTATATTCCTCTATTCATAATTTTTAAGGGTTGTGTGTGGAGGAGGTTATCACTACCAAGAAGGGAGGAGACCTTTACTTGCATATGTTTGTGGTGGAGGTATTAAAGAAGAATTATATGCCTCTATTTCCATTCATTAGATCTAGCTTAGCCTAGCATATACTTGGGCTCCTTTTCCCCTATAAACTTCCATTTGTTTGAGTTTATGTTATGTAAGCATAATTCCATGCTATGTTGAAATATAAGAGGTGGAGGAGGCCAAAAGGAAATAACCCCTTTTTAGTTGTATCTTCAATTTTTTTCTTATTGTTTTATGTTTTTAGCAACTTTGTGGACATAAGATTTGAGGTAGGTCATACAACAAAGAATAACATGTTCCCACCAAAAAATTGAACCTCGAAAGTTAGTGAGACTTAATTATGAGTCCTAGATGAGAATGATGACAATGTCAATATTTTTGGAGGAGGTGGGAGGCATTAACTTAACGTGGAGGATGTTGGGGGTAACTAGGTGGTCAACTAGCTAGATTGAATGAGCACATGAAGGATCAATAAGAAAAGGCAACTATAAGTTCAAGTTGTGCAAGATGATTGAAAGGGGAGGGAAAACATAAAGATTGGAGGAAAAATAAAGATAAAGTGGTCAAATTCACTAAGCTTGTAGAGAGGGCTAAGTCTACAATTGCTTCAAACTCATGCGATGAAGGCTATGTGTGATGAAATCCTAGACCTCAAGCAAGATGTGGGTAGATTATGGGAGTTTTTCCAAGACCTGAGGCTAGTCGATAAAAATGTGAAAGACTAAGCTATTTTATTTTTTTTGTCTTATCTTATACCATTTTACGAGAATGGGGGTGCCAATGTACGAGAAGATCTTTGGAAACTAGGCATGAAAATTGCAGGTTAAAGAGAATGGGGGTGCCAAACTTACAGTACTCATTTTCCTTTGGTGTGATTTTCCTTGAGTGCCCTCAACCTCATCCTCAGCACTAGTATTGACCTTGTTTTTCAGTTCCTCCAAACTCTTCCTCGACGCTGGTATTGACCTTGTTTTAACTCCAAACTCTTCCTCGACGCTGGTATTGACCTTGTTTTCATTCCTCCAAACTCTTCCTCGATGCTGGTATTCCTTTCACTTCTAATTTGACGAGCTACAACCTGGTTTCGTTAGGTCTTAGAGTATGTTAATTAAATCAAAAATTATGGTGCCATTTAGCTAGGTTTTAATATTCTACAATATAGTTAAGTATATATTAGCTATATTTTACATAATAAATAATATAATTATTCGACTTATTATAATTATATATTATATTCTTTAACAAAATTATTAAATACATATAAAATTATTATAATTAATAATTAATAATAAAGTATATTTTTATATAAAACAAAATATAATTAATATAATATATATTTAATATAATAGTAATATTAGATTAAATTATATATAATATAATTATATTTATTATTATATAATAGTATTTATAAGCTTTTACCCGATATTTTAGAGGATTTTACCATTACACTACAAATGGTTTACCATTAAATGACAGTTGAAACTTGTTTTCCAATGACACAATAGTGGTTTCCAGGCATGAGATTTGTTTCAAGCTCAAATCTCACAATATATGTAGCCTATTAGCTAATACAAATAGAGATAGAAACTAGAAAGATAGAGAATCAAAGAAAGAGATGAACTTAGATAGATAGAGAGAGAGAGAGAGAGAGCATGAGAGAGAGAAATATACGAGATACAAAGGAAAAGAGAGAGGGAAAAGAGAAACTAAATTTTGATTGGTTGTTTCATGTCAAAAATCCAAGGATGGCATGTGTCCTTGGGGATTTATGCTCAAGGTAGCATGCCATTTGATTAAAGATATGATAATTCTCCTTTATGACCTCTTCAATGTACCCATTGCACACTTAAGGAGACAAAGATAAATATAGGGAAGAAAATATAGAGAGAGAGGGAGATAATGAGAAACATACAAATAGAAAGGGAGACAGAGAGATAGAGAGAGGTAGAGAGATAAAGAGATAAGGATGAATAGATAGAGATATAGGGAGGGTGATTGATATATCTCTGCCTCTCTATCTCTCTATATCTCCCACTATCTATGTCACCCCTCTTCCCCTCTATCTATTGAGCTATCTCTCCCTCTCCCCCCTTTCTCTCTCATTCACTCCATCTCTCTCTCCATCTATTCTACTCTATAGCTCTATCTCTATTTCTCTTTTTATCTCCCTCTCACTCCTCTCTCTAACTCTTTCTATCCATATCTTTCTCTACCTCTATCACGATCTCTCTATCTCTTTCACCATCCCCCTCTATCTCTCCATATCACCCCCTTTCTATGTCTCTCCCTCTCCCTCTAAATATATTGAGGTATCTCTCCCTCTCTACCCTATCTTCACTCTCTGCCTTTCTACATATCACTCTCCCTCTCCCCATCTTCTTTCTCTCCCTTTTCTACCTGTCTATCTCCCTCTCTTCTCTCTCTTCTGCTTCAACCTATCTCTCCCTCTCTTCTCTCTCTTCCTCTTCAACCTATCTCCCCCTCTCTCCCCCTCTTCTCTATCTCTCCTCCTCTACCTATCTATATCCCTTTCTCTACCTCCCCCTCTCTATCTCTCACCATCTCTCCCTCCCTATCCCCCTATCCATCTACTCTCTATCTCCACCTCTCTTCCTTTCTCTTCCCATATATCTCCATCTCTCTTTCTCTTCCATATATCTCTATCTCTCTCTCTTTCTCTCCCCATATATTAACTAAGAATCCATGCAAGCATACAATAGTATATGTTGGTAAAAATATAATAGTGTTTTATTAAAATATAAGTAACACTTATCTTTCTAATTTCAAGCCTTCTTATTAAAATAGTGTTTTATTAAACTATAAGTAGATTATTGTCACCACTCTTAATTCCACATGAAATTCCAAATGTAGCAATTGTTTTATTGCTTTTGTCAAGTTTCATTAACCAAGCTATTTAGTGGGTTGAATAAAGTTGTGTTATGACCGTTGGTCTCTTTAAAATAATTAGACAATATTAGGGAGATCAGGAAGGGGAGAAAACTAAACTCCTTCAAAATAGGGGTAGTTGTGGGTTTGTTGGTTTTCTTTGTATACTATATACTTAGTTCCTCTAGGATAAATAAGTCACTGTAGAAATGAAAGATGCTTGATTATCTACATAATATTGTTTTTTATTTTTGAAATGGAAGATATCTACAACTCTATAGAAATTTCTATATGCTAATGGTCAAATTATTAGACTATTTAGATCATTTTCTTAGTTGTGTATCCTAACTAATATAGAGTAAGCTTTTTCATTTTAATTGACTACTACATAATAGTTTATGTGTTGAAAGAATTGTTTCCATTCTTTGTAGTTTTTACATTGGAAACAAATCATATTTAATTTCACACCAATATAATTATTTCATAAAGACATTTGTTTGATTTTTCCTTGCTATTTTCATCTTAAAATTTTAAAAAATGTATTGTATAATATAGAATTATTTTCAAATTGGGAAAAAAAGGATTCTAAGAGATATATTTAATCATAAATTTTACAACCTGCCTTTAAGAGGCTTCCAAAAACTTTAGAATGACCAATTTAAACAATCCAAACAACTCTCAAATCCTAACAAACAACATAAATCAGATTTCACATTTTGACACCTTGAATCCTTGTAACAGTGCAAACCTAGTTTTTTCCCAATAACTTAAAACTTTCCCAAAACACCAGAGAAACCCTTGATGGTTTTAGACACCCATTTTGGAGTTATTAAACATACTTCAAGGGCAAGTACAAGTCCTTTGGACCAAACCACCAAAATCACCATTTCTAGGTTGTGTTGATTAGGCCTATTTTACAAAGCAACTAGCCTTTAAATCTGTCATATGCCCATGAAACCTTGGGGCAGAAATTTTTAAGCCTCTATTGGAACTGTAAAATTTTGAAAATTTTATAGTGATTTTGCACTTGTTGATTCCCTAAAGAAAACCTTATCTTGAGTATAATCCATCATAGTCACATATGATCACATCATTCTTAACCATTTCATATCATGAAAAACCTCCAAAATTTAGTATTCAAATAACCCATATTGACGAGAATTTGTGCAGGTCTCTTCGATTTATAAATCATTATATTCTCATTTTCAACATATCAGCGAAAGAAATTTTTTTTCACACCAATCAGATTACATAAGAAGATACACATCAGGATGACACGGTCCATGGTCTCACTGATAAAGAGATTCTTCAGCAAGACAAGTTCCATCAGGGTGAAATGAAAAGGTCATACCAAGCATATAGGTCTCACTGATGAAGTTCCATAGGAAAGAAACCTATCTTGTCTCACTGATCAAAGCACAAGGAGTTGTATCAGCTAGACCAACACCATCAGAGTAAGATCCCTGAGTCAGCCCAAGTGTATTTGTCTCGCCGATGAAATGTCATTAACGAAACACTCATCTTGTCTTGCCGACAAAACAAAGAAACATACTATCACTAAACAAATGCTATCAAAATGAGTTCAAAATTTCCTCCCAACCAACTATGTCACACCGATAAGATTACATTGGCAAGAGTCTCAGAGACATACTTGAGATCAAAGGAATTATCATCGGGGAGACTTATAACATTGGGAAAATTACTGAATGTCTTAGGGATACACCATGTGCCAATGAAGACACAAACAAAGAAAGATAGTCATCAGGTTGACTCTTGGTGAAATTTATATGAATCAGATGATTGATTATGTGATATCAACATAATGTCTCCCCAACCAAAAGAATGTTTAATGAACGTTAGTCAATCTTGAATAAAAGGATCGCCCAAAGTTTGAATTGTCTTGTCGATAGAACATTTTATGTGACAGTGGGTAAATTCAAAGATCAACTACACTCGTGCTTAAGCTAAGACATTAATAGTGCCACGAAGCATAAGTAATTTCATGAATTGAAGGGAATTTATCGAAGACGTTGTTGCGGAATTGGTAGTGGAGGAAGCAAAGGGGAAAAATGAAGAGCTAGGATATTTCTTCAATTCAAAGATTTCAAGTGAAATATAGTAAGCTCTTTGTACTCTAAACTTTGCAATTTTGAAAAGATAAAATGGAAGCTACCAGCTCAAGAAAATTAAAGGGTAGGAAACATGGGGAAAGTAGTCACCCTAAAGGAAAAAAAAAGAAAATTGAGTCTGAAGTTGAGCCAGAGGGCATTGAGAGAAAATTAAATCAAGATCTTATTGATCAATTACCTGGCTCTGGACCCAAATCTAGACATTCTGCACAGCTTAGGGAAGAAGTAGATAAATTGGATGATAAATGTAAGCACATAGGTGATATTTGGACCTCAATAAGAGGTTATGAGCTATTCAACTTTCATTATCATTGAAGGAATCATTTCAAACCAGTATGTAATCCATAGAATCTTAACCTGGGGAAGCTTGTTTTCCCTAATGTGTTCATTAATGTAGAATTGGTGAAGTTGTTAGCTACCCATTATAATTCAAAGCTTAAAGCCATCTATGACCCATTTGGGAAACCATTTGTGCATGTATCAAAAGATGCAATAGGTGAGGTTTTCAAATTGGAAGGGGTATGTAATGAAAAAATTGTACGTGAAGAATTAGAGAAGGAATTATGTAGGATGGACACAATTTATAAGGGTTGGAGGCTACCATTACATAGAACTAAACATGGTGGCAAACCAGTTCCACTAGAAGATAGTGATGGACCCCCATTCCATGTTGAATTATTTTTTCCCTATATGAGATACACCTATTTTTCAGTAAGTCAGGTGTTGGGAATGGAAGTCCATGAATACATGTCAATTGTGCCCATGGTGATTTCAACAGATATTCAATGTCACAACTCCAGGCCTTTTGACTATGCCTCATATATTTTCAAAGGTCTTGATTTAGGATTGATGGCAATAAAGAATAAAGCCCCTATTTTACATCTTTAGTTTTATTCACTATTAATGCACATAATGTTATATTTTGGACAAGAGTTAAGGATGTGGCCTAAGGAACTGAGGGTTTTGTAGGTCGACAAGGAAGGAAAGTTATTGCCCATTTAGTTATGGACTGCTATCTAGGATAACAAATTTGCTAATTCTTGTTTTGTGCATTTTGAGGAATATTTTGTAAAACCATTGTATAAATTCTAAAATCATATGTGTGCCTATTCTTTGTCTAAAGAAATAAAGATATTTCTTAGACCTAAGGATTTTAATGGGCCAATTAATCACAACTGGGGGGATTGGTACTGTTTGGAGGATGCTACTATGATTAAAGTGTATGGATTTAAGGATACCCCATTTATTCTGCCCAAAACAGTTCCAAACAAAATTTCCTATTTAGAAATTGTTAGGAAAATAGACTTTTCTAGTGTTATGAACTTGAGCTCTTTTGGAAAGCAAGCTTTTATGCCTAGTACACTATGCTTTGGTGATTTTACTGTGTTGGCAAAGGAAGGATATGATATGATTCTTGGAAAGTTATTGCAATACAACATGAAAAAAGGACCACCAAGAAATAAATTTGACCTGTAAGGATACATTAATTCTACTAAACAAAAGATAAACTTTGGAGGGTATAATCATGTACCCTATTAGTTTGATGATATGATCAAGAACTTAGAAGCAAAAGAAGCAGAAAGAGTGGTTGAAGAATATAACCAAGTATTGCAAGATACATAATTTCTATCTTCTAGAGAGGAGGCATCTAGAGATATGCCACAAAGCCCACCCAAAAATATTTCTAGATTGAGGACCTAGGACTACAAATGCCCTGCCAGAGAATTGGGTACTGAAGAAAGCCTAGACACAGACACAAGACAAATGGAATACAAATTATTTGTGGCAGATAGTGAATTTGTAAATTCTCCAGAGTTTAGGGCTTTCTTATATAAATAGAAAGGAAAAGTAATAAGAGAAATAGTTGACAATATCACACCAAGTAATGAGGAGAAGTTATTAAATGATATGAAATTAAGTGTGGAAAGAGAGATGGAAGGAAAATGTTAGAATACGCTGGTGTTATGATCTTTTCAAGGTTGGATCTCACTTTTGCATTAGTTTTTGATAGTTTTCTAAAGAATAATAATGCCACACATAAGCTCAGCCCTCAGGGGGTGACAAAAGTATATGCAGGCTCTAAATATAATCTAGATGAAGGGTCATTAATGATTTGGGCCTTGTATCCACCTCATAGAAAGTCAATTTTTATTGATACTAAGAAAGCATTTGGGAATGTTATGACTTTGAATATTGGAGAGGTTGATCCTGTGGAAACAACAAAAATTGGGATAAATATAGTAAAAATAAACAAGGCCCAAATACAAATGTTGATCAAAGAAAAAGAAATGTACAAGATGAACAATGAGAGAATGTTGAGAGAAAATGACCGCCTGGAAGATATGCTGGGAGCCACAATGGGATCAACTAAGCTGTTAACTCATGGTGAAAGTTCATGGACAAAGGATCAGTGGGAAGGATCAAGTGCGTATTCTCAAGGGAAATATGATGCACTTGTAGCAGTAATTAAAAAGAGACAAGACAACCTAATGACTTGGTTGAGTAAGCTCATGGGAACACATTCACACAATTTTACTACAGTACAGAAACATAAGAGGATAGATCATAGGATCCAAGAGAAGATCTAGGAAATAAAACAAATGGATGCTCCTAATAGTGTGGAAATCGAGACTGCAAATAATCTTATAAGAAAACACAGAGATTTTCTTGAAGAATTACAAGGGGATGCATAGGGACTAATCAATGATGCTAAACAAGGATTCATTGCATTCTTTGATGATAGAGGAAGATTGAAGGAAGAAACTAGGTGGAATGGCGAATGTGAATCAATATTGCGGGAGATCCTGAAGAAGGCTACTGAGAAACATACAACGTTGGATGAAGCATGCGAATAGAACGAGAAGATGGTGAAAATGGAGATCAAAATTTAGAATGCATTAGGAGATGTAGATATGCATGAGTGTCAGGACTACTTGGATCACTTATCAAAGATTCACTTATGCCTAAATAGAGCTTAATAACTTGTATTAATTTATTGTTGTTAAACAAAAGACATTTTCTGAAAGGACATGTCCTTTCAAGCATTTGATGTATAAATATCCATTTTTTGATATCAAAAGGACATAGGATGAATATGAGAAATATATGATAGATAGTTTTCAATGATGTTCACATTACAAGAGACTTGGATGCATGTTTGAAACTCTGAAGGAATCATTGGAAGTTATTTGATTTTGTGGCACATTTTTGGTATCAATTGTTTGTTGAATTAATTGAAAACATTATTAAGTTGTCTCTAGGATTGATAATTTTATGCTATTTAAATTGATATATCAAGTATATGTTCAGTTTATCTATGCATGTTTGTTGCATCTATGTGGTGTGATTTGCTGGTTCTTTTAAGTAAAGATTAAATCCTTCAAGTCAGTCACAATAGTTTAGAGATATCATCTGGATTATTAAGAACTTAGTAATCACATTTTTCCATTTATGGCTTAATAGAGCATAGTTTATAGTTTATTATTGTTGTTAATCAAAAGACATTTATGAAAGGATGCATCCTTTCACAATTTTGATATATTTATATCTGTTTCGTAATGTAAAACATATATAGGCGGATAGGAGAAAGATACAGTAGATAGTTTGCAATGAAACTTTCCTTTAAAATATGGTTGTATGTGACCGTATGGAATTGATTTCACATCAAAATATGGTTGTATGTGACCGTACAATGCTGCAAAATAGGAAAAAAACAATTTTTTTGAAGAAAAACACAGATTTTTGAATGTCAAGAGATTGTATTTTAAATACTCAACCATCAACAACCTTTACAATGATCACTTTATGCCTTTTAAATGCCTTTACACCTCAACCACCAAACAACCACCTCTACAACTAACTTTTTAATCTTTTATGATCACATGAAACATAAAACACACTAATTTCAAGGTTGTTAACATCACTATTGAAATGTTTTAATTTTTTGACCTTTCAAATGTATTAAAAATCCTAGGAAACCTCTAAGACCATGCTAGTGGCTTGATAATAGCATTATTATTGACATGACACTAGCCTCGCATCCTTTTACATGTAAATTCTCCAATTTTCCTTAATAAGGCTACAAAACTCTTTAGTGCAAGACTCAAACTCATAACTCAAAACTTCACCTAGAACATGACTAATGGTCTTGAGTGACCTTATTCACAATAAAAAGTTCTTGAAATTCCTAACCCAATCTATTGACCTCCCTAATTATCATCACATGATTAAGCATATAAGATGAGGTGTAAGTGCTCCTGCACCACTACCCCATCCAAAATTTGCTCGTATTACACAAAGCCACAATGTTCCTCCAAGATAAGCCAATAAAATCCTACCTTATGTGTCCTAGTAATCAAATTGGAGATGATCCTAAAAATGACATTGCGAAGGGTGATTGGTCTAAAAAAATCTAAACGACTTTGCAATTATTTCACTACTACGATCAATGTGTCATCTTTCATGAAATTTCCCAAAGCACTATTCATTATGATCATATGGAAATTTTTAGGAGAGCTACAATAGTTGTAACATCATGAATTAAAATTAAACATTAAAAAGTACATCATGAATTAATTATGCAACCACATAAGTCAAATATAATTCTATCAAGAAATTAATATCAAATAAATAATACAATCACGTAACTTATACATTTCAATGTAATTGATCTTCTTCTTCATCCAACTCTTTGTTTGTATCATTCAATCCAGATTCAACATTGTAAGGATTGGTCATATCATCATCATCATCATTGATATCAATTTTGATAATATCATCATCTACAAGGATACCATCTTCACGAATATTAACTCCTATATCATGATGATCTAGTTTCTCCTCTTTGACATCTTCGTTAGGAACATCATCAACTAACTATTGATCTTGATCATCATCTACATCATCTTCTAGTTCTTTGGTATCTTCTTCTTCCACCACATTATACTTTACCAACCTTCTTCTTGGATCATCTCTAACAAAAAATGACCAACCCGGTTTACTTGGAACCTTTGAGTAAAATACCTGCTCACATTGGCTTGGAAGAACATAGGGCTCATTTCCATCTCACTCGATCAACCTTGTATTAACCATGGTAAATCCATTATCATGTTCAATAATAGTTCTCTCAGGATCATTTTTATTCAATCGTAGCCTGTACCATAGGATGAAGAACATAACTAATTTGAAGGAATTAAAGTCACACAAGTATATCATCCAAAATCCCATAGTATCAATTTTCTAAGACTTCTGGATGTATGTCCCTTCTAGATGAAACATTAGTCACCTGAAAGATTACAGTTATCCCAGAATCACAAATTTTCATGTCATCCAACTTTTTGATTTGAAATTTATGACCATTGCACCACGTAGCCTTGTGGTGTTTCACCTGCAATATGTCAAACATGTAAAAATTATTGCAATATCGTTAGTTGATAAACATATTTATTCTTGGCTGAATGTATGCAAAGAAAAAATTCTCAACATATATATACATCAATATAATTGAAAATAATTAAATAATATGGGTGATTAATATATCTATACGTACCTGTTATCTCTTAAACCATATGCTAAATCAATTTCCCTTGGTGCAGCATTAGAATATCCATTACGATGAACTTCTTTAACCAATGAAGCCACACCTTCCCATGTTAATGCACGACCAGATTGTTGACATCGTTCAATCCATACCATCATCTAATCAAGATTGTTTACAACGTACAAATGTAGTGCATCCCACTCTCGACCAACTGTATCAAAAAAATTCAAATTCACAAACGATGTATAATTGGTGAATTACCATGGTATACAACCTTAATTTATAATTGATGTATATTGAAGATTAATAATTAATTAAGTACAATATACATAAAAACCAAATGTAAAATGTATTCTAATTAATCTCCATGACCATCTTATAATTACCTCTCACTCTCCTCAATCTACCTTTCCCCATCAGGTAGTCCCCTTCGAATTTGTTAATGGATTTGGGTTCCCAAATGCGATCTACATGGATCTTTGCTAAAAACTTAGGAAGATATTCAGTAATGCACACCATGGTCTGGTATACCATATATCCCTCCACCATAGAACCCTTAGGATGTGCTTTTTGTCTAACCAAAGCCTTCAAAAGTTTCAAGTGCCTCTCAACCATCCACATTGACCTTGTGTGTATAGGTCCACACAATTCAATCTCCTCAACTTGGTGTATGAGGTAGTGTTCTTATGCATTGAAAAATGTCGAAGGTAGGAACTTTTGCATTTCACACATTAGACGAGAAATTTTTCTCTTCTAATAATTTATATCTTCTTTAAGGATTTCTTTAGATGAAAGCCATCTACAAGTGATTCAAGGGGCAAATATATTAACGAGATTTAACAAAAATATACAATATATTACAAAACAAGTAAAATAAATGGCAATTATAAGATCTATACAACGAATTGGACAAATATCGCTACTTACCTCAATTATTTTCCAAGATCATATAGAACTTGCTTGAAATTTGTTTCGAAGTTGTCTGGGAGAGATAGAGGTAGAACATACTGCAACAATTATAAAATGATCTTTTCATTATTTTTCCAAAAGTAGTAAACATAATACACCGAAAAGTACATGCAGTATACAAATATATATAATATACTAGAATAATTACCTTAATGAAGGTATGCCAATCATGTGTTTTCATCCCTGGCCCAAATTCACCTTTCTTTGTTATCATATTGTTTATTTTCGTAGAAAATTCAATGGGAAATCAAATTTTTCATATTACTTCTTTTATAGCATTGCTTTGCTACTCCGTTAATAACCAAGGAAAGACACTTATATTAATTTGGTCTTCGTCGCTATTTAATTGAATGACATTTTTCATTGCATGATTGGCTTCTTGAATATCACTACAAATTTTAACAATTTTTTCTTTGTCATGCTTTCCATCCAATATTTTCCATAACGTTTATGTTATATTCTTTCCTATATGCATTGTATCAAACAAATGCACAATTTGTAGCTACTCATAGTAGTGCAACCTACTAAATTGTCTAGGATAACTTTTCAGTCCCTACGGAAGCTGACCATTAATGCCTTGACGGCCTTCATGAAGCATATAAGTTAAACAAATTAACAATGACAATCATTGTCAATTACAACATGAGTAAACACAACACAATATAAAATAATAAATTCCAAACATATCATATATGATAGATTAAAAAATTGATCTGATGTATAACCTTGATGATTAATTCTATTATATTCCAACTTCCATAGGTGAGGTGTCATTCTTCGTGGTTTTTATGTAGTCTTTTCTTTCCCATCGAAAAGATGTTTTGCAGTAGTTCAATACTTATGATTTATGTGGAGGAAGTGCTTATACTCATCAAACACCTGCTTTCATAAATTTGTTGAATGACGATATTTCATCTTTGGACCAAAAAGAGGACATGCAAATTTTCCCTTTGTTTGAGGACCTGCAAGATCATATATAATTGGATTAAATATGTCAATTTTTATAATTATATATAATGAATAGATTATTTAAAAAACATGCATTATATCTACTTCATAAAATTAAATATCGTTAAAGTGTAGTTGAATGTTATAACATACCACAAAAATGTGTTAGCCTTGGGGCATCATGAATTGTCCATACAAGCATTGCATGGAATTGAAATTGTCTTTGTCCTATTGGTCTAGAGATGTCACACATAGTGACGACATTCCATAACTTTAGTAAGTTGTCGATAAGAGGCCCAATATATAAATTCAAATCTTTAACTTGGTACTTACCTAGTTGAATGAACATAAACATTACATAATTATTATAACCATTTTATTGCAATATATATAAATTAATGTACATGACTATTAAATGAAAAAAAAAAGTCATTATGCAACAAATAAGACAAATGAAATGCTACTACGTTAAAGAAAATTGATGTAAGCAAATACCTGGAACAATCATTTTCAACATTATGTGCTCCCTCTTTATTGACATCCATGGAGGAATGTTATTGTTGATAACAAAACAAGCCACACCGAGTAAATAGATCTCAACTCTCCAAATGAATTGACACCGTCTGCAGCCAATGAAAGTTTGAGATTACAAGGTTCTTCTTTAAAGTGTGGCCATTTTTCCTCCATGTCCCTAAATGAAAAACCATCCACAGGCATTTGAAGAATTTCATCTCCACTTCTATTTTGTGCATGGTAATCCATAAATTGTGCTAAGCTTTCGCACCTAAATAATCGTTGCATACGTGGAATAATGAGAATATAACAAAGAACCTTGGGAGACACCTTTTTTGTTAGTTGATCTATTTGATATCTACTGATATGACATTTTGGGATTTTTTTTGCAAATACATGTTGTTTATGATATCTAATATGATCATTGGGACATGCATCTATTGCTTGATACTCCATTCCAATATCTTTCATAATGGTAGATAAATCTCAGTATGAGCAAGGTAAAATATTTGATGGTGGTAACAAAAATTCACCAATAAATCTACAACAAAAAATAATTTGTTAATATAAAGAATATTAATGGTACATATTTCATCCTTTATTTACTAGTGATGAACTAACAACAATTAAAATAGATGAAAAAAGATGACATATATGACATACCATAACATCCGTGAGATTGCTATGTTGGATAAACCATTCATAACCTTCAAGTTCACCAACAATACAACAGTGAGAAGAGTTGTTTGGGAGCCTTCACAAAGGGGCTCGTATGCCTTCTCAAGTACAGGTAAATCATGAACATCATCAAAGTCATCTCGATCATCATGATCAACTGTGCCACTAAATGTGTCATGGATCAATGTATTTGTACCATCATCTTCAACTGTGTTTTTTGGCGGTGCATGATCATCTTCTTCCATAGGATCATTAACTTCATCTTTGATATTCACAGCTCCATGTTCCCCCGCTTGCAAAATCACATTCTCCAAGCCCTAATAATTCATATCATGTTCCCTAGGGTGCCCCAACTTTATAATAATGATAGACACAAATAAATCATGATCATGACCAAGCGATTATATATATATATAAAATGTTAAAACAATATAAACATTTACAAATTCAATCAATATAAACACATATAATGAACAACTTACCAATGGATGATAATCATGCCCCCCTTCAACGTGATCATGCTGTCTACAATGTTTCTCAGCTGTTGTGATTAAAAGTATTCTCGTCTTTAAGCCCTTGCAATTATTGCAAGGACAATAAAATTTCCCATCACCCTTTCTTTTCAATCTATCCCACAATCTATCAAGTGTCTTCATTTTTTTTTGGACTAATATTATTTGACATGATTTTTCTTTACCAAGCATGAATATGTAGATATTCAAAAAATATCAAACTCACACTCCAATAATGTTCAATCATAGACAGGTAACAAAATCTAATAATTCTGATATTTTACACCAAAAAAATTTGGCATGCAACCACCCCTACAAAAGAGAAGATAGTCTGAAGTTAATGACCCCAAAAAACACTTTAAAATGCTAATTCCAAAACTTATTAAAATTTTCTTTTACTATGATTTCCAACCGTTAGACTCCTAAAATCAAAATATTGAACTTGCACATCAAAATATGGAAATGAAATTCTAAAAATCCACAAGTCTAAAAATGAAATTTGATGAGATGTTGCTTAAAAATATTATTTTCAAACCTGGAAGTACAAATCTAACTTCACAAATGAATTCTAGAAAAAGACAATGACTACCGTCAACCTAGCGATATCTTCTTGATTTTTTTCTAATTTTTCCCAAGAAAATCGTCCTTAGTTCTCCACAAATTGTCGCAAGTGTAGAGCAAATTCACAAGAATAACAAAACACTGTTGCAATAAATAGGAAAAGTCACTTTTATTTATGTTGGCCACAATTTGATTTTGCATGTTCGTCAAAATTTTTACAAAAAACTCTTCGTCGAAATTTCAACAAAAACTCAGGTTCGTCGATATTTTGACGAACGTTGGGGATAAAATTTAAAAAAATTGAAAATTACACATTAAATATCACAAGTACCCGACAATACATAAATTATACATCTTTCGTCAAAAAATTTTGTTAGGTTTTGCAGTCAAATGAGTTAGTGAAGAATGTTGTATATAATTGGCATCTTCCTTAAAATAATGATCTAAGTATCAATATAAATATTTTCTATGCAATACAACTTCTGGACTAAATGTTAGAAAACATCATATTCCTTTTTTCCAATACTATGAAAATTCATGAAGATCATCTTTTAAAGACCCCTACAAAAAAAATCTCTATATGCAATTTGAATAACTAAAAATCAATTCAAGTTAGGGTTCGAATGACAAACCCTAAATAATCCTCCTTCAAAGTAAACTCTTTCAACCAATATCACCACATTGAAATAATTTAGTTACAATCTAACTAAAAAAATCAACTCGGGTTTGTGAAACCATAACAGATTTCTATCTTCAACAAAAAAAATATTTTCTGCTAGAATCTTAGAAGACTTGAATTGAAAAAAAATGATTATTCCTTAAGCACCAAACTAAATATTCCAGAATAATCTTTAAAAAAAAAAACCACAAGATCATTTTACCTAATCACGAAGGATGAAGGAAAAGAAACCACCACAACCTATCAAGTAAACTCATAATGACCCAACTAGAAGAAACACCTCTAACTTCCATAGTCAAAAAGAAAATCCATTCATACAAAAACTGCCATCGAGCTTCCTATTTTGGGCTTGCATTAGTTCTCATTGTTCTTTTAGAATGTCGGCTAAGATTTTGCATACTTCACATATGGTGGTGGCTAGGGTTCAAGAAATTAACACATTGAGACAAAAACAATATTACCATAATCTTCTTTCTTTCAAGTCTGTCAAAGACTTTAATCAAACACAATGATGATTTTAAGTCCAAAATAAACAAAACATAATAATGCCTTTGGAATCCACTGTCCAAGAAGAATGGAATTAAATCATTATCACATACACATTATCAATGATGGTTGTCGATGCCAAGTCACCACTTACAAATAGCAATTAACAACTTAAACAACAATACCCGATACCTCATAATGCCCAAAACATCATTACCTTGTAAAATTTATTCTAAATCAAAGACTTTAAAATGCCGACATAGATAATGATGATGACTGCCAAATATCTTGTCACTACCATGTGACATTCAAAAATTTCCTTTGTAATAAACCAAGTCATAAATTGTCAATGACCTTGAAATTTTAAAACAATTTAAGTTAATAACCATAATGCCTGATACCTTTTTCAAGGTAATTTCTAGCACTGCAATATATAAACAATGAACCATACCAAGTACCAATGGAAAATCCACATTAAATCAATCAAGATGCTTATGAACACTTCAATTTTGATTATCATATCAAGGCCCATATAGAGAAGTCACCTTATAATGCCCATGTAGAGAAATCAAAGAACCATTGGCACAATGATATTGTCAAGTCAAAATGCCATGAGATATGCAATAGAAATGTGCATAATCAAACACATTAAAATGTAACAAGAAAGACCAAATGACCTTAGTCACTTGAGAAATGATTGTTTTGAAAAAATCAACTTGCAAATGATCAATCAAAATATGATCAAATAACCTGTGACATGCAACCTCAAATGGAGCCTTTAAATGATCCTGAAAATGATAAATTCTGAATAACCTGTACAATGCCTTATCAACACTGTCAGTCCAACATAATCATTAACACTGAAAGAATATCATGTAGAGTAGATCCAAAACTAAACATCATGTATCTCATCAAAATTATGTAGACAGTGCCAAGGAAATCATGATACAAACTGAACCAAATCATATGACGCCAAGATTAGACCATCCCAACTATATAAATTGTGTGCATGATGTCAATGACACAACACAAGTGAATAAACCATATGCATATCATGGAAACCAATCAATACTAACAATAAATGAGAGAATGCATCTCACATCATATGCGAACCAACCAATCAACATCCTTAAAACCAATCTGCACATCATGTAGCTTGTCAATGTCAATCAAAGAACACCATTATAAGAACTAGTTTTGTCATCAAGGAGAAACATCACACATCACAAACAACTGAGAGTCAATAAAAAAAATATAATCTCATTTGCTACAAAGTTAATGTATCTGCTTAAACTTGTTAAAAAGTTTGTTAAAAAACTCTTTAGGGTTTCTCACATGTAACCCTAACCCGAGTCGGTTTACAGTTATTGAAACTGCATACAAAGGTCATTTCACACAATGACTTTAAAAGTTAACCTTTGAACATTTTTCTTGGTTATTTGGAAGAAGAATATGAGACTTTAGAATTATCTTTAACAAACATTGTATAAAAGTTGTATTGTATTGAAAATATTTATAACAGTGATTCTTAGATTATTGTATTTGAGGAAGATGTTTTCATTCTCATACAACATTCTTCAATTTTCTTATGGAAAATATTCATAGTCTTCTATTGAGACACTAGGACTACAAATTGCACTTCTAGGGTATTGATAGCATACTATAACTATTATGCATTGTAAAGGAGTTGGTGCTCCTATATTTTGTGAAGTTGGTGCTTCTGAACTTTGTGGAGTTGATGCTCCTAAACTTTGTGGAGTTGGTGCTCTTGAACTTTGAAGAGTTGGTGCTCCTAAACTTTGTGGAGTTGGTGCTCCTAAACTTTGAAGAGTTGGTGCTCTAAGTGAATAAAGAGAAATATTTTTCAAGTGGTTTTTATTCCCCAAGATGGTTTTCTACTCACATATATTGTGTTATGGGATGATTTTATGTGTTTGATTTTTCTTATCTATCTGATCTCAATGTGTCATCAAATGCATTAAATGGTTGCTAATTATCAATTTTTCATCTCTGCCAATGTTTATGTCAAAATATCATGCATAAAAGGTTTTGTTATTAATCTGATAAATATAAAAGTGTAAAACATCTTAAGTTCAACCTATGTTAATGTTATGTCTATATGTTTAATTCATGGTTAATGCAAACACAATACTGTTCATGCACAAGTCAAATCTATTCTATAAATTGTCATTTGATCTTTTGGTTCAAAAGTCGATTAAACCCTTGGATTTGTAAGAAGTTTGTGACTTACATGAATCACTAACTCACCCCCCTCTCAGTGATTCTAGTCTTCCAACAAGTAGTATCATAGCATAGGGTCCTCATATAGGTGTAATCCACCTTGGATAGATTCTAGTTTTGGAAGTCTGTCAAACATGTCACAAGCTCAAGAAGGTATTTCTATGTCTAGAGCTCCACTATTTGATGGTACAGACTATGTGTTTTGGAAAATCATAATGGAAACATAACTAATTTCAATTGATGTTGATGTATGGAGCATAGTTCAAGATGGATATGCCATTCCATCCAAAATTCCCTTTGACTCTACTGAGAAGAAGTATAAAACTAATGCTAGAGCTAAATATGCTCTCTTGTGTGGGTTAACCAAATATTTATTTGTTAAAGTCATGCATTGCAAATCAACTAAAGAAATTTGGGAAAAAATTGAAAATATTTATCAAGGAAATGATAAAGTCAAACAATAAAAAATCCTTACTCTTAAAACTCAGTTTGAGGAAATGACAATGAATGATTATGAAAAATTAGTTGAATACTTTTTGAGAATAGATGAAGTTGTTAATGCAACGAGAGGGTTAGGAGAATAAGTAGAAGAGTTCGATGTAGTCAAGAAGGTCATTAGAATCTTACATCCAAAATATGAAACTAAGGTCTCAACCCTTGAAGAGAAGAAACATTTTGACAAGCTTACCTTAGATGATCTACAAGGAACCCTTATTGCTTTTGAAATTAGAACAAGCAAAAGCAATCCAACAGGAAAAGAAACTGCTTTTAAAACTGAAAAAAATGAAGATGTAGTTGAAAGTGAGTCAGAAGACTCTAATACAAAAGAGTCTCACTTTGTTGGAAAACTCAAAAAGGGATTAGGTAAATACAAAGGAAAACTTCCCTTTAAATGTTTCAACTATGGAAAAATTGGACATTTTGCAGCTAAATGCCCCTATGTTGAACAAAACAATGATGATGAAAAACTTGACAAGCAGTTTAAGAAGAAGGTCTATAAACCTAAAAGGAAATTCAATTTCAAGAAGAAAAAGAGTTTGTTCATCAAAGATGAATCAAAAAGTGAGACAAAAGACTCTTCAGGTGAAGAAGAAGAAACTTTGTTTATGGTTGAAGTCAAACAACAAGAGGATATAAAGAGCAAGACTAATTTAGAAGATGGTAAAATAGATCTAGAAGGTGAGTTAAAATGTGCTTTAAAGGAAATTTAAAAACTTAAAAAGAAAGTCCTTGCTCAAGAACAAAAACGAGATCAAGCAATAGTCTCTTTGAAAACTCAACTTGAAGAATCTAAGAGAATTTAGGACTGTCTTAAAATAACTAAGTTTCAAAGAAAAATAAATTCAAATATTGGAGCAAGAAGTTGTTAATCTTAGAAAGAAAATTGAAGGGTATGAAAGTACAATAAAGCTCAATGATGTGCTTAGCAAGCAAAAATTGAATAAGGATAAAATTGGAGTAGGGTTTGAAAAGAGTGAGTGTTAAATTGATACTTCAAAGCAAAAACCTAATTCTACAAACAAGAGTTTCAAACCAAATCATTTTGAATTTGGTAAGGATTATGTACATTTTGAAAATAAAATAATGCTATTCAAATTCAATCCTTACTTTTATGGTTACCACTTCTATTGCAACAAGTTTGGACATAAAGTGAGCACTTGCAGATTCATGACTTCTAGAATGCTAAGGTTTAGAAATAAGCAATACTTTTTTTTTGTAAACCATGTCAAATGTTTTAAATGCAAAAATTTGGGACATACAGTCAAACAATGCAAAGTTGATCTACATGATAAACAACAGAAAACAAAAATAGTTTGGAAACCTAAGTTTTTCAAAGGCATAGAGAAATCAATGCTAGTCCAAACTAATTTTCATACTAAAAAGGACTTATGGATCCTAGATAGTGGTTGTTCCAACCACATGATAGGGGACAAGGACAAGTTTATCAAAACTAGAAGATTATACTAGTGGATATGTGAAATTTGGTAATAACACTGGTATACAGATTAAAGGTAAAGGTTCACTTCTGCTAAATGAGGACACACCCATTTATGATGTGTATTATGTGGAAGGTCTAAAGAACAATCTACTTAGTGTTAGCCAAATCTGTGATAGTGGCTATCATGTCATGTTTACTTCATAGGGATGTCAGATCAAGAACAAGTCTGGAAAGACTATTGCAGCTGGGAAAAGGACTAAAGGTAATTTTTATAACCATCTAGACACCTCTAATAATGATAGTAATGAAGGTATGTGTCTAATGGGTCAAGTTGAAGAAAGTTGGTTATGATACAAAAGATTAGGATATATAAACTGTGATAATCTAGTTAGAATTAGTAAAAACTAGAATGTTAGAGGTTTACTAGTTCTTAATAAACCAAAAAATCATGTGTGCAAAGAATGTTTAAATGGTAAACAAACTAGAGTCAACTCTAAGTCAAAAGAACATTCTTCAACAAAGCCTTTACAACTGGTGCATAAATATTTGTGTGGCCCAACTAGAACAAGGTCAATTAATGGTGAAAGGTATTTCATGTTGTTTGTGGATGACTATACAAGAATGGTATGGGTTACTTTTCTTAAACATATTCAAAAACATTTGAAAGATTTAAGATCTTTCATAAAATGGTTGAAAAAGAATTTGATCTAAAGCTCAAATGCTTGAGATCTGATAAAGGAGGAGAGTTCACCTCTCAGGAATTCATTGATTATTGTGAGCAACATGGTATTAAAAGACAATATGCAGCTTCTAGAACATATCGACAAAATGGGGTTGTTGAATGTAAGAATAAAGTTGTGAAGGAGATGGAAAGAACCATGTTAGATGAGGCTAAATTGCAAGACATGTATTGGAAAGAAGTTTTTCATATAGTTGTATACATTTTAAATAGAGTGCAACTTAGGGTGAAATCAAAATTCACTCCTTATGAATTGTGGCATGGAAAAACTTCCTCTATAAAACATTTTAAAATATTTGGGAGTAAATGGTTTATCAGGAAAGATGATGAAAATCTAGGCAACTTTCAATCAAAGTGTGATGAGGATATATTTTTGGGATAAGATTTTTGAGACAATAAATGTGAAATTTGATGAAAGATTGCATTGAGAAACTAATCATGTGCAGATTGATGAGGAAGAATCAGAAACAAAACTTGAGATAATACCTAAAGATGTTGGGACAAAAAGTCCTATAAATACTGTGCTCAAAACTCCTTCAAAATCTGTTGCTAAAAATCATCCTCAAAATCATATCATTGGGGATATAAATGCTAGAGTTCAAACATGAAGAAAATCTTCTCAACTTGAAGAACAAGCTAAAATAGCAGAGCATACAACCTTTTGTTTAGTCACTAAATTCGAACCTAATAATTGTGATGAAGCTCTCATGGATGAATGCTATCTTAAGGCTATGCAGGAAGAAATAAATCAAATTGAGAAAAACCAAACTTGGGAGTTAGTCCCAAGACCTAATGACAAGAATGTCATAGGTGGTAAGTGGGTTTACAAGAATAAGCTTGATGAAAATGGAAAAGTTGTTCAAAACAAGGCAAGGTATGTCTACAAAGGCTATGCTCAAAAGGAAGGTATTGATTTTGATGAAACCTTTGCACCTATTGCTAGGCTAGAATCCATTAGAATATTTTTGGATTCTTCTGTTTATAAGAATTTCATTTTTTATCAAATGGATATCAAGACTATATTTTTAAATGGCTATTTAGATGAAGAGGTCTATATGGAACAACCTAAAGGGTTTTTTTGCAAAGACAAGCCTAATCATGTTTACAGGTTGAAAAAGGCTTTCTATGGCTTAAAACAAGCACCCGGGGCATGATACTCTAGGTTGGACAATCATTTGACATCAAATGGCTTCATTAGAGGTGTTGTTGACAACAATCTCTATGTCAAGATTGAAGGTACTGATATTTTGGTTGTTGAAATCTATGTAGATGATATCATTTTTGGCTGCAATAATGATGCTTTAAGTAAAAAATTCTCTCATATTATGGAATTTGAATTTGAAATTTCAATGTTGGGAGAATTGACTTTCATTCTTGGTCTTCAAGTTTCTCAACTTGAAAGTGGTAAATTTCTCTCTCAAACCAAGTATGCTAGAGAGATTCTTAAGAAGTTTCAAATGGATGGATGCAATCCTGTTAGTACTCCAAAGGTTATAGGTTGCAAACTCACTAAGGTTGATGATTCACCTAATGCAAATCAATCTTAATATAGATCAATGATTGGAAGTTTGTTATATTTAACTAATTCTAGACCTAATATAATGCAGGTAGTTTGCATGGTTACAAGATTTCAAGAATCACCTAAGGAATCCCATGTTACTGCTATTAAAAGAGTCTTTAAGTATATTCATGGTACTCTTGATTATGGTGTTTGGCATCCTAGAAGCAATGATTTCTCTTTTATTGCATATATAGATGTTGACTGGGTTGGCTATTTGGATGATAGGAAAAGCACCAGTGGTGTTGCATTCTTTATTGGTGATCAGTTAGTTGCTTGGCATAGTAGTAAACATGAATTCGTTTCTCTTTCTACTGCTAAGGCAAAGTACATAGCTACCACTTCTTGATGTACTCAATTGCTCTAGATGGCTCAAACATTATCTAATATGGGTATCATAGTTTCTAAGCATGTTTCTATTTTATGTGATAATACAAGTGCAATCAATATCTCTAAGAACCTTGTTATGCACTCTTGCACTAAACACATTGCAATCAAATTTCACTTTCTTTGAGAAAAAGTGTTGGCTAATGAAGTATGTCTATAATTTTTTGCTTCACAAGAACACGTGGTTGATATATTCACTAAACCTCTATCCAAAGAAGTCTTTGAAAGGTTGAGGCTCTAATTGGGAGTTATCTCTCAATCCTTACTTCATTTATTCTCCTATCTTTGGTTCAAGGGGAGCTTGTTTCTAAATATTTTCATTCACATCTCTCTTGCATATTTAGTTTGCTGCTATATTTCTCTACTTGCAGCTGGTTATTGTGTTGGATAATTGGTTGGCTTCTTAGTTTTGTATCTTCATGGCATCTCACATTCTCTTCTTTCATTCTTTGTCATTGAGGAAAAAAGGGGGAGAGATGATATGTTTTTTTCCATCAATGGCAAAGGGGGAGTTTGTTGGCTTTCAATTTTTTATGATTTGTGGTTTGTCCTTGATGAAAAAATTGGTTTTGAAATTCTCAACTTGGTTGGTGATATGATATTCAGTTACATTGGTATTCTCAGCTTGGTTGGTGTTATGATATGCAGTTACAAGATTTTGATTCAGGATTTTGATAGATGATGATGCTGACAGTGTTTATCATTTTGACAAGATGTTTTTCAGTTTGATCCTTCAAGGTTACAAGTCACAAGTATATTCAGTTGATTATTTTATACTTGATTTGTAAAATGATGTTTACATCTGGCTTCTTGAGATGACTTTTAGCTCAGTTTGGTTGCATTGGCATCATTGACATCACTGTGGTCTTTGCATTTGAAGTATTTCAAATTGATCAAATAAGGTGATTCAAGTTCCTTGTTACATTCAAATGTATTGATATTGTTTAAAGGAAGTTGGTACTCACATTTCTTTGTGGCGTAGTCAATACATACTTCCATGGTTTTGCTAAGGTAATTGACATATTTTATGGTTATGAGATCTTTGATTTACTATATGGTTTATAGTTGATAAGTTATGGCATTGCTAGCAATTACCTTGTAAAGTGATAAAGGTATTGGGCACTAAAAGTGATATAAGAGTTTCCTATTGGAAAGAATTCTTGTCGGGCATGCTAAAATTTGTGATAAAGTTTATCTTAAGCCCGAGGCTATTGGGTATACTAAAGGTTAAAAGCTTATTTTTAAAGCTTGGTAAAAGGCATTTTTTATTTCATTATTTCAAATCCCTCATTAGCACATGATAGGCAGAAAATCACATGAAGAATATGTCTAGGGTTTGTAATGATCAGGTGGAATGTTGTCGGCAACTTGGAGTGACAAAGCTCGAATACATTGGGTAACATTGTTTTTTCAGTTTTTTCTCTTATTTGACAGTTATTTGTTTAAGGCTTAATCATGTAGAGGTAAACAATTGTCGAAACTATTGGTTCTTCAGTTGGTATGTAAAAGGAAAATGAACATGCAGTTTAGATGGTTAATTTTGGTTAAGAGTTTGAGTGTTGACCGTGAGCTAATGAAAGCTCAATTATGGAAGTTGGATATAGAAGAATTGTTGTCATCTTTTAGCTGGGTAGTTATGGAACTCCTCAATAGATCTTTATGGTATTTTTTCAATTTTCTTCCACCGTAATTAGGTAATGAAAAAACCCTCTTGATGCTTATGGGCCTTGAGACAACTTGTTAAGGAAGTTGTTAAGAATGATAAAAGGATTTTTTTTTTTGAAAAGCATGAAACTATTTTTATGCTCGAAAAGATAATATCATTCCTGGATATTTGACATTGTTAAGGATATTTAAGAGCTTAACTCTTGTTGATTATGATTAAAACCCTTTAGGGTTTCTAGATGATTATTCATGGGTTGTAACGAAATATAATCTCATTTTCTATGAAGTTAATGTTCTTGCTAAAACTTGTTAAAGAGTTTGTTAAAAAAATCTTTAGGGTTTCTCACCTATAACCCTAACTCGAGTTGGTTTATAGTTATTGAAACTACATACAGAGTTTATTTCACACAATGAATTTAAAATTCAACTTTCAGACCATTTTCTCGATTATCTGGAAGAAGAATATGATACTTCAGACTTATCTTTAACAGACATTGTACAAAAGTTGTATTGTATTGAAAATATTTATAACAGTGATTCTCAGATCATTGTATTTGAGGAAGATGTTGTCATTCTCATACAAAATTCTTCAATGTGCTTATGGAAAATATTCAGTCTTCTATTGAGACACTAGGACTACAAATTACACTTCTAGGGTATTGATAGTATACTACAACTATTATGCATTGTAAAGGAGTTGATGCTCCTAAACTTTGAAGAGTTGGAGCTCTAAGTGAATAAAGAGAAATATTTTTTCAGTGGTTTTTATTCCCTGAGAGGGTTTTCCACTCAGAATATATATTGTGTTATGTGATGATTTTATGTGTGTGATTTTTCTTATCTGTCTGATCTCAATGTGTCATTAAATGCATTGAATGATTATTAATTATCAGTCTTTCATCTCTACCAATGTTTATGTCAAAATATCATGCATAAAAGGTTATGTTATTAATGTGGGCTCTAATACATATGAAAGTGTAAAACATCTTAAGTTCAACCTATGTTAATGTTATGTCTATATGTTTAATTCATGGTTAATGCAAACACAATATTGTTCATGCATAAGTCAAATATGTTCTTTAAACTGTCATTTGATATTTTGGTTCAAAAGTCAATTAAACCCTTGGATTTGTAAAAAATTTGTGACTTACATGAATCACTGATTCACCCCCCCTCTCAATGATTCTAGTCTTCCAACAAAATGAACATGAAAAATGACAAAGACCTAGTTAGAGAAGTAAAAACACCCTAAGAGATGTGCAATTTGATTATACCTTGCTTTAGGTAGCTAGTAGAATGGAAATTGAATATGGAAACACTTAGGAAATAAGTCATTATATTAGGGAGAATGGCTAGGTGCATGTCGCAAAATATAGAATCCGTCATGACCCACCATTGACATCAACCTTCAAATCACGAATAATGCTTGATCTTTCTTGGAAAAATGAGCTTGAAGACTTGAAAAAAAAATGAAATGATGCTCAAAGAATTCAAAATTTCTTGCTAGAATGTTCTCTCCTTGCTCTTGAGTGCTAATCTTGTCAATATCTTCTTAATATTTTGTCAACCTAGTTTGGAATGGTGAAAAGACTAGGCTTTATAGGCTTCTTTTCTAATTTCTTGATTATTAAATTTTGATAGATAACTTTTGCAACTTGAATTTTGAACATTAATATTCTTCCAAAAACCTATTTTTAAATTGGGTTTTAACACCTAAAGGGGACCCATTCACCCTTGGGCTAATGGGTCCTAACCTAAATTTCCAAGATTCATTTATTTTGGGGCGTTTAATTCATTAAATGCATTTGTTCAATGGATGTTGTGGTGTCAAAAAATGATAAAAATAAGCCTTGAGATGCATAATAAAGGGAATTAGGGGCCTATTTTGAAGGGGGGAAATGCATAAAGGGAGGTCACTAAAATAAGTCCAAATTAAATGTGAAATTATACTTTCACTTAGAAAGGAGTACAATTTTCTACACTACATTCAACCCCCACTTTAGCGGCCATATGCCAGTATGTGCATATGCAAGTTAAAGCACTTTGAAAGATTTTAAAAATGATACTCATATGGATTCATTTAAAAATGGGGAGAATGAAGCCACCAATGTAGCCATCTACAAAACCACGATGTTAGGAACTACATCTTGCAAAACTGATTTGTTAGCTGTTAAAAATCATCTTATCAAACTTCTACAGAGAATCAAATTTGAGGGTAGATGTATGCCTCCTTGATTAAGCTTGTTTTATGGAGGTGGAATCAAGGTAACAATCTAACCTTATCAAATTTATTGGTGTGTGATGAGAAATCTATTCAATAGGGTATTAAAAGGATAATACCACATATTGATAGATATTAGAGAAGATTGAGGGCAGAATTATGAATGCAACACAACAAACGACATCGAAAACAAAGTTTTCTAGCTCGTTTGAATGAAATTGCTTTGAATAAAATGTGCTTCTTTAATAAATTTGACTATATGTTAAATAAAATGATAATTCTAACTATCATTTTATCATTCACCTTTTGAAAATTATAGTGTTGTAGAGAGGAGTAGACATGTCCAGCCGACGAGTGTATCGACCACCCAAATTAGACATTTTACAAGAGAAGGTTGCGCGAGGCGAGATCTGGCGCACGATGAGTCCACTGTACACTCTCTTTTGATTTTTTTTTATGTTCTACATGCTTTTTTATGCATTTTTAGAAGTTCTAGGACCCCATCCAAAATTGTTGCAAAGCATCCCAAATGGCTATAGCATCTTGGACCCCCCATCCAAAAATGTTCCAAGCATCTAGTTTTGGATAAAGCATCCCAAGATAGATTAGTTGTAATTTTAATGGTTTTATTGAATTTTTTGGATGTATTACTGATGATTTCTTTCATATTTTTTGGGTTCCACTATGTTCACAGTAGTGCCTAGGCAACCATCATTTTACCCTTCTCTAGGAGAAGGTGACTTGATAGTCCATGAAGGAGGAGATATTATGTGAGACATGCTTACTTTGGAACTACCTCATGCCACCAATGAGGTATCATGATTCCATGTTGATGAAACTCATCAAGAGGTGGAATGTCAATACATGCACATTCCAGCTACCTTTAGGTGAGATGACAGTCACATTAGATGATGTTCACCAGATATTTAGGATACCTATCCGTGGATAGGAAGTCTATTTTGAGGAGGGTCATACATATTGATAGATGCTAGGAGATATTCAATATTTGCTTGGCCACCCTACAACTATATAGTGCATGGACCACATGTCAAACTAGAGTGTATGTTGTACTCCTATACGCCCCTGTTACAATACATTATGGTGATCACAATAGCATTAGCATTAGTTCTAGATGGATGGGGCACAAACCTAGATGGAGGCCTCGTACATACTATTTGAAATGGTGGAACCCCTCAAAAATTTTGTGTTCCTCTAATTTTAAGTTCTTGTATGACTATTTACTTGGTCTTGATTAACTATCCTTTGGGTAAGGTTTTGTGTTTTAGGGTTTAGGGTTTATCAACCTTTCTTTTAAAAACCTTAGTCCCTTTTGGTCTAATTCCTCATTGATTTATTTTTGGTTTGGGGTTTTATTTTCCTATGGTTGGAACTTTGAAATATTTATCCATTATCCTAAGTTTGATCTTATGCTTTGGGTCGGTTAAGTCATTAAATCGCCGTATTGCCTAGGTGGCCCCCTTTTAAAATAACTTTTAGGCATGTGTGCACATGTTTCACTTAAGTGTGTCTATCGCACACTCCATCGCTCATCGTATTTTTCCTTCAACCCATTGTTCCTATTTGTGTGATACATAATGCCTTTCCAACCCTTCACATCGTGCCTCAACCTTATATTGCTAATTTCCTGCCACTTGCTTGCTTCAAATTAGTGATGTGTAATGTGTCCTTTGATTTCATATGAGGTACACATGTCTTAATATTTCTTCATTTCCATAGCCCTTCATATTGCTTATGGCATCCTTGCCCACCTAACTATTTGAGTGATGCACAATGAGCATCTATGATCATGTGACTTGTTTCAATCCTATGTCATCATGCTATCCCATTGTATCACAAATTGCATCCTTTGAGTGAAAAAATTATTGATGAGCGATGAGAAGGTTACGTGCTCATCTTGTCGCTTGGTCTTAATACATCATGAATATGTTTCTAAGAAGGAATGGTACAACAACGATGCACGATGGGATACTACAAAGAAGGAGAAGGAAGGAATATTCCAAAAGGGATAATCCAATCGAAAGGTTGTAAATGCATCACATACATCATAGGTATCAAAAATTGCATTGTTATAAAGGAAAGGAAACAATGATGAGTGATGAAAGGCTTAAACCTTTCTCCCATCGCTTGATTTTAATGCATCGATGTTACTTTCCCCAACATGAATAAAATTTCAATGATGAGCAATGGAAAAGTAAAGGATATTCCCTTGAATATTCCTCCCATCGCTAGAGGCTTTCACATCATGGATTCATTTCACCAAGTCAAGAACATTTCAGTGATGGGAAATGGTTTTACAAACAAGGTGGTGGAAGACTTGAAAGCATGTTTGTGGAAACACCTTAGGACATTATGTGAATTACCCACATCACTAAGTCATGAAAAGGCATCTAAAGAAAAAGTGATATGTGATAGACATGGAGAGCTATTGATCATGTTTTAAAACAAATTGATCAACAACATAAATTTAAACATGAACAACTAGCTATTAGAGCACTTCACTTCGCTTGCGTGAGCCATCCCTTGTCATTACTAGTGAATGTTTTCAACTTTAAGGCCATAAAAGAGGTGAATTATGTAATTTTTCATTAACTTTGCAATAATTCAAAAACGAAGAGAAGAGCAAGAGCTTCAAGCAAGCAGAATTTGAGGAAAAAGAGATGTATGGTTTGGTCCTAAAGATTTTGATCCCTTTGATTGTGATGAATTTGAGGATTATTTCAAAAACACAAACTACAGTTTGTGTCAAGTCCCTACTAGGAGATATGATGTGAAAATGAATGTTCCTTTGATGGTAATGGCCATGGATATCCAAAATAAAGATCAAAACAAAGGTTTTCACTATGCGACCTACATTTCCAAAGAGATGCATAAAGAATTAGTGGGATTGAAGGATGGAAAACCTCCACTAGGCTTCAAACACTATTCATTGTTGATGCATATGTTGTTATGGATGGGTAGGAAAGCTTTCAAAAATTTCATGAAGTTGAGGGAAAAGGATAACAAGGATAATGATTTACCTATATAAATGTGGACACACATTTAGGATCAAGATTGTCCAAACTCCAATTACGTTGCATTTTGTAATGGTTTTATGTTTGTTGTTTTGGAACAAATTGGTTTAAGACTTGTTTACAATATTTCTAAAAGTATTAAAGATATTTTGAGGCCATTGGAATTTAAAAAGGGCACTAAATATGATCCTAAGTAGGGTGATTGGTATTTATACCCCCATTGCATTATGTTTAGAGTTTATGGAACTAAGGTGTGCCCCCACTATTTGCATGTGTATGTTTATGATATTTTGGATTTCATGAAAATAATGTGGTAGCTTGACGCCATGGACAAAGAGAATTTCAAGATTTCCAGGAAGGGTTCCTTAATAGTGTTGGGAAAATTTTGTCATCTCAGAGAAACCTCCAAGAACAATAGTGCCTTCGGTAACTTTAATTTCAAATAGATTGCCTCAAAAACACGTAAAACTATGTCACAAATCGGAATCAGAAATAGTTCAATTCCCACATTAATCCTTCTAAGAGAAGCACATGTAAATTTAGTTTCAACAACTTGCATAAACAAATTCAACAAACAGAACCATTAAACATGAAAGATAGTATAGAAGATTATAACATACATATTTACATGGGGAAAACCCTTTCAGGTGAAAAACCCCACACTCCAAAAGATCCAAGCCATTGTATTATTCAACAAAAAAAAAGTTACAATACAATCTCAGGCTCATAGCCTTTTCATAGAGATTACATCTTGTTCCATTCTGGATACAAACTGGCAGCAACCCTGTTATGTTTCACTCTCTCCTTTTTACATTTCCCTGATCAACCTCTCAGTTCATACAAGCTTCACACTATTACAATGTCTTCACACAATATATAGTGCAGATTAGCATGAGAGATCAACCAAGACACTTAATCTAGAGAGATTTTGGCAACATAACCTTGCCTTAATCTTCCTCTCATTACATCGTACTGCAAAATGCCCAATATATATACATTCATCTTTAGCAGACAAGAAACGGTTCATCTTCTGTAGATTAGTTTGTATTCTTTCTGTTGGACCAACTGTCAACTGGTATAACTTCTCCAACTCACTCATTATCCTCTAATGAACATCATACACATCAGTGGTCAACCAAGTCAGCATTCTTCCAATCACATTCTTCTTTCATGTTCATCGGCCAGAGTCTCCCCAATGTCTTCATTATCTGAGGTCTCGACCAAACCCATCGACAAGACAACATCCATTGACAAGAGTTCATAATGTCACATTGAACCCATAGGTCTCCCCAATTTCATTAATCTCACATACCTTTCAACCCATCTTGTCGGCCTGAGTCACATTGATGAGCAATAGGAGCACCAACTATCACGGGATCAGCCTTATTGGCAAAAGAACAAGCATTGGAGAAGGTTTCACCAAGGTCCCATGTCATACCGACGACCAACTGAAACAAACCATCGACAAGAACAACACTATCAGACAAAGTCCCATCGAGATCTTAAGTCACCCTAATGAAAATCAGCTCACTGTAGTTCAGAACCTTTCATCGACAGGAGTCAAACTGAACACACCCATTGGCCAAACTCACTCTATCAGCAAGACATCTCATCGTTGTCCATTGTAGAACTATTGAAAAGACCATCACTATCGCTAAGACTTCACATCGATGTTCAAATCATGTAGCTCTATCGGAAATACCATTGCTATCAGCAAGAGCTCTTATTGAACACAAATCCATCAGCGAGAGGAACACTATCGACAAGAGTTCTCACCGATTGGAAAGAGATCATACCGAACACAGACCTTTCGGCAAGACCAACAATATCGGCGAGAGTTCTCACCGAACACAAACCCCATTGGCTAGACATGCTCTATCGCTAAGATTCTTATAGAGCCTTCATGTCGCCCCGACCAAATACCATCAGCCAGAGTCATACCGACATTCATGATGAGAAAATCCATTGGCAAGAGTCACAACAATATGCATCATGAACAACTCCATCGGCCAGAGAACCACTAATAGAAATAACTGAAAACTCACAACGATAGCTCAAGTCACACTGATTACTTCCATTGGCAAGAAAGACTAAATGTCACACTGATATCGGCCAGACTTCTATTGTCAGAGAAACTTACACTGGTAGTTCAGGTCACGCCGATGACCCTCATCACCAAGACATTCTAGAGGTCACACCGATATAGTCATGAAGGAACTTTACAAGGAGAAATCAGATCGGGATAAGTCATTCTGATCTCACAGACAGTTCAAGATCACTTAAGCAGATCGGCTAGACATCTCAGTGGTCACACCGAAATAACTCACACAGAGGTTTAGGCCTGTGGGATTGAGGCACACAATTCCAATAATCTCCCATTTGACAAAGATCACACAGGCACCTCCTGAGCACTTAGGAACTAAGATCACATTGGCTCCATCAGTCCAGACCCTTCTTAATACAAGTCTCTATACAACAACACTCAGGACACCCAATCAAAAAATTTCCACAGATATCAGTCTACCAGACAATCTGCAACAAAAACAAGTGTCCAACTACAACTAACTATCCAATCATTGCAACTGATCATAGCCTTCCATGAAACCACATAGATCTCAAACATGCTCTCATGCTCCATCAAGACTTCTACACCAACATCCAAGATGTCCACCATTCAAGAAAAAAATCCTTGTCATCTTCCAACATGCCACCTATGGAAGAAAGGTACAAGCCAAGGTGAATAAGCACCAGTCCAACAAACAAAAGCAAAGGATCACAATGATTTCATCAACAAGAAACTATCATCACTCCAGAAAACAAGATAGAACATCAGCTAGAACAACAATCATCGTGACTGCTTCCATCCAACTAATAAACCCACGCGATTGAAAATAGCACCCACAACTCATGCTATCCATCCAATCTCACATACCTTCAATGTATCCTCATTAGTAAACTCATGCCAGCAGCACAGCCAACCCATCAACCATAGAGACAAGCACCATGCACAAACCAGTCGAAGAAAACCAAATACATCTAGGTACTCCCACTGCATAGGTAATTCCAAATCTGAAAGATCAAAGGCATGACAAGTCTACCAATCATAGCACACAGAAAATGTAACCATGTAGTACCAATGAACATCCACAATGATATGCACAACCTGCAAATTAATAACCTATTGAACATCCTCCTACATACACTTCTAACAGCTAGCTATGTCAAGTATGATCTCCTTCCCATCCCAAAGAGACGCCATAACAACATCGAACCGTTCAATCACCAAGATAAAGCATAAAAAATGTAACATGTAAACAATCATGATGTAAGCCTCTCAAAGAAGACCAAACTATTTCATTTCCCATATTAGGAAATCGGCCCATAAAGCATCTCCTACTGGTTCTCATCAGTAAATGATATAACACAAAAGCTCAAGGAGATAAACCATGATGTACATCTTCCACTATGAATCCTCTAGAACCATTTAAACAAAAATTCAAAATCCATATCATGAAAGAAAATATAAAACACATCTGAAAGATACAATGGGAAAAATACCTCTCAGATAAACTACCGAGTAGACCAAGAGTGGGAACGAGAATACTCCTTCAAGATATACAAGCCATCATGACTAATCCAAGGACAATCTCCTCATTGGTCTCTGTTGAACTCGTGTTCAACCAAGGTGTAGGCTACTCGGACTTTCTGTTGAAAAAAACACCTTTCTCATCTCAAGAGAATTATAGCTTCACCTTATTCTCCATGTATCCATAAGCACCTACAAACGATCATCCCATGCTGAACTTCAAACTACATTACTGCACTAACATGAAGTTCTCAAGCATATGACCAATGTACTCAAAACACAGAGGAAATCTAGACCACTATCAAAGCTCCAAACATCTGAAATAGGAACTTATCATGACACCATGATCTTCCCATCCCCCTTAGGATATACCATGCTCCAAGTGAACATACAATGGTTCAAGTGCAATGCACAATGTCAAAACTCCAGTGCATAAACAAGAGTATACCATGACATAGAGAAAACAAACTCAAAACCAACATCACCTGTCAAGCACTGGTAACACCTCAGCCAAAGACTCCAAACATCCTCCATGGTTCCAAGATGTTGCACATCCTCAAATAGTTTCAAAGAAAATGCAAAAGAACCCTTCTGCAACAACAGGATCTAAGAGTCCCTCCTAGTAACATCAACAACACTAAAGAAGATCATTCACCACCAAGTGATGAATCCATAGTCACTGCTAAAGCTCCCACTAAAACGTGACATCCAATCTTTCCAAGCATCATGACCAATCATCTACTAATCTGAAAAACCTCTAAGTACAATCGACAATATTTCCATCTAACAACAATGCTAAGCAGCACCAAGATCTCAAAAACAAGTAGAGATTACCATCACTATCAAAAGCTTACACAAAGAAGTGTATCCAAGCTATCCAAGACATCGTGATACAACATGCTATAGGTCCCCATAGCCAACTATTCAAGTACTCAACACCATCCATCCTCTCATCTCAAATCAATCACACCAATGCACAAGTGACCACAAACAATGCCAGCTTACAAGTCTGCACAAACACTGCATCAACCTCATGGATATAGATAGTCCACTTCTGAGTTGTTCCATAGAAAACATATGGGTAAAGATAGCCCATAACTTTGCACAACCCATAGATCCAATTAATGAAACATGAATACTCACTAACACATCAATGTCTTACATAATATGAGATCTCACAAGAGAACAACCATGTAGACACTCTAACTCAGACACCAAATCATGCCAAATCCAATTTTCCAAACATGTCCACAACTAGCACCATAGTCAAGGAACCTACAAGCAACACCACAAGAATGTTGAGTGACAAATCACATACCAACACTCTCATACAGAGAAAGCATCTCTCCTCCTCATACCATGCTGAAGCACACATGCAGAACTGCAACCATCTCATCCAACAACACCCCAAACAACTAGGGTCAATAAAATAGTTTAACAACAACTCCACATAACCACAAGTTTTGCTTGACATGTAAAACCTACAAAACCACATAAAACATGCAAGTACAATACATTCTTAAAAAGGAAACAAAAGTTCAAGAACTCCAGGCCCCCTTCAAGCCAATTCCAAAACCATCAATATGCACATGCATTTGAGAAAGAGATAGGCTATTCCAAAAGCTTTCAAATCATCTAATGATTAACTCCATAGCCTTCATGCATTCGAGGTTAACGGAATACAATGCCTTCCAACACCAGGAAAAACCACCCAGCATAAGCACTCTCTTCCGTGACTGAGACACAACCCAAGCTTCTCCATATCACCACGAAGCTTCTCACACAGACACCTAATATGAAAGATTTGCTGCAACTCAACCAAGAAGCAGAGAAATCCACCTCATACATTAAGGTTATATCACTGCCAAGATAACCAACTCCATCTTCACCATCCTTCAAACTATGTGTTTTCTATGAATACTACAAGACTTCCACTCACCAAAGGATCAATACACCAGCCAATTCCTCTAGATCTCCTCAAGCTTGATAGACTAAGAAATCTTCACATGAGAAATACCCAGAACCAACAACCAAAAGAAGGCTCTGATACCACTTGTTGGGAAAAAAATTTCATCTTAGAGAAACCTCCAAGAACAGTAGTGCCTTTGGTAACTTTAATTTCAAATAGATTGCCTCAAAAACACGTACAACTATGTCACAAACTAGAATCAGACACAGTTCAATTCCCACATTAATCCTTCTGAGAGAAGCACATGTAAATTCAATTTCAACAACTTGCATAAAAAGATTCAACAAACAAAACCATTAAACATGAAAGATAGTACAGAAGATTAGAACACACAGATTTACATGGGGAAAACCCTTTTGGGTGAAAAACTCCACACTCCAAAAGATCCGAGCCATTGTATTATTCAACAACAAAGTTACAATACAATCTCAAGCTCATAGCCTTTTCATAGAGATTACATCTTGTTCCATTCTGGATACAAACTGGCAGCAACCATTGGAAAGAAAAACACTATCGGAAAAAGTCCCATCGAGATCTTAAGTCACCTTGATAAAAATCAGCTCACTGTAGTTCGGAACCTTTCATCGACAGGAGTCACACCGAACACACCCATCGGCCAAACTCACTCTATCGGCAAGACATCTCACTGATGTCCATTGTAGAACTATTGGCAAGACCATCACTATCGCTAAGACTTCACACCAATGTTCAACTCATGTAGCTCTATCGGTAATACCATCGCTATTAGCAAGAGCTCTTATCGAACACAGATCCATCAGTGAGCGGAGCACTATCGACAAGAGTTCTCACTGATCGCAGACCCGTCAGCGAGACCACAACCATCAGCAAGAGATCATACCAAACATAGACTTGTCGGTGAGACCAACAGTATCAGCAAGAGTTCTCATCAAACACAAACCCCATCGGCCAGACATGATCTATCGCTAAGAGTCTTATAGAGCCTTCATGTCGCCTTGACAAAATACCATCGGCTAGAGTCATACCGACATTCATTACAAGAAAATCCATCAACAAAAGTCATAGCGATATGCATCAGGAATAGCACCATCATCCAAAGAACCACTATTGGCAACAAATGAAAACTCACAACAGTAGCTCAAGTCACACCAATTACTTCCATCGGCAAGACAAACTAAATGTCACACTGATATTGGCTAGACTTCTACCGTCAGAGAAACTTACACCGATAGTTCAGGTCACACCGATGACCCTTATCGCCAGGACATTCCAAAGGTCACACCGATATAGTCATGAAGGAAATTTACAAGGAGAAATCAGATCGGGCTGAGTCACACCGATCTCACAAACAGTTTAGGATCACTTAAGCAGATCGGCCAGACATCTCAGTGGTCACACCGAAATTTCTCACACAGAGGTTTAGGCCTATGGGATTGAGGCACACAATTCCAACAAATAGCTACATAATTTGATTTCTCCTACTTTATTGTTACTTCTAAGGAAGGTTATGACACATTTGGTATCATAGTAAATAATTACATGATGAAAATGGATGTATTAAGGAACTGTGACCTTGAAGGATTCATTGATAGGGAAAGAAAAGCTCTTGGGAGGTCTGGATTTAGCCATGAATTTCTTTATAGTGAAGATTTTATTAGGAATTTTCCTTCAAATGGTGCTATGGATGAAAGAAAGAAGGAATGGATGACAATATGCAGTGCTGAAGAGAAAATTGTGAAGAAGAATTCTTTCTATGTTAGCCCATACGCTAAAATTAAGGATCAATATAAGACGGATATGGTATTGTTAAGTACATTTAAGGATGGTACTTTCTTTGAAAAGGTCAAGGCTGAGGACAAGGATAAGAGAGCCAAATATGAGCATGATGCAAGAGTAAGGAGCTAGCTAGACCAATCATTTGCTCATGGTACACAAGTGCAACCTTTGGAGATAGGAAACTAACTAGTGCAAAATCCTTTGGTTGATTATGCTGAGTTAGAGTAGGGAGAAGATGTGATGCAAGAACAATCAACTGAATATGTTCCTAGCGAGCAAGAAGTTGAACAAATATTCCCTTCTCCTATGATAGATGATGCATTGCACCCATTTATCCCTGAGGACAGAATTGTGTCATGGGAGTATAATGAGGATGAGGATGATGATATGAGGATCTAAGCCTGCAAAGAGTTCATGGATGATGAGTCTTTCATCCAAACCAAATAATTCATGGATTTTGTGATTGAAATCAAAGGAAATGAGATAAAAGAAAATATTGAAAAAGCCAAAGCACAGGTAGACCCTTCATTACATGAAGAGGTTGAGAAAAAGGTTGAGGAAGAATTGATGAAAGGAATTCTTGAAATTACCCAACCAAAGGAAAGAATATTGGTGAAAGATAGTGGAATTATGATATTACCAGGATGGGATTTGACTTCAGCAATTGCATTAGATGTTATAAGAAATGATACAGAGGCCTTTGTTTCTGAGAAGCATTTTGACAAGAAGGATTTTGGCTCTGGTTTCAGCCCAAGCCTACATACTGTAGTAATTTGATCAATGATGCCAAATACAAGGAAACCAAGAGTGGTAAAGTCAATTGGAGAAATCACAAGTGAAATGATTGTTAGAAGAGAAAATCAAATGACATTAGCACAAGCGCCCAAGTTGATGGTACATGCAATCATGTAGATATGACAAGTTGCTTGACAAATACAATTGACTTTTGGAGGAGTTGAAAAAAATGACAGCCCCTGTAGCTCATGCAAGCTCATCTCAAAGGGCCCTACCACCTCAAATTTCTTCTTTTGAATTGTCAGCATAGGATAGGGAGACATTGTCTCCAAGGACTAAAGGATTAAAAGAGAGTTGTAGGTGGAAAAGTACAATGTAAGGAAAGCTAATTCAGAAACTACAACAGTGTTTAAGGAAATATTTGATGATATTTTGCAACATAGGCTCTCTCATTTATTACATAAAACATATAATATGCAGAGTGCGTATAAGAGTATCCATGAAGCTCAAAAATGGTACATGTAGGTGCAGAAAGCTTTCCAGGATGTTTGGAGTAAGTGGAGTGAAATATATGGTTCTCTTAAAGAAATGATGGTGAATACGAAAGATGATCTTGAGGCACCAACACATCTCCCAGAGCTAATAAAGGCAATTGAACTGTTAGGAGAGATATCAACCTTCCATGGAAAATTGGGTGTGTAGTTGTAGAATAAGATTAAAATTTTTAGAGAATTGGAAGGATGTTGGGTACCAAAGATCCTGAATGAAGAGGGGATAATAAAGGACTTCAACATGTGGAAAAAGGAGTTTGGAGATCTCCTCACTTATTTCCCTCAAATTATTTACATTTCTGGAAAACCTGATTATGCAACATTAAACACTACCATTGATGATATGTTTAGAATTGAGGTGAAAATGGATACATTTGTTAAGGAGGCCAGAGTAATGATGGATTCTAGGTACAACTTATATGATTCTAAGATACACAAGTTGTTGGATGTTAACTAGCCTACTAAGGAGGAATACAATACATGGCTTGAAAAGTTTATAGATTAAGCCTATGTTACATCAATGTTTAAATATTGTTTCCTCCTCAATTCAAAGTTGCTAATGGTTGGTGCTGACATGGGTGTTGTCTCACTTTTCTTTGTTTTAATGCTTTATGTCCTTCAATTTTGGGAGCTCAGGGAAGGAGTATCTTCATCGGCTAAAAATCCTTTTGGAAGGCGGAAAGTATCTTCGCCAACAAATGAAAAATGGATTTTTTCTCATATGGATATCTTCCCCTAGGTTTTGCAAATATAATGGTCTTTTGGAATAAATTGTAATTCTCAAATGAAGATGTGACAAGTGTCAATTGGCCTGAAGCTTGTTTTGCTCCCTTAATTTTATAAAAGGGAATTTAGGTCCATTAACAAGGGGTGTTAAAAAATTAGGCATTTTCTTAGCTTAATACTCTATAAAAATTTAATATTGCTGATCTAAGTAAGCTTTTTCTTTGTTACATATATTATTTGTGGGTGATTATCTTGATTAATCCATTTTACTATTGTAGAATGAAGAGAGAAGTTGATAGAAGAACTAGACAAGATATATTAGAAAGATTACACAAGATATAACATGGAGAAACCCTTTCAGGGAAAAACTCCACCAAGAATTATTCTATTATTCAATCTCTAAATTACAATAGCTCCAATTCTTGCTTGAGAATGCTTCTTCTGTCTTTACCAATCTTCTTCACACCTGCAAATAACAATTATGAAAACTCTCTTCAACTTGAATGAGATATAGAGACAATATGCAACCTTGTAATCTCCAAGTGGTGATAATTACAATGCACAAGCTCAATCCCTTGAAAAGGTACACCATATTGCTTCAAATTGAGTTATTCTATGAAGAATAAAGCTTACAACATGTGCTTCAAGCATTTGGGCATCCCAAAATGAAGCTACAACTTATCCTTCACTTTGGTTATAATTCCAAAGCTCTTCCTCAAAGTTGGCGCCCATAAGTAATCCTACTTAACTGAGCCTTTAGAAATATCTTATCATGCAAGAGAGGTAAATCCAAGAAAGCATCTTGGGTGCCCAAGTTGGCTCTAAGTGATTTCTAGTTAACTAAAACATTTACTCAACACCATTCATGAAAGAATGGTCATCCCCTGTTAACTAGAGGTAGTCCCTATTATCTATCATACAACTCAATGTTATTAGCCATGCATTCCAAGTTAACTGAAGTTAACTAACATACAACTCAAACTAACTAAAGACTATTGACCCATAACTGAACTAAACTGATTCTAAACTGAACTGAACTGAACTTATTTGAACTGAACTAAACTGAAATTCAAGCATGCAAACATCAAATCCTAACTCCTAGGATCTTTACATGCATTCAGAAGTGTTAGATGTTACTTTGTATAGTTAACTGAACACAAGGTGAGTGTCACCTTACCATGTGGGTGCCCCATGTTCCCCTATTATTTAGGAACTCGCTATGGACACCCTCACATGCTCCTTACATTTAGAATTAATTACAAATGTCAATAATCATGATTATTTCAGCAAATATTAATCTCATCCTAATCTTAGTGTTGTTGAACACATTCCAAGAATCTAGGAGATATATGAAACAATTAATGTTTATGATTTGCAATTAAATGGAATCCTCTTTCCAACATTCTCCCACTTGACATTATACATTGCAATTATTCTAAACAAGGAATAATAAATTTAAATCAAGTACATGACTCAAGGCCAATGGCCTTCTTGCACCATGAGAACTTATCTGTAGGAGCTAGCTTTGTAAGATAATCTATAGCATTAATCAAAGTGTCAACTTTTTTAATTAATAATTTCCCACTCTCAACCATTTCTTGCACAAAGTGATACTGAACATCTACATGTTTAGTACGAGCATGATACATAGGATTTTTCGCTAAACAAATAGCACTCTGACTATCACATTCAAGCCTAACTTGCTTGCAATTAAAACCAATACCTGACCCAAGTCTTTGTAACCAAACTGCCTCTTTAGAGGCATGTGTGGCAGCCATGTACTCTGCTTCTATGGTGGAAAAAGCAACCGTGGGCTGCCTCTTACTCATCCAACTAACTACAGCTCCAAAAGAGGTATACACATAACCACTTGTCGACCTCCAACTATCCAGATCTCCTGCCCAATCTGAATAAAAAAACCCCTATATGTCCAATGATCTATTTATAATATCAATATTATTAGAACCATGATAAACTAAATAGTAATCTGAAGTCCCTTGTAAATATCTAAACACCCTCTTAACATAAGTCCAATGTTCTTTACCAAGGTTAGACATAAACCTACTAAGAACTCCCACTACTTGTGCTATATCTGGTCTCGTACAAACCATTGCATACATTAAACTACCAATTGCACTAGCATACAAAATTTTAGACATTTCTTCAAAATCAAAATCAGATTTAGGACTCATATCTAAACTTAACTTTGTGCCAACTGGTAAAGGAATATTAACTGGTTTACTGTCTTGCATGTTAAATCTTTTCAAAATAGTATCATCATAATTACTCTAACTTAAGGAAAGCTTTATGTTACCTCTATCTCTACTGATCCCCATACCGAGGATATATTTTGCAGCCCCTAGATCTTTCATCTCAAATGTGCTCGAGAGTTGTGCTTTCAATTCTCTGATCATTACCTTGTTGTTACCAATAAACAACATGCCATCAACATACAAGATAATAATTAAAAGATGATCATCAATATTTTTTATATAAACACAATGATCTTCCTCACTCCTAACATAACCAATTTTTAATGCAAAAGCATCAAACTTCTGGTACCACATTCTGGGTGACTGTTTCAATCCATATAAAGATCTCTTTAACCTGCAAACCAATTCTTCTTTTCCTTTTACAAAGAAATCTTCAGGTTGCTTTATATAAATCTCCTCATCAAGATTCCCATGCAAAAAAGCAATTTTCACATCCATTTTCTCAATTTCAAAATCATAAGCAGCAGCAATGGATAAAAAGAATCTAATAGAAGTTAATTTAGCAACATGAGATAATATTTCATTAAATTCAACTCCCTCTCTCTAGGAGTAGCCCTCGGCTACTAACCTAGCCTTGTACCTTTCGAGATTACCATCTGCACCAATCTTCTTTTTAAAGATCCATTTACAACCTATGTCATTTCTATCTTTGGGAAAAATCTCAAGATCCCAAGTGTCACAAGTATCCAAGGATTCCATTTCCTCATGCATAGCTTGTGACCAAAGCTTGTTCTCATTTGAGGACAAAGCTTCCTTGTAAGAACTGGATTCACCATTAGTACTCATTAAAGCAAAAATACAATGGAAATTAGGTGGGCTATACCTATCAATGGGATTTCGTTGTCTTGTGGATCTCCTCAAAGGAGTTTCTTCTTGTTCCTCAATATTCTCATCTTGAGCCTCTATTTCAGAAGAACTCTCTTCTTCCAATTCATCCACTTGTTCTTCAACATGTGCATCTTGTTGCTTCTCGGTATTTGTCTCAAAATGCATTGTTCAAGAAGTATCCTTTTCCTTTGGTTGTTCTTCTCCTGAATAAGCTCTAAATTCCCTAAAAATAACATCTCTAGATAAAGAAAATTTTCTTGTTAGTGGATTCCAAAGCTTGTATCCTTTTACATTTTCACCATAACTTATGAATATGCATTTTTGTGCTTTAGGATCCAATTTAGATCACTTTTCTTGAGGCACTTGAACAAAATCCTCACAACCAACAATCCTTAAATGTGTAACACTAGGTTTCTTACCTAACCACATCTCATAAGGAGTTTTATCTTCAATAGATGAACTAGGGGATCTATTGATTAAATAACAAGAAGCACATACTGCTTCAGCCCATAAGGACCGTTCAAGCTTAGTACTACTTAACATACTCCTAGCTCTTTCCATTAAGGTTCGGTTCATCCTTTCTGCTACTCCATTTTGTTGAGGTGTATATGGAGTAGTTTTTTGTCTCACTATTCTTGCATGCTTACAATAATCATCAAATTCCTTAGAACAATAATCACCACCATTATCTAATCTCAACACTTTTATCTTATGATCTGATTGTTTCTCAACCAAAGCCTTAAATTCCTTAAACTTATTAAACACATCAGATTTGTTATGCATAAAATATATCCAAGTGTATCTTGAGACATCGTCAATAAATGTGACATAGTATCTAGATTTTCCAGTAGATTCAATATCCATAGGACCCATTACATATGAGTGAATACTCTATAATAATATTTTAACTCTATTTGTACCACTAGGAAATTTAGATCTAGATTGCTTTCCAAACACACAATACTCACAAAAGTCATTTTTGCCAATATTATAATTAGGAATATTGTCAACCAAATTTTTATTAAGAATGGTCCTAAGACCTTTTTCACCTATATGCCCAATCTATGGTGCCATAGCATACATGTATTTTCAACTTCAGTTACATTTGATAAAATATTTACATTGGAGGTATTCAACTTAAACAAATTCCCAATCCGAGATCCTTTAGCAACCACCATACTCCCTTTCACTAATATGCAACCACCTTTGTCAAATGTCACATGCATTCCAGAATCATTAAACTTAGAGACAGAAAGTATATTACTTGCAAGTCCTGGAATATGTAAAACATCATTTAGGGTCTTAACACTACCATCACTGAAACAAAATTTTACCTCTCCTTTTCCAACAACTTTTGTTTTGTTGTTGTCTCCAAATAAGACATCTCCTCCATCATATGCAATATACTTAGAGAACCACTCATTTCTAGGAGTCATATGATAGGAGCAACCTGAATCAAGAAGCCAAGAGTTATCAACAAAAGTATTAGAAGAAATGACTAATGTATCATTACTATCATCGGATTTTTCTGTAGAAGCATTAGTATTCTTCTTCTTGCTCTTACAATCCTTTTTAATATGTCTAGGTTTTCCGCAATTCCAACAATTTACCTTACTCTTATAACCAAGGGTTTTTGACCATCCTTTAGACTTACCCTTTCCTTTCTTGTCTACTTTAGATTCCTTCTCTTTAGGCTTACCTCTTACAAACAAGGCATCTTGGGAGCCAGTTTTAGATTTCCTCCTCATCTCCTCTGATAGGAGAGTAGGAATGATGTTGTCCATCTTTGGATCTGCACCATTACCACTAATTGCAACTATTAGATTTTCCCAAGAATCTAGTAAAGAGAAAATCAATAAAATGCACTTATCCTCATCCTCAAGCTTTACATCTACGGATGCTAACTAACTCAGAATTAAATTGAAAGCATTTAAATGTTGTGCTATTGAATCATCATCTTTTATTTTCAATGAATATAATTTCCTTTTCAAATACAACTTATTTGTTAGACTCTTTGTTTGATAAATGTCTCCTATTCTTTTCCACAATTTATATGCACTAGTTTCCATTGAAACATTTAAAAGAACAACATCAACAAGACACAATCTAATTGTTCCTCTTGCCTTTTTATCTAACTTAGCCCAATCTTCATTTGACATAGTTGTAGGTGTCTTTATCTCATTATTAACTGCTAACCATTGATCTCTTTCTTCAAGAAGATCTTCCATTTTTAATTTCCACATTTCATAGTTAGAACCATTGAACCTTTCAATATCTAACCTTGAATTCATTGTAACAAAAAACTTAATTCCAAAATCAGCAAATTACTAAAATAATAAGAGCTCCCACTAAGCCAATAAATCCTTCAAACTTTAAGAGAATGGTGTCCCAATACTCTACCCAACCTCATCTCTAATACCATATGTTGAAAAATGAGGTGTTTTCTTAGCTTAATACTCTATAGAACTTTAATATTGCTGATCTAAGTAAACTTTTTCTTTATTACATATATTCTTTGTGGGTGATTATCTTGATTAATCCATTTTACTATTGTAGAATGAAGAGAGAAGTTGATAGAAGAACTAGACAAGATATTAGAAAGATTACACAAGATATAACATGGAGAAACCCTTTCAAGAAAAAAATCCACCAAGAATTATTCTATCATTCAATATTTGAATTACAATAGCTCCAATTCTTGCTTGAGAATGCTTCTTTTGTCTTTACCAATCTTCTTCACACCTGCAAATAACAATTATGAAAAATCTCTTCAACTTGAATGAGATATAGAGACAATATGCAACCTTGTAATCTCCAAATGGTGATAATTACAATGCACAAGCTCAAGCTCTTGAAAAGGTACGCCATATTGCTTCAAATTGAGTTATTCTATGAAGAATAAAGCTTACAACATGTGCTTCAAGCATTTGGGCATCCCAAAATGAAGCTACAACTTATTCTTCACTTTGGTGATAATTCCAAAGCTCTTCCTCAAATTTGGCGCCCATAAGTAATCCTGGTTAACTAAGCCTTCAAAAATATCTTATCATGCAAGAGAGGTAAATCTAAGAAATCATCTTGGGTGCCCAAGTTGGCTCCAAGTGATTTCTAGTTAACTGAAACATTTACTCAACACCATTCATGCAAGAATGCTCATCCCCTCTCAACTGGAGGTAGTCCTTGTTATCATTCATACAACTCAATGTTACTAGCCATGCATTCCAAGTTAATTGAAGTTAACTAACATACAACTAAAACTAACTAAAGACAATTGAACCATAACTGAATTGAACTGAACTAAACTAAACTAATTATGAACTGAACTGAACTGAACTGAATTGAACTGAACTGATCTGAACTAAACTAAACTAAACTTCAAGCATGCAAACATCAAATCCTAACTCCTAGGATCTTTACATGCATTCAGAAGTGTTAACTGTTACTCTGTATAGTTAAATGAACACAAGGTGAGTTCCACCTTACCATGTGGGTTCCCCATGTGCCCCTATTATTTAGGAACTCACTATGGACTCCTTCCCATGCTCCTTACATTTAGAATTAATTACAAATGTCAATAATCATGATTATTTCATCAAATATTAATCTCATCCTAATCTTAGTGTTGTTGAACACATTCCAAGAATCTAGGAGATACATAAAATAATTAATGTTTAGGATTTGCAATTAAATGGCATCCTATTTCCAACAAGGGGTTGTTGAGTGATTTTGAGAAGTAAATTGTAATAGAGAATGCAAATACAAATTTTGTCTAAGTTTTGTCTAGGTTTGGAGTTTTGAGTCTTTTGATTGTTAGCATCTATCTATCAACACTGTCACTTTTGAATGCAAATAGCATATTTCCTAAGCCTTTTTTCTCCAATTGTATACCTCATATGAATTATGAATATAATGGATTAAAGATCTTTCTATTTATCTTCATTGTATTTCCATTGAATTTTTATTCATTGTTGATGCTCTTGTTCAAAGAACAAGTTAATTTTCCTTAACATGAATGAAGATTTATGTGAGTGTATGCATGATAACTAAGTAATATTGGTATAGAATTATGAGTTAGATGGTGTAATGGATCATTTAATAGCTCTAATTGTGATAGGTGAAATGCTATTGTATGATTTTAATTGAATGTTTTGGAACTCCATACCCTAAGATAAGGTACTAGTCCATAAGTTGTGTTTATGTTACAATCCTCTAGTTGTTCATAACAATAACATTCATAAACCAATTTAAATATTTAATTTAAGTTTGAATATATGTCTTGAGTTAAGTTTCAGCATATTCTCATGTTAGAGGTTGATAAATGTTGTAAGATCTTCCAAGTCTTTTAGATTTTCATCTATTGAACAACAAATTAGGAGAATATATTTGTTGTTACAATGTATGAGGTTAATTGGTACAAAGGATCTTAAATACATTGCGTGTGATCACCCTGCTAGGTCTTGTAGAGCCTAAAGTATGGGAGGAAAGCTCTTTGCAGATTTCACTTGTTTGTTGGCAAATCCCTCAAATTAGCTAACCATTGGAAGATGGAAATTCCATAGGTTATTTGTGAGATCAAATTGGTTTATTAAAAACACCAACACGACATATGGAGCAACATTAGACTGTCTATTCTTTGGGTCATAGTATGTTAGCTCATTTATACTATGATCTTGGGTGATTTGTACATAGATATTTACATAGCATTGTGCATTGTATACTTTTATAGGTGTGGGCCTTTGAGCATATCATGTGCACAAGGCTAATAGGCTATCCCATGGTAGCGACCATTGGCTAACCTTGGGATTTTATCTACACATTGAGATGGATTTGGTAGGTTGGGGACTTATGGTTCTGGAAGGTTAGGTTTGATCAGCTCGATGAGGATGACATAGTATGGAAACCCTACAATACCATACCGTAGTGGCCAGATCTCAAATAATATCTTGTTAGGATGCAACGAGATAGGCTTTTATTAGGATGGCATGATTATATAGTCTTACCATTCTACTATGATCATGTCATGACGTAGTTTGTACAAAGGCATGTACCTCCTATGCCATGACCTACGTACCTGAGAGTAGCAAAGAACAACACTCATCTAGAAGACATCTGACAACCTACTATTGATGATGCCATTTCCAGTGATTTTGATGAGGATCCTGACATGCCCCCAACATTAGATTGAGAAGAAATGGGTTCCATGATAGCCTATGAGTGGTGGTGGATGAGAGCATGACGTACAACAGTCTTCCCTATGCAACACCTTGTTCACAACGCTAGACCTCTTCCAGGTCATAGGGAGGAGAGAGAGGATAGAACCATGGATAGGGACACAAAGGATGAGGAAAAAGTAACTGAGATGGTAGATGAGGATGAGGAGGAGAAACCAATGAGATATGAGCCTATGCATATTGTAGATGCCCCTGAGGAGAGACCTATAGTTCCTCCTAGAGTCACCTAATCATAGTTAGCTAGCACAATAGGCCTTGTACCTCATGAATGTGGAGGGAGCAATGGTGTTGGACCTTCCAAACTTCCTACCCATCAAGACCCTGATTGATGAGCTAGTAGCCTAGATAATGATGTATTATTTTTATTATGGTTTAAGTTCTAGTTTTTGGTTTCTTATTATATCATGTTTTGATGTAATTTTTGTCTTACTTGCTATAGATGATATCCAAGGGTAGCAAGATTTCATTAGATATATCATCACAAAAATGACCTCCTCTTGCCTCCACATTAGGCTACACGAGCAAAGCATGGGCCACCACCTATGGTGGGGCACCATGCATACCTATTTGAGCCTTTAACATGATGGAGGACAACATATGAGGAGGCTATGAGTGCCCTTGAGGATTACAAAGTTTAGGAGGAGCAATTGAGCGCTATATTTATAGAGCTTATGGCTGCATATGAGGAGCTTTGAGCTACCTGAGTTCCATCTAAGAGTGACTTAGTGACTCTCATACAAGCGAAACTTGGTAGAATAAAGGGAGAGCTTGTTAGAGTTCAAGAAAATTAGGCGAGACTATAGGAAGATAGGGATTAGGTGGAGTAGGAATGTGTCACACTAATTGTATGCATGGTTTCTATAGAGGGTGAGCTCTGAGGCCTATGAGATTGGGTTAGTTCCATGAGCCACACATGATCCATTGGATCTCCTGGTGAGCACTGCCACTAGGCCTCGATGGATCCAATAGTCATAGGCCTACTTAGATGTACTTATGTTTGTATTATGCCACGTTATGGTGATCATGTTTATAAAATTTCATGATTAATATATAAGCATTTTGTTTTTATATGTGTTCTTATTCAGATTAGATGTCAGTATGATCTATTAAATAATCTTATTGTATCTATTATTTAATAATTGTCTCCATGATATAATTTTATATATGCATGATCTATTTTAAACACTTATTTTTATTTATATACAACATTTGGATTAAGTGTAATCATGTTAAATTAAATGCTCTTATGATCTAATTATGGAAATTTAAATGCATATAATGATCTAATTTAACACAACACACATGAAATTGAATAGCATGTAAAATAAAGTAATAATCTAACTAATGAATAATTACTCTATAATTCAAGACACACACAAGGAATGTTTTTCAAGAATGAAGCAATGCAAGACAAAATAGACAACTATCTACTAAATCTATCAACATGATTTAATACACATATTATTCAAAAGAGATGTTAAGTGTAATAGTTGTGCAAATGTGCAGCATTGATAGGTTCTTTAAGAGGTGTACCATCCATTTCTGTTAATGTGTATGCACCATACACATAACTTTCATAAATGACGTAAGGGCCTAACCAATTCAGACTAAATTTTCCTTTTTCAGCTGAGCCGACATTAACATTACGTTGATTTTTATATAATACTAAATCAACTTTGTTAAATGAGCGAGGAATGACATTATCATTGTAACTATGCTACATTTTTTTTGAATAGGCTTGAAGATGCTGGAGAGAATTAATGTGTTCATCAATTATTTCAAGTTTTTGCACCTATTTCTCTTTCTAAGTGCTATCACCAATAAGTCCTCAAAGAGCAATTTGTAATGAAGGAATTTCTAACTAAAAGGGAATTATTGCGTCAATGCCATAGACCAGATTATAAGGTGCGTTTCTCATACATTTTTTAATACTAGTGTGATAAACCCACAATGCATACGATAATTGAGTGTGCCAATCCTTATTATGTTTGCTTACCATTTTTTGCAAGATTTGTTCAAGTGTTTTTCTTGTTGCTTCTGCTTGACTGTTAGACTGTGGGTAATACAATATTGAAAAATGGTGTTGAATGTGAAATGTTTCCAAAAATTTCTTCACATAATTGTTCTTAAATGGTGTACAATTTTTGAAACTAATGTGAAAGGAAGACCAAAGTGGGAAATAATTTGTTCCGATATAAAATGAAAAATTGCATTAGTTGTTGTGGAATGAAGAGGAATGTCTTCTACCCCTTTTGTGAAATAATTTGTGGTAGTTATGATAAATGTATGTCCAAAAGAAGAGGGAGGGGATATCTTTCTAATGAGATCCAAACTCCAAACTGAAAATGGCCAAATAGGAACTTAGGCATGAAGTTTAGAAGTGGGAGCATGAATCAGATTGTTAGGCTCCTAACATTTGTGATATTTCTTAACATGATCAAAATAATCTTGTTCCATATGTCTCCAATAATATCCTATGTAGATTAATTTTGAGCTAACGATCTTCCTCTAAAATTCTCCCCACAAGCACCAACATGAGCTTCCTCAAGGGCTATAGGGATTTTTGATTGTTTAAGGTTTCTAAGTAAAAGACCATCAAAGGATCATTTATATAAGAAATCCGCTAGGATTACATATCTAGTAGCAAGTTTCTGAATACAAGCTCTAGTGATTTTAGTGGTTGGTTCAATAAATATACCTTATTTCAAAGAATTACATAGCGGTGTGTACCATTCAATAGAGGCTTCAATATTGGCTACTAATGTTTCTTTCACTTTTTCATCTATTGACAGTTTGGTAATCATATGGAAAATAAATGTGAAATCCATAGAGGGATCATTAGGAGATACAAGGGAAGTGACATTTTCCATTGCATCTACATGCCATTATACTTTCGAGGAATATTGTCAATGATATATGACTCAAAACGTTCAATCAATGTAATTATGAGGTTTTTGTATTGAGCTAGTTTGTCATGTTTCGCTTGATAGGATCCACTAATTTGTTTAATAACCAATTGAGAATCACCAAATATGTGAATATGTTGAACACCTAAGGATAAGGCTTCTCATATTCTAGTAATCAAAGCCTCATACTCTATAGTGTTGTTTGTACATAGGAAGTTTAGATGGTAAGATAAGGGAATAGAATTTCCTAAAGGTGGCTCTAATATAAACCCTGCTCCAAAGCATGTTTGACACTTAGAACCGTCAAAATACAATTCCCATGTTTCCTTTTGAATTGTCAACACACTCCCATTAGCCCGAATGAGTTCATATTAGGTGATGTTAATGGAGAAGGAGAATCGACTAAATTGTCAGTCAAGTCTTGTCCTTTGTTTACCTTTTGAGGCCCGACAAATTTAAGATCAAACTCAGTTAACAACATAACTCATTTAGCTAAGCATCCTGATAAGTCTCTTTTAGCTCAAAGAGGTGTTTTAGGGGATCAAACTTTATAACAATACACATTTCCACATTTCATAAATAGCGTCTCAACTTACTAGTAGCAAACAAAAGGGCCAAAAATTGTTTTTCTATTGTTGTGTATTGAGTTTCATATTCGATTAAAGTTCAGCTTGTTAAAAAATGAGGTGCTTTCTTAGCTTAATTCTCTGTAAAACTTTAATATTGCTGATCTAAATAAGCTTTTCCTTTTTGTTACATATTCTTTGTGGGCGATTATCTTGATTAATCCATTTTATTGTTTGTATAATGTAGACAGAAGTTGATAGAAAAAGTAGATAGGATATTAGAAATATTACACAAGCATGTACCGTGAAGAAACCCTTTCGGGAAAAAACTCCACCAAGAATTATTCTATTATTCAATCTCTAAAGTAGATTACAATAGCTCTAATTCTTGCTTGAGAATGCTTCTTTTTCCTTCACCAAATCTTCTTCACACCTACAATACCTAAAAAGTACACCTATCTCATGCAAATAGAGTTATGTCATGAAGAACAATGTCAAATCCTCATCTTCATGCATTTGGGCGTCCCAAACTGAAGTAGCAACTCAACCTCTATTTTATAAATATCTTCAAGGCTTTATCCTCAAAGTAGGCACCCAAGAGTGGTCCCACTTAACTAAGCCTTCTGAAATATCTCAACATGCAAAGGAGTTAATTCCAAGAAGCCAACTTGGGTGCCCAAGTTGGGTCCAAGTCATTTCTTGTTAACTAAAACATTTCTCAACACCATTCATGCAAGAGTGGTCATCCCCCATTAATTGAAGGTAGTCCTTGTTATCCATCATGCAACTCAAGTCATTAGCCATACATTCCAAGTTAACTGAAGTCAACTAGCATTCAACTAAAACTAACTGAAGATAACTGAACCATAACTGAACTGAACTAAACTAAACTTCATGCATGCAAACATCAAACCCTAACTCCTAGTATCTTTACATGCATTCAAAAGTGTTATCTCTTACTCTAAATAGTTAACTAAACTCAAGGTGAGTGTCACCTACCATGTGGGTGCCCCATGTGCCCCTATTATTTAGGAACTCATAATGGATTCCCTCACATGCTCCTAACATTTAGAATTAATTACAAATGTCAATTAACATGACTATTTCATCAAATATTAATCTCTTCCTAATCCTAGTCTTGATGAACACATTCCAAAGATTTAGGAGATACATGAAATAAATAATGTTTAGGATTGCAATTAAATGGCATCCTATTTCCAACACAACTAATATAATAAACATAATGTTCTTAACCATTGTCATCTTGTTGAGCCAACAATGTTACCAGAGCATGGGTGGATGCTGATATGTAAAGGATGAATGGATTTCCTTGAATAGCGGGTTGTAAGATAGGAGGATTACCTAGATACTCTTTTATACTTTCAAAATCTTGTTTACAATTCTCATTCCATTTAAATTATGATTCCTTCTTAATAATTTGGGTAAATGTAAGGTATGATCCACCAAAGATGTCAAAAAATGATGGATAGCTTGAATCCTTCCTTGTAAAGTAGGTATTTGAGAGATGTTCTTCGGAGGTGGCATGTTAATGATAGCATCAATATTCTTTTTTTCTAACTCAATGCCTTTGTGTTACACTATAAAACCCAAAAAATTTCCACTTTCCACTCCAAAGGCACACTTTTTTGGATTTAATTGCATGTTGTACCTATGCATTCTTTCAAATATCTTTCAAAGGATTTTAACATTGTCTTGATGAGTTAATGATTTAGGTAGAATATCATCAACATAATCTTCTAGAATTTTATGTATGTAGTCATTAAATATCAATGACATAGCTCTTTGATATGTTGTGCTAACATTATTTAATCCAAAATACATTACAACCCAATAGATTGTTCCCTAAGGTGTAGTAAATTTTTTCTTGTATTAATCCTGAGGGTTGATAAAGACTTGATTATAGCCTAAAAAACCATCCATGAATGATAATAAGGCATGGACCATGGTTGAATCTACTATCATGTCAATATTAGGAAGGGTAAAATCATCTTTCAAAGATGCTTATTAAGATCACCAAAGTCCGTACACATCCTAATATGACAAGTTAGGCTTTTCCACCGCTACAATGTTTGAAATCCATGGTGAATAATCAATAGGACGAATAAATCCAACATCTAGGAGATTTTCAATTTCAACCTTAACCAATAATTATATCTTAGGATTCATCTTGTGTATCTTTTGTCTTACCAGTTTAACATCCTACTCAAGGACAATGTTTTGTGCAACTATCTTAGCATCAATACCTAGAATATCTGAATAAGTCCAAGAAAAAAGTTTAGGAAATTGATTTAATAGTGTTGCATTCTCTTTGTGTTCATCATCTTCAAGAAATTTTCCTATTTGAATCACTTTTTCTTCATTAGATGTGTCCATTGGTATGTTAATTATATCTTCCACAAGTAATGCACTTTGATTTGGAATTTTGATAATTTGTTCTTCTTCATCTTGTTCAATATCACTTGTTTTATTTTCTTCACCAAAGTATCCCTTACTAGTTAAGGAACAAGTGAATATTTGTTTGTGGTGATGATTTGGTTAATTGTCATAAAATTCCAAAATTTCTACCAAAGCTTCATCATGTTAAAAATAATCCTATGATTCATCACTTGTGGTACCTATTAAATTAGGATGCCTCATTGTGAGAGTTGTCTATAATGGTGTTGATGTTAAGTGAAGGCATTTTTCTACTTTTGTTATCTTGGAAGGATAATATCCAAGACCATTTTTTTTCTTGCATGTTAGGCTCTATAAGGACACAAATTCCTTGTTCATTCACACCACATCCTTTTCTACTATAACCAAGTTGTTTCAAGAGCTAATATCCTCTCCCATAAAGAGCCTCAATTTCTTTCGAAGATGGTGGTTGCTCATGATTAATCTCATCATAACTTATTGTGTAACTTGTGTCTTCATCTAAAATTGTTGAGTCGAATATTGTTGATGGTTCTACCATGTGTTGTGTTGACATCACTGTTGTTCCTTTTTTCTTTTTATGTTTCTTTTTTTGTGATTTTATACTCTCCCATAAAAATAGGTGTGAAATCTAACGAACCCCAATCATCATCTAATAACTTTGTAACAGTTAAAAAACTTTTCTATTTTTCTTCCTCTTACCCAGGTTCTAGTTGTGAGATTGGTATTAATGTTTTTAAAGGACCCCCTTCATCTTTCTTAGTTTGAAAGAAAAATCTATATTGGAGGTTAGCTTTGATTGTGTAGACCTTATTATTATAATAATACTTCATTAAATGATGAAGGGTTGAAGGGACTCCATTCATTTCGTGAATCCATTGCCTACCTAAGAGAAGATTATATGAGAGATCTTGAGGCATGACATGGATAGGAGTTTGTAATATAACTTTTCCAACTTTCATAGGTAATGTTATCAAACCAAGAGGTTGCTTTCCCAAATTATCAAAACCACAAATATAAAAGGAATCTCATTCAATCTTAGTCTTATCCACTCCAATCTTACCCAAGAGGTTTACACTTCACACATTAAGGATTGAACCATTGTTAATGAGAGTTCTTTTTATTCCATGTCTATTAATGAAAACCACTATCATCAAGGCCTCATTTTGTTTTTTAATCTCCAATGGAGGTAACTCATCTTGATGGAAGATAATATCAATATTGACGATATGCATACCTTGGATTAGGGCTATTACTTTTTTGGTTGTGCACTCGGAGGGACCAATACTTGTTGTAAAGCACTTTGAAGCATGCTATGGTAATTAGGTGATTCTTGAATGAGATCCCATAAAGAAATATTAGCAGGAGTGTTACAAATTTGTTCCACAAGATCATACTCCTTTCCACTATGCAAAGGAAAACAAGGAGCACTAGGCAAGATAGGTTGAGGAAGTAGTAATGAAGTAGGTATGGTTTGTGCTTTCCTATTGTTCCCTGTGTTATATGTATGAGAAATATTATGATAATTAGATTTCTACAAAACATTGTTAGTAGTCAGTTTCCTTGCAAAGTTCAAGATAAATAGTTTTAGGCTTGGTTTAAACTTGTTGTTGTGAAGGTGGGTAAATGGTAAGTTGAGGTGTGATTGTATTTACTTCCATTTCTTTTTCTTTTTCATGGAAAGATTTAGTGGATGAGCTTTGTGAGATAAAGTCCTCAAGAGCTTCATCTAGCATTCCAAAGTCATTAATACTAAAAGGTTTGAGGGATATGTTAACTTGTAGAAAGAGATTTGACATTGTCAAATAACTATGCTTTCTCCAAGGATTTTCATTTAGTTTATGCTTTTTTGTTTTGATGTTTTTAGGATAGTTTATGGTTTCCAATGATTGTAAAATGTAAATTAATCTACCTAAACTATAGAATGATGCTGAAAATAAAGAAAATGTATACAGATATGAAACTATCTACAACTAAAACATGCAAACAAATTTCCAATTTGTTTCAATATTTAAGCAAAAAGAAAATCATCTTGAATATGCAAAACAAACTATTTCATAAATGCAATTCTTAGATTTGGAAAAAAAATTAGAAAGTATAGACAGAGGCAAAAGAGCTCCCAAAAATATGTCAAGACACTTGTACAAGGGCAGGTTCGCCCAAGGGCGAATAGGTCCTTGTATAGGGTTGTGAAAAATGAAAGATGCTAAGTTTGAATTACTATTGGTGTTTTTTATTTTAGGTTGCAAACTATGTTTTATGTGACAATTTTTTCTAGTTTTAGGTGTCTTAATGCAAGTTTGAATAGTGAAAAATAGTGAACAAAGTAAACTTTTGGAATGGAATTTTGAACTAAAATTTGAAGCTAAATGACTGAAAGACACTCTTGATGCACAACTACAATGCAATATATATGCAAAATTAATGCAATGTTTTTTTTATTTTTTATGAATTGAAGTGATGGAAAAACTTAAAATTAAACCCTAAATGGAATGTAAAGCACACTAACACACTAATTAAAATATAGATCTATGGTTTTGAATGTCTCCACCTCATAATTTAAGATGTACAACATTGGGGTCACCAAAATGAAACGAAGGAAAAAGGGTAGGAGATGGATAAGAGACTTAAAAATGAGGGACCTACACCAAAAAACAAAAGGGGGTGTCCACCTAATCACAAATCCACCTTTTCCATGTTCATTAAGAAGAGGGATAGTGCCACAAATGATTAGAATTGACTTGCAACCCTCAAGGTGAGTCAACCCTAGGTTTGGACACTATGTTTCCTTAACTTCCTTATGATAGAAATGTCTGAACAATAATTTTGGGAGAAGAATAAAAGTGCATTAACAATCAAACCTACAAGATCTATCACTTGGAACATAAAGTATTATGATAATACTATCAGAAACAACCATTAACCAAAATTTTTGAGAAGGTTAGGATGGTATGTACCCAACTCCAAAAGTGGTTTTTAGACTCTGCATTAGGATAGGTTCGCCCAAGGGAAAAACGGGTCCTTGAATCCATTTTTGAAATATCAAAAGATGATCCTATAGCCCTCTATTTGCACTCTAATCATGTACTTGTAAATCTTCAATCTCAACTTCGGATCTATAGAAAAAACTTAAAAAATTGGTTTGTTTGTATGGGGTTTTTCCTCAGTAAAACCCCAAATTTGGTAATTAAACCTTGATGAAAAGATGAAAATCTGATAAATAGTAGTGTGTATAATCCCTAACCTTAAGTGCATCTAAGGTATTAAGAGCTAAAATGCAAAGAAACCTTATTCAAGTGTGTTAGAATAAGATCCCTAAATCAACATGAAAAATGATAGACCTAGTTAGGGAGAAGTCAAAACACCCTAACATATATGAAATCTAATTATACCTTGCTTTAGGTAGCTATAAGAATGAAGATTGAAGATGTGCACACTTAGGAAACAAGTCATTAGGTTAGGGAGAATGGCTATGTGCATGTCCCAAAACCTAGAATCCATCACGATCCACCATTGACATCAACCTTAAAATCATGAATAATGCTTGATCTTTCTTGGTAAAATGAGCTTAAAGACTTGAAAAAACAAATGAGATATTGCTCCAAGTATGTAGATTCTAGGAGTCATGTAGTAGATGTTAAGATAAATGGAACCCTCATAAAGAATACCTTGATTGAATTTGGAGAAAATATTAATGTGATGAATAAGGAAACAATACAGATATTAGGGTTAATAAACCTTAGACCTATACCCACTAATCTATAGTTGGTAGATAGGTCAATAGTTAAACTTGAGGGCATCATTCAGGACTTGGTCATAGCATTGGATTCATGGGAGTACCCTAAATATTTCATGGTATTACACCCAAAGGCTAGCATTGCAGGCTATCCCCTTATTCTAGGAAGACCATGGTTAGAAACAACAAATGTATTTATAGGTTATAGGTTTGGAAACATGATTATGTCAAATGGAAACACAACTAAAAATTTAGTCGTTTATCCACCAACCCAACCTCAAGCAGACTTAGAGAATACCATTTGGCCTACTTGATGAGGAAGACCGATACTCCTTGCAAATTTTCATGACTATTGAATGCAACCCTTTGTTAAGAAACCAAGATGAGGATGAATTGATAGCACACATCATACATAATAACTATGGTAGGGACCCACAACAATAGGAGTGCTTGACATGTCTATAAGATCCACTACAAAATTTTATTCATTCCAATTCATGAGATTTAATATCCCAACATTTCCATTCTTTTCTACCACAACAATGTCTCCCCAACATAGTAGGACTTGACCTTTCATCTGTGTAAAAAACATCCAAGACTTTGGAAATCATGCCAAGTGAAATGTTAAATGTTAATAGTGAATTAACTACTGAACAACAGACGTCCTTGAAAACTATGTTGTAGGAACACACAACAAAATTTGCATGGGATTAGCATGACATTAAGGTATTGACCCAGACCTGTGCATGTACAGGATATGCATTAATGATGGTTTGAAACTAATCACACCCCAAAGGAAAATGAAGCCTGCATTAAGAGACAACAAAAAATGAATTACAAAAATTATTTGATGAAGGTTTCATTTACCCCATTTCTGATAGTCAATGGGTGTAACCTCTAGTTATTTTCCCAAAGAAAGGAAGAAAGTGGAGAGTGTGTGTGGATTATAGATAATTAAATTCATCCACTAGAAAAGATCACTTTCCACTACCATTCATTAATCAAGTGTTTGACTCCCTAGCAGGTAAAAAGTACTCCTTTCTAGATGGATTTAGTGGCTATAACTAGATTAGAATAGCTCTAGATGACCAAGATATAAAACTTTCACATTTTCTTGGGGAACATGTGCTTATTTTGTTCTTCCCTTTGGGCTATGTAATGCTCCAACCACTTTGCAAAGGGTATTTCTAAGTATATTCTCAAATTTTGTAGATGAATCCATGGAAATCTACATGGATGATTTCACAACTTATGGGAAAACATACAATGCAGAACTTAATAACCTAAAGAAGGTCTCAAAAAGTTTCAAGAACACAACCTATCCCTAAGTCATGAGAAATGTTTCATGATGATGACCCAATGGATTGAGCTAGGATATTCTATATCAAGTGGATCCAAATAAAATTGAGATAATCTCCACACTCCCTATGCCACAAAAACAAAGAGATGTTAGGATTTTTCTAGGACATGTTGGCTACTATAGAAGAATTATTCAAAACTTTAGCAAAATTGCAGCCCTTTTATTTGTTTTACTCACAAAGGATGTAGAATTCGAGTGGATCATAGAATGTCAAAACTATTTTGAAGCACTCAAGACAACATTGACCAAAACACATGTCTTAAGAGGACCAAACTATACCTTGCCTTTCCACATACACATAGATGCTTTTGATTTTGCTATAGGGGTAGTTCTTGGACATAAGGAAGGTAATAAAGATTATGCTATCTACTACATCAAGAATTTGTAAGGAGTAGAAACCAACTACACAGTAATAGAAAAAGATATGTTGGTAGTTGTCTATGAAATTAACAAGTTTAGACACTATATAATAGGATATCTAGTCTTCATCAACACTGATCACACTGCAATAAGGTACTTAATAAACAAACCTATGGTTGGTGGTAGACTTGTCAAATGGTTGTTATTGCTTCAATAATTTGACATCACCATAGTGGATAAGCCTAGAAAAGAAAATGTAGTGACACATTTTCTATCTAGACTACCAAATCAATTAGTAGAAGATGTTGTTGATGATTCTTTCCCAAGTGAGCATTTATTTTCGCTATATTTGTACACACCTTCGTTTGTTGATATTTCCAATTATCTAGTAGTAGGATATATACCACCTCATTTATCCCCTATAGAAGAGACAATTGGTACACAAAATTTTTCCCTACTCTTGGATAGATCATTATTTATTTTACATAGATCCAACCAATATTATGAAAAGGTGCATAAGAGAGGATGAGGTCTATGATATCCTCAAAGCCTGACATGATGAATCCTGTGGGGGACACTTTGTAGCAAAGAGGAAAACACTCAAGATTATCACCACTAGCTATTACTAGCCAACTCTTCATAAGGATCCACTGAAATACATAAGGAGTTGTGATAGGTGTCATAGAATTCATAAGCAACCTAAAGAAAATGAGATGCCTTTGCAACCATAGTTAGCATTAACACCATTTGATAAATGGGGCTAGAATTTATTGGCCCAATATCACTAGCATAAAAAAAAGGAGTAAATCTTAGTTTGAACATATTATCTAACAAAGTGGGTAGAAGTTAAAACATTGTAATTTTCTAGAGATAGAAATGCCACCAAATTTCTATATGAAGACATATTTACAATGTATGGAGTGCCAAGAGAAATTGTAATAGATCAAGGTCCCTAGTTTACATCAAAGCTGATCACAAAATTGGTCCAAGAATATGAGATAAGGCATTGGAAGTCAACACCCTACCACCCTCAAGGAAATGGGAAAGTTGAAGTAACAAATAGGGAGATTGAAAATATTCTAACCAAAACATTGCAAATTCATAGGAAGTATTGGGCAACCAGGTTACTTGAGGCAGTATGGGCCTATATGACAACTTGGAAGACTAAAATAGGGTTAACACCATATGAGTTGGTGTATGGAAAGATAGCAATACTTCCTATTGAATTTGAGTACAAAACTAAGGACAACAGTTGAACTAGATATGGACTTGACAACAACACAAAAGGAGAGATTACATAATTTGAATGGATTAGATGAAATTAAGATGAAAGCTATACACGACACTAAAATTGTTTAGAAATAGATAATTTGATGGCATGACCAGTTCATCAAAACAAAGGAGTTCAATGTAAGTGATTGAGCTTTCCTCTATGACTCAAGATACAAGGAATATAAAGGAAAATTGTAGAAAAGATGGCTAGGCCCATATGAGATACAAGTATTCCCAAATGGAGTAGTACAATTGTAAAAAATTGATGTAGTTATATTTTCACTACTGGTTAATGGTCATAAACTAAAACTTTATACAAAATTGATGTAGAAGGATGAATTCTTTCATTGATGCATCAATATGGACTAGATAGTTATTCTGACAAAGACAATATTTTAAACATCACAAAATCAACAAGAAATACAATAGGTTCTCCAATTTACTCAACAGATGAGCTACATAGCTCACTTACTAAGGTCAATCAAGTATAATTTCCTGCCACATATCACATGCACACACAACATAGGTGACAATAGTCAATAATCATTTTCAAGTGCAGTCCATGATGCAGTAGGGACTTGTAGCTTCATGCCTAAAAGTGACAAAATTTAGAAGGGAACTATTGATGTAGGCACCCGTATTATACTTTCCTATTAAAAATTTCAATTATTTTTCCACATTAATTGCATGATCATCCATAATACACTTTCTTCCTTAGTACATGCCACCTCATACCTATCATTTCACTTCATGCAGCTTCATCCACCTCATCCCACATACCATTCATATCACTTTTCTTGATATCCATGTGATATGTAATTCATTTCACATCCTATCACTATACATCCTACAACATTTCACAACCATTATTTACCATGTGCCATTGAACTACATCATTCATTACACATCCCAATTACAAATGGTGACATCATATCTCACTACAAGTAATTTAAATCAAATTCACATGAGCTAAGTTTCAGTTCATTACACTTCTATAGGTGCACATTAATTTTCAATAATTATCATAGATGCCAATTATTTTTTACATGTTTACAAATTACATTTTTTAAGCTTCATATCATTGTTATTATTTCCAATACATCATTTCGCCCTCCACCAAAACAACTACAATTAAGTGAGGGCACTTAATACCTATAGTTGGGGAGAAGTACTACCTTTAATTTTCATTTTATTGGTTTTCACAAACCCAAATACTTTCTACAAAATCCTTTGACATTTTGTTTTATATTTTTCCCCAATCTGCAATACAACTCAGCTATAATTCAAGTTCAAAAGGAAAGAGAAGGGGTAGAACAACTACATGTAGAGCGATAAACATAAATTTGAGGGAATTTGAGCACAACAAAGAAGATTTTCACCATGGGTGGTCATATAATATGAAGAGATCCATCTACACAAAATTAACAATTGGAAGACAAATTAGTATCACCTATTTTCCAACATGCTGGTTGGATGGACTATTTCTTGAAGTTGACAAAGAACAATGAGGATATGATGAAGCAATTTGTAGCTACACTACAAAATGATGAAGAAATAGTCAAGGGTTTGAAGGTTGATGCTTTATAGTTTGGAATTGTAGAAGTGTTTGGCTTACCATGAGAAGGGGAGGAGTTTCTAGTTAGGGAAAATGCTATTTCTACCACAAATGAATTTAGAGAATGTGGAGAAAACTTGGACTTGTCCTCCCAAGGTACTAAGAGATTGTCCTTGCCATGGGTTTCAGCTTTGGTTTCTTCATATATCATTAAGTATCTTACATGTGATGGTAGGAAGTCCATATTATATATAGTTCATTTCAAACTCCTAAGTCATCTTCATCATGCTAAAAGAGTTAATGTTGAAAAAATTCTCTATAATCTATTGAAAAGAAGGGACTATGAATACAAAAGAAAAAATAATAACAATACCTTCTCAAATTATTGTTTGGTCACCCTACTGGTTAAAAGGAATCTGAGGATTCAACATCCACAAGTTTCATGGGAAATTTTTATCAATTGTAACCACATTGATAGTATTTTAGAAGAACCTGCTATACTAGATAAAGTAGAACTTTTTGTGTTAAAAAGGGAAGGATCCCTTGATCCCCCTACTTCACCTAACTATAGAAGGGATGAGTAAGAAAAGCAAGGTATTTAGGATACTCAACCTATAGCCACTATGGAACAACCCACAATAGAAGAAAAGAAAGAAACCCATACCCCTATGAAGACATCAAGAGCCAAGAAAAGAAAAAATAGTCTTTTCCTATGCCTACATTAGTGCAGAAAAGATCCACAAGGTGGTCTCATCGCTTAAGATGGAAAGGGGAAATGAGGGGTATAGGAAGGAAACAAAAAGAAGGTGTTGTTACAATTGAAACAGATTCAAAATAAGAAGAAGTTCCCCCTAATGATGAAAATGTACCTAATGTACATACATGGTATTTTATAAGAACTTTTGAATTTGATTCAAAGGATGATTTTGTTGCAAAGAAGACAAGGAAAAGGACCCCAAAGAGTCGTGACTCAGAGGGTGATGAATATATGAGTGAAAGGAATGATCAGTTTATGGAAAGAAATGAAGAATTTTTTGTTGAAGAAAAAGATATTGGTATAGAATGACAAGAAGCTATGGAAATAATTAAGCAATTAGAAGGTTTATTGAAAACACACCAACAAAGAGAAAGTGAGAGGGATAGAAGAATTGAGGATTTGGAGGAAAAAAATTGTAGATATGAGCACACGCATGGGTTGGATAGATTGGAACATCTTTCTATCATAGCAATAAAAATCAAAGAACTAGTACCCAAGGCTCCAATTCCTTCATTTTTTGTTCCCTTTGGACCATCTATAGTAACCCTAGGTACGGAATTGTAGAAGACTCAGGAATTATTTGAGAAGAAGAATGAATTGGAAAAAGAAAAAGGTTGAAATTATTTCTAAACACACTAGGATACTTGAGAAAAAGGATATATAAATAACAAGGTTTAAAGTAAAAATTGAGGAAGTAGCAGATAAGGCTACACAAATTCTAAAGTGCAGATCTCTTGCAAGAGTTTACTTACTATTTTTGCAAAAATAGATACTTGTGGTTTTAGTTTAGCTAGCTAATTAGTGATTTTCCAATAGCAATGAATAAGGAATTTATGTTTCTAAATAATTTCTTTGACTCAACATCGGATATGCAAGATCAATTATGTGAGTTTTACTTACATAATCTTGCGCTCTCAGATCAAATAGAATGGAACCCTCTAATGTTTGTGGGGGATTTTCAAATCAGAGCAGCAACCTCCTATATCATAAATGAGAATCAATGAGGAGAAATATTGAAGGAATATAATGAAAAGGATAAATCTATGGCTCTATAGTTGAGGAAAGCATCTAAAGATCCCAATGCAGTTAATGATGAGTGGTTAGAGCTCCTGAGGTATAAAGGTGTAGGCAAGAAAATCATGAGTATGAGGGAAAGTGACTACAAAAGAATGAAGTACCTAGCTATAGGACCAACTACCTAGGCCTTCCATTTTATAAGGAAAAAGAGGGAAGGATTGACCCCTAAAATGAAGAAAAATGAACCTCACTCCCTCTACAATTTTATAGCTATTCTCAGAAGAATTCACAAGTATATAGATATTGCTAGGCATAACACACTTAAATGGTTTCCATTAACAATTCATCCACCTCTTCTCCTCTACCTAGTGCCACATTGGATAGGAATAGATTGTGATAAATTGGAAATGGTAGAGAACACAAGGTTGGAAAGGATTACATGTCACCAGGGCTACTATTTCATACAAGGGAATGGAGTTGAAGATGTTACATATTTTAGGAAGATCACTTTGCAATATAACCTTTGTGACCTATATTTTTCTTGAGGATAATCAAATATCTTAGTTGGGGTAAAATGATGAGACCAAATATTAGCTAGTTTTCTATTTTTTAGTTCATGATTTTAGACATTTTAGATTGCTTATTTCTTATACATTCCTAAACATTATCTATCTCTTTATATATTTCATGTAACTTGAAATTGGTTTTGATGTATGAAATATGGTTGTGATATGTTCTTAATTGCATGATTTATTGTGTGGATGTGTATGAAATACAGTGTGAATTTATGTTTAATTTATGGTTTTTAGTATTATGTATATATTGGATGAACTAACTCCTTGTAGCCAAGAAGCCAAAGCAACTAGACTGTAGCCCAAAACAACTAGGGAGCGTAACTCACAATGAAAGGATTTTAGATAAGTGATGTTGGGGAGAATCTATAATAACACAAAAGTTTCAGAAATAGAGGTGTTCATCAATGAGGATGATTGTGAATCACCATGTCATCTAATAATACTACTAAAGGCAGAAGGAGTTTTCTTTGATTGGGAAGCTAATGTGACTATTTACATAGTCCACGCTTATGTTATGCCATTAAAATAGACTTCAAGTCCTAATCATCTTTGTCCACCTTCTTAGTTATGTTTTAGTTATGCAGACTTTATCACTCTCTATTTCATAGGGGAGTGGTGATTTGTATTTAGTTTTTTGTTTTGATTCCTTGTCTCAATAAACCTCCCCCAAACCTATATTGTTGGCTCAGTGGTCGAGGAGTAGATATAGCATATGGATATGTTTAGATAGTGATAATTTTTATTACACATACAATACTTTTTTTCCAATTATGCAATTATGAATAAGATATCTCTGAAGATTCTTATCAAATTGTGAAATCTTGTTAAATGCAATGATATTTTTTTAGTTTATTGTTATGTTTAGCTGATTCAAGGAGTTTAGATTTGAGTTTACTTCGTGGATACAATAACTTGAGTAAGGGCCACTCAAGGTAACTATTCTCCACCATTAATTTTTGTTGTTACAATAGATGCTTTTATTTATTGTATTCATCTTAATTGGGTCTTACACCTGCAAAGTGGTACTACCAAACTTAATAAAATTTTGAAATATATTTTTGAGAAAGTTACACTTTCCAAAAGATTATAGGGTTGTTATATGCAATCTAGATAAAGGATAAAATGAATGAGGCCAAGTACATTCTCAAGAGATATCTGAAAATATTTAATAATTAAAAATCTAATGATTGGATCAAAATTTATGACCCCACAAAGTTGTACTACCAAATTTAAATAAATTTTGAAATATCTTTTTAAGAAGCTTACACTTTCCAGAAGATTTTAGAGTCATTACACAATCCATATAAATGATGTGAATGAATGAGGCCAAGAACCTTCTTGAGATATTTTCAAAAATATATTACAATTGAAGATCCAATGATCATATCAAAATTTTGACCCAACGAAGTTGTATTATCAAATTTAATAAAAAAATTAAATATTTTTTTGATAAGGTTACACTTTCCAAAATATTCTAGGGTGGTTATGCAATCCATATAGAGGATAAAAATGAATGAGGTCGAGAGCCTTCTTGAGTTCTTTCCAAAAATATATTATAATTGAAAATCCAACAATTGAATTAAAAGTTATGACCCTGCGAAGTGGTACTACCAAATTTAATAAAAATTTGAAATATCTTCTTGAGAAGGTTAAACTTTCTATAAGATTTTAGGGTAGTTAAACAATCTAGATAAAAAATTTGAATGAATGAGGCCAAGTAAATTCTCAATAGCTTTCTAAAAATATATTATAATTGAAAATCCAATGGTCAGATCAAAAGTTATGACCCCGCGAAGTTGTATTACCAAATTTAATAAACTTTTGAAATATCTTCTTGAAGAGGTTACAATTTCCAGAAGATTCTAGGGCAGTTACACAATGAAGATGAACAATTCGAATGAATGAGGCCAAGAAAATTCTTGAGAGCTTTCCAAAAATATATTATTATTAAAAATATAATGGTCAAATCAAAATTTATGGCCTTGCGAAGTTGTTCTACCAAATTTAATAAAATTTTGAAATATCTTCTTGAGGAGGTTATACTTTCTAGAAGATTATAGGGTGGTTATGTAATCCAGATAAAATATGTGAATGGTTGCGGAAAAGTGCTTTATTGAGAGATTTCTAGTAATATATTATGATAAAAATCCAACAGTCACATCAAAAGTTACGACCCTCCGAAATTGTACTATCAAATTTAATAAAATTTTGAAATATATCTTCTTGAGGAGGTTACACTTTCTAGAAGATTTTGGTGCAGTTGCACTTTCTAGATAAATGATAGAAATGGATTTTCCCAAGTGCCTTGTCGAGAGATTTTTGAAAATATATTATAATTGAAACTCCAATTGTCAAATCAAAAGTTATGACCTCAAAAGGTTGTACTGCCAAATTTAATAAAATTTCAAAATATCTTCTTGAGAAGGTTACACTTTCTCAAATTTTTAGGGCTATTATGCTTTCTTCATAATGGATGTAAATGGTTGCAGCCATGCACCCTCTTGAGATATTTTCAAAAATATATTATAATTGAAAATACAACAATCAAATCAAAAGTTATGACCTTGCGAAGTTGTAATACCAAATTCAATAAAATTTATAGATATCTTCTTGAGGAGGTTACACTTTGTAGAATATTTTAGGGTGGTTACATATTCTAGGTAAAGGGTGCGAATTGTTATGACCAAACACAAAAATTGGAGCTATTTATTTAAACTTTTTGGGTAGTTGATTATTAAGGTTCATTTACACACATACTCTAGGGAAAATCCGTAAGCTAGAAAAAAAAATCTTCTATTTTTACACCATAAAAATCTTCTAACTTATGAGAAAATTTATTTTAAAAAGGTTTGAAAGAAATATTTTAAAGTTATAACTTTATCCACATAGGATACCTCGATCTTGAGCTTCACTAGGGATGAAAATTCAATGTCCTTGAACCTACAAGTAGCAACTTTGGCCATAGATAACCCATGTGTCATATTACAATAAAACTTGTGCATGACCAGTTGTTTTAAATTTGCATGAAACATATTCTTTTCCTAGTCCTCTCAAAGCTCAATTTTCCAAATCGTAGTTTCCTAATTTAATTTTTCCCATCTGTAAAAATAAAATTCAATTTTTTTGAACATATGTCGGCATTGATGTCAAAGAAGCTCATTAATGTCAAAGGAGTGATGCCAGCATATCAGTTAGAATTAAATGTAATTACTTTTGTCATTCCATGTCTAAGCATTTGAAATTAGGAAGTACTATGATTAGTTTCAGAATGTTAATGCTATCATTACGATGAAGGAAGCTACTTGTAGTATGCTTGAAATATCATCTTGTATCTATTACAATTTTTGGAAGTAGTTTGGAAGTGTTTGTGATAGTATTCCATGGTTTTCTACTCATGAATTGTACTATATTTTTATAGTGTTTTTCTCCACATTCTGCCACAATTGAATTTTATGACTTGTGGTTTGGACCTAAAGTAAATTTACTCATGATGTACCAAATTCTAGAGTTTTAGAGGTCGAGCTTCAACAAATAGAAAGTTAGAAGTAATAGAGTGTTGTCTGTGTTTGTTGATTGACTAAGAATAATGTCTAAGTGTTTGCGTCAGAGAAGGGAAGCATGCACCAGCTAGAGGAAGTGTGTGAAGATAAAATAAGACTAGATTAAGATCACTAAAGGAAGCACACTTAATTTAGGACCAAGCCAACTACATGTTTCATATCAAAATTGAATTAAGGTATACCCTTAGCCAACATGGCTAATTGCAAATGGTGTTAAGAAGTTCTTGGTCGATGTGAGATATTGTTAATATGTTGGAATGTATATATTTATGACTACGATTCATTCAATGTATGAGTGTGTGTGTGTATAGGAATGCTATGTAATTAGTACTTCAATGTGAATATCAATGTGATGTAATGTGAGTTGCATTCTAATCATTGTGTACCATTATCAGAAGATCATATGTTGTGTGGGAGAGTGTTTAAAGGTTGATCAAATCAAGTGCAAGTTATTTTATCAATCTTGAAGATATACAAATTATATCTTTGTAATCTGATAGGACTAGTCTCTTTCTTATTGAGTTGGTGCTCAGATCATTATTTTAGGGATTGGTGTCTCCAATAAGTCAGTTCCTACAAATATAATTGGGGATCGATGTCTCCAGTAGGTTGGTGCCAACTTCTTGATTATAAATGATTCATTATTTTGTGAGGTGCATTTGGACAATAGCTCCAAGTAGTTCTTCTCATCATAGTTTTTTCCATTCTAGGTTTCCATGTATATTTGGTGTTCCTTGTGTGAATATGTGCATATGTGTTGCTTAATGGTTAAGGAAATTAATACTTTCTACTTTGATGTTTTTGAGGCTCATGTTTGGAGAAGTCACTAATGGTGATTAATTTTTTTTAATAGAGGTAAAAAAAGGGTTTTGAAGGGGCTTGAAACCCTTTACAAAAAAGAGCAGTTGAGACTAAAGAAAACTACACTAAGTATATATTAGCCCATACGCAGCACACCATTAGCAAAACATCAGCCAAAAAGGAGGAACATAAACAACAACATTACATATTCTTCAATACATCCGCAGCCTCCACATCGCATGCCATAGCCTTTTGACCATCATCCAAGGAATCAGACAGTTCTTTAACAGAAGCCCTAGTGTGAGCCTTAGTCTTGTTATGAGTTCTAGCCCCAGGCCCACCTGAATTCACCTTGCTAATCAAAACATTATTCTTATCACCACCCTTATCAACAAACACCTCTTCCTCCAACAACTTACAAACAACACCAATATCTTTAGAATGAGCATTCTCCTTGCATTTCTAATAGTAATTAATGTTGAATTAAAGGGTTTTACATATATTGATTCACCCCCTCTTAGTATATTGTGTGCCTTTTATATTCTTCTTAGAAACATAATATAACAAAATCAAATTGTCATTCAACATTCAACCACAACATCAAAAAACATAAAATTTAAAGTTTTACCTACTTCCTCACTATATGGCATCACCATTCCATTATCTTATTCTTCTTCTCCTTCCTTGGCTATTCCAAAAAGTTTGAATATAATTTCTCCAACCAAATTCACTGCATTCATTGATTCTCTTGTCACAGTATTGTTCCCTTTCATTTCAAAAAAATCTTATAGTGTATCATCCAAAATTTCCATTTGTTCTCTAGCTACTTTCCTTGCTTCCACCTTCAATCTCATTGTTTATTTGTTACCTCTTTATTCCACATGATGACCTAGTCTATTATTCTACATAATAGACTAGCTTGATCGAGTGTCATGCATGCAATAAGGAATATCACTAGGGTTTATTGTTACTACTAGCCTCCAGAAACTTTCATTCACTCCTCAATGTTTAGTTATACATTAACACTTGATTGAAATAAAATTGGTCTCCAATTCATTCATAATATTAATTTATTTAAAAGAACTTCCTTTAAGGGTGTCATTTTCTAATTATCATGGTCCATCAAAATATGGTGAGCATATAAAACATTAGTCTTAAAAGAGAAAAATGGATAAATATATGAGCTCAATAGTTTCACTGTTTTAAATTCACACTTTAAAATTTCTAGATTTTTTTTCAACAATTACAAAGTTCCTTTTCTCAAATATTCTTAGTGAATAAAGATTAAAAATAAAACATAAATATTTATCCAATATTATTTATATAATTTTAGATCAAGCCTTCAAAACTCAATAGAAACAATGTAAAAAATTTATTACATAAATTTATTTAATTAAGCTTTTTGTAATCTATTTTGATGTAGAGAATGATGGTTAGTATCACAATGATCATTCCTATCATTTTTAAGCGATGGAGTTTTCTAGAAAAATAGAAAACTTAATGATCTAAATAGTAGGTTTAAACCATTTTATAGGGAAAATCAACTTTAAAGATAAAAATTATAAAATTCACATTTGTTTAAGAAGATTCAACCTATGCTATCTTGCTCACCAAACAATTCAAATTTAGGGCTTCACAAGTTAGTATGGGTTAGTTATATTTATGTGATTTACCTTTGATAAAAATTTCACCAAATCATAAAGTGATTTAACATAACTACACATTTGGAGGCTAAATATGTTTTTCTATCCTAAATCAATATAAAATGTTATAATTTATCATATTATATAATATGTATTATTATTTTAAAATTGTATATATCTTATACATGATTTAAGAATTATATAAATTTATTTTTAAAAGTAACACTTTAATATATCAGTGGTCGTCCCACAAGTCAGGATATGTTGCTAGATTGGATATACCATTCTTAATCCTTCATTTTTCCATTCCTCAAAAAGGGTTACACTAGATTGAATTGCAAGTTGATTAAAATACTATAAAAATAATTTCATATTAATAACATATAAAAAAAATAGTAAAACCAAATTATAGATATTAATGTAAAATATAATTTAATAGAACATAGATAAAGTAGCATAATCATCTAAAAAAATTCTAATAAATTTAATTTGAGATATCTTCAAACAATTATAACTATAAGGTAGCTCTATATTGAATTTTATTTTTCTAAATTTATTTAAAATTCTATATTTTTAATTTTTAAAAATTATTTAAAATTCTATATTTTTTTATTTTTTTAAATTAAATATATGTCATATTTTATACAATGAAGAGAAAAAAACATGCACATAGCTTATCAAGGAGTTCAAACTTGTTTTGGATTATATTATTTGTTACATGTGCCATTTTTCTAAGAGTGGGTATTTGTATATAACTATTAACAATAGTAGAGCCCAACCAAAACTCACAAGAGTTCATGTTATCATCATCCTCTAAAGGAAAACAATGTGGTAGAGATTAATTTTGATACAACACATGTTGTCATAATTATATGTGGCACATGTCCTAAGTTTATATTATTATTAAGAGAAGACCTTTGGTTTTATTTGTTCGAGTTTAATTGTTTAATTTTTTTTATAGATTTTAAGTTTATTGATTGGCCTTCTAGCAACCTTAATAATTATGTCACAAATTTAATTTAAAAGGTTTCCCACTATTAATTATAAATATATATGTATAATTAAGATTATAACGTATAATTATTTTATTTGTTATAATCTTAGTTGTGAATGATGTCTAAGCATGAGTTTAAGAGAGTAAAGAATTCTAACCTAAGGTATATGATGAGGAAACAAACATTAAAAAATTCTTGGTATTTTTTATCTATAGATGTAGACTTTTTTTGTCAATGGTGTATAAAAATTATAATTTAACTACATACTATGTCATCCACATCCTCTTTGAGAAATCTCTTAATACTTGGGTTAAGAATGTTTGGTAACTCTATGGAATAAATCTTGTGGGGGTTGGTAACCTTACTAAAGGTTTTTTGTTCTCATTTAAGGAATCACAAGCTAATATGATCTTGAAGAATTTTATTGAATAGACCAATCATGTAGCCACAAACTTATATAAAACATAAATTAATGTTCTAATAATAAATGAAACAAAAACCTAATGTATGGAAACATAATTTTATTATAGGAGTACAATCAGTTTACTTCTTGATCTTAATCACCTTCTACAACCTCTAAAAGATCCTAAAATACGTGCATTCATCTTTGATGCAGGCAATATTGGGGGGTCTTATCAAACTGCCCAATTTTGCAGCCTTAACATGTCATCCAATCTACATTAACATATAAATGGAAAAATAATCTAAAACATATATTTATTTCAATGTTCATACACATTCATACACAAAAATTCCTCAAGATTAATTGCATATATGGATGTTTCGACATTGAATAAAATTCAAAATATTACAAACTTTTCTAGACACATCTTGTCTAGGAGTCTTCAAATCCTCATGTCTTCAAACCTTCTTGGCTTCACCCTGTTGGCATAGGTTTTTATTTTCCTAATGGTTTAATTTAATTTCCCTTAGTCCTAGGTTTTCCCCACACTTAATTAAGCTTTCTTAAGATATAATAAAGCAAGTTTATTACTAGGAGAAAAGTGTGGGGTGTCCCTTTCATTAAAGGGTGGAACCACTTTCCAATATTGGTGGTATCTCCACTTTTGGTGGTCCATCTCCACTTTTTGTGGTTGATTCCTATTGGTTGGATTTTCCATCTACCTCCTCTCCTAAGTTCTATATAAACTCACTACCTATCTTGTATTTGCATCTCTTTTATGCATCTTTCATTGTATATTTTCAGCTTCGAAGGTCTTAATACAATTCTGTCAAATTGATAATGCATGATCTCTTGGAGTCCTAGTTTACATTCTTTATGTTTTCCCAATTTATGTAACTTTTATTTTCTCTTAAAAAGTTCCTTGGGTTATTCAATCTATTTCAAATTTCTAACATGGTATCAAAGCTTTTGCTTTGAAAAATTTAAGCTCATAGATTCTTGATCAAGAGATTGAATTTTCTTCTAAAGATCTTGTAAATTCTTGTATGCTCTTCTCTTGCATTTTGAAGAATATGGAGAATCAGAAAGGATTTGCAAAAATATAATAACCTCTTCATATTGCATATATTTTTTGTGAAATCCAAGTGATTGCAACATTTTTGGTTATACTAACAATATTTTGTATTGTTCCAATGCATCCAGAAGGCTTAAGAAAGTTGGATTTGGATTTTGTTTCATCCAAATTGGAGATCATTTGACAAAGTTGCAAATAAGGGTTTGAAGCTTAGATTCGATGAACAACTTTTTACTGGAACATTTTTGGCCCAAATGGACCTTTCCATTGCATTTAGAAGGCCCAAAAACCCACATTCTCATATTATATTTGTCTATTTTAGATGAATTTGATTTTTGGAAAATTTTTATTTTGCTAGGGGGTCGTCACTATAGGATAAATTCAACCACTTTTTTAAAAAAATCATAACTTTTCGCCACACTGTCCATTTTTTGAAAATGAGATATTTTCAGAAAGATGGAGATGAGTATTTTCCATCCACAAAGGTATTGAAAAGAAAATTTTCCATTTTCTACAAGATATTGCAAGTTGAAGTTGTTTGTTGCAAATTTATTCAAAAATTCATAACTTTTGCCTTAGTACTCCATTTTTGGAAATGAATAGGGGTTGGAAAGGTATTGAAGAGCACTACACAACTATATGAATAATTTTTTTAGATTTTTTCTTTGGTTCATTTTGTATTAGAATTTGTATTTTTGGCTATTTTGAGCCAATTGAGCATTGTATCATGGAAAAGGCTTTGTAATTGCACTGAACTATAAAGTGTCAACCTTATAATATTTGGGGGTTGAGTTTTGATACTATTGGAAAGGGTGGAAGTGTATTGATGTTATTTTTTGGTGTTCCTTTGTAATCATTTGAGGATTGTATCATGGGTTTTTCTAACCATCCTTTTGTGATAATCTTGGATAAAGCTAATTATGAGTCTTGGCAAAAAGGCATTCTAACCCATATCAGATGGCTAAATTTTTTTCCTTATCTTTATGGGCTCATGCCTGAACCAAACACACTTGGAAGAAATTTATTATCGAGTAATAGAATTGATCATTTATTAGGAACCATTGGTTCTCATGTTGATACTTACACTATGTTGGTTATAGCAGATATTGAATGTCCAAGCACACTTTGGACCAAGATAATTTGGGAGATGTTTTGAGACTCTCATGTTTCTCCATTCCTAGATGATTCTACTATAGATTACCTTATTCCACTTGATGATGCAAATAATATACCCTTTTATGATGATACTTTAGAGGAGCTTAAGTATTATGCACATCTGGAACATTCAGATGACACATAGACTTCTCTTCTTGCTTCTCATCCTCATGTTAAGATTACATCAACATCACCTATTGTAGATTCATATTATAGAGATGCTTCTTCGAGAGCCTCAAATGATTCATTACAACATTATCAATTATTTCTTTTGGATTTAGTCTATTGGGACAAATTTCTACTAGATATCACTTGTTTTTTTGTAGAGTCCCTCATCTCAGACCTAGATGACACTATTGAGGACATGCATCTTCTCTTTGAGGATAATTCTTTTATCTTTTCATTTGTTTCTACTTTAGAGTTCAATGTTTATTCTTTGAAAGCTTCCAATGACTTCTTGCAATAGCATATCTATAGTCTTCTTGGTTCAACTTTATGGAATAATATCTTGACAAGAGTTTTAGACTTGTTTATGGATACACATATTTTAGATTTAGAGGAAACATTTGAGGGGTTATCTCTCCTCTTTGATGATAGTCATTACACAACTATTGTAAACCATCATTGTATTTGGATGGTGCTCTACATCAGTCTCTAGGAGATTTTGATTTTTCATACTCAACAGTGTGGCTTAGAGTGCCTGATTTGATTGTGACAACTTTCAACATCGACATGAAGACACTTGAACCAAGTTCAGAGACTTCATACATCTTGCACTTTCTTCCTACATATTCCTTTCAGGACTTTGAAGATAGTTTGCACATACCTTTGATTTTGTTTCTTCCTAAGGGGAGGAACACTGTTCAATAATCGTGCACTTCTCCATCCAATTTCAAGCATCTTCCATTGGATCTCTTTGGGGTGCTACTTAGTCCTTCTCTTCTTCTCTCTCTATTTATGTGGAGGAGTTCTTCTTTGGGGAGGAATCTGATTTGTACATGGGTATCTAACATGGCCTCATTTTTCTAGATCAATCATCTTTTACATCCTCCTAAGATGTGCTTCAAGGGGGTGTTGGTGTAAGTTTTTATTTTCCTAGTGGGTTAATTGATTTATCCTTAGTCCTAGGTTTTTTCTACACTTAATTAAGATTTCCTAGGATAATAAAGTGAGTTTATTACTAGGAGATAAATGTGTGGTGTCCCTTTCCTTAAAGGGTGGAACCACTTTCCACTTTTGGTGGCATCTTCTACTTTTGGTGGTCCATCTCCACTTTTTGTGGTTGATTCCTATTGGTTGGATTTTCCACCTACATCCTATCCTAAGTTCTATATAAACTCACTACCTACCTTGTATTTGCATCTCTTTTATGCATCTTTGCATTGTATCTTTTCAGCTTGGAAGCTCTCAATACAATTCTATCACATTAACATTGTATAATCTCTCAAAATCCTAGTTTGCATTCTTTGTATTTTTTCATTTTATGTAACTTTGATTTTCTCTTAAAAATTTCCTTGGATTATTCCATCTATTTCATATTTCTAACACATTCATCTTTTGAAACTTGATTTTTCTCTTCATTATGCAACACTCATGGCTACCTTGAACACCTATAACACACCTGCAAAATCTTTTTTCTCTTCTTATATTCCTCTTCTCTTTGATTTATTTTTTTGCACTTTCTTAGGCAACTCTCAAGAGCAACTTGCAAATTCTTTCTCCAACCTTGTTGTTGTTGATTGCTATCTTTCACCATTTGGGAGAAATTAATATCAAAAATTTGCGTTGTTAATGTCAAAAGTGTATGGCTAGGTTATAGAAAGTTTAAATTTTAAAAATTTATAATTATTAGAGAGAAATATTTTTGTAAAGGACTTGAGCGGGTCATAACACACGTTTGAGAAAAAATTTAGACGAAATGGAGAATTTTGAATTTTTTTGCCTACCGGCACCCAATTTTGTGCATTGTTGCATTATCATTAATTAATTTTCTCTAAAATTATTTGTGCATCTTCAAAGTATTTTAAAGTGCTAAGGGATGCATATGGTTAATAGTAAGTGTTAAATATATATATATAAAAAATTCATTGTGTTGATTAACCTCTAAATCAAAAGGGAAAGGTAATTAGTATTGTGTGGAAGAAGAAAATTGAGGGAAAAGAAAATTTTAAAGAAAATATTACCAATTAAATAAAAGACTATGCAATAGTTTGAGAAGAGGAAAGGACACGTTATAGTTCCTAGAAGAGCATAGAAGAAATATATATATATATATATATATATATAAGAAAATGTAGGATGTGTTGGGGGAGAGAAGGTTTGAATTTAACTGCATAGAGGTTAGTATTGGGGCGACAAAGAATAAAGTAGTAGGGGCTACATTTCACATTGTAATATATTGAATGTATACAAAGGTTGCATATTAAAAGAGATTAGAAATTGCTTGAAGTGTTTAAGCATCATGGGTAAGCGAGTTGGGGAAGAGAAGAATCAAAGCAGGGACGTGCCATATAAGATGGCAATGAAAACTTGAATAAAACATTTTTCTTTTAAAAAATATTTCATAATAGAGGTGTATGTGGAGTTGTTGAAGGTGTAGATTGTGAAATATCATATAGTAGATTGGAATTCCATGACATACCAGTGAATTTTAAAGAGAGAAATTTTATAGTACAGTTGTATTTGCATTTGAATTGAATTAAATAATAAGGTCTGAGTTTGTTGCAATCTTTATTTTAGTGAATGTTAAATTTGGGAAATATTTTCCTATGATTTTTTTTTGTGTTTGAGTGATTGAAAAAGGGGAGCACCCTCTTGCATCAATAGGTATCAAAGCAGGTAGTCTGGAGAGTAGAGAGGATCCACCAGAACCTCCCGGTGTTGTGTGAACAAATCACCAATCGGGAGGTAGTTTGCACCTAGAGAAAGTGTGTGAAGTAGTAGAGAAGAAGATTGCCAAGGTTGTTACATGTAGAGGAGTCCTAAGTAGTAGAGAGCTTGAAGTCATGACAGAATGTGTTTTGTAGACCAAGAGTGATTGCAGTAGGCAAGATGGGTTGGGTCATGAGGAGACCTATGTGAAGAATTTTTTACAAGTAGTATTGGGAGAAAGTGGAGGACAAAATGTTTAAAAAGGTGGGACAAATAGTTCATGAGGAATTGGGAAAGATTGAGGCCAAGATCAAGAAATTGGAAAAGAGTATTAGAAAATATTAGAGGAAATTGTTGAAGAGTAATGAGAAGAAGTTTCTCTTGATAGAGGACAATGGAAAGAAGAATAGAAGAAATGAATGTTGCAGCCCGAGATAGAAGGAGAAAGAGGTAAGAGCAACCCCTATAGAGGTATGTGAAGAAGAAATGAATTTGAAAGAAAATGAAGAAGTGATTACAACAATAGAGATGTAGTTGTAGCGATGAAGTACCAGGAAGTTGCAGTTGATGGAGATGTGGAAGATGTTGCAGCAAAAGATGATGTTGCAACAACAAAAGAGAAAGAGGTAAAAAAAAAATCTTGAATTTAGTGATGATGAGACAAAGTTGATTTTTCATATGGTTGAGGTGAATAAAGAATTAGTTGATAGAAAGAGAGATCATGTGATTGCAAATTGGTGTATGGATAAGTGTTTTCATATAGAAGTTGTGGATAATGTTGCAAGATTTTGGTGGAGGTGGTTGGTTTGTAGTGGGTTGGATCCCACAAATGAGAAGAATAGAATAAAGGGTGTTTGGCAAAGGAGGATGGTTCATGGTGGAGATGTGTCCATGAGAGGAAGGAAGGATGAAGTGGAGTGTTGTTGGAGGATGATTGTGAGTGTTCCAGAAAGATGTTGGAAGAAGAGGAAGAAGGAATAACTTGGTGCATTTGATACAATGATGGAGTTCACTATAGATTGTTTACAATCTCAAAGAGTGATTCCATCACTCAATTCCACCCTTATGAGTTTATGTTCACAATCTTTCTATCCAATGTGTCTGATACAGGAGCATCTCCAATGAAAAATATATCTACATCACCCAAAAAAAAAATTAGGTTTGGTGGTCATTGGCATCTCTTAGCATCACAAAACTTTAAAGTTAGCAAAGAATTGTAAGAATCAAACTTTCATCAGTTCGCAGTTTTTATACTCTATAGGTAGTTTTGTCAAATTTATTCCTAACAATTCATAAGAGCTAGGGTAGAATCCTTTTGCAAAGTAATTCTTGGAGGTACCATGTCAAATATGCAAAAATAATCAAATTCATATCTTTCACTGTTTGGGAGAAATTAATGTCAAAAATTTATGTTGTTAATGTCAAAAGTGTGTGGCTAGGTTACACAAAGTTTAAATTTTAAAAATTTATGATGACTGGAGCGAAATCCTTTTGTAAAGGACTTGAGGGGGTCATAACACATGTTTGGGAAAAAAATTAGATGAAATAGAGAATTTTGAATTTTTTCACCTGTTGGCACCCAATTTCATACATTTTTGCAGTTGCATCAATTAATTTTCTCCAAAAACTTTTGTGCATCTTCAAAGTATTTTAAAGTGTTAAGGGGGTGTATAGTTAATGGTAATTGTTAAATATATATAAAAAAAAAACAAATTCATTGTGTTGATTAACCTCCAAATCAAAAAGGAGAGATAATTGGTATTGTGTGGAAGAAGAAAATTGAGGGAAAAGAAAATTTTAAAGAACATATGACCAGTTAAATAAAAGACTATGTAGTAGTTTTAGAAGAGGAAAGGAGAGGTCATATTTCATAGAAGAGCATAGAATAAATATAAAAAAATAAGAAAATGTAGGTTGTGTTGGGGGAGAGAAGGTTTTGAATTTAATTGCATAGAGGTTAGTGTTGGGGTAGCAAAGAATAAAGTAGTAAGGGGTTGCATTTGACATTGTAAGATATTGAATGTATACAAAGGTTGTAGATTAAAATAGATTAGCAATTGCTTGAAGTGTTGAGGTAGCGTGGGTATGTGAGTTGGGGAAGAGAAGAATCAAAGCAAGCATGGACCATATAATATAGTGATGAGAATTCGAATAAAAAAAATCTTTTAAAAATTATTTCACAATAGAGGTGTATGTGGAGTTGTTGAAGGTGTAGATTGTGAAAGATCATATAGTAGATCGGAATGACATGAGATGCTAGTGAAAGCCAAAGAGAAAATTTTTATAATGTAGTTGTATTTGCATTTGAATTGAATTAAATAATAAGTTATGAGTTTGTTGTAATATTTATTTTGTTGAATGTTGAATTTGGGAAAACTTTGCCTATGAAATTTTTTTTGTGTTTGAGTGGTTGGTAGAGGGGAGAATCCTCTTGTGTCACCCATTGGGGGATTGGTGTTGCATTGATATGGAATGGAAGCCCTTTCCCAATCCCTTTGATAAAATGAGTGTCTAATCGAACTCCATTGATGAAAACTAAGCTAATATTGATGAAACTATGCAAAAGATGGATGAAAAAGCTAACAATGGATGCAAGATGAATAAAGATAGTATTCAAATGTGTAGCATTACTTTTCTTTGAGGGAATTGGATCATTTTCTCTCCAAAATGTGAGGTATTTGTAGGAGAAAATGATGAATCAAGGGTGAAGATTGAATTGCACAATCAATGGTTGAGAGACAAGGAGAGATGAAGGCATGGATCAAGGATTCTCATCAAGGGATGAGAATCCAGGTTGACATGGATAAAAGAGTTAATAAATGGCTCACAATGATCCAAAGAAACACACTTACTAAAAATTAGGAAGTGATTAAAAGATATTTTCATTTTGACTGAGTGCATAGGTAAGAATATTCCATAGGGATATTCCCTTTTGGAGGAATGTGCAAAGGAGAAATATTCCAAGGGAATATTCCCTTGCAAGTGGGAGGGTGAGGATAATTAGGAATTTGATAATTAAAAAAATGTTTTAATTGTGAAAATTAGAGGAATTTAGGTTTATCATTAAATTATTTATTTATTTAATGAAAAGGGGGTTAAGTGACATTTAATTCAATAATATAGGTTATTTCATTATATGAGAGGACATAAGGGGGTTTAATTTAAATAATTCGCATTATCCAATTAAAAAAGATGAAACGTTAATGTGAAAGGGGGTGAATTAACCTAATGAAATTAATTACCAGATTAATAGATGAGAATGATTCATTTAATTAAATAACTAGGATTGTCCAATTAAACGTTGAAAAGAAGACAAATTTAGGATGAAACGGTATTAGTAATCAGATTCAAGTGTGCAATATCATTTAGGAAAATTTTAAGTGTCTACACTATCAAAACAAAAAGGAAACACTTTTTGTTGATGCAAGACTACTTGTGGACCAAAATGCTCCCACATCAAACATGTTGAATAAATGAAATGTTCCATGATTTTAAAATTCATGAAAATTCATAAATTCTCAAAATGTTTATCTCATGTTTTCCTTTATCTAAAATTTCACTTTATTCACTTGAGATTGTCCCCTTCCTCTTGTCTTCTCTTTCATTCCCCTTCAATGTGTAGACTACCACCACTTGTTATGCTTTGTATGTTGAACACTTAGAATAGTGAGAGGGGGGGTGAATCAATATTCTATTAAACCATTCAAACATTAGCCATCAAATTTCCAAAGCATATTCAATTGTAGTAAGGAAAGAAAGCATGAAAAAAATCACAATATCACATAACACATGAACACCAAGATTTTTATGTGGAAATCCCAAAATGGGAAAAAGTACAGTGAGGGTTAGCTCACAATATATTATAACTAGTTATAGTATATTACAAAAATGTTCACTGTAGGTGGACTCACTGTCGAAGTGGACTCACTATCCATAGAGAAAAATATAGAAGAGATAGGGGTGGCTCATGGCCTATTTTGAACTATTACAAAAGCATCTACAATATGCAAGAATATAGTTCCAATGAGGTACAGTATCAAACTTTTCACTGATCTAGATCAATGCTCTGCTTTAGTCTGCATTCACACAATTTTGATCTCAACATTTACAAATTTTCTCTACTGTGATCAGATTCACATTATACAACATCTATCTACATCATACAAAATAACAAAATCAATCTATCATATATATTGGCATCAAGTGTAACATCAACTAGGTCGGCTTAATTGGATGTGACACACAAAATTCAACTTGTTGGCCCCCAAAAAAATTCTCCATACTTCACTCCAAAATTCATAATTCAAAATACCTTAATATAGATCAAGATGGATCCATAATATATCCCATATAAAATCACAACATACATTAACCCTTTGCATACAAATCAAATGTGCTAGGTTGGCACATCATAAGACCTAAACAAAAATTCTTCAAATGTTCATCCAATTCATAACACATGGACCTCAAAACATGATACCATCTAGAATTCAAAATCATCTAACATCTTGCAGCTTATCTTCAACACTTTAACATCAAAGACTCATCTATGGAGAAGTGTGAAATCTCCCACGCTGACACACTCTACAGGAAATAACAATTAAATGCCAGACTAGACTCTGTCACTCATATCTCCCAAAATAATTTTCCAAACAATATGAAATGTTGGATTTAGAGTATTTTAACAACCACAAAAATTAGGTTAGAGGCACAAAGAAAAATATTCCTTTGCAGAGTGGTGTGGACCCAAAAATTGGTACATTGTGACCCTGAACTGGTAGTTCTGAGACTTACTCAGATTTTCATACTACTAAAATTTCCAGACCAAATCTCTTAGTACAAATGACTTCCTCAACACCTCAAAAACATGTAAAGATTAATCAAAATAGTCCACAACAATGTTGACATAAATGAAAACACTGTATTACATTGCTATGTACATTCTCCATGCTCATGTTTCAAACCAACATCATCAATGCTAATCTCCTCATACTTCCAACAATATCCCCCATTGTCATTGATGGAAATATTCCAAAACACTCTCTAAAACTCTCCCTTTTTGACATCAATGGAAAAGGGAACCTTTATACATTGTTCTGATCCATTACTAGAACTCCCCTTAAATGATGTAGTTGTGGTAGTTAATGGTGACTCCCCAACACCCCCAAGAATAGTTGCTAGACCAAAATATCTTCCACAAGAGACAATGGCAAGAAAGGTTGCTTCAACAATGCAATATTGAATAATGGTTGAATATACAAATGTACATAAGATGCCTTGCTTGTAAAGGTAAGGTAGAGAGATAGGATTATACAAGATCATGAAAAGTGTCTTAATCCTATGACATGAGACAATAAACTAAATACCTAGAAATCAAGCAATACTAGCTAGATAAGATAAGTTCTAAAAAATCCAACTAAGACTTCTAGAAAGAATATTGTATCCTAAGTAAACTTAACATGTGAATATGTCCCCTAAGTACCTAGTGAGTGAATTAGATAGGTACAAGATATTAATTCACACCAACACCCCCTTAAGTGCAACATAGGGAGAAGATTATTATGCAAAGATGAAGATGACTATAGGTCCCAGCTACAAGGCCATGTTATGTACCCATTTAAAAAGTAAAATTAAATGCAATGAATCTCTCACAAGTGAAGAAAAGGAGAAAACCTAGTGGGACAAAAATCCTCTCCAAAAGAGATAAAAACAAAACAAAACAATCATGATGTATGGAGGACTCAATGATACCCCACAAGGACTACATCCATCATGTATATAGAATCAATGAACCCCCATAAGAGGGAAAAAGAGAGATAAGATATTCCCCCACAATGTATAATCACCTGCAAATATGGTTAATGTTTGAAGAAGAAACATAATCCAATGCCTCCAAACAATGTTTCTCCCCTTAGGAAGAAGATACGCCAAGTATAAATGTAGCAATGCTTCCCATTCTAGATAGGAACTGGAAGATATCTAATAGTTAAATGCAAATTTGATCAATAAAACAAAGAAATAAAACACACAAAAAATTATAGCAGAAACAAGACAACACAGAGAATTTAACGTGGTTCACCCAATTCAAGCTATATCCACAAAACTACAACCATCCAATGATTTTATTATCCAATGCAAAAATTATTGTAATCGCATGAATAATCACCTTTTTCACATACTATAACTCCCATCCCAACCCCTTGTAACAAGCTTTTTAGAAGCTTCTAGAATTAGGGCTTTACAAAGTCATTTTTTTCTTTTGTCAGAATTAACGTTGTAGCCTCTAGTGGAAGGAGAAAGAGGTAAGAGCAACCTCTATGGAGGTATGTGAAGATACATGAAGAGTGTACAGTATAGCATGATCAGTTGTCACATACCAACAATCTCCCACTTGGAGATTGATCAAGCTCCACACCAAAACATAATGACCATATTGGTCGAGAGGTGGCACTCTGAGACATTGTCCTTCCATCTTCCTACTAGTGAGGCGATGATTACCATTGAGGATGTGTGGAGGATTCTTTAGATTCCTATCCATGACAAGCAGGTGGTATATGATGTTAGGCATGGTACTCTTTCCATGCAGTGAGTATTTGGTGTGCGACAGCTACATGTGATGGATTCAAAGATAGAATTGTCTCTGTTCATTGACAGTGTTGATCCTTTGTCAATGGTACTAGCTAGTTTGATTATTAGGCCTCTGATGCCCACTTGTAGAGGAAAGTTAATTCTTTTTAGTTGGGGCATTTGCATAGAGTAGATGATGGAGCATGGGATGAGATATGTGTGGGTCCTATGTGTATTAGCACATTTGTATAGGGACATGCATGAAGTCGTATATCATGGTGGTAGTGCTATTTCAATAGGCATGACATGTTTGCATGTATGTGATTGGGAGGATCCCAATGACTAGGCCCAATGGTATACTTGATTGGGATCCTAATGATCCATTTTCGTACTGGTATTTATATTTTTTTCATTACACCTGGCCCAGAAGGTTACACTACTAGTGAGGAATTTTTGATGATATGACCGAGTTCATTTGGAGGCCTAGCATGATCATATGGAGCAGCTACCCTTTTTCTAACAAACATGATGGCTCATAGGTCATGTGAACAATATTCTCTAGTGATATTTTCCTAATCAGGTTCTCCGCCAGTTCAAAGAGAGATAGACTCATTTTGTCAATGATTACCACGCACAATTTGGGAAAATGACCTAAGAGGTTAGGGTGTGGGGGACAACAACCTCCTCTACTGATGTTATTAGAGAGTTTAGAGCACTTGCCCCATTTGGATGGGGATGGGTTGTGGGTCCTACTGATCTAGGAACTACATGAGATTTTGATCAATGGTGGGCACTTCATGTTCCATTACAGTTTACAGATCCTATTGGCATTGGGCCCATGATGGGGTAGGTTCAGAGGGTTTTTGGTGTCATCAATAGGAGAGGTGATAGGAAAAGACTCAGGATCATAGTGGAACAACTTGACAAGGCTCGATAGTAGGATGATGGGTAGGGTGATTAGCAACACCATGATCAGCAGCCATAGCAGGATGCACCACATGGACCTCCCCCATAGGGGGATACAACAACCTAGATAGAAGAACTGACAATGGACAAAGATTCCCACATTATAGAGAGGGCTGTCGAGATTTCTTGGCGACAAGTTGTAGAGGGATAGGTTGTTGTTATTACTACAAAGCAGGATGGTCTCTATTAGGAGAGGATACTTTAAGGTAGGAGTTGGCCATAAAGAGGTAGCAAAGACTAGTATTTGAGATTTCACTAGCCTCCTCCATTCCATTAGCTCAACATCAGGTATAGCGAGATTGGATTATGATGCAAAATACCTATTACCAAAATTTGTATAAGGCTTTCATTCCTAAGGCTCAGAGAGATCCTCACTTTAGCAAGTTGAGCAATACAATAGGGGTAGAGTCTGGTGGATAGTCGGTGAGACAACCACAACCATCTCCACAAGTCATGCACCCTTAGCCTTCTACTACCCATAGTAGCAGCATCAGGACTTATAGGGTTGATTTTATTATGATCTTTATTTATTGTATCAAAGAATTGTGTGGACATGTTATTTTGTATATACATTTATTGGACCATTTGAGGCCTCATATATATATATTTTATATTTAGATATCGCACATGATACTTGATGACGTATATGACATTCTCATTTTTGATGTGTAGAAACTTAAATAGTCCTGATCGGTATAATGCATTTGAATCTGATTAATTAACATCATTTCCTCCTAAATCACTTTAGACTAACCATTTAATTAAATAATCTATATTGTTTAATTAAATTCATTACTTTCTCCTATTAATCAAATAATTAAATTTATCAGATTAATTCATCATCTTCTCATTTTGATCCCATGCAATTAAATAAATCAAACTATTTATTTGGAACCCATATGTCTTCTCATTTAATAAATAAATTCAACTATTTAATCAAATGTCACAAACCCCTAACCCAAATAAGTTAATCAATTCTAAATTAATTAACCTTAAGCTACCTCCTAATCTTAATTACTCAATCCTCCAGCTTTTAACTTCACCTTTGTCAAATAAACTCATGGTTTATTAACAAAGTTGTACATGAAATTCATTTCTTTTAATTACTAATTATTCTATTTTCCCTCACAAAGGCATATTCTTTGAGAATATTCTCTCAACCACCCATTTATTGACTTTCCCTACAAAAGCTTTAAAAGCCTCTTATAAATACCTTCAATGCCTCTTACAATGGAATTCAATTCCTTTTACATGCCATCTTGTCTCTTACAAGGGAAGTTACCCCTCTTACACCCTCAACCATATTCCTTGAATTCTCTTACATTCCCTTACATTCTCACCTACATGCCTTAACTCATCCCTTCTCCCAAAATATACTCACACGTGTGTGATCACATATCCCCATGGATTTCATTAGCCTTGTGACACTTGTCACTTGGCTATTGATTCCCATCTTAGTCCCACATTTCCCAAATTCACCCATTCTTAAACCTTTCTTTCCTATAAAGGCTTCCTCTATTGAATATGGATTTGTCATCTTATGCATTGTTACTCTATTCATTTTTCATTCATGCACAATTACTATAGTCATTTTTATCTCACATCTACTTGCATCTTCATCATTTTAGCTTGAATACATCATTACTTTGGAGAAATTTCATCACATTGCATCAACAATCTTGGAGCTTATTGTTGGGATGATGGATTGCATAGTCCTTGAAGCTCTGGAATCTTCAATGCAGGACTTTAACCATGAAAGATAATCAACCACAAAAGAAGTGTTGCAACAATGGAATGCTTGATTAAAGATTCTATATTGATATGATTGATATGATATTTGATTGATATCTTGATATCTTGATATATTACAAATGTACAAGATGCCTTGAATATATAGGCATGAGCTAAACCCTAATATGCATGAGATGTTTCCATGTGTCTTGATCTAACAACATGTGACAACATGTGAACCCTATCTAGATGATCATTAAATGAGGAGATAAGTTCTAGAAGGACAACTCATCTTCTAGAAGGAATCTTATCCCTACAAGGAAGGGAATATTATCCCATTTATTAAATGATTTATCTAATAATGCAACCTAGGACTTAATGATTAAATGCAAGACCTAAGTTAACTTATGCTAGTGTAATAATTAATTAATTAATTACACCAACACCCCCCATAAGTGCAACTTAGGGAGGAAAATGCAATGATTATGCAAGATGATGATGGGTCCCGGCTATGAAGCCATGTTAGGTACCCATGTACATGAAGATGCAGAAAATCTCCCACAACCTGAGAAAAGGGGAAAACCTAGTAGGAACAAAACCCCTCTCCAAAAAGGAGATGAAAAGAAAGAATGTGAGAATGGGAAGGATGGAGGACTCCCAAAAACCCCCCAAGTACACCATCCTTCACATGGATATAATATAATCAAAAGCCCCCCAATAGGAGGGAAAGAGAGAGACTATGTAGCCCCCCAAAAGATGTGATCACCTGCAAGAAAGGTAAGTGTCTGAAGACAAAATAGGATCCAATGTCGACAAACAACTTGTCTCCCTTTCGGAAGAAACAAAACCAACTACAAGTGGAGAGATGCTTCCCATTCTGGATAGGAATTAAAGGAAGGAATGATGAAGGTGGATGTCGATGATGTCTCTGAATGATGCTCAAATGTCTCCTTGTATGATGAAGAACATTCCACAATCAATGAAGAGGGTGACAAACCAGGATGATGCAGAAACTGATGTTGAACAATATCCAAAGACAAAGATAGAATGGATATGATGAATGTGATGGAGACTTGATAGCCCCCCTGAATGAAGTGTCCTCAAAACCATTGAAGGAAGTTTGAAACAACGAAGGTGTCCAAACCACAAATCTCCTACTAGGAAGAAGCAAATCCAATGGTGGATGCTAAAGAAACCTCAAATCCTGAAAGGAGTAACAGGGAAGAAGTCTCAGATATGAAATCTCTGAAGAGAAACTCAATGCCTCCAATGTAGTCTTTGAATTCCCAATCAATGTTGAGACAAAGGAATGAGGATACTCAAGAAAACTCTCCAAGATGTGATCTAAATAGAGGAGTGATATCCCCTCAAGAATGTCCTCCAAACTTGTAGAAGTGGCCAAGGTAGTGATACCTAAAACAAAGCCATCATGTGATGTCAAGTCTAAAAAACTGAATGTGTCCTGATGGATGATGATGGTGGAAGCCTCAATCAATGACTCTGGACAAGGAATCACTGAATGTGAAGGGATACCAACTATCTCTAATGAAGAAGAAGCACCGAAAGGAACCTTGTCAACCTCTTCAGAAAGATCAAGGTAATCAACTTCCTGCATAACAATAACATCTTGGGGTACTAGATCTGAAGAATGACATTTTGAAGCATGATCATCGGGGAATGGTGGAGTATCAAAATCTCTGTATAGTTCCCAAAGCTTAATCCAAAGGATGTGAGGACAATCACAATGATCAATAGTAATCAAAACATCAGAATCAACTTGCATCTCAATGATCTCCAAAATAGTGTACCTGCTGCAACTCCAAGCAAATTCTTGAATACCTTCACTTGGGTGAGGAACTATACCAAATAGATATGGCAACAAATCAAGTGAATGAAGATGGTGGCAGATCCCATTTTGCCATTGTGAATAGTTACCCTTGTGCAACATAACCAAAGGAGAATAATATGCAAGCCCCATAACAAAATTTATCCACAAAAAAACAAAGACAAATGACCTTCAATAGAAAATAAAGGCTTCCAAATAGATATGCAATTGAGAATATGCCTCTAAGATCAACAAATTCTTCATCAATCTTCAGGATGTCTCAGGAATCAAAAAACCAAAAAAAAGGATATCTGGAGCTGAAACCAAAGAAGATGACTGGACTGATGAAAAAAATGCACTGAAAAATCTCTCGAATGCCACAGGAATCTCTGAAATCCAACAATCTGATGCGAAGATGTGTGTGTTTGAGTCCAGAAAGGAGGGTTGACTTCAAAAAGTTATAGCAGACAAATCCTTGCAAAATGGATGGCACCACTGGATAGTGCTCTGAATTCTCTTTCAGTCGATATCTCATTTACAAATTTTTGATATCGTGGCGTGAAGATATGGCCTCCAGAAGAAAAACTGCAATTTGATCTGATGTTGGCTAAACAGGTGCAAAAATGTAGCACTTGGAGGAAAAAAATATAAGGCCCTTGGTCGGTGATAGGACTGCAGGCTACACTGGCAATTTAAAAAAAAAACTCACCACCGCTCGGGCGGCATCGGAGTGGTGTGAAGGAGGTGGAGGATGGTGGTGCCGCTACGGAAATCGGCGGAGCCCCCGGTTTCTCATATGACCGGGTACCAGTGGTGGGGGCAGACTGTGGTTGGTAGCCTCGACGGTGAACGGGCTATCGCCGGTGGCCTCCACGGACGGGCGCCAGTTGCCGGGAACGAACGCCAGGTCGGTGGACGGGAGTGGGGTCCAGATGATGTCGACCGACCGGATGATGCAGGGTCTGATGCGAGCGGACCGGTGTATGCAGACCGATGGAGCCAACCGAATAAATTTGAATATTGCAAAATATTTGCAATTCAAATTTTATTAAAATGCCGATAGATTAAAATTTTTGAATATTGTAAAATTTACAATTCAAAAATTTAAATAAAAGCCGATAGAAATAAAACTTAAGCCTACAGAAAAATAATTATGCCGTCGGAGTAATTAAATGGCACGTCAAACCCTGCAGAAATTTAATTTTTGCCAATACTATAGAGAAATATGCCCAATAATAGCCAAAAAAAATAATTTGATTTTTCTAAAAAAAAATTCCTTGATGGAGGACTTATAGGGATGATTTTTTCCTGCAAAACTATATGGATAGTACAAAAAATGCAAACCCTAAGATGTACCTCATAGGCTCCCAGATGATATGTCTCTGATTTTGGCAAATGAACAAGCGATCTATGGGTTTTGAGGCCTTATGGACGCAATGGAGAGGTCAGAGGGAGCCTAATCTGCACCAGAAAATAGCTTGGCTCCTGGGTAGAGCCAACTAGCCTGCAACATAAAACCCTAAGCCTGCAAAGAATCTTGCATTCCAACTTCCTAGATCTAGGGTTGATGTTTCAATGGACTAGCTTTGATACCATGTTGGGATGATGGATTGCACAGTCCCTGAAGCTCTAGAATCTTCAATGCAGAACTTTAGCCATGAAAGATAATCAACCACAAAAGAAGTATTGCAACAATGGAATGCTTGATTAAAGATTCTATATTGATATGATATCTGATTGATATCTTGATATCTTGATATATTACAAATGTACAAGATGCCTTGAATATATAGGCATGAGCTAAACCCTAATATGCATGAGATGTTGCCATGTGTCTTGATCTAACAACATGTGAAAACCCTATCTAGATGATCATTAAATGAGGAGATAAGTTCTAGAAGGAAAACTCATCTTCTAGAAGGAATCTTATCCCTACAAGGAAGGGAATATTATCCCATTTATTAAATGATTTATCTAATAATGCAACCTAGGACTTACTGATTAAATGCAAGACCTAAGTTAACTTATGCTAGTGTAATAATTAATTAATTAATTACACCAACACTTATCAAATTGGAATTGGGAAAGGGCCACTTTCCACATCAAAGTGACACCAATCCCCCTATGGAATGGGGTTTTGAGTAGTTTAGATTTGTGTCTTAGTGTATTTCATGCTTTCATATGCTTTGTTTCTATTTCTTAGTATGCTCAAAGAATTTAATAAGGAATGTGCATTTTGCTTGTTTAAACAACTAATACTCTTGGGTTTGTCTATGTTTGAGCGGGTGCAAATTGGCATTAACACAAACCAATCTCATCATGCTCCATAACTATCAAAATTACTCAGAAACTCAAGTCAAACCACCATGGTACAACAAGAAGGATCTTTCTTATTTTCATAAAATTAAGGGACACAAGACAACGAGCTGCATGAAACTGAAAAATATCATTCAAGATCTTATCAACAATGGAGACATAACTGTAGATCAACAATTGAGAAATCAAGATATTAAAATATACAAGAACCTAATTCCTAGCCATAGGAAGGGAAATGAAAATGGTAAGTGGAAGTATTATACTAGCATGGGTCATGTTTATAACAATGTGGTGGCATCTTGTGATATTTTTATATCTGTCATCATAATCAAAGGGCCCAGTGTAGAGTGTGGATTCACCACATGTCAAGGAAAGGTCACAAGCCAAGGAGCATCGTCTCAACCTAGGTCACAAACCTCACTTTTTTAAGTCAAACCCTAGTGATTAAAGTCTCTTAGACTAATTGAAGAAGACCCCTACCCAAATCTCCATCTTGGAGTTATTGAAACTATCCCCCACACATAGGAACATCTTAGAAAAGTATTTGTTGGCTTCTCTCATACTTGAAAATCTTGGTACTAAATAATTCCAAGCTATGATAGGACACATTACCACTCATCTTCTTAACTTTTCTGAGCAAGACCTCCTAATGGAGCCATCACACAATCGTGCATTGCACCTCGAAATCCTCTTTCATAAGAACAAAGTCAAAAGAGTCCTAGTGGATGGAGATGTTGGTCTAAATATTTATACCCTTTAGCTAATCAAGAACTTGGGTTACTATGAAGATGTCACTGAAAAGGAAAAAGGTGTTACCATAAGGGCATATGATGATCAAGAACGAGTTTCACAAGGCCTAATCAAGATCCCCATCCAAGTAGGACTTGTGATTGCTAAAACTACTTGTCAAGTGCTTAACCATGAGATTCCATATAATATTCTTCTAGGTCATCCATGGATCCATGCCATGAAATCTGTAGCTTCCACATTCCATCAATGTGTTAAATTTACCTATGAAGATAGAGAAGTTACAATCCATGGTGATCCAAAACCATTCTATTACTGTAAGAAACTTGAAGAAAAATACTACAAGATCCCGCAAGTGCTTAAAAATGATGAAGTTCCAATACCCTCCTCATTCATTGACTCATCCTCCCTAGCTTCCACTTTCAAATCCAATACACCCATCATGCAGAACATACCAGATATCAAAGAAGTAATCAAAGATAGGGGTTGTAGAGACTATAACTTCAAGAATTATTCTTTTGTAACTGGAAATTCTCCTAAATCTCATAGGAATCATCAACCTATTTACAGGGCATCTGAGACACTCAAGGTAGCATCTATCACTTTCACAAAGTGGGGAGATTTGAAAAAAGAAGTCATTGATGAGGATAATATATCCAGATTGTTATATCAAGATAACAAACTGATGCCCATTCTTCCAATGGAAGATGACAATAAATTATTACAGTTGATGATGGGTTTGGGATACAACAAGAATGAGAAGTTGGGCCAAAATGATAATCCAACAATCAAACAATCTCCCCCTTTGGCATTGATGAAATACATAATGTGAAAAACACCATCAGCGCAGATATCTCCAACACTTTCCCTTAGTTTTTTACTCTTTTCTCCATAACTCTTTCACATGACTCTTCTCCCCCTTTGACATCAATGACAAAGATCTCTTTTCTCCACACAAGCTTTGAACCACATATCTGAACATCTGACTACTCCCCCTAAGTAGCAGCCACCACAACATCAATTTGGATCAAGATATGACTATGAAATTCATGGATTGATGCAATGAATTGCATCTTAGTTCTGATTAGGAGGGGTAATCACCCCTAGCTTCCCTCTAAGATACTCAAAAGTATCCTTAGGAAAAATCTTTGTAAAGATATCTTCAATCTATTCCTTAGTAGGCACATACTCCAATCTAACTTTTCACTCACCTTCTCTCCCAAAAAGTGAAATTTGATAGATATATGCTTGGTCTTTAATTTGAATGCAGCACCAAATTCTTAGAAATGTTAATAGCACTTGAGTTATCATAGAATATAGCAATGGGATCATCATACACAACTATGATATCTTTCAACATTTGCTTCATCTACAATACATGAGTACAATTATTAGCAGCAGCAATGTATTCTTCCTTTGCAATAGACATAGAAATGGCATTATGCTTCTTACTTAACCATGAAATTAGCTTCTTCAACAAGAAAAATGCACCACCACTAGTACTCTTTTTGTCATCCACATCACCTGCCTAATCAACATCAATAAAGGCACTCAAAGTAAGATCATCATATTTAGGATACCACAACCCAAAATTAATTGTCCCCTTCATGTATCTAAAAATCCTCTTCACAACAGTTACATGAGATTCCTTAGGATCAGCTTGAAATCTTGCAACAATGCATACAACATTCATGATATTAGGTCTAGTTTGAGTCAAATAAAGCAATCCACCAATCATCGATCTATATCTAGTCTGATTTTCTTTCAGAGAATCTTCATCTTGTGTCAATTTACATTCGGTCACCATGGGTGTACCAACTTGCTTTGAATCTTCCATACCAAATTATTTAATAATTATTTCACATACTTGGACTGAGATATGAAGATCCCTTTATCTAGTTGAGTAATTTGCAATCCCAAAAAGAATTTCATCTCACCAATCATAGACATCTCAAACTCATTCTGCATCTCATTAGCAAACTTCATGCACAAACCATCATCTCCTCCAAAAATGATATCATCAACAAATAATTCAATAATAAAATCTTTATAATGATCAATCTTGAAGTATAGATTACTATCAACATTACCTTTATTAAATCCAAGCTTCAACAAATACTTGTCCAATATGGCATACCATGCTCTTGGGGCTTGCGTAAGTCCATACAATGCTTTCTTCAACCCAAAAACCATATCTCCCTAATCAGTCAATTGAAATCCATCAGGTTGCTCAACATACACCTCTTCTTCCAGTTTTCCATTTAGAAATGTTTACTTGACATCCATCTAATAAACCTTGTAATTTTTGTAAGTAGCATAAGCAAGAAATAGTCTCATAGCTTCAATCCTAGCAACAGGGGAAAAAGTTTCTTCAAAGTCAATTCCTTCCATCTGGGAATATCCTTTACACACCAATCTTGCTTTGTTTCTAACAACTTCACCTTGCTCATTCAGCTTGTTTCTAAAGACCCATTTAGTTCCAATTACATTTTTCTCCTTAGGTATAGGAATAAGAATCCATGTATTATTCTTCTCAATTTGTTGTAGTTCTTCTTTCATTGCGTCCACCCAATTTTCATCTTTGCATGCTTCATTCGCACTATTAGGCTTAGACTTTGAAATAAAACAATATTCTTTTGCAATTTTTCTCCTAGTCTGAACATCTTTGTTCTTATCACCTATAATCTAGTCTTCTAAATGATTTAGTCTTACATACCTTGGAGTCTTAGAATGTTCTTGAACTTCTAGCTCTTGTGATCTCTCTTTTACACTTTCACTAGTTCCTTCCTCTTGATTTTCTTGATTCACTGGAATGATCTGGACTTGCGTTTGAGTCTAAACTTTCTTTCTTGTAACTAAACTAGTATTCTCATCATCTAAATCATATCCACACATTTTAGATGGTCTAGCTAAGTCTTCATCAACCTTGAAATTTGCACTTTCAACTAATTTCCTCAATCTCTTGTTGTAGCATCGGTAGGCCTTACTCCTAGTAGAATAACCAAGAAATATTCCTTCATCACTCCTAGCATCAAACTTTCCTAAGTCTTCATCTCTTCTAATATAGCATTTACTCCAAAAGATTTTGAAATATCTAATAGTAGGCTTATGACCAGTCCATAGCTCAAAAGGGATCTTACCAATATCACCTTTGACTTGTACCTGGTTGAGGATATAAATAGCAGTACTCATAGCTTCTCTCCAATAGATATGAGGAACATTTCCTTCTAGCATCATAGTTCTAACAGCAACTTGAACTATCATGTTCTTCCTTTCCATAACTCTATTTTTCTTAGGGGTCCATGGGGTAGATAATTTTCTCTTTATCCCATAAACTTCACAAAAATAATTAAACTCATGGGAAGTGAATTCACCACCTCTATCTGATCTCATATATTTAATCTTCAAACCTGTCTATCTCAACCTTAGCCTTAAAAATCTTGAATTTCTCTAGAGCTTCATATTTCTCCCTTAAAAAAGTATCCCACATCGATCTAGAATAATCATCAATAAGTAACATGAAGTACCTATCTCCTCGTAAGCTTCTAACTCTAGAATGACCACACAAATCAGTATGAACAAGATCCAATACTTGATTTGAACAATGGTGTTTGCTCTGAAATGAAATTCTAGTTTGCTTCCCTAACTGACAATCCTTGCATATAGTATTAGTAGGATTTAGCAACTTAGGAAAATATTTCACTACCTAAGTAGAACTTATCTTAACAATATTGTCAAAGTTTACATGACGCTTTCTCCTATGCCATAACCAACTTTCATCAACTTGAGCAATCAGACAACTTTTACTAGAAAAATCTAGGTGAAAGATGTTACCTTTTATTTTTGTACCTGAAGCAATCACATTTCCAAAACTTCCCAATATTATACACTTTCCATTATTATATTGAAGATTGTATCCCTTGTCAACCATCTATCCAACACTCAAGAGATTATGCTTCAAAACTTCCACATAAAGAACATCATCAGTATTATTCTTACCATCAAGAGAAATGGATCCTCTACCATGGATTACACTAGCTTTGTCATCACCAAATTTTACAACACCTCCATCATACTTTTTAAGGATCGCAAATTTACTTTCATCACTTGTCATGTGATGAGAGCATCCACTATCAATCACCCATTCATCTTTCTCTTTAGCTCAAGCATCTAGGGATTTCTCCACATTTGAGCAACTAACAGATTCAGTAGGGGTTGGATCAATTTCTTTGATAGCAATAAATACCCATTCATCCTCACTTGCATTCCCTTTATCAGATTGATCATCATTTGTCACTCCTTCATCAGTAGCATAATAACACTTTCTTTGAAATTTAGGCTTGTTATTTCTTGTCTTAGGGACTCTTTCCAGACACCTTGATGCAAAATGACCTATCTTATTACAAGAAAAACATTTAATAGGCAATTTTCCTTTATACTTACCTTCTCTAGCTTCCCTTTTGACAATAAGTGCTTCAAGCTCATTCAGTTCTCTTTCTTCTTCTTCAATCCCTCATTTCTTCCTCATACTTAAATACCTTTCTAGAAGAACTTTCACCCTGATCATATTGTTTCTTATCTCTTCGAGAATTAGTAGCTTTGAATGCAGATTCTATCTTAGGAAGAGTATCACCAAATTCACTCAATTCAAAAGTAGTTAGCTTACCAATTAACATATCTCTGGTAACATTTGTCACAGTCTAGAGCTCCTCAATAGTTGTAGCTTTGACTTTGTAAGCAGTAAGCAAGGATCTAAGAACTTTAGCAACAATCTCTCATTCTTCCAACTGTCCACCAGCACATCTGATACCACACACAAGTTCATTCACTCTTTGCATGAAAGTAGTAATGTTCTCATCATCACTCATTCTCAACATTTCATATTTCCCTTTCAAACTTTATAACTTAGCAATCTTCACATTAGCATCACCTTCATACAAATTTTCCAACTTTTTCTAGATCTCATAAGCAGATCTTCAGATCCATAACATTTTTCATCTCAGAATCAATCAAAGCACTCAACAATGCTTCCTTAGCCTTGATATTGTACTCAACATCCCTAATCTCAACAATAGTTGAAGGGCCATTTTGAGGAATAACATACCTATTGCTTGTAATACTCAAGTAGGCTTCACCAATGCATCTCAGATGGCACTCCATTTGAGTCTTCCATAGAGAGTAATTTGTTCCATCAAATCTCAGACTATCCTTCTTATATGTTTCCATATTGGATCACCTCAAGTTGTTAAACTTCTTCCAAGGAACCTACTCTGATACCAATTATTGGCAACACAAGGGAAAACAACTAAGAGGGGGGGTGAATTAGTTGTCTCAAAATTTTAAAATTATTCAACTTATTAAACTTATTCTCAGATCTAATCAATGACCATGAAAGCTTAAATCAACAACACATCAAAAACACACATAAAACAAATATTTTTTACATGGAAACCATGTTAGGGGAAAAACCATGGTGGAGGCCAGTCCAAAATATTATACCTTGGTAAAAGTATAAAGAAATGTGAATGGGGAATGCGCATGCATTCAAGTGCACTACCTAGAGTTCACTACTCAATTACAAAAGGAAGAATCACTATATTACAAATATTTGGATTACATCCACAAGATTTGAATTGAGAAAAATAGCATCTGCTAATGCTTGATTACAGTCTCGGTTAAGCACATGAACACTTCATTCTTCTTCACTCTTCTTCACTCTTGTTCACACTTTGCTCTACCTTCAAAAGATTTAGAACATTATTTTTGCACACCATTGCATTCAAATGGTATAAGAAATCACTTATATATATCCACAACAAGAAATTACATCACCACATGTTGGCCTCAACAAAATAATAAAATGAATACAAACTATCGGCCCAAAACAATAAAGATTATTAATGAAAATCAACCAAGGTCGGCCACAACATAGTGAAGACCAAAAATAAAATTCTCAAACATGAAACACATTCAAAAATTATTCCTTGAAGATCCACAACATACTACAACACCTTGTTGGCCAAGAAGAAGAAAAACATGAACACACAAGAGAAAATCTCCAATCGTGAGCACAACGATCTATGTGAACATGCAAAACAAATAGAGAATGATCTAGAAACATCCACAAACATCATGAATCACCAGAGAAGCATTTGTAGCAACTAAAATTACTAAAATAATATCACCTTCATTCAAGAACACCAACTAAAGCAACAAAATGACTATCAAAATACAAATCTTCATAACACAATCAAATCTTCATGCGGATCTTTGAAACTTAACATTGATAAACTAGATATAATCGACGAGAAACCATTTAATCCACAAACTCTAATCAACATACTAAACTAACCAAAAAAATAAACTTCACTTCACCACTGACAACCTACAACTCGTTACATTACAATTTTCTCAATATCCTTGACATATATAGCTTCTAAGACATTAATTCCAATAGTGTTGACATCAATGACAACCACATATCAGCAACACAACCACAACATCCAAAAAAATATTCCTCTTTGTTACCTACATCATGTATTGATACCATTGATGACTTTCCCCTCGATATCATGGATTTATTTTAGAATACCACTATATTCATGATAACCACTACATCCTTTGCTCCAAACAACCAAATCACAAAACTAAAGCTAGTCTACCCTTAACTCATAAACTGGGAACAACGAGGACCACCTATTCTAGATTCATTTGAAAATGATGGAGCTATCTCCAAGTTTATGGGACTTCATGGCAACATGCCATGTGGGGGTAATAAATAATTTTTTTATATTGAACTAGATACACAAGCTTACAATGGGGAAAGGATTTAGTCCCATAATGACAAAATGAATGATATGAGAATCATGTTTCAATCCTTAAGTGAAAACCACATTGTGGCACTTTCTAACCATAAAATAGTAAAAACAAAGGATGCATTTGACACTGAAAACCTATTTGAGGTGCCAAAGTATGAGGGATTCAATCTTCCCCAATTGTGATACACCAAGAAAATTCAGCAATGCTTACAGAGAAAGCTAATCCAATAAATGTAGGGATAGATGAAGCACATTAGATGAATTTCTATGCAAAATCACTATTAGATGAAGAGAAAATGAACTTGGATTTCTTAAAAGAGTGAAAGGTAAAATTTGCATGGTTCTATATAGATATTCCTGGCATTAATCTTGAACTAGTAGTCCACCATTTAGTAGTTTATCCTCATGCTAAAATAGTAAAGAAAAAGATAAGAAAGATGCATTTGTAGATAGCATTGTTGGTCAAACTAGAATTGTAGAAACTTCTTAAAGTGGGATTTATCTAACCAAAAGATTATCTTGAGTGGGTTTCAAACCTAGTACCAGTCTCAAAACCCACTAGGGGCATCAAAATATATATTGACTTTAGGGATTTAAATTAAGCATGTCCCAGAGATGACTTCCCTCTTCCAACATTGACATTATTATAGATTTGATTGTTGAACATGAGATGCTATCACTTATGAATATATTCTCAAGATACAACCAGATCATGATTTCTAAGGAATACCAACACAAAACAATTTTTACATGTCAGTGGGGAACCTATTGCTAGAACATGATGCCATTTGGGTTGAAGAATGTTGGAGCTACTTATCAGAGAGTAATGACAATGATCTTTCATGACATGATCCACAAGACTATCAAAGACTATGCTGATGATATATTAGCCAAGTCATGAATGAGAAAAGGAACATATAAAAATACTAGGACCAATCTTTGATAGACTCGAAGAGTACAAGGTGTGGTTAAATCCAAAAAAGTGTATCTTTGGTGTAACATCAAGAAAAATCCTAGGGTACATTGTATCACAAAGAGGAATTGAGATATATCTAGCTAAAGTCAAAGTAATTCTAGATTTGGATCCACCACAAACACTGAAGAAAATGCAAGGTTTACAAGGGTGATTGTAGTCTATTAGGAGATTTATAGCACAATTGGAAGGTAATACTTATCCCTTTTCCCACCTTCTTCAAAAGGGGAGAAAATACAAGTGGGATGAAAAATGTGACAAATAATTCCAACAAATCAAATATTATCTACTAATACCTCCTATCCTTATGCCACCAATACCAAATAAACCTTTGATTTTGTATATCTTGGCTACATCAATAGCTTTGGGTGCTCTTCTAGCTCAGCATGAAAAAATAGGGAAGGAGAGATAAATTTACTATATTAGTAGGAATTTTGTTGGATACAAGATGAATTACTCACCCATTGAAAATGCTTACCTATCAATGGTCTTCGCTTCACAAAAAATTAGACACTACATGCTTTCACACCAAATAAATCTCATCGCTAAGATTGATCCATTGAAATATTTGTTATCCAAGGAAACTCTCACTAGATGAATGGCTAAGTGGGTGATGATCCAAATATATTTTTATATAGAGTATGTGGATTGAAAAGCTATCAAGGGGTAGGTTATCACAGATCAACTAGTAGAGGCACCCATCTATGTAGAGAATCCATTGGTTTCTAAATTGCTTGATGAATCAGTAGTTATCCTTGTTGATGGGTGTTTTATACACTTTCTCAACACAGGTAATGCATAGTTCCATCACCTCTCTTGAAAGGAAATCTCCAACAAGTTTTTAAAAATTACCCCAAGGTCTCTCGGGTGTCAGGTCTTGACAAGCTTGGAATATCTCATTGGTTGATGTGTTTTTCTGGTAATCATAGGGAAACCTCACGTAAGTTAAGTTGGAAGGGAATTGGTTCTTTGAATGGAGTTTATAAATTTTTTGAAGTGTTTCTCTATTGTTGCAATTTAAGGACAACGGTCTCAAACTCCACTTTGATCTTTAGATTTGGCTTTACAATGTGCAATGAAATTTTCCTAAAGCACTATTTAAAAGAAAATTCAAAAGGGAAGGGGAGAGAGTAAGTTCCTAGACCTGAAACTACTAATGAAAAATGATAATGGAGGACCCTATAGTGGATAGCCTTCCCAAAACTAAGTTCCACTTAACCAAATTAACTGACAATCTCATGAAACTAGTGCAATCTTCTAAGATCTAAAGATTTCAACCATGCATTCATCGTAAAGCATGAATAAAAGATAGATTTAAGTGCAACATTCAAAGTATGTTCAGACTAGCTTTACACGACTATTTATCAACAATAAATAGCAAAAATCATGAACAAGGAAGGGCATCAACACAACATAATTCTTCAAAACTAATGAGCATCATTAACTAATCTACCAAGAGCAAGTAAAATACATAGAACAACAAAGTTAATCTATTCAAATTCAATAATTATGAGGATAAGAATCATGGCAACTCAAGAATCCACCAAATTAATGAATTTCTATTAAAATTCCAGCAACATATCTTTACAACAACTCAAATCTCTCTTGAAAATGAGAGGAGACCCCCTATTTATAGTGTCCAAAAAGAAAAATAAATGGCCAAGATTCAATCTCATTGTGTGGCCAAGATTCACTAGAAATTAGGGTTTCACCTACCCCCAAATATTTTACAATTTAAAATTCATTTTTGTCCTCTAGCCTATTTTGTCTCCTAGTGGGAAACACTATAGCTCTTTTGTCTTTTAGTTGATTTCCTTGTTGTAGCTACTTTGTGAGGAATTCATCATCAATAACCGGATTTCCCTCATGCTTCTTCATAGTAGAATATTCCATGAACTTGTCAATCAACATTTGAAGCTTGCTCCACTCCATAATATCGGATTGAAGTACCTGAAAGTTCAATTTCCTAGATCGGTTGGTAATCACATCCCAATATTTATCACACTTGGGTGTATTTTCCTTCACTTGCTTAGATTGGGCAAAGGATCAAGCAACGAAATCCATAGAGTTTGTCATGAGTGCATCTTTGGTTCTGATTTCCATTTTCTTATGGAAGTAAGGCTTTATCTTCTCTAGATCAAGCTCATGGCAGGCACATCAAAATCTGTCATTATCCTTAGATATTCCCCACAGATTGTCCTGATTTCCTTGGCCTAGTCGATATCAAGCTCCACTTCATGGAGCACCCATTCCAAGATCTCCCTTCTATGATCAAGGCCTAGCTTCTAGGTTTCCACAAGCCAATGATCATCCTTTACCAACACAAGCTCCTTCTCCCATGTTCTTTTGGGCATCCTGAGGATTGCCTCGAGCTTAGGATATGTAATATTGTATAGCTCCGGGAAATCGGTTGAGGACTTTCTTGTGCCCTCAAGCTATGTTTGCACCTCCAGGAACTTGTTTGTTGTCCTAACAATGTAGCTGATACCCATATTCCCATTATAGAGGACTTGTTGGAACCAATCCTTTGTGGCCTTTTTCCAGCTCTTCCTTTTTTGTAATGTGTTGATGTGGTCTTGGGACAACAATTGTGGTGGTCTTGATGATGTGGTAGGAAGCTCTTCAATAGAATACCATTGTTGTATATAGGTTTTTAATTCTGCCACTTGTGCCTTTAGCTCGTCCTTAGAGGTCTTATCCTTATTCATTTGATGCACAATGGTGCGACGGATCCATGAATGTGGTTGATCTTTTGTTCCCTCGTGGTTGTTCCTAGATTAATGGTGGAGATACTATAGCTTACTCCTTCTCCCACCACCGGCATAGCTATCTACACTATCTTGGACCCTGATGCATCCATCATTAGATTGGATCTGACCTTTGGTTTCTTCTCCTTCTTCATGCTTATTTGTGCTTCAGCCAAGATGGCTTCGATTCTTGCCTTTGGATCCATAGGGGTCAGGTTTTTCTTCTCTAATTGATTTTCTACCCACTCGAGCATCCAAGAACCTTCCTTTGGTGATTCATGATCACCTTCTCCTTCTTGTATATGCCAAATTTCTATCTCCTTGTTGCTTGGAACCTCTTGTTCTGTCTTCTCTTCTTCCTCCTCATCTGAATCTCAAATGAATATAGTTTCTTTCCCTGAGGATTCAATAGTTGTACACTCTTTGGGGCTATCTTCCCCTTCAAAGGCTTTCTCTTCCTATTGTTGCATATGCTCTTAATGATGCTCTACTTCTGGGCTCTTTTTTACTTCAACCTCTTCTTCAAGATTATCCTCTTCTTTATCCTCTTCTTCATGCAACAAAGGAATTTCTTCATCATGGTTAGGGCTCTCTTCTTGCTCCCCAATCGAAGGCTCGGTGTTTACCTCCATTTCATTATTCATTTCTTTCTTTTCTCCAGAGGGTGGCTTTTCAACTTCTTCTCCAGCATCTCTAAGTTGTTGGGCCAACTCTTCCTTGAGTTTTGGATCAAATTTTTCCACAATGTATTTCTCGCCTGGTTCCTCAGTATCTTCCTCAAAGGATTATGATTCCTCTTCCTCATGCACTACTTCATCAATAACTAGGTGTTGATGCTTTGGGTGCTCATGGTAATCATCTGCTTCCTCCTCTATTTATTTTGCTACCTCCCTTTCTTGTCTTTCCAACTCTTTAGATATTTGCATTGTGGCTTTCATTTCTAGTGGCTCAATTTGAGTAGGGACAGGGAGGCCAACAACTACTTGTGCTAGGGTGGCATGCATTGCAGGGTTCATGAATACCCTAGATACCTTCATTGGTATGTTATGCATGTGCCTAGCAAAGGCTTCCAGAAGCAAAAGGTTAGGTATTTCTTTTGTTGTAGTAGCTAGGGGGAGGGTTGTAGATGGAGACATAGAGGAGGGGGGGAGTGGAGAAGTGGTAGCAGTTGAGGAGTCCACCACCAAGATGGGTGTAGTAGGGGAGGCAGAAGCAAGGTGGAACAAAATGTCCACTGCAAGGGGAGAGGAAGCAACCATCACTTGAGAAGCGGATGGAGGAGAAATAGTAGTGGTTGTAGCAGACATAGTAGGTGGGGACTTTGGCTGCTTGGCCTCTCCTTCCTCTCCCTCATGGAATGGGTCTTCCTGTATGGTAGGCATCTCAATGAAACTGCTTGACTTCTTTGACTTCTTGAAAGGCTCACCTTCTCAGGATTTCCTTGAATACACCTTATGTTTGGGTTAGCATTCAATTGTTTCTTTTCTCTTTCTTGACCTAGGAGCTGGAGGAGATTTTGAAATTTCCCCAGATGTGGCAGCAATTTTCCCACTATCGATCTCACTTTCTGGCTCATTCTCAAGTTCACTATAGGTCAAGGTGGCTCCTTGTAGCTTTAATTGAGAAATCTTCCCATCAATCCATTGTTTTTTCCTTACCTCTATGGGCTTCATTAGAATATCAAGATCATTAACCTCTTCCTCATTCCAATCAATTAAGGGCAACAGTAGGTTGGCAACAACATCATACCTCGGATCTATCACCATGTTCTCATCTTCAACAATTTGATTCGGCACTAGAAATAGGTTCACTATTTTAATGAAATATGTCATCATGCGCATGTAATATCTCATGTGGAATTCTTTATCATCTCTATAATTTTCCCAAAATTCTTTGACATTGTGTCGATGTGCATACTCTACCCCTACCATCTTTTTCAAATTGTCATACAGATCCATCTATGGCCTAGCAGTATGGAACTCTAGGTTATACTCAACTAATTCCTTATCAAAATATTCTGCACACTAGGATGCAGGGATTGCATACATGCCCTAGCCAAATGAAATGGGATAAGGAGTCCTAACCAGTGTTTGTCACTCAGAAAGGTATGTGCATGCTACAATTGTTGGGAGATCTCAAGTAATATTAGTTGATCATTTGGGTATTGGGGCAGCTTATATGGTTTCTCTAAGAAACCCTCATCTTGGATGTATGTAAATTTTGGAAACTGAATAAATAGAAATCCGAAATGATAGATAAAGGCATTGGCGATGTGGGTAACCCTCCTTTCAAAGTCACCTCCGAGAAATCTGATTATATGCCCATTAAAGGCATTGTTGACCCTGCAGTAATCCTTCTTGAAGTTTATAAATTGAAGTTGAGGGTATCTATCATATACCTTCAATTCCCTCCCTAGGTTATGGCTCAAGGCCACAAATACTCCTTTGTATTGAGCATGGTCAACAAGTAGATAGACTAGGTATGAATTCATGTAGAACTGAGAGCTTTTCTTCACCGCCACAAACTACTCATGTAAGCATTTACTGATCATTCCTGCCCAATAGAATTTAGTTTTTCCTCTAATAATATCCCCTATAAAATAGAGCATCCATTCTTGGAAGAATGTTGCAGTTGGGAGGCCCATAACTATGCTCAGTAGGGTCACCAGGTCATGGTAATCTTCATAGTAGTCACTCCTAAAGAGCTCCTGGGGTACTTTGTTTGCACTACCCCTCTTCTCCTTTAGCCAGTATTGCTTAATCAGTTTCTTGCAATTGAGAGAGTGAGCCTTCCATGTGCTCTCGAAATATTCCTTAGTTGTCTCCTCCATATCATCAAAGGTGGGTGTATGGAAAGTCTATCTGATAGACTTGGTAGACAAATCAGCCAATATGTTGCCATCTCTATCTACTATTCTTCCAGTTTTTTCTTGATATGCCTCTCTGCAAGCCATGACCAATTTGAGAGCTATGAGAGTAGGCAGGAAACCAATAGCCTTGGCCAACCCACTCCCTCTAATCCTTTTGGCATTCTCTATAGTATGGTTGACAATGACCCTTTGCTTGAACTCATCGATGTCGATGTGCCCCAAATTGGTATCAGAGATCTCCCAATTTATGGTGACCTTTGTCTTAAGTTCCTCTCCTTGAAACTTGTACTTCATTTGGTCATTGTCTTCTTTTCCTTTGGGTGCTTTAGCTAGCTTCTTGCCCTTTTCCTTTTCTGCAGATTTCTCTAAAGGTCCTATAACTAGTTCCATATATCCTACAAGCAAGGGAGTAGTAAGCACATTCAAATAGAAATGTTAGTGAAATCTTGCAAAAAATAATGCTAGATCCAGTAGTTCACCATTCAAGGATCCTAACATCTTTGTCAGATCACCCTTAGCCTTTTTTTTGAGGAAGATATGGCAATGAAGGCCTAAGGGTGTGGACTTCTCTAGGCTAGCAGTCATTTTGAAGGTAGTTATGGATGAATAGCAGACAGGGCACAGTGGCCCACATGGTTCTACTCGCATCAGGATTTTTCCATGAAGTGGGGTCCACCAAAAAGGTTAGGTCATTTAGGCACATGGGTCAAATCCATTACGAAGTTTTGGAGGTGTTAAGTCCATCGTTTAGGTGTGAAAAATCAAGGCATGCAAAAGCAAGGAGTAGCTTGGTTGTTTGAGGCTTTTTTGTTTGAAACCAACCTTGGCAAGGCAGTACCCCATAGGCAGCATCCCGCAATGTGGGGTCCGTGGCCTCGAGGGATGGTGTTGTTTCATTTTTGAAGCTCAAATGGTTTGGATGAGTGCAGGGCAAAAGCTGCGGAAAGTCCTTGGAAGTTCACCATTTGAAACAACTAAGGGAGGATGGAAGTCCACCAAGGGAGGCCCACAGTATCAGGTCTATAAGAGGTGCATGTATTACTTGTTCACTGGTGGAAAACCAAGTAGAGACAATGGGGTCAGCTCCCGCAAAGCGGACCGATGGTAGTCCTTGGTCATTTTGATGTGGTGATGATAGGGCGGCCATCCGCAAATGACCATCCACATAGGGCAACTCGCGAAGTCCTTTTCACTTTAGCATGTTCATTCTAGCATTAGTCGAAGGTAACAAGTGTGGGCTCTGCAAGGTAGAGAGATGGTCACTCGAGGCCATTTTGGATGGAAGACATGCCACAGTGGCCTGCGAATAGAAGTCCATGAGGAGAGGACTACAAAAGAGCTAACATTTAATAGATTTTAGCATGGGGAGATCAGATGGCAATGGCGGGATCGGGACCCGCCCATCAAAAGGACCTTAGGGTTTCAACTTTTTGAGTAGTCGTTAAGGCAGCAACGAAAGGGTAGAAAAAATTTGTAAAGGATGGTTCACATCAAATAAGTTGCCTTTGCTTTGAGCGCAAACGATGATGATGGATGTGGGGTCTATTAGGCAGAAAGATGGGTTACTAAGGCCATTCAGAATGACAATCCCTAGGTGAAATCCTGTGAAGAGAAATTCACAATTATAACTCTACAATGAGTCAAGACTTGGGAATTTTGGTGTAACTCAGTTTTGATTGGAGACCACTGGGGTGAGGCCTGCTTAGCAGAAGGATGGGATTTTTTGGTTGTTCAAAACGAGAGGGCATAAAGAACATTTCACAAGCGGAGGCCCACACTTGAGGACCCAAGAAGGCTAAAGGATCCTTCTTTTGGGCTCATGAAATGTGAGCTAAGTCCAGGATGGCTGATTAGGGGTGACTTCCCACAAGGGTGGGCTTGATGAAGGTGTCTGCCAATTTTTGAAGTTTGGTGTGTAAGGAAAAGGTGACAGCATCGAGTGCTTTACAGGTTCGTAGGGCATGAACACCCTGGTTCGAGAACAACCACGATGACCCAAGTTCTACACGTGGCCAATAGGTATATTTTCTAAGGATTTCACAATTTAGGGACACGAGTTTTAATCATTGGGGCCTCATCTAACTAGTTTCATAGTTTTCTTTTACCAAAATTTAGCAACTTTCATGAAAATGAAAGAAAACTCAAAGCATAACCCACAGTGGAAGACCAACCTAAAGAACCCAATGAAAATGGTCGAGGGAACTATAAACAGTCAATGCATGAGTGGTGGCATGAGGGCGGCATTGGAGGGAAGCTTTGATAGACTTCCTAAAATTCCTAACAGTGAAAATGATAGATCAAAATGAGCTATTTATAGAATTTGTAGCATTTAATTCCTACCATTAATGCAAGTACGAAGGTAGCTGAGGTTGGTGGGTGCACATTTCGAGAAGGGAAACACTAAAAGCAATGGGGTCTACAAAGCAGACAGCCATCACGCGTTGGTCGTTTAACAAGTCGAAAGAGATGGAAATAGCAGAGGTTGCAGGTCCCAAAAGGTGGGAATACGAGCTAGCCTGGCTGCCACAAGGATGGTGAAATCAAGGCAGAATCTCACATAGGGTGGCCTGCAAGGGTGGACCTGCTGAACCCAAAAGATGCAGTTTTAAGTTTGAAGGAAAACGACTAGGGAAACCCCATAAAGGCCAAAGGCTTTGAAAATTTGAGGGTGGAAAAACTTAGTCAACTCAAGATGATTCTTCCAAGACTGCTTGATAGCTTAGGACTCACAAATAGGGGGCACACAAAATGAGGCAACGACAAAAGCAACCCGACAAAGTGAAAAGAGAGGGTCCCCATTCTGAATAGGGTATGTGTGTTATAGGCACAACATTCCTTAATATGGTAGATCAATTGAATATGTACTTTGATGGATCACATACACATGTATCTAGAGTAGGAATTCTCTTCACCACCCCACAAGGTGATTACATTCCTAAGTCACATTGTCTATCTTTCCTATGCACCAATAACATTGTCGACTATGAAGCCCTTATCATAGGATTGAGAATCATGCTACAGTGAAAAATCTAGGAATTGTATGTCTATGGAGATTCACAACTAATTGTAAATCAAGTCAACGATGATAAACTCACAACTTACAAAAAGATGGTGAAAATTCTAAAAGATTTCTTCATCGATATCACATTTGAGAAAATACCTTGTATCAAAAATCAAGTAGTTGATTCCATTGCAATGATTTGGTCCTTGTTAGACATGGAACATAACATTCTTAAATGTGAATTCCTCATCGAGCAACTTCTCATACCAGCATTTGAGGTACCAAAATATGAATTCATATGCAAAATTCTTCGTCCCTATTCCCCCTAGTATCATGAAATTTTCACTTACCTACATAGCGGTATCATCTGATTTAACATTACTCTGAACCTTAAGAAAACCTTTGTTGAGAAAGCATATTTATTTGTTATCCTAGGTGATAACCTTTACCATTGAAGTCTTAAAGGGACATTATTATGATGTCTTAACCAAGCAGGAGCTTTGACTATGTTGAAAGAAGTACACGAAGGAATTTATGGATCACATTCAAGTGGTATGACCTTAGCTAAGAAACTATTGAGGACAAGGTACTACTACCCTACCATTGAATGGGAAGCTCATCAATATGTTAAGAAATGCATGTAGTGTCAATAGCATGGGGACCTTATCCATGTATCAGCTCAAGAACTCCAACTAATTTTTACACCTTCGCCTTTCTTGTAATGAGGACTCAACCTCATAGGAAAGATCATCCCTACCTCATCTAATGGTCACAATTTTATCATTACAACCACTATGTATTTCACGAAGTGGGTTGAAGTGATCCTTATGACCTACATCATGGGAAAACAAATATCTAAATTCATCCTAAACTACCTCATCTATCGCTATGGTGTTCAACATCCCTTATCTTAGACAGTGGAACACCTTTCAAAAATTAGGATGTTCATGAGTTATGCCAAAGGTTCAATATCCAACACTGATTCTCTACCCCATACTATCCCTAGGGAAACAATCAAGTTAAGGCTTCGAACAAAACCATCCTAATTTTTTTCAAGAAAATAGTCAATGATGTTGGTCATGACTGGAATTTGCATTTGAACCCTGCCTTATGGGCCTATAGAATCGGTATCCATATACCTACAAGTGTCACACCCTTTTCCCTAGTCTATGGAAATGAATCTATCCTACCCATCAAGTTCGATCTCCCATTGTTGAGATTATCATTGCAAAATCTCATTACCAGTAAAGAGTACACATTATCTCAGTTGAACAAGCTAGAGCCACTAGATGAGTGATTCCTTGATGTTTTGAATCATTTGTAGGCTTATTAGAACCAACTTAAAAGGAGCTATAATAAGAAAATAAAAATTTGGTCCTTCCACGTAGGTGATCTTGTAGTAAAAGAGAATCAGAAGAATATGCCAAATCTAGATAGAAAATCGAAGTTTGAGCCTAATTGGTTAAGACCATTTGTTGTCATAGCTAGTCATAGTTTAGGACCATATCAGTTGTCAACACCTGAAGGAGAACCCTTGTAGGAGCCTATTAATAGCTCACATCTCAAAAAGTTTTATGTTTAGGCTTGAAGGGTATAAATCCAAAAAAAATCAAAAGATAACAAAATCCAAAAAAATAAGAAAAAGGATTGAAAATAGTAAAGAAAAAATCATCTGCTAGTGAAAACCACTTCGGTGGCACTTTGGTTAAGTACCTTAGTGAAAACCAAGAAAACATACACCTTGCATAAATAAGCACTATCCATCCATTATTGACTCTTTGGATTTTCCTACTTCACTATCTATTGCATTCATCCTTCATCCTATTATCCTATTTATTTCACCACCCATTCACATTTGTATCATAGTTGGATATTATGTAAGTATAATATTTCCTTTTAGTACTACTTGGAACATTCCTAAGGTCAGTTTGTCCTACCTATATCGAGGTAATGTATCTCATTACATTGGGGGAATTTGTCTTTACTTACATTAGATCGGGTTCTTGTATATCCCTTTAAGGTTATTTAAAAAAATCCAAAACACTTGCAAAATCCCAAAATCCAAAAACATCTAAAATTTTGTACAGTCAAAAACTCAAAAACATTCAATTCATCTTCAAAATACAAAACATCCAAACATCATCAAAATCCCTAAACAAGTCAAAAAGTTAAAATTTTAAAAATATGGTTGTCGAACTATGTTGTCTCTAAGCTTGAATGTAGGAAAGGCTGGTAGGTCTAGATAATAGATCATTTTTTGTTATTTTCATTCATATTTTGAGATACTTTTAGATACACTTTCTAGACAATGCTTGTATATTATACTATCCTTTCATATCTATTATGCAAACTTGAACCCAAAATATAATGTTGGAAATATGGTTATAATATACTAGTATTACATGGTTTATATGAAGACATGTATGAAATATTGATGGAATGATATTTTTATTGTGATAGCTATCCTCATGTACATGATTTGAAAAATTAACTTGTTTGTAGTTGAAGAGGAACTATGGCATGCAACAGTTACTGGATGAACCCACAACAAAAAGGAACATTGGACACCAAAACAAGGGAGTTCCATATTAGACTAAATGTGATGATTGTTGATTAAAGGAACTTGATGAAGGTTGAAAGTGTGTTATTATAACTAGTTAATAAATGTTAAAGAAGAGGTTTCTTCACTTATGGGATTTTGACAAATAGTTGTATGTTTACATGCATTCTATTTTTACATATTTTTAGTCCTATTAGGATTCTTTTTCCTTTTCAGTTATAGGCTAAATAAAATAGTCTTAACTCTATGCTCCAATAACTGGGAGTTTAGTTAATGATTTTAGTTAACTTGTTGCTTTGAATAAGATTCCCTCAAGCTTGTATATAGTTGTTGGTTGAATCCATAGATAAGTTGGTTTTTTAGTTTTATGTTACCAGTTACTTTTAGTTTCAAGACATGAAAAAATATTCAAAGTGATTGAGTAAAATCTATGAAAAGATATTTTGTAATCTTTTACAATATGAAATGAATGGAGTTAATTTCATGGGATGTGTAGAATGTTTTAGTTAGATTGGGTTCAATTAAACTGAGAACAACCACTTGAGCAAGCCACTCAAGGTACTTTTCTTCACTTCATTTTTAGTTATTCATTTATATTTAATAGTTGTTTCTTTTTCATTTATCATTATCTCATGAATGTTATGCAAGTTAAGTTGAATCTCATATCTTGCTTATTGTTAATGAATGCTTATGAATATGCATGAAATGGTTAACCAGTAGTACTCCAGAGGTTAATTTAGTTTATTCATTAGTTTTTATCAATTTTGAATTGTCACAATATCATTTCATTAACAACGGTTCAGTTACAATCTAAGTTGTAGGTACTCGTAGCCACTAGTTCTAGTTATATCCTTTATTGTTTTGGAATTCTATGAATTTTTAGCAAGTAGAATAACTTGAACAGGGTAGCTTAAGTAGTTTTGAGTCTTTGAAGGCATATATAATGTTGCACCATCACAAGCTTACAAACGTTGGGTTGATAATTTAATGTAGTCTTAACCAATGTTGAGTGGACTGTTTAGTTAGTTAAACCTCTAAATTGTGTAGGTTCTACCAAGTTTACAATATATTAGTTTAGACTACATTTTTGGTTCCATTGCCAGGGATGGTGCTATCTTCATTGAATTGTTTTTACATCTTTCATAGTTAACTTTTGTGTCCAACATTAGGGCTATTAGACTTAATTTTTTTCCAACACCAAAGATACGCAAACATTGTGAAAGACTACTATGTTATAAAGCCATATTACATGTATGCAAAGGTAGGGAGATCCCTTGGGTAGATTCCATCCCTCTACACACCAAGAAGCTATATAAAAGATTGGTGAATCTAGTACTTAGAGTGAAGTAACACTAAAGAAGAAATTTCCTTATCACCAACTTCTAGCACACATGCAGAAAGAACATACCAAGCCATGGGAGATGTAGTGTATTATGATCCCATATGTGCCACTTTTGAGTTCCCAATCACTAACTAAGAAAGGGATACAGTGCTAAAAAACATCCCTCCTTTAGCCTTACTAGTCTTTTATGGGTTAATGGCTAAGGACCCAAATACATTTCTATTTGAATTTGATGTCCTATATAGAAGCTATGATTATAATTTTGATGCCCATAGGCTCAAACTCTTCCCTAAAAATCTAAAGGATGCAACCCTAAGGTGGTTCATGGGATTAGGTAGGGATGCTATTCCTGATTGGGAGACTATGAAGACATTTTTCCTAGAAAATTATCAAGACTATTTTAGGGGACCTGACACGAGGAAAGATTACATTTTCAGAATTTCACAAAAGGGTGATGAGCCCTTAGAAGATTATGTGGAAATATTTTAGTTATCTTTGAAGAAAAACAAATAGAAACATTTGTCAGAAGAGTCCCTAAAGTTAGTATTTTTGATGGAAATCAATGATGATTGCATGGATGCATTGAGCCTCATTGGACAAGAAGATATTTCTTAGCTACCATTTTCAAAAAATTGTAAGGTCTACAAGAATTATTCTAGGACCTTCACTAAAAGGCCAAGAGGAGATTTGGTAAATCATTTGTAGGGGTTTCAAATATTGAGTTAAGTAATCTATTGTTCAACATGAAGGAGGACATCATAAGCCATTTGTAAACTTAGTTGGATACTCTCCACATCAAGAAGAAGTAGGAGGAAGTTGAGGCTATGCTCACTAAATATTGTCCAAGTTGTAGGAAAGAAAAGAAAATCACAAATGTAAAAGAGTGGATAGTATCCAGCAAGATAAAGTTGAGAGACTTGATTTCCATCCAATTGAATAATATGATGGACAACTCTTTTATATAGAAAAAAAGAGGCAATGGAAACAAATACAAGGTATTCCACAAGACCCCCTTTTCTTCAATTCATCCTTTCCTATTGGGAATCAAAACTTTTCTACTTGGAACTCTCAGCCCTAACAAGCAACCCAAAATCAGTGACAAAACCATCAACAATGGTCACAACCTTAGCCAAATTGGAACCAACAACCAAACCCTTCACCACAAAAAAAATTCCAAGGTTCTAATTGCAATCCATAATGGTCAACTTAGTAGAATTAGTGGCAGCTTCAGTGGAAAAAAGGCTAGCAATGGTGGCAAAAAAATATGAACTATCAACATCTTATGCTCCCTCCTCCACTAAAATGACAAGATTTAATGCCTCCATCAAATCCTACATCCCAGCCACCCAAGCAACCACAAATACTTGCCCAACCTTCACCTAACCCTAACACTAAGCTTGTTCAATAGGCTTATACTAACGAAGCTATGCAATACCCCACCTATGGGGTAGAGGTGAGTGATGTCCACCTCAGATCAGGAAAACAAATGGTTGGACTTTCATCACCTCAAATTACAAAGATGGAGGATGAGGAACCTACAGTTGAAGCTTCAGACAAATCACCTTTGGAACCTGATTTAAATTAGGTACACCAAACTACCTCAAGTCTAAAGCCACCTTCTCCTGAATGACTAGCTATTCAGAAACATCACACATAGGCCAAGACAAATCTCCTAGATAAATTAAAAGATGTGAGCATTAAGATACCACTCATCCAAGCTATAAAAGACATCCATATCTACACCAAAACTGTAAGGGATCTATTTCTTGAGAAACCAGGTAGAAAAATAAAACATCCTCATACAATCTATGTCTTAGGAAACCTTATGGATATCGTGCTAGGGAACATTACTATCCCTAAGTACATAGATCCTAGTAGTCTAGTAGTGGACATTAAGATTAATGGAACCATCATTAAGAATACTTTGATAGACTTGGGGGAATCAATCAATGTTATGACAAAAGAAACAATGTAGTTACTTTAGTTAGACAACCTTAGGCCTACACAAACTATTTTATAGCTAGCTAATAGGTCAACAGTTAAGCCTGAAGGAATCATTGAAGAATTAGTCATTGTATTGGACTCTTGGGAATATCGTGCTGATTTTATATTTCTACAAACAAAGTTTAATCTTGCAGGTTACCCACTCATCCTAGGCAGACCCTGGTTGGATACAACTAATGCATTTATAGGTTGTAGATCTGGAAAAATGATAATATCTAATGGGATAGTCACCAAGAACTTGGTTCTTTATCCTCCAACCCAACCTTATGCTAACATTGAGAAAACTTATTTGCCTACTTTGGATGAGGAAGATAACTATTCTCTGTAGACATTGATAACTATAAAACACAACCCATTGTTGTATGAACAAGATGAAGATGAGCTTATGGCTCACATAATCCAAAATTAATGTGGTAGGAGCTTGCGACAACAATACTACCTCATATTCCTACATGACCCCTTGCCAAGTATTATACCCACCAATTCTATAGAAGAAGTATCTCAGATATTTCATTCATTACTACCTTAGTAGTATGCATCTATCATACCAAGTCTTGACCTCTCATCTATCCAAGAATCATCCAAAGAATTGGAAATCATGCTAGAAGGAAGTTAAACATAAATAATTCCTTAACAAAAGAGAATAAAAACTCTCTACAAATAGTGTTGTAGGCACACTCAACCGCATATGCATGGGATTACCATGATATGAAAAGCATAGTTCCTAATTTATGTATGCATAGGATTTATATCAATGATGGTTATAGACCCATTCAACAACCATAAAGATGAATGAATCTTGCCTTGAGGAAGATAGTGAAATTTTAACTACAAAATCTCCTTGATGTAGGTTTTATCTATCCAATATCGGATAGTGAATGGGTCTCACCTTTGGTAATTGTTACTAAGAAAGGTGGAAAATGCAGAGTTTGTGTAGACTACAAGGAACTAAACACAACAACTAGGAAGGACCAATTTCCTTTTCCCTTCATAGATCATGTACTTGATTCTTTAGCTAGGAAAAAGTAATCATTTCTAGATGGTTTTAGTGGTTACAACCAAATTAAAATTTCTCTAGAGGATCAGGACAAAACTGCATTCACATGTCCTTGGGGAATTTATGCCTACTTAGTTCTACCCTTCAGCTTATGTAATGCTCCAACTACCTTTCAAAGAGTAGTAGTCAACATATTTTTTGATTATGTACATGACTGTATGGAGATATGCATGGATGATTTCACTACCTATGGTGAAACTTATTTGGAAGCTCTTAATAATCTAGAAAAAGTATTAAAGTGTAGTGAACACAACCTATCACTCAGCAATGAAAAGTGTTTTATGATGATGACACAAGGAATTGTATTGGGAAACTTTATATCTAGTGTAGGAATTCAGGTTGATCCACACAAAATATAAATTATATCTACCTTACCTATTCCTCAAAAATAATGAGATATCAGGAGTTTTATTAGCCATGCAGGCTACTATAGACAGTTTATCAAATATTTTAGTAAGATTGTTGCACCATTTTATTGTTTGAGTAAGTACTTTGAATTTGAATGGACATCAGAGTGCCAACACTCCTTTGAAGAATTGGAGAAAGCCCTAACTCAAGCACTAGTATTGAGAGGTCCTATTTGGACTCTACTCTTTCATATCCATACAGATGCTTTAGATTTTTCCATTGGAGCAATTTTGGGTCAGAAGGAAGGAAACAAAGAGTATGCAATTTACTATATCAACAAGAATCTTCAAGGAGCAGAGTTGAACTATACTATAATAGAAAAAGAGATGCTTGTTGTAGTATATGCTATTAATAAATTTAGGAACTATATTACTGGCTATTCATTCTTTTTCCATATAGACCACACAACAATCAGGTATTTGATGAATAAGCCAGTAGTTGGGGGTAGAATTGTAAGATGGTTGCTTCTTCTATAGGAATTTTTCATTACCATAGTTGAAAAACTTGGTAAGGAAAATGTAGTGGTAGATTTCCCATCAATATTGTCAACAAAATCAGCTAAAGGAGTAGTGTATGATTCATTTCCAAATGAACACTTATTTTCTCTACAAGTGCAAGTACCCTAGTATGCAAATATTGCCAATTATTTGGTCATGGGGTAAATTCCATCACACTTTTCTCCAATGGAGAAGAGATAGATAGTTCAAAAATGTTTCCCTTACTATTGGATATCTAGTTATCTATTTTATACTAGCCATGATAACATCATGAGAAGGTGTAATAGGGAGGATGAGATCTTTGACATCATGAAGGCATATCATGATGATCCATGTGGAGGTAATTTTGCAACAAAATGAATAGCCTTTAAGATCCTCGCAACTGGCTATTATTGGCCAATTATGCATAAAGATCAGTTAAATACACAAGGAGCTATGATAGGTGCCAAAGGATGAGAAGACCAACCGAGAGTTATGAGATGCCATTACAACCTCAGATGACTTTGGCACCTTTTGAAAAATTGGATTTAGACTTCATTGGACCAATCTCACCTACATCCAACAAGGAATACATCCTTGTTTGCACTGATTACTTGACTAAATGGGTGGAAGCAAAGGCCTTACAATTTTCTAGAGATGGTAATGTGGCTAAGTTTTTATATGAAGATATCTTTACTAGGTATGGAGTACCTAGAGAAATAGTAATTGATCAAGGACCACACTTTACTTATGATCTAATCACCAAGTTGGTTGAAGGATACCAAATTAGAAACAAGAAATCAATGACCTACCACCCTCGGGCTAATGGTTGGTTGGAATTCACTAATAGGGAGATTGAAAGTATTCTCACCAAGATAGTGCAACTACATAGGAAATATTGGGTTGCAAGGTTTCCTAAAGTAGTATGGGCTTACAAAACAACTTGGAAAACAACCACTAGATTTACACCTTAAGCTAGTCTATAGTAAGACATGAGTCCTTCCTATTGAATTTGAATATAAAATACTAAGGAAAATAGTAGAACTAGAAATCGATTTAACAAAATCTCATAAGGAAAGCCTGCATACTTTAAATGGATTGGATGAGATAATAATGGAAGAAATCCATCACACAGAGTTAGTTCAACAATAAAGAATGAAGTGGCATGATCAATACATTAAAACAAAAGAGTTCACTGTGGGGGACTGGGAACTGTTATATGATTCATGGTATAATGAATTCAAAGTAAAATTATAGTATAGATGGTTGGGCCCCTATGAAATTAGTCAAGTTCATCCTAATGGGGTAGTCAAATTACACACCATTGTTGCAATCATATTTTCACTTCTTGTAAACAACCATAGATTGAAGTTATGTAAGAAGCCATTACAAAAGGATGATTACATATTTTCTTTGTTTTAGTATTATGGTTCTCTCAGTGAACCAAATACACAATCTAACACACAGAGTGATACTTCAACAACACATGATATACCAGGCACATCTAGTGACCCAATGATTGAGCTACATAGCTACATAGCTCAATCTCTGAGATCACTTAGGATTAATTTCTCATTTTATCTCACAAGAACACACTGCATGTTATGATAATGATCACAATATCTTCAAAGGGACCTTTTTTTCAATATTCACAAAGGGTCATGATGTCATAGGAACCTGTAGCTTAATGTTGTCAACATTGAGAATGGGCCCTGGCACTAAAGGTACCTGCAGCAATGTTTGGAAACTGAAAAGAAAATTCAAATTAGTTGGCACCATTTTCACTACAAGATTACATGTATTCATTTCATAATATCCACATGTAATATACATCACTTCATAATCAGTACCGACGACATAATTTTTTTATTTCCCACTTGCATTTAAAATACTTGAGTTGTCAAATCACCAGCTCTTATCTGTAATACCAGTCCCATCATTTTCACTCACCACCCATTATTCCTTACCTTGTATTTATTATCCATCACATTGAATCAACAAACAAATAGATTCTTTTCAATTTCCACATGCGACAGATGGTTATCTCTTCAAGGTAGAACTTTAGGTATGCTATCATGATTATTATAGTCTTCTTTAAACTTTCATTATATTTTTCATATTACTCCATGCATGTGAACTATTATATCATTAATTACCATCATTTCTTATTTTAACCACCTCCAAATCATAAACGTGAAGTGAGGTCACTTCACCAATTAAGTTGGGGGAGGGTACAACCTAGTTATTCTTTTCATCACTCTTTTTGAATCTATCACCTAAATTAAAATCAATGGATAGAAATGGCATGCAAAACCCCCTAAGTTATATCTCATTTTTGCTGCCATTTCTAATTGCTAAATTTTAAACCCTAAGAACTTGAGCTTAATTTTAAACCAAATTTGAGAGTTGAACTTAGAACCTATTCATGATCTTGAAGTAAGTTAGTACTAAGAAGGTAAATTTATACTATGGTATGCCAACAAACATATAGGAGGAAATAGAGGGAAAGTGAAGGGTTTTAAAGGTGGTAGAGAAGATTGAGATAATTTTTTAAGCTGAATTGAGTACATTAAATAGAGAAAGTAAACCAGAATGGGAGGTGATGTCATAAGAAGGGAGCCAATAGATCATCAGCAAATTTTGGAGGATGCAACAGTTTTACCCATTTTTACCAAGGTTGGCTGGCTTGACTACTTCTTTAAGTTAACAGAATTCAGTGATGATATGACAAAAATGTTTGCATTTTCTCTTGAATATGATGAATCCATGGTAAAAGGACTTGTAGTAGATGCATCTGATACTACCATTCCATAGGTCACTAGGTTACCAAGAACAGGGGTGTAATTTCTAGCACAATGTGATGTAGTTGTAGCCAAGGAAGAATTTTATATACAAGGAGAGGAATTAGACTCCTCATCACAAGGTACAAAGAGACTTTTCCTCCCCTGGTTATGGGAAAATTGTGCCTCTTAAATTATCAGATACATCACTTGTGATGGTAGGAAGAACCTTTTGTATACAATTCATTTCAAATTACTATCACCTCAAACATAATAGGTTAGTGAATATACCAAACTTTTTGTACAACTTGTTGAAAAAAATGGCCTTAGAATACTAAAGAAAACAAAGTGATACTTCTCTATCTCATCACCATTTAATTACCTTACTGATAAACAAGATTTTAGGGATTTAATACCGACAAGTGAAGTGGGAGGACTTTAAGGAATGTACAAACATTAACAGTTTTTTGGATGCACCTATAGTACCTAAGGATGTAGAACCCAAAAATGAACCTATCGAGGAAAACCCTCACGTCTCACCTATGGCTTCACTTGTTTATAGCCAAGGTGAGCATGAGGAACCTAAAGAACTAGAATCTAGGCCACCTATAATTGAGGAAATACCTTCTTCTTCAAGATCACAAATATCTAAGAGTCAAAGAAGCAATGAATCTACCTCCTCTACGCCCTCTAAACCAAAAGAAAGGAAGGATACTCCAAAGAAAAAGAGGGATATGAAAAAGAAGGAAGATGATGTTCTGAATAGAAGAGGGGTGTTAAGAAGGAAAATAAGAAAATTAAGAAAGAAATACTCACACCCAAACGCTCTGGTAGACTGGGGAGACAAGGTGCCATGAAAGAAAGTATAGAAGAACCATAGGAAGAAGAAAAGAGAAAGGAACAACAATAGGAATATGTCCTGATTGTAGAAATAGACTCTAAGGTAAAGGGGAACGCCCCTGGTAATTTGAATATACCATAAAAAAGGAAAAATATATGTACTAACAACTTCTAATTCAGAATCAAAAGATATATTTACTACCAAGAAATTACAAACAAAAACCCTAGATAGTCCCATTCATGGAGATTCTGAAGAGGGCAATGAGTAGTTTGTAGACACAAAATAAGTATACATAGAAGAAAGAGATGTAAGGAAAGAACTCCAAGGGGTGTTGGATAGGATTAAAAACTTGGAGGAGTTGGTGTAAAATTATGAATAGAAGGATAGGGAAAGAGAAGCAGAAATGTAGATGGAAGAGAAACTATAGTTGTAAGGCCATGACACTAAGCTAGATTTTTTGGCACAGCTGACTGTCACCAAGACATGAGACATAGAATTAGCAATGCCACATGAGAAACCCCCTCCTATAAAAACTCCTAACTATCATACAACCTTGTCACTTAGCCACCAATTATGGAAGGTAACTATTGAATTTACATAGGAAAAGGAGAACTGGAAGAAAGAAAAGAGAGAAAATGTAAAGGAATTGGAAAAGAGAGATATTGAATTGAATTGATCAATAGTTTGGTTGGAGGAAATAGTAGATAAAGCACAGAAATTTTCAAATGTAGACCTCCATCGAGAACATATGCATTTTTTTATAAGAGATATTTATATGCTTTTAGTTTAGTACATTAATTAGCAGACATTTTGTTGGTATGAGTAGAACTTTTGAGTTTCTTGAAAAAAAAAATTCTTCCACACTTGAAGAACAGGATCAGCTGTGTGAGTTTTATTTACACAACTATGTAATACCTGATGAGAAAGAATGGAACCCTCTAATTTTTGTGGGAGATATTTAGATCAAAGTACTTTCCTCCTATTATAAAAATGAGCAAATTAGGGGTGAGATGATGGAAGAGTATGAGGAGACAAAGAAATCCATTGCATTTCCCATAAGAAAATAGGTTAAAGACCTTGATGCAGTCATTGAAGAATGGTTGAAACTTATTAAACATAAGGGGTGTGGGTAAGAAAATCATGAAAATAAAAAAGGTATATTATGAAAGAATGTAGATGTTAGCTATGGGTATTAGATAACAGTGCTACAAGCATGTACATAATACATGGAATAGTTTAACACCTAAATTATAGAAGAAAGAACCACATTCTGCATATAATTTTATTGCTATGCTTCAGAGGGTACATAAATATATAGTAATTTGTGTCAACAAAGGAGTTTACTAGGTGTTTCTCACCTTCCATCCACTAATTCTCCTCTATCTAGTTCCACGTTGGACTGGGGAGAAAGGTGATGAATGTGAGAAAGCAAGAGTTATCAAAATGAGGTGGTTTACAACATATCCAGGTGTAGAGAAGGGGGATTCACTACTCATGAGTCTCTTTATTCTCAAGAGAATCCCAAGGGGAAAACTACCCTAAACTACCTCAAGGGATAGAGTAAGAGTTTCAAAATTAGAAAGAGTAGGTCACAAAGATTTCCTATATAGAATGACAAATTCTTGTCCAAAGGATGGCAGCGCAAAATAGGGACGACAGCGTGGTGCATTGGAGTCATAGAGGCACGTTGGTGTTTCTTTTAGACCAAAAACTAAGAATATCATAAAAAATAGAGAAGTGACTACTAGCAACCTAATTACTAAGAACTTCCAGAATGCGGGAAAGTAATAGAGAATAAGAAAACTAGAATAAAGTAAAGAAAATGATAGAACTAAAGAGAATAGTGAAAAAAATTCTCACAACAACCCAAGTAATGAAGCCTCCAACATGTGAATATCTTCAATACCTGGATATGTAAGATCGAGAGAAAATGTTGGGTTGTATAGGGTTTTGCCTCAATCAAACCCCCATTTTGGTGTTCCTACCTCCACTAACAGCCAGAAGGATAAAGTGAACATAGTGAGCAAATCCAAAGTGGTAAAAGCAATCCCCGCTCAAGGAGGAGAATCTATATCACAAAATAAAGATGTAATAGATAGGGGAGGTGAGAAATACCAAGATTCTCACAAGCATAATATAAGGGAGATATCAGTTCTAAGGCTTAAGGAAGCCAAAGAGTAAGATAGATACGAGAGCCAAGATAGTTGCAAAGAAAGCTTGAGAGTGTTGTTGTAACAAGATGTGGAGAGTTGTGCAACAAAGAGAGTAAAGAGGGAAAAAAGAGTGTATCCAAGAGAGAAAAAATGAATTGAAAGAATGGATTTAAAAGAGAGAATAGGAGGGAAAGAAGCTTCCCGAGTTGTTACAAGGCATCTTCGGCTATTACCATTGACAAAAGGAGTTGATAAGTGGAAAACATGCTCAAAAATGACCATTTGAACATTAAAATGTCATAGGACACTAGCACATCTCGTGGACATCCACGCAACACGCTAGTGTCCTAACACATCATGCTACAAAATGACAAGAATGGGAAAATCACATGGTTTGATGCAAAGCTAACGCATGAGGGTAGCTATTGAAAAGGGGTTCTTGAGCATCTTGAGAGGGAAAAAGGATGATGCAGGGGCTAAAATGATCCTACACAAGATGTTAAGGGATTGGATACAAGAATGTATGTGAAATTGCAAGGGGTGCAATTTTACGACATTATATTTTGCCTCCACTTTAGCGAGTGTATGAATCTACACTAATATGCACACTGAAGGAAATCTACTAAACATAAATAACATCATGATGCCAAAAGGATATTGTAGAGGAAGCAGATAACTCTTTAAACAAAGGAAGCATTCCCCCAAGCTAAAGACCTACAAAACAAACACTTTATACAAGAAATATCTACACAAGATAACAATGTTAAAACATAAAAATCCATCACACCATGGGCTTAGAATATAAAAACACATACTCACAGGTACATAACAAACTAAAGGATTTAAGTTACAAAAGTGAAAGAGACCTCGATGTAGAAGGAAATACTATGCGTCATCCCCAAATTAAGAAATAACATAGAAGAATTTTTAAACCGAAATAAGAATGTAAGGATTGACTGCTTCAAGAGAAGAATGCACCCAAAAGTTAGGGAAGCAACCAATGTCAAAGAGAGAAAAAGAACATATACCTATGATGAAGAAGATGTCAATCTTTGATCTGGTATACACAATTGAGAAGAGAAGAGAGAAGAGAATTTAAGAGATAGAAAGGAATTAAATTTCAAGAGAGATAACCCCATGGGTACTCTCTCCTATGGAGATTTAAAAAAAACACCACATGCCCTCACACCTACAGAAGGTGAAAAAATGCTCCACAATCCCTTAGACCTACGGAAGGGTGAACAAAAGGCTATGTAGGTACTCTCTCTGATAGAGTTGAACAAAAATATCCTACATGATGTAAGTGCTTTACAGGTTCTCAAACTTGCAAAGAGGGCACTGCTAGGTACTCTCTCTTGAAGGAAGCTTGATGTGATAGACTTCGCAGAGTCAGACCAGAAAGTAGCTTCACAAGCACACCTACAAAGAAACATGTTAATCCGTAGACTAAACATGTTAGGAAAGATTGATGCAAAGGAGCTCTATAGGTTCTCAATCCTACAAAGTAATACTAATCAGATGAACATGTGGCAGCTGCAAGTTGCATTGCAGGATAGTCATAGAAAAGATAGGTCTAGTTGGGGTGTCCCCAAGATAGACACTAATAAATTCATTTGAAGGAGAAGCTTTCAAAGGGGGTTCACTCGAGAACCCTTCAAGATAGCAAGGGGCCCACTCAAGAGGGCACTCCAATTGAAAGATAGAGAGAAGAGAGGGGGTCCTTAAGAAGTACAGACATCTCCAGAATAAGTTATCAGTACTAACTGGATTAAACTATGGTGAACTTTAGGGTAAAATATCCTTGTAATTCTATCTAATTGGAAAGTGTGTTTAAATCAATCCTTGGGAACTTCATGGAAGTTTCCTTAGTTTATTCCTTAATTGTCAATCTAGGAGTCATGAACTTATGAAAGATATTGGGGTTGTTTGCCTAAGGGTTGAACCTAGTAAGCTAAGTGTGGATGGATGCAACAACGTGTGACCTATATTTATTCAAAATTTTGGTTTACAAACTTTATGTCAATTATGTGATAGGAACCTATGCCAGGAACAGTTTGTAATAAAGACAGATTAAAACCAAACAATAAAATAGAATTAATAATCCTTACTAAGACTTAACTAACAAAAGGAAAATAAACATTGGAATATAAATATAACATGCTAAATCAAATCCATGTGTATTAATACGCACTTTGATTAATAGTGTCTTAAATAATATGCTAAACTAGGTTCTCATGAAACAACAAGCATACTGATTAATATCAATTGAAAAGTAATTTTCCAAACTAAATGTATTTGTAGCAACAAACACACCAATTAACTAAATATCAAATAATAATTAACAACACATTGAATGATTTCATATTAACACAATAATTAAAGATTAAAAATAGATTAAAAATTGTAAAGACTCATTACCACACAACACACTAACACTACAAAAATTCACTGGGTAACCGAGGAAGTGTGCCCTACCTTCTCCAATTATCAAGTGATGAAATGAAAAGATTACTCCATGGTAACCAATATGCATCCAAATGATATTTTAAATAACAATCTTTTCAAATCAGAACAACAGCTTATAGATGTATATATTGATATCCATTCAAGTCTTTGGCATACATATTTATAGAGATTATAAAACTCTAAATTTATAGCTAATGCTAATCAAAAGGCATAAAAATGTTTAGGTTGATGTGTCATGTGGCCAACAACCTTAAAAGCTACTTAGAAATAGATTACAAACCTTAACATTGTTCCAAAACAAACTAACTTAAACCGAACTTAACAAAAGTGACACATGACTCATAAATAGCCTTTTCTTCATTCTAATGATGCTCCTCTTTCTCCCATGTTCCATCCACCTACTTATCCCCTACTACATAGTCATGATGGTAATCAGTAAATAATTGAAGGTTTTTGTATATTTACTATTTTTTATCTCTTTTTTGCATTTTATTAAATATACTTGGTTCATTAACAAATAGTGATAGGAACGGCAAAGGATCCTATAGAAATGAAAGAGTAAAGGGTAAATAAAAGTAAAAATAAGGACACATTTCACCCTCATCATTTCCCCCCAACTTAGGTTTTGCATGCCCTCATGCAAAAATACATAAGATACAAACCAAACAGTTTCTGCATTATACTAGAAATTTCTTTAAACCACAATTATTTGAGTGCATGTATCTGATCTTCATGTTCCTAAATGGGCATAAGAGATGCATTAGCAGTTTTTTCTTGGTCAAGTGTTGCCTTAAGTTGATCAATCTTTGTTTCCTATGAAGAATTAAGAGACCCTACATCTTCGACCTGATTTTGTAGAGCCTCATTCTCATCAATTAACTTGGTCACTAGATTCTACAAGTCACAAATTTCTTCATTGGAAAATAGAGGGTGCTCTTCTTCAAAATCTTCCCCTACCTTCTATTCTATCTCTTCTTTGGATCATTGTTCTACTTGGTCTCTAGTGAGGAATTTCAAATTCTCTAGTTCTCTAATCTACAAAATTTTCTAGTTTGTCATCACCCGCTTGTTTAGTTGGCATAGGTTCATCGTTTACAATGTTTCCATCATGAATTCCTCCTACAACAGTCAAGTCCACTTCTAGAAATGAATAATTTAGTTGAGGTTCTTCAATTTCTTACTCAAGCTCCATTTTATCTATTTCAATGGCTATAGACTTTTCTTGTGTCTTCCTTCTTTTACTCCTTAGCTCCCTAGAGGCTACCTCTGTCTTTTTAGTTTTATGAAATATTGTAGCATGGGTGAGTTTGGTGGTGTTGTCATTAATTTCAACACAATTCAGAATGTTGTAGATTGTACATGTATAGTTGAGATGCTATTGAGATGTTGTGAGTACATGGAGTTGTCTTTATGATGTTGCAGATGTGTTGGAATGGTGAGTTTCCAAGTGCTTTTGAGAAAATTAATAAAGAGAGAATTCAGAGTCAAGAATGTGTTCAGGATGTGCTCTAGTATGTGCTCCACATTTCTCTTGTGTTGATCCTATGTTTGTGTGGATCTGAAGATTTGCTAATGGTGATCTAGTGATGATATCTCCTAAGTTGTAGCTTTTGGTTTGATGGGATGTGAAAGTTACATTCACCAATGTGTGAATTGTTCTAGTAGAGTTAGCTTTCTGTGACTGGGATAATTTTTTTAGCTTCGCAGTTCTCTGTTGTTTTAATTATGAGCTTGTAGCTTTGGAATGTGTCTTATAGTGTTGTTCTCTTGGTTCTAGCAAAGATGTGTGTGGTTTGGTGATCCAGAATTCAAGGTTCAAAGTTTTTGTATGTGTTTTCATAGTCATGATGGACTGATGGAAGGAGTTTAGTGTTTGAAGATCATTGTACTTTTTGTGGATGTATCTGAAGGAATATGAGATGTATTCTCATGTAGAATGAATCCTTTTGTGTCATCTACATGTTATCTTCTTGTTGGGAAGCATGTACATCAATGATCATTTGTATTTTAATTAGGTTTGGCCAAACTGGTGTTTACACTTCATTCAAAGAATAAAATTTAATTATGGAAGTGTGTGGTTGATTCGAGATATTATTTTTGGTCTTGGATAATTTTTTTTAGTGGTCGACTCTCATTCCTTTCCACTGTGGGAATGTTGAGTTGCCGACCTAAAAAGAATGTTACGAAATGACGCATACGTGGCCAACCTTGGAGAAAGTTTCTAAGGTTGAGGATGGTATAAATGCAAGTCAAATTGCAAATAATTGAGTGTGATGCAAAGTGAGAAAGTGAGGAAAAAATCATAAGAGTAGAAGTGTGTGAAAGTGAGTTGAGGAAGCAGTACTTCATTGTGTTAGATTCCTGAAGGTAGTGAGCTAAAGGTTTCTGCAATCTTCTAATCAAGGTTGTGTATGTGTGTTAATTTTTGTAGTGGATCTTTTGTTCTCTTTTGTATTAGTTTTCAGTGAGCCTCCCTGTTGGACAGTGATTCCTTTCTATAGGTAGTGAGCCTTTGTATCTGAATAGTGAGTCATCTTCCGGGCAGTGAGCCTTTGTAATCAGTTTTTCTATCTCTTTATATTGTGAGTTAATCCTCACCATGGTTTTTCCCTCATTGGGTTTTCCACATAAAAATCTAGTGTTCATTGTGTTGATTTTACTTTTTGTTATTTGTGTTTCATGTTCATACTTAATAACAAAATAGTGTGGTTATGGAATTGATAAGTGTTGAAGGTTTAAGTTTGAATTTTTGTGACAAGCGATTCACCCCCCCTCTCAATTGTCCTGTGCATTTTTAACAATTTGTATCAAATCTTTGGTTCCTTGGTGTAGAGATTAACCACTTAAGGAAGATCTGATAGCGCGTAATTTGGCAATCCCTATGTTCAATGGAACTGATTACTGTGACTAGAAAGTGCATATGAAAGGATATGTTGTTTCTCTTGGTTTCATGACTTAGAAGGCTATTGAGATGAAGTATGTTGCTTCGGTGAGTGGTTCTACTATTGCAGATGAAGTTTCTACTTATGAGGAGAATGAAAAGGTGAGGTATGTTATTTACAGTGCTTTATCTAAAACTAAGTGAACTAAGGTTATTTCTTTGGACACTGCATATGGTGTCTGGAAGAATTTGGAAGATTTGTATGAAGGAGATGAAAGAGTTAAATTGACAAAGAAGCTGGCAGCAAAATGCAGATTTGTAAATTTGAAAATGGAAGAAGGTGAAGCTTTTACAAGCTTTTTCTAGAGGGTTGAAATGATAGCAAATGAAGTTAGGAATCAAGGGGGAAAACTGACATATGAAGATATAATTGAGAAGATCTTGATCACCCTACTAGATTGCTATAGTGATAAGATCTTTGTTATTGAAGAAATGTATGATCCTATGAAGTACACTATAGAACAATTATTTGGCAACTTGACAACATTTGAGATGAGAAATTTCAAGAAAGAAGAGAACACAGAAATAGCATTTAAGGCAATGAATATTGAAGATGAATTGGATAGTGATGGTTTTGATGAGTTGGAAGTGAACTTCACTAGGAAGTTGAAGAAAGGTACCAAAAATTATAAAGGTATGTTTCCCTTTAAATGTTTCAGTTGTGGTAATATTGGTCATTATCCTTCAAGATGTCTGAATAGAGTTGTACATAAGAAGAAAAAGGATTATAAGGATAAGGATAGAAAGGATAAGAAATACATGAAGTTGTATTATGTTGAAGCTGGAATTTCTAATGATGAATCTGAAAATGAGGGTGATGATAGTGAATGCTTTTTTTTAGCTTTGGAAAATAAATCGATCTGCTAATCCTGGAAAATGTGCAAGGAAGAATGTTTTGAAAGATAAGAAGAATGGGATGGAAGGTACTATGGACACCACCTTTCATGCTAAGCAGGATGAAGATTACTGGGTGATTGACAGTGGATTTTCTAATCACATGACTGGTCATAAGAGTAAGTTCACTAAACTTGAGAAGTATGATGGTGGTTTAGGCATGTTTGGTGATGATTCAGGAGCTAACATTTGTGGGAAAGGTATAATTAGTTTTGATGGAGTACACAGTACTAAGGATTTATATTATGTAAAGGGTTTGAGGCATAACCTTTTGAGTGTTGGACATATGTGTAGCAATGGTTTTAAACGTGTGTTTCAGAATAATACCTGTGAAATTAGAAAAAGATCTAAAGGTATGGTTGTTGCTAGAAGAAGAACTCATGGAAACATCTATCAGCTTAAGGGAGTTTATGCTTGATGCCTTGTATCACAAGTCAATGAAATTTGGTTATGGCACCAGAGAATGGGACATGTGTAAATTTTGATAATCTGGTTAGAATTAGTTCAAGAGATGTTTTCTAAGGTCTACCTAGAATCACAAAGCCTGCTAATACTATTTGTAGAAGTTGTCAGTTAGGGAAACAAACAAGATGCAACTTTAAGGGAAAAGAGAAATCTACTACCAGAATGTTGGAATTAGTTCATACTGGCCTTTGTGGTCCAACTAGAATAGGAAGCCTGAATGGTGACAAGTATTTTGTGATCCTTATTGGTGATTATTCTCAAATGGCATGGGTTGCTTTTCTTAGAGAGAAGACTGAGGCTCTGGATAGATTTAAAGTGTTCAAAGCAAGAGTGAAAAATGAAGTAAATCTGGGAATCAAATGTTTGAGATCTGACAAAGGTAGAGAATTCACTTCTAGTGAATTTAATACATTTTGTGAACAAAATGGCATAAAAGACAATTTTCTGCTATGAGAAACCCTTAGCAGAATGGGGTAGTTGAAAGGAAAAACTAGACAGTACAAGAATCTGCAAGAACCATGATGAAACAATCAAATGTATTGGATGTGTACTAGAGAGAGGCAATACACACTATTGTTTATGTTCTTAATAGAGTTCAAATTAGAGGCAACAAAACAAAGACTTTTTTTTGAGTTATGGACTCGTAAGAATCCTACTATGAAGTAATTTAAGGTATTTGGAAGCAAATGTTACATTAAAAGAGATGATGAAAATCTTGGAAAGTTTGATGCTAGATGTGACGAAGGAATTTTTCTTGGGTACTCTACTACTAGCAAAGCATATAGATGCTTCAATAAAATATTGAGGAAGATTGTTGAGAGTGCTAATGTGAGAGTTAATAAGGAAATGTATAGACCTATTGAGATAAGTGAAGTTGAACCTAATGATCCTATATGTGGAAAAGTACTTGAAGAGAATAAGGATGAAGAAAAAGAAGAAGAAATCCCAGAACATATTGTTAAGACTCCTAAGTATGTGCAGAAGAATCATCTAGAGGAACAAATAATTTGATATAAGAGTGAAGGTGTGAAGACAAGAAGTAAAGTAGCATCTGAGGTAAATATGTGTTTACTCTCTAAAATTGAACCTAAGTCTATAAGTGAAGCATGTGAAGATGAGAGTTGGATTAGAGCTATGAAAGAAGAGGTGCAACAAATAGAAAAGAATCAAACATGGGAATTGGTACCTAGACCTATGAATAAGAATGTAATTGGTTCAAAATGGGTGTTTTGGAATAAGCTGAATGAAAATGGTGAAGTTGTAAGGAATAAAGAAAGACTAGTATGCAAAGGATACTCATAAGTTGAAGGCATAGACTTTGAAGAAACATTTTCCCCTATGGCTAGAATGGAAGCTATTAGGATGTTTATAGAATTTTCTACCCACAAGGACTTCAAAATGTATCAGATGGATGTCAAGTCAGCATTTTTGAATGGTGAACTAGAGGAAGAAGTATACATGGAAAAACCTGAAGGATTTTAGTTATCTGATGAACCGAACATGGTTTGTAAATTGAAGAAGGTATTGTATGGACTGAAGCAAGCTCCCAGAGCTTGGTATGCAAGATTAGATAGCTACCTTACAAAGCAAGGATTCAACAAAGGCTCTATTGACATCAATCTCTACTTCAAAGTTCAAGGTAACAAAATGTTGATGGTAGTTGTATATATTGATGACATCATCTTTGGTGGAAATGAAGGCATGTGTAAGAAATTTATAGAATAAATGCAAAAGGAATTTGAAATGTGATTGGTGAGTTGAATTTATTTCTTTGTCTTCAAGTAAATCAAAATAATAAAGGGATATTCATTTCACAATCTAAGTATCTAAAAGAGTTGTTAAATAATTTTGGAATGGGTGATTCCAAACCGATTAGTACTCCTATGGTAACTGAATGTAATTTGAGTAAAGATGATGAATCTGCTAAAACTGATCAGAGCAAATATAGATCTATGATTGTTGGACTGTTGTATCTTACTGCTACTAGACCAGATATTATGCATGCAGTATGTTTAGTTGCCAAATTTCAAGTAGATCCTAAAGAGGCACATGTTACAGTTGTAAAGAGGATATTTAGATATCTTAAAGGTACACCAAATTATGGCTTATCATGTCCTAAAGGTGTTGATTTCACCTTGAGTACTTATACCAATGAAAATTGGGCTGGATGTGTAGATGACCAGAAGATTACTAGTGGAGGTGCTTTCTTTCTTAGCGGAAGACTAGTTTCTTGGTTGAGTAAGAAACAAGACTGGGTTTCTTTATCCACTGCAGAGGAAGAATATATTATTGAAGCATTCTGTTGCACATAGGTTTTGTTGATGAAGCAAACTCTGAAAGACATTAGAGTGATATGTGATGAGCCTATTCCTATTTTTTTGTGACAACACAAGTATTATAAACTTTTTAAAGAATCTGGTTATGCATTCAAGAACAAAACACATATCTATCATATATCATTTCATGAGAGAAAAGTGTTAGAGAATGAAGTTAGATTGGATTATGTGACAACAAAGGAAAAAATTGCAAATATATTTACTAAGGCTCTTCCAAAGGATACTTTTGAGTATCTTAGGGAGAGGTTGGGGATTATAGGCCCTCCAAACTAGGTGCACATGAAGGTGCATCAATCTAGTAAATTCACATATTTTTCATTTATCTAGACTGATGAATGGGTCTACTCCACAAGCGGAGTAAAAAAGGTTTTCATTGTAGCAATATGATTTGAATGGGTGCACTCCTAAGGGAGGGTGATCATAGCTTTTAATCTTTGCCATTGATGTCAAATGGGAAGAGAAAGTCATGTGAAAAATACTAGCAAGGGAAGAAAAGGTTTTCTCCTGAAATACTGTGTAGGATGTTGTCTTTGATGGTTTTTCATGTCATGTGTTGCCATCAATGACAAAGGGGGAGATCGTTACAAGTATGAGCGAGTTTGGCAGTGTTGTCATTAATGTTTTCATTGATGTCAACACAATTCAATATGTTGTAGATTGCACATGTGAAGTTGAGATGCTATTGAGATTTTTTGAGTACATGGAGCTATCTTTATGATGTTGCAAATGTGTTGGAATGGTGAGTTTCCAAGTGCTTTTGAGAAAATCAATAAAGAGAGAAGTCAAAGTCAAGAATGTGTTTAGGTTGTACTCTGGTATGTGCTTCGCATTTCTCTTGTGTTGATCCTATGTTTGTGTGGATCTAAAGGTTTGATAATGGTGATCTAGTGATGATATCTCTTGAGTTGTAGCTTTTGGTTCGATGGGATGTGAAAGTTACATTCACCAGTGTGTGAATTGTTCTGGCAGATTTAGCTTTCTGTGAATGGGAGAATTTTTTTTGCTCCACAGTTCTCTGTTGTTCTGATTCTGAGATTGTGCATTTGGAATATGTCTTATAATGGTTTTCTCTTGGTTCTAGAAAAGATGTGTTTGGTTTTCTGATCCGGAAGTCAAGGTTCAGAGTTGTATGTGTTTTCATGGTTTGGATAGACTAATGGAAGGAGTTCAATGTTCGAAGATCATTGCACTTTTTGTGGATGTATTTGAAGGAACCTAAGATGTGTTCTCATGTATAATGAATCCTTTTGCATTGTTTGTATGCTATCTTCTTGTTGGGAAGTGTATACATTAATGATCATTTGTGTTTTCAGTAGGTTTGGTTAACCTAGTGTTTACACTTCATTCAAACAATAAAATTTAATTAAGGAAGCATGTGGTTGATCTGAGATATTATTTTTCATCTTGGATAAATGTTTTTAGTGGTCCACTCTCATTCCTTTCCACCATTGGAATGTTGAGTCGACAACCTAATTTGAATTTATGAAATGAGGCATATGTGGCCGACCTTAGAGAAAGTTTCTAAGGTTGAGGATGGTATAAATGCAAGTCAAATTGTGAACAATTGAGTGTGATATAAAGTGATGAAGTAAGCCACAAATCATAAGAGAAAAAGTGTGTGAAAGTGTGTGTTAAAGTGAGTTGAGGCAATAGTACTTCATTGTGTCAGATTCCTAAAGGCAGTGAGCTAAAGGTTTATGCAATCTTCTTATCAAGGTTGTGTATGTGTGTTAATTGTTGTGGTGGGTCTTTTGTTCTCTTTTGTATCAGTAGGTAGTGATCCTCCCTGTTGGACAGTGAGTCCTTTTTGTACATAGTGAGCCTTTGTATCTGGATAGTGAGCCCTCTTCTAAGCAGTAAACCCTTGGTAGTGAGCCTTCATAATCGATTTTGCTATTTATTTATATTGTGAGTTAATACTCGTTGTGGTTTTTCCCTCATTGGGTTTTCCACATAAAAATATTATGTTCATTGTGTTGATTTTACTTTTTTTTATTTTTGTTTCATGTAAATACTTAATAACAGAATAGTGTGGTTGTGGAATTGATAAGTGTTGAAGGTTTAAGTTTGAATTTTTGTGACAACTGATTCACCCCCCCTATTAGTTGTCCTACGCCTTTTTAACAGTTTTAACACTTGCATTTTTAGCACTTGATTTCTTGACCTAATTACTACATGACACTAGGGTTTGTTTAGTGTGTTTTCCAGAAACCCTTTTCTTTGGAGAGCTAAGGGAACCCAACTAAAATACCTCATCAAAAGAATTTTCATCTTTACTACCCTTATTCAAGCTTGTATGTATAGATTCTTCTCTTTCAGAGTTTCCAAGAGATTTTTCTATATTATGAAAGCCCTCCTTAGCAAAATATTTGGGGGTGTTAGGGAGGTCTTCCTCAATAGAGTTTTCTAGGGTGTTGTCTCAAAATAACAAGTCCCTATCCCTAGGAGGAGAAAAAAAAATTAATTCCCTCACAATTAGTAGTTTAATGAGTCCCTAATGGGCTAAAGAATTCTTGCTTCCCTTCTAGACTACTTTTCTCATTTAAGTTAGAGAGGAAGAAAGAAAGAAAGGAACATCCATAAGCAAACCCCATCGGAGGTGCATCATAAGCCAAAAAGTTTTAGAATATACATACATGTACCTAGCTTCACAGGTTATGTATAGAATGATAAACTTTTCTACATCATCCCAAGGATGCAGAAGTGAGGCTAACTTTGTTCCTTGGCCAATTTCTACTTTAACAAACACTCCTCATCATAGAAACTTCTTACGAAGAACTTAAGATCTTGCACCTGTTTTGAATAGTCAAGAAAATAGTCCTCCCCTAATAGTGGAAAACTAGAGACATCAACTATGGCCTCCACCATGATAGGGATGGCTAAACTGCAAACCATTGCTTGATTTCTATGGCATGTCATCAAAAATTCTCATGCAACTTTATCATCATACCCTCTCAGTCTCTTGAAATATGTATCCCACTTGACCTGTTTAAAGATTATATACGCCTCAACAATTTTCAAAGTTCTCAATTCATCCATGGATGTGGGATCAAAATGGTGATAGTGGATTCCTTCCATTATGCTACCCAAGACATTCTTTCAAACTAGAATAGTGTGCAGACAAATCCAGGTAACAAATGCAAAAACTACCACTGGCAAGGAAAATAGTATTTGGGAACAATTTGAAATGGTTTATAGATAATAGATGAGGTAAAAATGGCAAGTAAAATGGAAGGTAACTAAGTTTAGATAATGGTTTGCAATGGTAATATGGAAAGTTATGGTATGCATGAATAATGGTAGGATAATAATGTTATGAAATAGTCGAGGTTGGGTAATAAATATTTACAGTGAGCCAAATAGATATGACTTGACATAAAATTAAAATAGAATAAATATTGCATAGATATGATTTGACAATTTCTAAGTATGAAATGGATATAATTGGATAGATCCCTCCCCCCAATTTGGCATGTGACCCATCCTCAGTGTATGTCACCACTTCTTAAAGAAATAAAAGACATTAAATAAAATAACAAAGAAAATAAAAAACACAAATATACCAATATTGAGTTGTCATGTGTATAGAAGGTCAATGTGGAAGAAAACACATGAGGGACTAGCGAAACAAAAAACAAATCCGAACAAATCATGTGGCCAATGTGGACATGGAGATGCTAGCAGAGCAATGACGTAGTGAAGAGTAAGGCAATGGAAAGTGATGATGAGAATGGTAAATCAAAAAAGTGCACCATCAAAACTATTTCCCAAGTGGATGGGTATGGAGATATGAAATGAATTACATAGATGCCACACTACCATGTGTAAGATGAAGTGCAAGAAATAATTATCAGCATAGGTAAGTGGTCATCTGGGCAAGGAAGTGGCATGAGTGTGTAAGCAGATCATGGAATCAATGGAGGGGGAAGGGTATCTCAAAATGATGGTGTGCCCACTTAGAATCATGGAAAACCTTGGAACATGCAAGCAACACCAGGAAGGAGGCAAGAAAACTACTGAGAAAAGGAAACAGACACCAACCAGGATCATCTACAAAAAGGAGCCTCCTATCCAAAAATTGATAGGAACAAAATCTTGAGATAACTAGGCAAAATGAGGTATATAAAGGTGGTGTACCCTACTAAAAAGAAGAGCTATATGTTAGAAGTCATCCTCAAACATCGGGAAATGAAAACCTATCTAGTGGGTGCCAAATGAGAACAAGGATTAGTGCACTTCCTAGCACAAAAGTGATAGGATGTAGTGTTGCTTTCTTTTTTTTATGACAATAGATAATCAACATGCCGATTTTCAATCTACCACAACTTAGAGGCACTGGAGAACCTATTTTCACCACTGAATTTATTTAACAGTTAATGCCTATCGGAAGCCAATTTTCAAGAGTTAACTAGCCAACAATGGCAAAAGGTTTTTTTGTTAGAATTGTTTTTTTTAATAATAAGTAAATACATTTTGAAAAGTACCTAATAAGTACTTGAAGAGGCCACTGGAACTTTGTCAAGAAAATGGAGTTCCCTTGGAAAATTTGAGACAAAATTCTCCCTATAAATAGTCTTCTTGTACAACTTTAACTGGTGACCGTTGACAACTAGAGCCATGCGGTTAGAATCCATAGTACAAAGCTTAACTACTCCATTTTCATAGACCATCTCAATTTTGTAAGGCCTGAGCCAATGAGTGTAGAACTTTCCCTTGAAATCTTGGAAATGAGAATCAGATAGGAGTACCCAATCACCTAGTTGAAATGACCATTGTCGAATGAAAGATCATTCCAAAGAGCATGTTGTTTCTTGAAAATCTCTGAATAGAAGATTTTTTTTTTATGAAGTTCATCCAATGAGTGAAGTTGCACAATCTGTTCTTTTTGTGCATCAATCAAGCTCATACCCAATTAGAGTGTGGTACAAATAGTATTTACCTCAAACTCAATAGGAAGAACAACTCTCTTACCATCTAAAATTTTGTAAGGTGTCAAACCAGTGGTGGTTTTCCATGTCGTGTGATAGGCCCACACTACTTCAGGAAGTCGTGCGACCCAATCTCGCTTATGAAGAGCAATTTTCTTGGTAACGATGTTCTCAAGTTCTCTATTGGTAACTTCAACCTAACCATTGACTTGAGGGTGATATTATTAAGACTTATTATGTTGAATCTCATACTCATGAACCAAAGCAGAAATGAGGTCAGCTATGAATTGTGGACCTTGATCTGTGACTATCTCTCTAGGAACCCTGAATCTAATAAAAATATCATAATAGAGGAAGTTAGCTACCTTGGTGTCTCTTGCATGCTTCAAGGAAACAACTTCAACCCACTTGGTTACATAATTTGTGCACACAAGGATATATTCCTTGTTCCTAGATGGTGGATTGATAGGTCCAATAAAATCAAGCCCCTATTTTTCAAAAATATCAATGGATAGTTGAGGATGTAGGGGCATTTCATCTAAGCACGTGGGGTGACGCATACACTAAAATTTATCACAGTGTTGAACATAATGCTTATAATTCTTGTGGATTGTAGGCCAATATCAGTTGGTAGTTAAGATCTTCTGAGTAGTCCTATGATTAGCAAAATTTCATTTGCAAGGTTCTGTGTGGCATGCGTGAAGTATGTCAAAGACATCATCTTCAAGCACACACCAACACATGATGTTTTCGATGCCAATTTGGAAGAGCAATCCATTGATCCATGTGTAGTCACCATTAATTCCAACCAATTTTTGGTATTCCCTCATAGAGAAATGAGGTGGGAACTTGTAGGTAACCAGGTAATTCACAATTTCCACATACCACAAACTTTTTTTTGATATAGCAAAGAGGTGCTCATATGGAAAGGCATCATCAACTAGAACCGGTTCACCATCCTATTGTTGTAACATGGAAAATAAATCTACAACCACATTCTCCCAACCAAGTTTATCAAGTATAGTAATGTCAAATTCTTGAAGAAGAAGCAACCATCTAATAACTCTATTGGTTACAAGTTTATTCATTAATAATTGAATTGTAGAATGATTGGTATGAACAAACAGTTATATCCAATAATATAATGATAGAACTTATTGATTTTATAAACAACAGCTAGAAACTCCTTTTCAGTTACCATATAGTTTACCTCAACTCCTGTGAAATTCGTGTTGATGTAGTAGATAGAGTAGAAGAAGTTATCTTCTTTCTTTCCAAGGATAGCTCCCATGGAAAATGTTGATGCATTAGTATGAATATGAAAAGGAAATTCCTAGTTTGGACCTCTAAGTACAGGTGTGGTTACAAGCTTGTTCTTAATGGTTTTGAAGGCTTCTTGACATTCTAGTGTCCAAGAGAAAATGACATCTTTTGCTAATAAGGAAAACAAGGGGGAGGAAATCTTACTAAAATTTTGGAAAAACATCTTTAATACCCTACAAGGCCTAGAAAGCTATGCACATCCTCTTGGCTAGCGGTGTAGGCAAGTCCTAAATGATTTGTATCTTTTTGGGATCAACTTGAATACCCTTTGAAGAAATATAATGACCAAGTGCTATCCCCTCTGTCATAAGCACATGGAACTTTTCATGACTTAATGATAAATTAGTGTCTATACAACTCAACACAATCATTTACAAGATCTGCAAAAATACTCAAAACTTCCCTTTGAAAAGTGGTAGGGGCATTACATAAACCAACGAAAAAATGTTGTAAGGAAAGGTGCCCTAAGGACAAGTGAAGGTGGTTTTATCCTGGTCTTTGAGTGCTATGTGAATCTGATTGTAGCTATTGAACCCATCCGGAAAAGAAAATAACTTTTTACCTACAAGAGTGTCCAACACTTGATCAATAAATGATAATGGAAAGTGATCCTTTTTAGTAGCTTTATTAAGTTCCCAATAATCAACACAAATTATCTAATTAAAATTCTTTTTAGGAACCACAACTAGAGGAGAGATCCACTGACTATCTGAAATAAGACATTTAACAATTTTTATAACTCCTTTACTATTTTATGCAGGATAGGGTTACGTCATCATTGTGGTTTCCTAACTAGATGACTACCTTCTTCAATATAAATATGGTGTGTGCAGGTGTCAGGATGAATGCCACGCATGTCTTGGTATTCCCAAGAAAATTCATCTTTATGAGTTCTAAGCATGGAAATGAGATCTTGAATTTGTTCAGTGGTCAATTATGGATTAATATTAAGTGTGTGACCAAGTAAGATTTCCATGCCTTCTAATTGTTTACGTGAATTAATGGCCAATACTTGTGAAGTGGATGGTGTGTTGCTAGAATTTTCAGAAAATAAAAATGAACTATACAAACAATTATGAGGTAGCAACTAATGCAATGTAACAAAGTGTTGAACAGATTGTGAGCTACCTACCAATGGAAATTTTCAAAGGGACAAGGAGTATTTATACTTGAGTGAAGAACCATACTTTCAAATATTTCATTAGATGCATATCTATTCTGAATAAAATTAACAAGAATATTATCTTTAGTAGGCTCCTCAATACCTAAACCTTGATCAATTATCAAGATTGGTAATGACTCATCCAAGTCACTATCAACCCACAATGGATCCTTTGTCTCCAACAAAGGTTGTCTTGGTGGGTATAAAGTTAAGTGTTTTGTGTTCTCTCCATTATAAATGACCATGCTTCCCAAATGACAATTAATGAATGCATCTGTAGTCGCTAACCACAATCATCCCAAAATCAAGGGGTATCCCCCCAACTTAATCTTTGGATGCAAAACCATAAAGTCAGTTGGGTATTCTCATGAATCAATAGAAAGGACTACATCTTTAATCACACCCTTTGGTTTGACAAAAGATCGATCTACCATTTGAATAACTATGGGAATAGGTCTAAGTCCCTTAAGTGATAATATTTCCTTTGTTTCATTTGTCATAATATTAATTATAGTGCCCAAATCAACAAGTGTGTTAGGAATAATAACTTTAACAATAGATACCTTCATAATAGGACACCCTAGATCTGAGTACTTAGGAATGGTTATGTTCCCAAGCATGAGGTCTGTTAGCTATCCAATGACTTAGATAGTCTTCAAATCTTTCTTCTTCATTTACTTCTGAGTACATAAATCTTGAATTATTTTTGTATATATGGGAATATCCTTGATGGTTTGCAACAAAGGAATGTTAATATTAAAATTGTGTAATTCATTGACAAAATCAAATTTAGGTTGAGAAACTTCATTTTGCACTGATTCTGACTGGAATCGGTCAAGAAAGGGAGGTTCCTTTATTGGATCCTCCTTAATTTCTTCATTAATTTTAGTGATAGTGGGTCCCTAAAGAGCCTTTCCCGACCTTAATTGGACTCCATCCAATTCTACAGTATTTACAGTATAAGTAGAGTAATATGGGAATTCCTCATTATTATACATGGGTTATGTTGCCTTATTGTTGGGATTTGGATTTGGTTGAGCTTGCATTGGTTTCAGTTTTGGTGGTTGTGTTGGATTGGTTGGTTGAGTGGACGATGGTGGTATGGGTGGAAGAAATTGTTGTGGCTGTAGATATGGATTAATCATGGGAGGAGGTGGAAATTGTGATTGTGGTGGATATGACTATTGGTGTCACAAAGGTTGTGGTGCTTGTGGCCTCCATGCCTACTGCCATGATTGTGAAGAATATTGGTATTGTTGCGTCCATTGAAGGTATTGAGAGGATTGTTTCCAACCCCCGTACCATCCAGAGTGATCAGAAAAGACGTGGTTTGGCTAGGTCTCAAATAAAAATAATCACTTTTCATCCCAAGATGCATTACTCAAGGTGGAAAAGGTCACCTTCGGGCCAAGTAAAAGACAAGTTCCTCAAAATATTCAATAACAAGTACACCTACAGGAAGAGGCCTTAAGGTAGAACTTTTGTTGGCTTCCTCTAAGGATGAAATATTTGACCTATTCTAAGGGAAATCCTTGCTACTATGTCACTTATGATAGGTTGGAATAATGCATTCAAGGCCTTTTCAGCTTCCTCTTGCTTTCTATGAGTATACATAGTGTCTATTTGTTTACACATGATTTAACAAATTAGTTTTAAGATCTTCAAGTAGATTACCTATTTCACACTTTGTTATACCTGTCACATTTTCTAAAGAAGGAAACTTACTTGAATAACTCCTCCCCAAACATTGATACCTCAATTAATTCCTACAAATGTCATAGATATCATCAAAGCTCAATTTAGAGACATTACCTTTTCCCATTAAATTCAATGCATCCATAGTATCATCTCTTATTCCCCTAAGAAACAACATATTAAAAATATCAAGAGTTAGCCTTGGTTGTTGTGATCATTGTAGGATAAACATGAAGCATTCAAGGTAATCTTCCATGGACTCATCTTCTCTCTGTTTCATATGGAAGATCTTGTCCCAGACCTCTTTCTTTTTACAATAATCCTAGTATTTTTTCAAAAATAGCTCCTTCATGTCATCCCATGTTTTGATGTTTTTAAGGTTCATGAACCAACATAAGGCTACATCCTTCAATGTGGCTGGGAATAAATTAAGCTTATATTCATTACTTTGATAGTCATAACTATGGCACAACACATCAAACTCAAATAAGAACATGTTAGGATCCTCAACAGAAAGACCATGAAACATAGGCAAGGTAGAATGGGGAATATTTTTCATAGGGGTATCCTCTTCAAGATGTGCAATTGGAAGCTCAAAAGTAACCAGGTTTTTGTGAGCTAATTCCCTCTCATTGTTATTGTTATTGTTGTTGTTAAGATCAATCATGACCTCTAATGCCCAAGGGGTGAAGTAAGTTCTGAATGGCTTTTGGGTTTCTGAGAATGGACCAAATCTAGACCCATAAGACTCTTGGATCAATTTTTCAACCTTTTTTCACAATTCCTCGAAATAATCTAGATGGGTACCTATAGGGGTCTCAAAAATGGTAGACTCCATAACACACTTTTCGATGTCTAGTTCAACTAACTCTTTTTTGGGTAATGGGTGTACAACTAATGGTTTGACTAATTCTTCCTTAGGTGTAATGTGCATAACTAATGGTTGTAATTTGTTTTTCAATTTTTCTCATTGTGAGCTACTTCCCTTAATGGATGGTTTTTTTTTGTTTTTCAATTTTTTAGGTTGTGAACTATTTCCTTTTTCCCTTTTAACAAATCACCCCTATTAACCCTACTATGATTCATGCACCTATATGATTCATAACACAATTCAGAAGTATTAACCTTAACAAGGTTGACACTTGTATAGGCTTTCCTCTTGATGTACTAGTCCTAACTCAACTTACTATGGTTCCAGGCCTTTAATACCTTTCCCTGACAACAACACTAAAATGATTGGATTAAATTGTGGTGAACTTTAGGGGAAAACTATCCTTGTAACTCTATCTAATTGGCAAGTATATTTAAATCAATCCTTGGGAACTTCATGGAGTTTTCCTTAGTTTATTCATTAATTGTCAATCTGGGAGTAAGCTAAGTGTGGATGGATGTAACTATTTGTGACCTATATTTATTCAAAAATATATTTTACAAACTTCTTTTCAAGTTTGTGATAGGAACCTATACCAGGAACAGTTTGTAATAAAGATAGATTAAAAAAAAAAAGTACAATAGAATTAATAATCCTTACTAAGACTAAACTAATAAAAGGAAAATAAACTCTAGAATTGAAATATAACATGCTAAATCAAATCCACATGTATTAATAAGCACTCTGATTAACAGTGTCTAAAATAATATGCTAAACTAGGTTCTCATGAAACAACACACATACTAATTAATATCAATTGAAAATTAATTTTCCAAACTGAATGCATCTATAGCAACAAACACACCAATTAATAGCACATCAAATAATAGTTAATAGTACATTGAACGATTTCATATTAACACAATAATTAAAGATTGAAAACAGATTAAAAACTATAAAGACTCATTACCACACAACACACTAACACTACAACAATTCACCAAGTAACCAAGGAAGTGGGCCCTTCCTTCTCTGATTATCAAGTGATGAAATGAAAATCTTACACCACATAACCAATATGCATGCAAATGATATTTTAAATCATAATCTTTTCAAATCAAAACAATAGCTTATAGATGTATATTATCAATATTCATTCAAGTCTTTGACATACATATTTATAGAAATTATAAACCTCTAAGTTTATAGCTAATGCTAATCAAAAGGCATATGATGGTTTAGGTTGTTGTGGCTTGTGGCCAACAACCTTAAAAGATACTTAGAAAGAGATTAAAAAATTTATCATTCCAAAACAAACTAACAGCTTAGATCAAACTTAGAAAAAGCAACACACAAATCATAAACAACCTTGTCTTCATTCCACTGATTCCCCTCTTGTTCCCATGTTCCATCCACCTAATTATTCCCTACTACCATAGTCATGAAGGTGATTAGTAAATAATTGAATTTTTTGATATATTTACAAGTTTTTATCTTTTCTTTGCATTTTATTAAATATCCTTACTTCATTAACAAATAGTGATATGAATGACAAAGTATCCTATAGAAATGAAAGGGTAAAGGGTAAATAAAAGGTAAAAATAAGGACACATTTCACCCTCATCAACTACCCCCTAGCACACACAGGAGGAGAACCATGCAATATACTTAGAGCATATAGGATGGGGGTAGACCTCGATATCACTTGTCATGCAAAGAAGAGGTGGGTGCATCAGAAAATAAATAAGTGATGGCACCTGAATCAAGAAGTTGTTGTATTTTATCCTTCAAGGCCTTACATTCACTGTTGGAATGGCCAAGCACTCATTGGTATGCATAGAAGGATTTTTTTGATTTATTATGCTTATGAAATTTCTTATTTGAAGGAGGAGGAAGAGTAATTAAGTGGGATTTAAGAAGCCTCAACAAAATATGCTCTTTCTCAGACAAAGAATGAGGAGTAGGAAACAACCCTTTCTCTTGGGGATAAAATTTTGACTACTCAAAAGAAGAAGACACAAAGATAGCATACAATGGAGCATGAATCTTTTCAAGAGAATGAGGTTAAGTATAATTCATGTCATTCAACCATGGCTTCCATTTAGATTTTTCATTCGAGTAACCAATCCTCAAATTACACTTTCAAATTCACACCCACAACGTTTAAGCCCATAGCCATATTTAGAGATGAATTTAAAGCCAAGGCCATAATGTGTTTGCAAAGCTTGAGAAGGAGGATCTACATATAAAGTATTATTCCAACAATGGGGATTAAATTCTTCTACGAGATCACCATCAGCCTTCTTGATAGGATTTCCAACATTAGCTTCTTTAATAGAGGTGTGATCATCTTCCTCAGAAGGAGGATCAACATTGAAAACATTACAGTTGTTGTTCACATTATCCTACAATAAAAAAGAATAACCATCTTTGATGGCGGATTAGGATGAAATTGTCAAAAGGAATAAGTGGATTGGGTTGACTTTATATTCTTCAATGAAGAATTTTGTAAAGTCTAAAGAATCCCAATCATCACCAAGACATGCATTCTCTTGAGAAGAGGTAGAAGGAGCAAACTTAATATTTCTTTATTCAAAAGGATCTTCTTTAAGGACATCTATCTCAAGAGTATCCTATGTAATAGGTACTACGAGAGTAGACATCAACACATTGGAAGACACTAAAGGGATAAGAGTAGGCACAACCAAAACCTAACCAACAACTGCCACCTCACATAAGTGCATAGCCTCAGGGTCAACCCTGACTATGACTACTCGGTTATTACAAATGAACTTAATAGATTTAAGCAAGGTAGATGGGACTTCACCCATAGCATGAATCCATGGTCTACCAAGAAGAAGGTTAGATGGTCATTTTTCTCACATTGACATATACAAAGGTGGGTATGGTAACAGGTCCATACCTCAAAGGCAAGACTATCATTCTTAAGGCTTGTCGACTGACATTATCGAACCCATGAATGACATTAGAAGAAGCATTAAGAGAAGATGAATCAATATTAATCTTAGGTAATATAGTAATGCTACATATATTGAGCATTGAACCAATGTCAATGAGAGTACATTTAATGCCAATAGTATTAATATTAACTATAATCATTAAAGGATCTACTTGTTTCTACACATTTGAGGGCATAAGTTCTTGCAGATAGAATGTGATATTCGATGAATCCGCATGAATATGAGCCATCAACACATTAAAATTTATTAGCCTAGAAGAGGCAAGTAAGAGGATCTTCTACAAGGCTTCTTGGAACATACCTTGATAAGTTGGACTAGACTAAAGCAAGTCCTATAGTGAGATCTTGGTTGGAGTAACGTGAATTTGCTTGAAAAGATCGTAATCACCAAGCGCTTTAGTTGTAAGTTTAGGAGCTAAAGGAAGACTTGGTTGAGAAGGTGGCAAAGAATCAGGTTGATTAATATTTTTTTATTCTTTCTAGTATTGTAATTATGGGCTACGACTCTATAAGATGGATCCTTAGAAAGATCAGGAGAATCACTATCAAATGGAACGTCGTTAATAGAAACAATCCTTTTAGGAGAAGGACTAGCTGGATTCAAACAAATAACCATTCTCTTAAGCCTTTGAGGGGCAGCAGAGACAGATTAAATTTACAGAATCATCAAAACTAGTGGGATAATTATTCAAAAAAATATTCTCAACATCAATCTAGGGAGGATCAAATGTGGAAGGAGATTCATCATTGGTTAATGCATCATCTCTAGAAGATATTTCATTTGAATGAAGGGATTCATCATTCAAAAATGCATCATCTCTAGAAGAGAGTGCATTGGAATAAAGAGAAGGTAGAGTAATGTTAAGAAAGGTATCAATGGTTTCATCTCCTTGAAACAATATATCCTTCAAAGCAAGAGGAATCTCATGAGAAGGATTATTTAGATACAAAGTGACATGGGAAAAGCCAAGTCACTATCACATGCATGAAATGGAAAACCATTAACATTTTGAATATAATTAAATATTGAACTCATAAAAGAGGATATTAAATTCATTTTGGATATAGGAAGCTAAAATGATAAATAATGAATAAACAATTCTGTTGATCTGAAGCAGTCTAGAGGTGATAAAACTAAGAAAAACTGATAATCCATATTTTTGGAATTTTTTTGGTATTTTCTAGGTTCTAGTAATTTCTATTTTTGGAGGTTTTTGAAGAAGTATTAGTCCTCTTGGACACCTTTCCAATGGTGTAAACGGTTCTAAATTCCAAGCATCGCGTCAAAAGTTGCAACCCTACCAAGTTGGGGTAAATAAATTCTTAGTTTTTTGAAAAAAGTTGTGATTCACTTCAGGTTCACTAAAATGTAGAGAAGGGGGATTCTCTAGTCATGATTCTCTTTATTCTCAAGAGAATCCCAAGGGGAAAACTTTCCTAAAGTACCTCAAGGGACAAAGCAAGAGTTTTAGAATTAGAAAGAGCAAGTCACAGAGATTTCCTAGATAGACTAACAAATTCTCATCCAAAGGATGACAACATGGAATAGGGATGATAGTGCAGCATGTTGGAGTCCCAGAGGCATGTTGGCATTTTGTGTAAACCAAAAATTGAGAATATCACAAAAAATAGAAAAGTGAATACTACCAAACTGATTACTAAGAACTTCTAGAATGTGGGAAAGTAATAGAAAATAACATCTAACTAGAATAAAGTAAAGAAAATGATAGAACTAAAGAGAATAGAGAAAAAACTTCTCACAACAACCCAAGTAATGAAGCCTCCAACACATGAATATCTTTAATACCTACATATGTAAGATCGAGAGAAAATGTTGGGGCTATATAGGGGTTTTCCTTAGTTAAACCCCCATTTTGGTGTTCCCACCTCCACGGACAGCCAAATAGATAGATAAAGTGAATAAAGTGAGCAAATACGAAGTGATAAAAGCAATCCCCACTCAAGGAGGAGAACCCATATCATGAAATAAAGATGCAATATATAGGGGAAGTGAGAAGTCCCAAGATGCTCGCAAGCACAATATAAGGGAGACATCAACTACAAGGCTTAAGGAATCCAAAGAGTGAGATACTTGTGAGAACCAAGATAGTTGCAAGGAAATATTGAGAGTGTTTATATAGCAAGATGTGGAGAGTTATGCAAGTAAGAGAGTAAAGAGGGAAAAGAAGCTTCTCGAGTTGTTACAAGGCATCAGGGGTTGTTACCACCTAAAAAAGGAGTTGACAAGTGGAAAACATGCTTAGAAATGGTTGTTTGAACGTTAAAATGTCACAGGATGCTAGTGTGGCACGTGGACATCTACACAGTGCGCTAATTTCTAGACACATCATGCTACAAAATGACGAGAATGGGAAAAGCGAAAGGTTTGATGCAAAGCTAACACACAAGGGTACCTATTGAAAAGGGGTCCTTGAGCATCTTGAGAGGGAATAGGCTGATGCAAGGGTGAAAATGAGACTACACAAGATGCTCAGGGAGTGGACACTAAAGTGGATACAAGAATGTATGTGAAATTGCAAGGGGTGCAATTTTACGACATTACACAAGGTTTCTACTTGAAATAGATTCAGGGGGTTAATACAATTATGGACCTAAGACAAATTACTTTGTAGTACAGTCAGTATCCCTAGTATTTTGCTTGGGGACAAGAAAAATGCTAGTTTGGGGGAGATGATAGGTCTAGTTAATAGCTCATTTTCTATTGTTTTCATACATATTTTGAGATACTTTTACATACACTTTCCAGAAAATGCTTCTATATTATACTATCCTTTCATATCTATTATGCAGACTTGAACCCAAAATATAATGATGGAAATATAGTTATAATATATTGGTATTTCATGGTTTATTTGAAGATATGTGTGAAATTTAGATGGAATTCTATGTTTTGATTGTGATAGCTATCCTTATGTACATGCTTTGAAAAATTAACTTGTTTGCAGCTAAAGAGGAACTATGGCGCATAGTAGTTGCAAGATGAACCTACAGCAAAAGGAATGTTGGACAACAAAATGGGGGAGTTCTAGATTAGACTGGACATGATGATTGTTGATTAAAGGCACTTGATGAAGGTTGAATGTGTGTTACTATAACCAATTTATAAACACTAAAGAAGAGGTCTCATTCACTTATAGGATTTTAACAAATGGTTGTATGTTTACATGCAATTATATTTTGATAGAGTTGTAGTCCTATTAAGATTCTTTTTCCTTTTCAGTTATAGGTTGAATAAATCAATCTTAACTCTATGCTCCAATATATGGGAGTGGAGTTAATGATTTCAGTTAAGTTGTTTCTTTGAATAAGATTCCCTCAAGCTTGTATATAGTTGTTGGTTGATTTCGTAGATAAGTTAGTTGGTTTTTTAGTTTTATGTTACCAATTACTTTCAATTTCAAGACATGAAAAAATATTCAGAATGATTGAGTATAATCTATGAAAAAATATTTTGTAATCTTTTACAATATGCAATGAATGGAGTTAATTTCATGGGATGATAGAATTTTTTAGTTATATTGGGTTCTAGTTAAAGTGAAAACAACCACTTGAGTAGGCCACTCAAGGTACCGTTCCTCACTCCATTTTTAGTTATTCATTTTTTTTTAATAATTAGTTTTTTGCATTTATCATTATCTCATAAAATTTAAGCATGTTAATTCAAATTTCATATCTTGCTTATTTTTTATAAATGTTTATGAATATGCATAGTACTTCTTAGTTTAATTTAGGTGAGTCGTTAGTTTTTATTAATTTTGAGTTGTCACAATATCATTTCATTAATAACAATTTAGTTATAGTCTAATTTGTAGCCACTAGTTTTGGTTATATCCTTTACCCATGGCAACTAGTTATAGTTATATCTTTTATTATTTTGTAAATATGTGAGTTTATAGCAAGTAGAATAACTTGAATAGAGTAGCTTAAGTAGTTTTGAGTCTCTGAAGGCATATAAAGTATTGCACCATCACAAGATTACAAACCTTGGGTTGATAATTTAATGTATTCTTAACCAATGTTGAGTGGACTGTTCATTTAGTTAAACCTCTGAATTGTGTAGGTTCTACCAAGTTTACAATACATTAGTTTAGACTCTGCAAAGGCCATCATTGATGTTCCCCTAAGGCATTAGGCCAGTCCTTTGGGAGTCTATCACAATAAAACTAGCAATCCATCAATGTCCATATATCATCAATAAATGGTTACTAGTTAGAGTCAATTGAACTATGTCGTCTCTACGTGTATAACATAGGAAAGGCCATCACTAATGAGCCCCCGAGGTGCTAGGTTAGTTTCCCTTTAGGTCTTGGTCTAAATATCAAAAAACACGAAAACATTTGAAAACTTGAAAAAACCCAAAAACATTTGAAATTTTTCAAACAATCCTAAATAGCCTCAAGTAACCTAAAAACCTAAACATTCACATACACCTAAAAAGATCAAAAACAATCTCGAAACATTGTAAAACAATAAAAATATTGAAATATTCCAAAAGAATCTAAAACCACTCATCCATTTTTTCTCACCCTCAATAAACTTACATTCATAATAAATCAATCATCACTTTCAACCTTTGGCAAAACAAGTGGAAACAAGTGTGGAAAATTCATAAAGTGGAAACAAGTATGGCAATTGGTGAAGAGAAAACCTAAATGTAAAACTATAAAGTCTAGATAGTGTGTAATCAATTTGGTTAACATTTGTATCAATGACCTATCAAACCATTAGTCTTAGTCAATACATCTAATAAAAATTTCCTAGGATGCATCCTTCTTACAATGGGCATCATCATCAAAAATCACCTTAGTTATGTTACTTTGGCAGGAGATACAAATAAAATTGATTATTTTTTCATCTTGATTTTTTCTTATGATTTATCTTGTTAACCCATTCCAAGGACCTCTCGATGATGTCTATCTAAATCAACTTAGAGAGAAAGGAAATAGGAATTTATCATTATCTTTCATTTCTTGTGCTTTTTGGATGTTCTTTTAAAATAACCTTGGCAAATATTTGATTCATTGTGTGTAGGGAGATCATTTTGAATAAGTTTTTGACTATTTTGTATGATTTGTTCCTAAATGTTCTAGACTTCTATACTACATTCCAACAAGGTTTTCATATGTGATGGTGTGAACAAGGATGATCCTATCTATTTTTAGAGTCAAATTCCATCACACTAGATACAAGTCCATCCTAGTTATCGACACCTCGGTGCATCGTGTGCATGTGTTATATCAAAAATAAGGAATGAAATGATGAAGTATCCCAATCCCTGAAACAAGAAAATCATCAGTCTTGTCATCATATCTAATAATGTCTTGAAGAAGCATAGGCTTGTTGGACTTCTAAATCAATCTCAAAATCAATGGCTAACCCATCCTATTCTTCTTTCTTCTTTCCACACTAACATGGTATCATGACATTCAACAAAAATAATAATGCATGATCCATCTTACATCCACAAACCATTAGCATACATACATCTTGAATAATCATCATATCATAAGCATAACATCATGACATAGAAAGTACACATAAAGAAATGCATCCATCTCATAGCATGAGTATTCTATGTCATCATAACATATCATATAGAAAATATACCAAAAAAAAAAAGTAAATCATCCATTGCATTGCATTTGTATCATAGACCATACATTACATACATCATAACATTGCATCATGAATCACAAACATTGCATCATATACATAATAAAGGTACACATCCATCCATAAACTTATTCATCCATACATGGTCATAAAGCATGAAATAGAGAAACATAACATCATAAATGTCGCATCAGATCATCTCATATATATCTCAAAATATGACTACCATGATACAAAATATGAGTCAATATGTGATTTCATAAAAAATGAGTATACATGAGGCTATCAAAATCAACCAATGAATGTATATACATATCCAATCAAGGCTATACATCAAAAATGTGTCTATAAACTCTAAGTTATGCTCTGCTCTACCTGTCATCATGTTGTGATTGATCCTGGTGACCAACCAAAGGCTACTGATGGCTGCTACCCCCAAGCATTAACTGATGAATTGAAGGTGTACCTCCTGAGTCACTCGGTGCCACTCTGCTCCTCTACAAAAAATCTGGCTATCACCGGTGAGTAGGAATATCTCTATAGTACAAGTTCCTATAATAGGTATCCTCCATCATAGCTTCACCATACATGTACACTAACATGACTTGGCCCTGTGTCTAGATGGTTGTAGCCTCTAACTACTATCGATGATCTATCTCCTAGGCTAGCTGAATGGTCAAATGTTGTACCTATTTCCTCTCATGGTCACACTCACTAGTCACTTGTTGTACATGCTAGAGCACCTGGTCCCACTCGTGTCTAAGCATATCTCTCTCAACAATCAAGTCTTGGATCTATGTGTCTCTAAGATTCATACCCTATGGTTGTTGCTACTACTACTGCTACTAGTGTGGTGGTGGTGGTGATGGTGGGGCTTGCTACAATGGATGTATCAAAGGAACCTATCCCAACACCTATCCCACCCCTAGATAATGACTATTCTATTGGTGCCCATCACTAAGCACCTATACATCATGATCATCTCAAGGAGGCTATTGTTTTCCTCTACCATGTACCCTATCCAACCTCTATCCTTTACCTCTCCTGGTAACTTGCCCCCTACTTGATTAGTCAACTACACTGAAGCATGATGTAGAAACCATGGATCATAAGCAAGTGTAGTCCTTGGGTCATATGGGCCACTGGCATATACCCATGACTATAGGATAGATGCTTTAAAATCATCTATAGCCACTTGTGGCAAGACCTATTATCCCCATACTCTCTCAAGCAGTTTATGCAAATATGGCCCTCTATGTAGGTTGTACTGTGTCTTGTAACTCACCAAACTAATAGGCTACCCAGCCAAGCAGATATCTCTCCACCATAGTGTGCTCTTGCCCTAAAATGTATCTAGTGTGGCAAGTAAATAATAACTACTCTTGTTCATCATACTAGGGATGAGCCTGGATCAATGGCCTCCATAGAAACACAGTCATATCATTTATCACTCACCTCCAATAGGAAATTCCAGTAGTACTTGTATGTTGTAGAGTGGTGATAGCCCCATATCTATATTCAATACATTGATCTGGATCTACATCTGCAAATTTGATAATGGGTCTAAGCACAACAATGTGCTTCGAGGCCTAAATGTGCAAAAGTGTGACCCCATCCACCAAAATTTGTCCTCGCAAGCAAATGACTTGATGCATATCATGATATAGTGAGGTGAGAATAAGGGTCCCATGCATAGATGATCATCCTCTAAACCATCCCTACCCAAGTGAGTCCCAAACTGAAGCTAAATCATTTTCCTCATTTGTTGGGCACCAATACTCTGAAAACTAGTGCCCCTATCACTAGTGTCATATTTTGTACTTGCCCTTTATATTCTTGCAAGTTGATCTGGTGGCTATCAACCCAGATGGTATCTACCCTAAGCACAACAAAAATTATGTCTTGGCTAGACTCAGTATCATAAATGACCCTCTCCCCATGGGTTAGGACTTTCAAAATGCACCACACATCCTCTAGATTGATGGTCACCTCTTTAGTTGGAACGTGCAATGACGAAGTCTCACTATATCAGTGCTCCATCAATGTTGTCATCGTAACCAAATGTGTCTAGATCATGGGCATGTGTGCAACAAATCCAATTCTAATCACACCAAGGAAGAAGTTATCATCATCCCCAAAATGGTGGATGCAAGAAAGAATGTTGATCCTGCACTCATGAGACATGAGTGATTGAATGATCTCCTGCATGCATAAAGCGAACAACATCAAATTTTCTAAAAATGATAAAATTTAGAGTCTAAAAACCCTAAATCTGTAATTGTGTGCCAATTTCACAATTGCACCACTCTAGTAAATTATAATTGTGTCACAATTTGACAATTATGTCACTATAATCAATTGTGTTTCAGCATTCAAATGTGATGCTAGGGAAAAATTACTCATTGTGGCCCTAATTTCTAATCACATTGCAATTTAACAATTACATTACTAGACCAAAATAGCCCATCGCACCACTATCTCACAATAGCAACACTATCCTATAATTGTAGCTCTAAACTAAAATTGAACGTTGCATCTCATTATGAAAAATTTGTTGTTGCAATGCAATTGCACCACCGACCATGACAAAGGAGTCACAATACTACGATACAATTTTCTAACTTTGACTTGTAATAAATGCTTAAAAAATTCAAAAATGAAAAATTTCTTTAAATATTTATTGGGGGTCATGTGTCAGCAAGTCGTTGTTACTCTCGAACCTTATTCGTGAGGTGCTACGGGACCATTGGATCATCCATATCATCAAAGTGTCAAAGAAAAAGTGGTAGTAATTCTCTAAAGGAAAGTGTGCAAATGAACTGAAAATGACCCCTCAACCCTTATTTAAGCCTAAAAATTAGGTTTTTTCCCTAATTAGGATGGAAAAATGGGATTTTAATCCTTTTAATCAAATTTTTGAGCTACACAACTTATTTTGAGGCACTTCTTAGGTTTTTGAGCCTGTTTTTGCATCCTAGAGCTTATTTTCTATAGCTAAACCTATGTGAATCTTTGTTGTGACCTCAACTTGAAAATTAAAATTTCTACTCGATATCTTGAGGGGGCAGTATGCTAGCATAAATTTCCACTAGGGAAATAGTGGGGCATCTAAAAAAACTGATTTGAGCAGCAACATTGATCTAAAAGCGCCAATCTTTGAACCAATGCAATAGGTACCTAGCTTCAAAGAGGGACAAAATGTAGACACTTAAAATCATCTTAATCAATATTGCACATCTAAATTTGATTATTAACACCATTTTCATCCTAATTCACCTCTTTTTGACTGTTTAATTAAATAATCTTCATTGTTTAATTTAATTTATCATTTTCTCCTATTAATAAAATAATCAATGTTATTTGGCTAATCCATCCCCTTTCATACTAATTTTCATCTCATTTAATTAAGTAATGTGAATTATTTAAATAAATTCCTTATGTCTTCTCATTTAATTAAACAATCTTAATTATTTATTTGAATGTCATTAATTTCCCCTTTTGATTAAATGAATTAATTATTTAATGAAACTCCTAATTTAATCCATCATGCACAATTAAATAATGTTTTGATTTCCTAAATTAGCTAATTTCTCTCATCCTCCTATTGGAAGTATGAAGATGTTGTCATTTATGTCAAAAAGTTGGTGTTGCCACTGATTTCAACTATGTGTTGAAAAAGGTTGTTGCATAATGAAGTTGTCGAGGATATTGAGAAAATTGTGACAAAGAGGGAAACAATTTGTTGCAGTTGGTGCATGTATGGAATAGCGTTGTGTGTGCATGTATAGTTGAGATATTGAGGAAGTGTTGTAAGTACATGGATCTATCTTTATGTTGTAATGTACAGATATGTGTTGGAATGATGTAATGTGTTGAGATGGTGCCTCTAGTGCTTGGTTTTCAAAGTGCTTTTTGAGAAATTTTGATAAATAAAGAAAGCAGTGTTGTGCAAATGTTCAATATGTGCTCTGAGATGTGCTCCATGTTTCTTCTATGTTGATGCTATGCCTATGAAGATTTGATATGTTGTTTATGGTTGTTATTAGTTGCTATATCCATAGTTTGGGCTTCTAGATCATTGTGCAAAGTGAGAAATGTTCACCAATGTGTGAACTAGGATTTTAGTGTTGTTTGTTGTGGTCAAGGAGAAATGCATTTGCTCTAAATTTCTCTATAGTTTATTTTCAGGTTGTGCGGGCCTAAAAATTTTCTTATGTTGAATTTATCTTTTAGAATTCAATATTTCTCATGATTTGGTGCCCTACAATGTGTGTTTGATGAGTTAGTGTCTGTATAAGGCTAACTGGATGTTTTGGGTTGAATTATTTCTATGATGCAAGTTTGGATGAATTTTTTGTTTGATCTTAGGTTGTTCACAGATTGTTCTAGATCATGTAAATATATTTTTTTGGTTTGTGTGTCTTCTTGATCAAGTGGGAAGCATGTACTTAATATTTTATTTTTTTTTTGCATGGGTAATGGCCAACCTAGTGTCAACACTACATGTGAAGCAACTTCAAAGATTGTGGAAGTGTTTTGAGGAAAATTTTGAGTCCTAACTAAGGATTTATGTGTGTCTCCTTCATTCCTATCCATCGCGAGAATGTTTGGATGTCGACCTAATTTGAAATTATAAATGTAAAGGATGTGTTGTCAACCTTGGAGAAGGTTTTCAAGGTTAAGGATGATATAAATAAGAGTGGTGTTGTTGGAATATCTCAAGATATATGTCTGATAGATGTAAGGGATGAATATGGTGTGAATTTGAGTAGAGCAGTGTGAACTTCAAAGTGTTGGACTTCTAAAGGCAGTGGGTTGAAGATGTCTACAATCTTTCAAACAAGGCTGCTAAAGTGTTGAAGTAATTATGGCGGGTTCCTTGTTGCATTGAGATAGTGTTCTCTATGTAACATTTCTCTTCTATTTTCTTTTTATATTCTAGCAGTGAGATTTGGCTACGAGCCTTATTGGATAGAGTGTCCTATTTTGGAAGTGGGCCCTTGTACTAGTTTTGCAATTACTTGTATTGTGAGCTAATCCTCACCTTGGTTTTTCCTTCATTGGGGTTTCCATGTAAATATGGTGCTCTTGTGTATGGTTTTTTAATTTTTGTTATCTGCATTTCACAATTAATCACTATAACAAAATAAGGATTTAATGAATGCTTGTGGATCTAATTACTATTAGGGTTTTTTGAAGTTTTAATTTGATATAACTAATTCACCCCCTCTCTTAGTTGTCTTATTCATTCACCAATTGGTATTAGAGAAAGGTTCCTTCGAGAAAATATTAACGGCTTGAGGTAGATCTAGGATGACAAACAAGATACAGAGCCCTAAGTTTGATCGAACAAACTATACATTCTAGAAGGAAAAGATGGAAGGATATTTGGCATCCTTTGGATTTGAGGTAAAAAATGCAATAGACTCAATATTTTACACCTCAGAATGGTCTGAGAACAAGTGATGAGATCAAGGCCTATGACACAAATGGTAAAGCAAGGTTTATTCTTTTGAATAGTATTTCAAATTATGAATTAGTAAAAGTTATGAATCTGATGACTGCTAAAGAATTTTGGGACAAGCTAGAAAGCATTTATGAAGGAGATAATAAGGTTAAAAAAGAAAAATTGCATAATCTAAAGGAACAAATTGAGACCATATGAATCTCTAAGGATGAAACAATTACAAGATAAATGTTGAGGGTAGATGAGTTGGTAAGTGCAATGAGAGGTCATGGTGCACAAGTCAAAGAACCTAGAGTGATAAAGAAAGTCCCCAGATCTCTTCTTGATTCTTACAGTGAAAAGGTATCTTCTATTGAGGAAGTTACAAATTTTAATACTTACACTAGAGATCAATTGTTTTGTACACTAACTCCATTTGAAATGAGAACACTTGGTTTGAAAAATGGTAGAAAAGTGGAGACTAGTTTCAAGGCTAGAAAATCAAAAAAGGTTGAAGATTCAGATGGAGATGATCTTGATGATGTGGAATCTAAATTTGTAAGAAGGATGAAAAAGGGCACCAGTAAGTACAAAGGAAAACTATCTTTTAAATGTTTTAGCTGTCAAAATATAGGTCACTATGCTTCAAGATGTCCAAACAGAATTGTGAACAATAAAAACAATGAGAATAAAGGAAAGATGATCAAGAAAAGTTATTATATTAGAGAAGATGCCAGTATTTCTAATGATGAATCTTATTATGGATATGTTCATGAAAATGAATGCTTTTTCTTAGCTTTAAAAGATGAATCTACTTCTGCTAACTTTGAAAATTGTGTGAAGGAAAGTGTTCCAGAAAAGAAGGATAAGATTGAAGGAACTTTGGTATCTGCTTTTCATGCTAGACAAGATAAGAATTATTGGGTTGTTGACAGTGACTACTCTAATCACATGACCGGAGACAAAAGTAAGTTTTTTAAACTTGAAAATTATGATGGAGGACTAGTTAAATGTGGAGATGATTCAAGAGCTAATATTTGTGGGATACGTTCAATCAATTTTGATGGCAAGCATAATACTAAAGATGTTTACTATTTTAAAGGCTTAAGGCATAATATTTTGAGTGTTGGAAAAATGTGTAGCAAAGGGTACAATATTGTGTTTCATGATGATACTTTTGAGATTAGAAAAGGGTCTGAAACTTTGATTTGTGTTAGTAAGAGGACAGATGGAAATATCTATCAGCTCAAGGGTGTTGATGGTCATTACTTTATGACTCAAATTAATGATGGTTATGGCACCAAAGGATGTGTCACATGAATTTTGACAATATGGTGAGAATCAATTCAGTTCATGCAATAAGAGACCTACCAGGAATCACAAAGCCTATCAATATTTTTTGCAAAGATTATCAATTTAGAAAACAATCAAGGAATAGTTTCAAGGGAAAATAGAACTTTTCTACCAGATTATTGGAACTAATATGTACAAACCTTTATGGTCCTAAAAGGGTAAGAAATCTTCAAGGTGGCAATTGTTTCCTGCTTTTAATTGATGATTACTTTAGAATGACATGGGTTATTTTTCTTAGATAAAAATTTGAAGCTCTAGATAAATTCAAAACATTTAAATTTATGGTTGAGAATGAAATGGATTTTAAGATCAAATGTTTAAGGTTTGACAGAGGTCTAGAGTATTCACCTCTAATGAATTTAACATTTTTTGTGAAGATCATGGGATAAAGAGGCACTTTTCTACCCTTAGAACTCCTCAATAGAATGGATTTGTTGAAAAGAAAAATAGGACTATTCAAGAAGCTAAAAGGACTATGATTAAAGAAGTTAAACTACCAAAATTCTAATGCAGAGAAACAATTCCTACTATTATTTTTATACTTAACAAATTTCAAGCCAAAGCTAACGACACAAAAACTCCCTGTGAGTTGTGGTATGGAAGAACTCGTACTGTAGAGTACTTTAGAGTATTTGGAAGTAAATGTTATATCAAAAGAGATGATGAAAACTTAGGAAAGTTTGATGCAAGGTCTGATGAAGGTATCTTCCTTGGATATTCTACTAAAATAAAAGCTTACAAATTTTACAAGAAAAGGCTAAGAAAGATTGTTGAAAGTGCAAATGTCAAGGTTGATAAAGATCTTTAGAATTCAGTTGGTATAGATGTATATGTGTTACATGAACCTGCTGAAGAAGAAGAAGAAGAAACAGAAAAAATTAAGTAAAAAGAAGTGTGGAATAAAGAGGAAGAAGCTCCCAAAAAGAACCCTAAGTATGTGTAAAGAAATCATTCCGAAGAATAGATTATTGGAGTCAAAAGAAAACGTGTCTTGACAAAAAGAAAAGTTGTTGAAGTTGAGGTAAATTTGTGCTTAATTTCCAAAGTTGAACCAAAAATAGTAAGTGAGGAATGCATAGATGAATATTGGATGAATGAAATGGAAGAAGAGTTATAAGAAATTAAGAAAAATCAAACTTGGGAACTAGTTCCTAGACCTAAAAATAAGAATATAATTAAAACTAAGTGGGTATTCAAAAAAAAATAGAATGAGAATGGACAAGTGGTAAGAAATAAATCAAGGCTTGTGTGTAAGGGTTACTCACAAGTGGAAGGAATAGACATTGAGGAAACATTTTCCCCGATGACTAAAATGGAAGTAATTAGAATGTTTTTGGAATTTTCAGCATACAAGGACTTTAAATTTTATCAAATGGATGTGAAGTCTGCTTTCTTGAATGGTGAATTGGAAGAATAATTTTAAATGGAACAACTAGAAGGATTCTAGTTATCAAATCAATCAAATATGGTTTACAAATTGAAAAAGACATTGTAAGATTTAAAAACAAGCTCTCAAAGCCTGGTATGCAAGATTGGATAGATATTTGATACAAAAAGGATTCAGTAAAGGCACCACATATAGTAATATTTCCTTCAAAATTGAGGAAGATAAAATATTGACATTATCTTTAGAGGCAATGAAGTTATGTGTAAGAAATTTACATAAGAGATCTAGAAAGAGTTTGAGATGTCAATGTTTGGGGAGATGAATTTATTTCTTGGGATAAAAATCAATCAAAAAATAAAGGAATTTTCATTTCACAATCAAAATATGTCAAAGAGATGTTAAAGAAGTTTGGAATGGAAGACTCCAAACTGATATGTACTCCTATGATTACTAGTTGCAAATTGAGCAAGGATTGTGAATCACCTAAGGTTGATCAAAGCAAGTACAAATCTATGGTTGGTGGACTATTATATCTAATTGCTAATAGATTGGATGGCATGCATGCAGTTTGTCTTGTGGATAGATTTCAAGAAGATCCTAAAGAGTCACATGTTACCACAATAAAGAGGATATTCATATATTTGAATGGAACTCTGTATTATGGCTTATGGTATCCTAAGGATATTGATTTCACATTAAAATCATACATAAATGTACATTGGGTTGTATGTGTTGATGAAAGAAAAACTACACGTGGTGGTACATTCTTTCTTGGATGCAAATTGGTGGCATAGCTAAGTAAGAAGAAAGATTTGGTTTCCTTATCCACTATAGAGGTTGTGTATATTGCAGCAACATCTTGTTGCACACAATTATTATGGATGAGACAAACATTGAAGGATATCAGAGTAATGTATGATGAGCCTATTTCTGTCTTCTATGATAATACTAGTGCAATTAACATTTCAAAGAATCTAGTGATGCATCCAAGGAAAAAGCATATATCAATCAGATATCAATTTTTGAGAGAAAAATGTGTAGAGAATGAGGTCAAGCTTGAATATGTACCTACAAAGGATAAAATTGATGACATATTCACTAAGGCTCTTCCTATAGATACTTTTGAGTATCTCTAGGAGAATTTGGGTTTATTGCCCCTCCTTTGAACTAGATTCCTATGGAGATGCATTAGTCCAGTAAATCTATAGATTCATTTCTTTTCTGGATTGATGTTGGTGGCTACCTCTAAGGGGGAGTACCTAGGTAGTGTCATTGTTGCAATAAGGAATATATGTTGTCATTGTGTAGAATTTCGGATTTGGTTGAGTGTACTCCTAAGGGGGAGTATTCAAAGTAGTAAAAAGGAAGTGATGTGCAATTGCAATTATCTTGCTCCAGTATCAAAGGGGGAGAACAATACAAAACAATTTATCCTTTGTCATTAATGTCAAAGGGGGAGAAAGAACCATGTGAAAAAAATTGTCTACACAGGGGGAGAGAAAGTGAAATAAAATCATGAAAGAGTGTGTAAAGAGAAAAATAAATAGGTATGTTTAGAGGTGTTGTGTCTTTGATGGTTTTTCACATCAGGTGTTTCTATCAATGACAAAGGGGGATATTTTTGCAAGTATGAAGTTGTTTTCATGGATGCCAAAAATATGGTGTTGTCATTGATGTCAACTATGTGTTGAGAAAGGTTGTTGCATGATGAAGTTGTCGAGGATATTGAGAAAATTGTGAAAAAGTGGGGAACAATTTTTTGTAGTTGGTGCATGTATGGAATAGCTTTGTTTGTGCATTTATAGTTGAGATATTGAGGAAGTATTGTGAGTACATGGAGATATCTTTATGTTGTAATGTTTGGAGATGTGTTGGAATGATGCAATGTGTTGAGATGGTGTCTCTAGTGCTTGGTTTCCAACTTCTTTTTGAGAAAATTTGATAAATAGAGAAAACAATGGTGCAAATGTTCAGTATGTGCTTTAGGATGTGCTCTACATTTCTTCTATGTTGATGCCATGCCTGTGTAGATATGATATGTTGTTCAAGGTTGTTAGTAGTTACTATATCCAGAGTTTGGGCTTCTGAATCATTGCGCAAAGTGAGATATGTTCACCAATGTGTAAACTAGACTTTCAATGTTGTTTATTGTGGTCAAGAAATGTATTTGCTCTGCATTTCTCTGTAGTTTGGTTTCAGGTTGTGCAGATTTGGGAAGTTGTTTATGTTGAATTTATCTTTTATAATTCAATATTTCTCATGGTTTGGTGTAGTACAATGCGTGTTTCATGTGTTAGTGTCCATATAAGGTTAACTGGATGTTCTGGGTTGAAGTATTTCTATGATTCAAGTTTCAAAAAAATATTTGTTAGATCTCAAATGGTTCATGGATTTTTCCAAATCATGTAAAAGATATTTGTGTGGTCTATGTGTCATCTTGATCAAGTTGGAAGTGTCTACTTAATATTTTTATGGTGTTTTGCAAAGGTAATGGCTGACCTAGTGTTAACAGTACATGCGAAGCAGATTCAAAGTTTGTGGAAGTATGTTGAGGAAAAATTTGGGTCCTAACCAAGGATTTATGTGGATCACCTTCACTCCTATCCACCACAAGAATGTTTGAATGCTGACATAATTTAAAATTATAAATGTAAAGGATGTGATGCTGACCTTGGAGAAGGTTTTCAAGGTTGAGGATGATATAAATAAGAGTGGTGTTTTTGGAAAATCGCAAGATAGATGTGTGAGAGATGTAAGTGATGAATATGGTGTGAATTTGAGCAGAGCAGTACGAACTTCAAAGTGTTGGAATTTTGAAGGAAGTGAGTTGAAGGTATCTGAAATCTTTCAAACAAGGATAGTAGAGTGTTGGTGTAATTGTGGTAGATTCCTTGTTGCATTGAGATAGTGTTCTTTGTGTAAAAATTATCTTTTATCTTCTTTTCATATTCTAGCAATGAGCTTTGGTTGTGAACCCTATTGGAAAGTGTGTCATATTCTGGTAGTGAGCCCTTGTACCAGTTTTGCAATTAATTATATTGTGAACTAATCCTCACCATGGTTTTTCCCTCATTAGGTTTTCCATGTGAATCTGGTGTTCTCTTGTGTATGGTGTTGTTTCTTTTTTTTTATTTGCATTTCATGATTAATCACTATAATAGAATAAGGATTTAATGAATGCTTATGGATTTGATTATTGTTGATGGTTTTGATGTTTTAATTTGATACAGCTAATTCACCTGCCCTCTTAGTTGTCTTGTTCATTCAACATCTCCCACTTGCAAGGGAATATTTCCATGGAATATTCCTTTGTAACCAACTCTATCCAATGGAAATATCTTGTAACAACTTCCTAATTTTTAGGAAGTGTGCTTCTTCAAATCAATGAGAGATGTTGATTAAAATCCTTGATCCTTGTCAACTTGCATTCTCATCCATTGATTGGATTCTTAATCCATGCCAACTCCTCTTATTTATTTTCATTTATTGATTGATCAAATCAATCTTGACCATTGATTCAACTATTTTTTCCTATAAATATTCCTCATTTCTAATGAGAAAAGGATCCAATTTCATTTAGATTAACTACACTATAGTGAATTTTAGAGCATTCCTCACAAGAATTTTATCATTTAGCATCCATTTTAGTTAAGCTTTGCATCCATTTTAGCTTATATTTCATCCATTTTCATCAATCTTCATCAATAGCATCAATTTGAAAGTTTGTTTCAACCAAAGGATTGGGAAAGGGATAACATTCCACATCAATGTAGCACCAATCCCCCAATGGGATGAGGTTTGAGGAATCAGATTAGTTTCCATTATGCATTTCTAGTTTGTTTCATGTTTAATGGCTTCTTTGTTTAATGTTTTCAAGAATTTCATTGGGAGCTTGTCTTAACTAGTTAGATCTTGGTTAATTTCTTGTGGACCAACCATGTTATCAAGGTTGTATATCAAAAATATTTCTATACAAGGCTATCCTCAGCTCTGTCTATTGTCATGATGGGATGACTGTTGTGGGGGATTTTTGTGACTGCTACCTGAAGGATGTTGCACTGAAGGTGTACCTTTCGAACCAATAGGAGCAACATCTCTCCTATGAGAGAAATTTGGTTATCACCACCATCGTGGAATGTATTTGTGGTATAATGTGCGGTAGTAGGTGGCCTTGGCCTATCCATGCATGTGAGTCAATACAACCTACCCCTGAGTCTAAATAGTTGTAGCCTCTAGCCATTGTCTACAACCTATCTCCTAGGCCAGTTGAATAGTCAATTGTTGGACCTACTGCCATTCTTGGTCCTACTCTCCCCTATATCTATCTTGGTCCATTGCTACTATATCTCACTCCTAATGAGTGGTGTCCTACTCCTATCTTATTCTGTCTCTCTGTAATCAACACCTATATCTATGTATCGTGAGGATCGATACCATGTCCCTACTACTACTATTGCTACTAGTGTTAGTGTGGTGGTGGTGGTGGTTCCTATCACAATGGCTATGCTAGGAGAGGTTATCCTGACATTTTTCCCACACCAGGCTGGTTTCCATCACCCTAATCCTACTCTCTCTACTCCCACTAGTGCCCATATCTGGTCATGTGTCCATCATGCCCATCCTATGGATGTTTTGTGCTTTACCCTTCCCTCTACCCTATCTTTAGCTTCTACCTCGGCCCTATACCTATCCATTGGTTGGATCTATTAATCGTATTGAGTCATGTTGTAGAAACCAGGCATCATAAGCAAGTGTGGTCCCTGCATTGTAAAGAGGTATGGCATAAACCCATGACTGTGGGACAAGTGCTCTGAAATCATCAATGGCCACTTAGGTAGGATTATACTATCCCTAGGCTATCTCTTGTATTCCATGTGTAAATGGCTCTATAAACAAGATGCACTACTTCCTATACCTCCCCTAACTACCTAGCCACTCAATAAGGTAGGTATCGCTCAACCATGGTGCTCTCTCATCCAAGAATATATCTAGTCTGACATGCAAAGAACATTTGATTCTAGTTGTCATACCATGGATGGGTCTAGATTCAGAACCTCCATCTAAATACTATCATATCATCAATTACTCACCTCCAGTAAGCTATGCCAATAGTGCCTTTGTGTTGCAGGGTAGTGATAGCTCCATATTGGTATATTATAGGCTAGTGTAGATCAATGTTAGCAAGGGTAATAATGAGTCTAATCCTAGCAATGTGCTCCCAAGCCCAAATATGCAAAAGTGTAATTCCAACCGCTAGACTCCATCCTATCAAATAGATGACCTAATGCATATCATGGTATAGTGAGGCAAGTATAACAGGGCCCCAAGCAAAGAGGGCCATCCTATAAACCATCCCCTCCTAGGCTAGTCCCCAACCGAAGTTGAACCCTCTACCTTTTATTTTTGGTATGAGTACTCCACTAATCAAAGCTCTAATATCCATTGTCAAATCAAGAACCTACCCTCTATACTATTGCAGGTTGATCTGATGGCTATCTACCCATAGGATATCTACCCAAAGAACATCATATATCACGTCCATACAAGTATTAGTGTCATAGATAACCCTCTCCTTATGGATCGAGACCCATAGAATGTGCCACATGTCCTCTAGAGTAATTATGGCCTCTCTAGTGGGAAAATTGAACAAGGATGTCTCATTGTACCAGTGCTCCACCAAAGCTATCATCATCGCTAAATGGGTCTGGATCTCTAGCATGTGTGCTACAAATCCCAAGTCGATTGTGCTCAAAAAGAAGTTCTCATCGCCACCAAAATGGTGGATGCAAGAAAGAATATTGGGTCTACGCTTCTAGGATATAAGTGGTCTAATGGTCTCTTGCATGCATGAAGCAAAAAATGTCAAATTTTTGAAAAAATGACAAAATTTTGAGTCTAAAACCCTAAATCATCAATTGCACACATATTTCACAATTGCATCAGTTTGGTAAATTACAATTGTGTCGCTAAATTCAATTGCACATCAATATTCAAATGTGTTGTTGGACCCAAATTGCCTAATGGGATTCTATCCTACAAGTGCATTGCAATTTTCCAATTGCATTGTTGGACCAAAATAGCACATTGTGCACCTATTTTACAATAGTGTCTCTAGCCTGCAATAGTGACCCTATACCTAAATTGAACATTGTGTCACATTATTACAAATGTGTCACAACAACGCACAATTGTGCCACCAACCATGACAAAGGTGTCACAATACTGCGACGCAATTGTTTGACCAACTTTAACTCAAAATAAATGTGAAAAAATGTGAAAAAAAAGTTTTGAAGTACATACCAGGGGTCCATTGATGGGTTGTTGGTACTCTTGAACCCTATCTGTGAGGTGTTGGGGAAGCGCGAGATCAACCATAGTGTCGAGGTTTCAAAGCAAAATCAACATCAATTCTCTAAAGGCAAGTGTGCAAATGAATTGAAAGTGACCCTTCAACCTCTATTTAAACCTAAAAATTAGGTTGTTTCCCTAATTAGAGGGGGAAATGGGATTTTTAATCCTTTTAATCAATTTTTAAGATATGAAGCCTATTTTGAGGCATTTTTAGTGTCTTGAGCCTGTTTTTGTATCCCAGAGCTTATTTTCTATAGTTGAACCTATGTTAAATCTTTGTTGTGATCTCAACCTAAAAATTAAAATTTTCGCTTGATCTCTTGAGGGGATAGTGTACCAACATAATTTTTTGTTGGGGCATCCAAAAAATCATGAGTTTTTCAAAAAAAAATATCTGAGTGGTAGTGTTTATCTAAAAAGCATCAGTCTTTGAACCAATGTAACAGGTACCTCACTTCAAAGAGGGGAAAAATGTAGACACTTAAAATCATCCTAATCAATATTGCACATTTTAATTTGATAATTAACATTGTTTTCATCTTGAATCACCTCCTTTCGACCATTTAATTAAATAATTTTAATTATTTAATTAAATTCATCATTTTCCTCTATTAATTAGATAATCAATTTGATTAGGTTAATTCATCCCCTTTCATACTAATTTTCATCCTATTTGATTAGATAATGTGAATACTTAATTAAACTCCTTAATTCATCTCAATTGATTAAAAAATCTTAATTATTTAATTGAATGTCATTAATTCCCCTTTTATTAAATAATTTAATTGTTTAATGAAATTCCTAATTTCCTCCATCATGCACAATTAAATAATGCTTTAATTATTTAATTAACTAATTTTTCTCGTCCCTTCCATTTGCAAAGGAATATTCCCATGCTCCACTCCAATTCCCTCCTAAATAGACATGCTTTGCACATTCCTATTTAATTAGTTAGGATTTGTGGTTCTTCAAATCAATTTGAGCCATTAATTAAAATCCTCAATCCTTTTCAACTTTTAATCTCATCCATGGATTGAATTTCTTGATCCATGCCAACTCCTCTTATTGATTTTCATCCATTGATTGATCAATTCAATCTTGGCCATTGATTTTTCCTATAAATAGACCTCATTTCTATGAGAAAAGGATCCACATTCATTTAGAGTAACTACACTATAGTGATTTTTATGGAATTTCCATTTAGCATCCATTTTTAGTTAAGCTTTGCATCCATATTAATCAATCTCCATCAATGGCTTCCATCTTCAAGATTGTTTCAACCAAGGGATTGGGAAAGGGTTGACATTCCACATCAATGCAGCACCAATCCCCCAATGGGATGAGGTTTGAGGCATTAAATAGGTTTCTATTATGCATTTCTAGTTTATTTCATGTTTAATGGCTTCTTTTTTTATTGTTTTCAAGAATTTTATTAGGAGCTTGACTTAACTAGTTAGATCTTGGTTAATTCTTATATGTTTAATCATGTTTAGCTTAGGTTATGATCATGCTAAGACTACATTTTCTACTATCTTATTTATTTTAGGATCCCCAATAATAGGCATAGCTAATCAATTATCAAGATGAGATGATGAGGAGAAACCCTTGTACTGTGTCACTATTCATCTGTATTCTCTCAATGTAGTACATAGATGGGAAAAAGAGGGGTATTTCATAAAGAGAATTTTTTCTCTCAATGTCAATTGCACATTCCCTATGAACACACATTAGACATCAAAATTAAGCAGGGAATAAGATATTTGAGAAAATAGGGATTTATATTGAGCAATAAAGTCAGTCACCCTGACATGAGTCCCCTTCTTATAATGTCTGAGATCAGTAAAGGTGGTCATCATTCCAATATTAGCTTCAAACTACTACAAGAATTTATCGACCAATTGATCAAAGTTGAAGATGGAATTTTTAGGAAGGGAGCAAAACCACTCCAACACAATATCCTTAAGATACTATGAGAATAGTTTGGCTAGCAGCACATCCTAATAAAGGAAGTCACTACACATGGTAGTGAATGATGAAACATGATTTTGTGGGTCACCTCTACCATTATACTTGTCAAAATTTGGGATTTCACCCCTTGAGGGATGGGGGCTTTTAGGATGCTTAAATCTAATGGAATACATTAGAAATAGGGTTGCGACATAGATTAGGAAGCATTATTGATTAGGTTAACCAATTGCAATTTCATATGTCCCATGTTTTGCAATAAGGTATTCAAGATAAGATCAAATGGTAGGGCTTGGCCAGTCATGGCAACAAAGGTTCAAGATCTAGATATAATGATATTGTACCTTAAAGGGACGTGATTCACTCTAACTATAGGAACATCTAGGTTCATAGTTTATATTATCAATAGAAGTGAAAGAAAGTATAGAAGGACCATTATCTACCACGTGTACAAAAACCTCTAACATCATGAGATACATGTACCAATGAACTCTGATTGGGTGTCTTGAGGGTGGACCAAGACTAATGTGTACAAAGGCATATGAGTCTCTACTAGATTTTATATTCCATAAAGCAACTCAAGACCCTTATGGTTTGAGATAAGTAGATTTTGTAAACCATACACAATAGGGGTAGCTTGAGTGTAAACATTATCTTTGTTTAAAAATTCTTCAAAATATTTGATTTTTCCTACAAAGTTTGAACCTACTCAAAGGTAACCCTGAGAGAAGCTTCATGATATATGGGATAAGGCCTAGATGGAGTGCTTAGTTGAGAGCTTATTTGAACTTTTGTTGATGGTTGAAAAAAACATGAGGGGTAAAATAGGTGACAAACCCATGGTGAATTGATCAAATTAGAGACCTGAATGGGTTGGGTTGAATTGTCTTCTTAAATCCATATCTAAGTGTTGAACACTTATTCTAACTACATGCCTAAAATTTGTAGACTCAGTTGTGAAACTCATAAAAGTGTCACGACACTTGGTCCAATAGATTCCCAAAAAAGATAAAATAATTTTCAACAAAAGATGAGGATCACCAAAATGTAGAGGAAATTCAACTACCTTAGGGATCAAAGTTTAGGTGACGAGATGGGAAGACAAAGGATTTTTTCTTATATTTTATGTTTATAAAAAATTAGGGGATGAGAGTTTCAAAGACTAAAAGAGTAGGTTGTAGATTTCTCTTAAGTAAATCTGTAATGACCCCTTTCTAGTGAAAGTACTTAACCTAAAACTTGGATTCAAAATGTTTCTTACCAAAACATTAGAAATGTTAGAGATCAATAAATTTGCGTAGTAACGTCTAATAAGATCAAAGTTGATATAAATATTTTATTCTTGTCAAAGGATTGTGCATTTCCTCCTTGTCACCCATTATGAATAATCCCTTATAATATAATTCCTAAGCACAAACACCTTTCAAGATCTCATAGACGGATTACCCTTCAACATCATAGTAAACAAATAGAGTCATTTTTACTTATAAGGCTCAATGTTTGATACAAGCATCATTATTGAGTAATTGTAAATAATATATGTTTATTCTACACTCCCTTATTTATATCAATTGATATTTATACAAATATATATGATTAATTATCTATATTGATTGATATTCCCACATTAATTATTCTACTTATATTTATTGGTACTCACATATACATTTATTATTCTACTCTCGTCTCCTGCTCAGAAATATACATATATAGGTATATCAACATATACTTACTCTTTCATATTATTCCTTTAGAGCTAATCTATATATATAGTACGTTATCAAACTTTGCATTCATTCATACTTACTTTTATATTATTTGAATTTACTAATCAATAAACATATATTTTTATTGGATGTTATTTATTCCTATTTTCATTTTATCTGAGTTAGTAAATCAACACTTTGTAAATCACATATTGTTTGTTTAGATAGCAATTACTCAAATCTGAGTTACTGAAAGGAGACTCCACTTACCCAAAACTTACCTTATATACATATATATACCTTGTTTCTACCTTGCGTCAAATTTAGGAGATTGTTTTTGACAGAGTATATTCCTCTTTATTTCTCCAGTCACGATTTCCTTCTTCAGAATATATATTGCTTATTCCCTCAACCCTGATGGTAATCTTTTGTTCTTCCAGCCATGATTCTTTTTTCTCCATCCCCCAATCATTTTCTCCTCCTTTTTTGCTTGGAATAATTCTCATTAAATATCCATCTTATTAGAAAGGGTCGCGTCTTTAACCAACAAACTTTCCTTGGTTGAAACGCTACTTTCTCTTGGAATCGTTGATTATTCTATTAGCTGCATTTTACTAATGTTTAGGGAAGCGGAACTTTTAAGGGGGCATTGTTTATATTTAAAGGATAATGATTATGCCAATATAAACAATGGTTTATATTTATAAGAATATTTGAATAAGATCTACAACAGATCTCGATAATGATATGTATTTATTTTTATGAGAGTACATTATGTTGATTATTATAATTTTCAATTATATTTTATTTATTATTTATAATTTCCTAGAATATAAGTTAGCATCATGTGTTTATAAATATATTCATAAACTGGATTTATTATAAACTTATTTATTTATTTATACTATATTCATAATTATTATACTAATAACTAAATATTTCATTTTTTATATTTTTGCATTTATATCACTATGATAAATATTATAATTACATTAATAATATTAGTTTGCATTTACTTATATTTTTATTTTATGTTATTTACCAACACTTTGTAACTATAACACTATCTTGATTATTAATATATATTTGTACATCGTTATTTATTTATTTGCATTTATATTCTAATATTTATTGTTTGTAAGAATCTGTATTTCAGTGCTTAGCAATTTCAATGTCCTGATTCGGGGACATGACAAAATCGATAGGCTCTCAGTCAAGGATTACATTTTGGTATGCAAACAATCCCATGGTGAGTTGTAGTCTCGTATGGACAAAAACTAAGTTTTCTTATAGAAACAACAAAGAACCTACTAACTATTTAGAAACTAAAAATAATAGAATAAAAGAGATAAACAAGATAACAAAATTCTCATAAACTATATGAAATAGAATAGAAATGATAAGAGATAGAAGAAAATCACAAGAGGTTGATGAATGAGGCTTCCCACAAAGTTATAGCTTCAACACCTATACACATGGAAATGGGAAAATGGTTGGGATTGTTTTAGAGGCTTTCCTTAGTCAAACCCCTATGTAGATATTTCCACCTTCATGAATGGCTAAATAGATAGAGATGAAAAAAACTAACAATAGACAAGATAAAGATAATAGACATCTTAGAATAACAATATGCTATCAATATAAATAGACAATGCAATATAAAAAGAATGCAGTTACCCTCCCTTTAGAAATATAGTGTGCCAAAAGGAAGAGCATGCAACATCCAAGATGTGCCAAGAATGTCAAAGTGTTGGTGTTGAGATCCAAAGTGCAAGAGAACTTTATAAAATGAGAGAAGAATGCTTGAGAATGAACAATAATGAGAGAATGAGAAAAATAGGTTGAGATAGATTGAAAGAATGACAAAATGGGAGGTTTAAAAGGGATATAGGCGTGCAAAGGGGTATTTCTGACATGTCTGCAAGCTATAGAGGTATTAACTTTCATGGGTAGATTGGAAGTGTAATGTCCAAACATCTACATAGTCAAGAATCTTTTCAGGACATTCATGCAGTGCCCAAACATCTCTATGACGCATGGTTGTTTGTGAAAAAATTTCATTTTAATGACTAACAATGAAGGGGTTAAGGACAAAATTAAGGTTAGGTAAAGGGGTCATTGCATTATCAAATTTAATTAATCTAAAGGGGAGGTTGATGGAATGTGAAATTACATAGGATATAATTTTTGACATTTCAAGAACCAACAATATGATACATGCCATGATGTGGAGAAGGGAGAGATATGACAGGTCCACTAAAACTGAATGTCAAAATGTAATGCATTAAAAAGAACTAGCAACATCAAATGGTGCATGAAAATTATTCGCAACTAAGAAAAGGGTGTGCAAACAAAAGGCACACTCACATGAAGGTAGACAAGGTTGTAAATGCAAATAAGAAGCTCACACAACAAACCCCCCATGAAACTTTATATCATAGTGCAAGTACAAAAGGCACGACTAGGTGTGAAAGATCCCAATAATACATGTACATTACTAAGGTAGTTTATTTTAGTTTGTTTACATATGATAAATTCTTACAAAGGAATCTCATGACGTCCAAAAAAATCAACATGCTGAAAATACAATTCTTTGAGAGAAAATGAGGAAATTCACCTCTGCCAAATTTAGTAAAAATACCTCCAAATTTGGAGATTTATAAAATTTTAAACCTCAGACAAAAAAATTACCTCCGACTATAGGTACAGGGGTAATTACTACATAAAAAAATTGTTGCATGTTTTTTATTTTAAAGGGAAAAAATTGTAAAAAAACTATTTTATTTTTTTTAAGAAAAAAATATATAAAAGAACTTTTATTTTTGGAATTTATATTAAAAAAGAATAAAGGGGAAGTTGTGAGACAGATCTGATCCCATTCCATCCCTAGGTGGGGCCTAAGGAAGTGTCACCTTGCCAAATTGGCAAGGGGTGGTACCCCCGTGGTACCCCTATAGAGGGGCGGGGCCTAAGGGGTCACCACTCTACCACATGGTGGTAGGGGGAGGTACCCCTACAAGTACCCCCCAAAACTTTTATTTAATTTTTAATAGTTTTTTTAGAATAACCAAAATACCTACATTTTATTTAAAAAAAAATTAGTTTTTTAATTTTTTATTAAAGAATTAAATGTTTTTATTTGAAAGATGTACCTTGAACTATGTGTTGGGGAAGTTGTATAGCATCTTTGGCATTTTTTTTCCCCCAAATGTTCTTGACATACATTTTGATGATTCAACAAGTGATCTTAAGGTCTTAGGGTCTTCTAAGCATGATGGGAATATCCATTTTGGCACAAAATGCTTCGAAATTGCAACTACCCTCTGAATCTAGAAGGAAAAAAGCTTCAAACCCTTGTAGATATGACCTTTGGAGTCCAAATTAGGCTAAACAAAAGAAAAATCTAAGTTTTCCAATAGATTTGAATCTAATGGAAGACTTCATTTTATTTCAGTATGCACCGAGTGATAGATCAAGGAAAAAAATATCTCAAAAAAATGAGAGGGGATTATAGGTCTAGTGCTTTGTTACCATGTTAAAGTTGGAGAAAAGTCAACTCCATAGCTCCTAAAGATCACCTGCAATCAAACACATGTCATAGAAAGAGATAATAGCAAATCTATGAAGGCCAAGAGCTATTAATCCAAAAAAGCATGAATCACAATTAATGTGCATCTTAATGACTATACAATAGAGAATCCTTATAAAGTGATAATAAACCTAGAAACCCTAGGTGAGGGTAAAACAAGATCATGATATGTGTCCTCATCCTATGACATGAGACATAAAAAGAACATGACCCAAGTAAGCTTGAGTAATTAGAGGAATGTAGTGTCATAAATTATCACCCTTGATAATTTCACACTAGATTTTGTGCCCTCATATGTGCTTGGACCTAATTATTCTCCTAATTTCCTAAATTAAGTATTCCATGGCCCATTTTAAACATTTATTAAAAAACCCAATGTGGAAAACCAAACTAGACATTTAATATTTTCGCCCTAACTTGTTAGATCCCAAAAAAGTGGGTTTGGACAATGGTGCCCTAGCCACCCTTGTCCTCTTAATTTTTCCCCAAATTTAAATGTGTTAGAGTTTGTGATGTATTATTTGAATTTAAAATCCTAAATGTCAGCTATTGAGATTTATTTTTAGGAAATTAGATTAATTTCATATAAATACCTAGTCATTTCATCATTTGAAGTCCTAGAAGCAAGCAAGTGGAATTTTTGGGTTAATTGAATATCCTAAAATAAATCAAGTATTGTCAAGAGTATATTTATGAGAATTATTGCACCATTACTTTGAGTCAATCATCATGTCATATGTTATGTGAGTTTATGTTCATGTTTACATACATTTTATTTATGAGTACTAACACTTGTAGGTCTTCAAGTCCAATCAAGCCAAATTACAATCAATCCTTGAAGGTGATGAGCATGACTTCAGCCCATCAAGGAGATTATATGAGTGGTGAACTAAACCAATTTTTTGACTCATCATTCATTTATCATTTAGCCTCTATCCCTCAAAAGGATAAGTTATCATCAATTTTTCCATTGTGGAGGTAGAAATACCAACATAGGGTTTGACCGAGGCAAGCCCCTATATGGAACAACTCTTCCTCTCTCTTTGAATGTGTAGGTTAAAAATTTGAAGAATATTGAAGGAAGATTGAAGACTTTGTTTAATGATGCATTGATACCCTACAACTTAAAACTAGATACAAAAACTTATTTATCTTAGCAACCAATGAAGACCCAACAACAATATCCAAAAGAAAGAAACCATAGACATAGAGCTACATGACTGCTTTTTTAGATCAAAGAAAATTCAAAATAGGAAAGGTGCCCTAGGTAGCCTTATCCACCCAAATCAGCCTCAAATTTACAAGTCAAGTACCTCTATGTCTACCTTTTTCTTTTCTAAAACCCAAATTTTTCTATCAATTTCTATTTTTCCATAATGCATGATCAAACATTGCATTTTCATAAATTTCTAGTTGCATCATTACATTTCATCAAAAATAAATTTCAAACCCCAAAAGAATTTAGATTCATGGTTGATTGACTCACCATTTAGGTTGCAAGTGAATCTCATACCCTTGTTGATTTGAATTCTATTTTTTTTAGGTGAAAAGTAGCTAATCCTTGTTAAACCCTAGGATCACTTTTCTTATAATTAAATAATTAATTAATTAGGAAATGTCTTTTACTCTAACAATAATGACATAATTTAACTATTGCACTATTCCATGAATGGTTATTAATAGGTAACTATTATATAAACATATACCTATAATAAAAATTAATGGGTATAGATTTCTAGTGGGTACCAATTACATTCAAATTCAAATATCCCCCACATATCTATTATTCTTGGTTTTAGGGTTCAAAATCTAGCCCTAAGACTTAGACCTACAAGTACAAGTGTACTATCAATAAAACTAACTTCAACAATATAATTTATGACTTTAATTTTAGATAAAATTAAAAGTCATTATAAATGAGAATGCTTACTTTTTAAATTTGTTTCAATGCTATATCTAACTTTCTATCTATTTATCAACTTTTAAACATAATTTTCATAAAATTGAAAGGATAAATATTAACATTAAATTAAATTTAAAAAAATTATGTGTGACCAATGAATACATCATCCCATGAACATTAATTTTTTTTAATAATTATTTAGTTTAAATTATGTGGGTTGTATCGGTCATACATGAGGGATTTTAGATTCATAGCTTAATATGAGTATAGAATATTATATGTAAATATGTACATGTATGTATGTATATACATATGCGTATGTGTGTATGTATATATGTGCATGTGTGTTGTGTATCCAAAAATTCACATCATATGCATCTATTTATAAAAAAAATGTTGAAAAAAACATTTACTACTTTTTGTTGGTTGTACATGTGCATGGTTTACCCTTCAAAACTTTTTTTAGAAAGGTGACTTTTGTATATCCTTCACTTTACCAACATTTATCATTTGGGTATTAGAATAAATTATTATCTTAAAAATTAAAAAATAATATGTAAAATTTTATATTTGTACACTATATTTATATTCTATTTAGAAGTACTTCAAATATTTACCTTATATGTAACAAATTATAATTTTCCTAAAAAATACAACTTTTTGACCAAAAGATGAACCCATTATCTTCCATTTTTCCATTGAATTTAATGCAAATATATGAAAAAAAAACTAAAACAATGCAAAATATGTATTTCTCACCTTTACAAAATTTAGTGAAATAAATAATATAATGCACATCCTTTTAAATAATAAAATGTTTATTGAATTATGTAAAGATATACTCTTATAATTACATATATTAATTAAAAAATAAAATAAAATTAGAAAGTGAGAGGTAATAGTTTGAAAGTGATTTTAAATGGCCTAAATCATTCTCTAAAGAGGAAAATCCTAAGTGTTATGAAAACTAGTTTAGTTCAATAGAAATTTTATGTAAATTTAATTTTTGTAATGTCGTAAAATTGAACCTCTTGCAATTTCACATACATTTTTGTATCTGCTTTAGTGTCCACTCCCTTAGCATTTTTGTAGGCTCATTTGAGCCCCTGCATCAGCCTTTTTCCTTCTCAGGATGCTCAAAAACCCCTTTTCAATAGCTATCTTCGTGCGCCAGTTGTGCATTAAACCTTGTGCTTTTCCCATCCGTGTTGTTTTGTAGCATGATGGGTTTGGACACTAGCACGTCACACAATTTGAATGTTGAAATGTCATAGGACGCTAGCGTGTCATGCAAATTTCTACACATCGCGCTAGCATTCTACGACATTTCAACATTCAAATGACCGTTTTCATGCATGTTTGCCACTTGTCACCTCCTCAGTGGTAACGACTCAAGATGCCTTGTAACCACTCAGGAAGCTTCTTTTCCTTCCTTAAATGCTATCTTTTTAATCCATTTTGGCCTTCTAGCTTCTTTCTAGCCTTGGCTCTGGAATTTCTCTCTTCTCTTGCTCCTGTTATCTTGCTTGCACAGCTCCATACAGCTTGTTACAGTAGCTTCAAGCACTCTCACATTCTCATAGCACTCCTTGTAGCTATCTTGGCTCTCGTAACCCTCTCTTTTGTCTTTGCTCTCTCTCTTTGGCTTGCTTAAGCCTTGCATCTCTATCTCCCTTGTCTCTTGCTTGCGAGCATCTTAGGATTTCACACATCCCCTATCTATTGCATAACTATTTTGTGATACAGGTTCTCCTCCTCAAGCGGGGATTGCTTTTATCACCTAAATTTCATGATATGGGTTCTCCTCTAGGTGATCCCACAATACTGGTTTACAATTTTTGGCCAAATTGGACACTAAACTAACTTTTTCTAACTAAATCTTCACTTTCGGGCACCTATAGCAGCTAAACCATGAGGAATTTGAAGATTATGCAAACTAGTGATTTGTGACATTTTTTTTGTAGATTCTATATTTTTTTTCAGTTTTTTTGGAATCAAATTGTACTTCTTTTTCCATCTCCTTTGAAAACTAGTTTTTTATTAGTAAACACCATTTTTAAGGAGTGATGATCACCGTATAAAACATAACTTTTTTCTATGAAGGATAAAATTCTAAATTTTTTGAACTTAGATTTGTAACTACAATATCTAACACTTTCATTTGGTTTCATAGTGTTTTATTGAATATTTTTTCCTTAATCAAGTTTCAAAGTCAAAATAATTACAATTCAAACATAGGTAGACCATATACAACATAACTTTTTTCGCATGTATTGAAATTCAATTTTTTTAAACTAGATCAAGGACATCAATACCTAGCCTACGCATACTTTTCATAATTTTATTTTGATAATTTTCTTTTTTCCACATGTGCAAAACAAAGAGCTTGATTTTCGGTGAAAACCCTATGTTTAATCAAAAACAAAAAAAAATACATAATAAAACCAAAACATATCAAAATTATATTTGATGGATAGCTCGTTTTGAGGACTACCATCATTCAATTGGGTCTATGAAGTATCCTCCATTTTCATCCTCAACTTAAGCTTCGAAGGGAAAAAATCTGCAATTTTTTTGTGCCAAAGGAGGAGAAGGGGGGAAAAGGGGGGTTCGAATGAACCCAGGTTCGAGCAAACCCCCCTTTCTACAAATTTTCTCTTTGTTTTTTATTCCAGGAAATGTGAAATATGTGGGACCTAGCATTTAATAGGGTTCGTTCAAAGGAGGGTTTGAGTGAACCTTTATTGGGTTTGTTGAAACCCCCCAAAACCCAAATTTTTTTCATGGGGGCATTTTTTGCAATTTTGCTTCCCCAACGAATTTGTAAACCAGTTTTGTGGGATCACCCCTCCTTGAGTGGGGATTGATTTTATCACTTATTTTTCCATTTCTCTCTATCTATTTGGTTTTCTATGGAGGTGGGAACACCAAAATGAAGGTTTGACTGAGGCAAACCCCTATACAGCCCTAACAATTTCTCTAGATCTTACGCATGTAGATATTGAATATATCTACTAGTTGGAGGCATCATTACTTGGGTAGTTGTAAGCGATTTCTTTCTTCTCCTTATCTTTATCATTTCTACTTCACTTTATTCTAGTTCTATTATATTTCATTGTTTTCTCACGTTCCAAGAATTCTTAGCAATTAGAGTAGAAGCAGACACTATGCCATTTTTTTGGGATATTCTTTCTCTCTGGTCCGTATGAGATGCCAACGTGCCAGAGATATTTCAGTGTGCCAAAGTGATGCCAGCACACCATGTTGTCGTCCTAGACCCGTGCTATCATCCTTTTTCTGAGAGCCCACTAGTTTGTCCAAAAAATCTTTGTGACCTATTCTTTTTTATTCTAGAACTCTCATGTTTGTTCCTTGAGGTAGTTTAAGGTAGTTCACTCCATGAGGCTCTTTGAATGAAGAGAAATCATGAGCCATGAATCCCCCTTATCTACATTTTTGTGAACTTGACATGAACCACAGTATTTTTCAAAAAACTAGGAATTTATTTACCCCAACTTCGTGGGGTCATAACGTTTGACTCAGTGCTCAAAATTTAGGACCGTTTGCACCGTTGGAAAGGTCTCCAAGAGGACTAATTTAGTCCCTAAAATATCGTTCCTTTGGTAGCCAAATTTTAGGGATGCACATAAGTTTTAACCCCAAATTCTGCTCTGAAGACCTCCAAAAATGCAAATTACTAGCACTTAGAAAATACCGAAAATTTTTGAAAATCTGGATTTTCAGTTTTTCTTAGTTCTATCATCAACTAACTTTCTTATTTAGTATTTATCATATTTATCTTATTATATTAAAAATTAATTTAATATCCTCTTTTGTTAGTTCAATATATGATTTTATTCAAAGCGTAAATGATATTACATTTCATGTATGTGGTAGTGACTTGGCTTTTCCCATGTCACTTTGTATCTTTGATCTTTCTCATGAGATTCGTCTCGCTTTAAAGGGTATCTTGTTGCAAGAAAATGAAATCATTGATACCTTTCTTAACATTACCTTCTATTCATTTCAATGCACTCTCCTCAAGAGATGATGCATTGGCGAGTGATAAATCTCCTTCAACATCTGATCCTCCTTGGCTCGATGTTGAGAATATTTCTTTGAATAATTATTCCACTAGTTGTGATGATTCTATAAATGTAATTTATGTCTCTACTGCCCCTCAAAGGCATAAGAGACCAAACATTTATGTGACTCCAGCTAGTCCTCCCAAAAAAAAAAATTCTATTGATAGTGTTACATTTTATAGTGATTCTCTTGATCTTTCTATAGCTCCCTCCTATAGAACAGTAGTCCATACTTATGAGAATATAATGAATAAACAACCAAGCCTTCCTCAAGCTCCTAAACCTACAACTAAATCACCTAGTGATTACAATCTTTTTGATAAACTCTGTGTTACTCCGGCTAAGATCTCACTATGGGATTTGCTTCAGTCTACTCTGGTTTATCAAGGAATGCTTTAGGAAGCATTGCATAAGATTCTCTTTCCTATCTCCACTATGTTGGAATAAAAAATCACTAAGAGGGGGGGTGAATCAATTATTCAAGAAAGTCACAAACTTTTAAACTTTTAAACCAGAATATCAAATGACTATTGAAGAACAGACTTGAACTCAAACAATATTATATGCATTACAAGTCAAATAAATATTTTATTAACTATGACTGACTTGATAAACATTACACAAATATCAAATCTTATATCTAAACCTTTTATGCAAGATGCTTTGATTTAAAGAATGGCAGAAATGAATGACTAACCTCAACAACTTTTTATGCAATTAATGGCAATATTCTAATCAAGCAAATAAATCATTTACAAATAGAAACATCACAACACCAAAATTTATCTTGAGTAGAAAAACCCTCTTGGGGAATAAAAAACTACTCAAAAAATCTTTCCTTTATTCACTTAGAGCACCAATCAAGAGCACCAACTCCACAAAAATCGGAAGCACCAACTTCATGAGATATAGGAGCACCAACTTTTTTACAAAGCAACAAATTATAGCATTCTATCATAACCCTAGAAGTGCAATTTTTGCAATCCTAGAATTACAATAGAAGACTATGAATATCATCATCAAGTTCATTGAAGAATGTTGTGTATCAACATCTTCTCAATTAATAAATAGATTTTCAATATAGAAAAACTTTTTGTATCAAAATAATCACTTAAGAAGTACTCATGAAAATCTCCTCTTCTCTTCACCGATACATCATCTAAAAAAAATACCAAAGACCCCTCTTTTTAAATAGGTACAGAATCTCTACATATAGTTTTTGTAACTATAAAAACCATCTCGAGTTAAGGTTTTTGAAATAAGAAACCCTTTTACCAATTTTGCAACTAAAACAAGATAAGTATATTTTAGTTATAACCCGAGAGAAAAATCACCAGAAACTCTACAGGATTGTTAACCAACCTCTTCAAACAGATTCCTTAACAAAAACATTATCAACAAATTATTCACAAAACCAACATCATTAACCTTATCTTTAACCAACTAATCCAAATCTCGTATTAAACAAAATTTGCAAATATATGGTGGAAGAAACTGAATGAGAAACATGATGACTTATCAAGAAGTTCCCAACAACCCAGTTGATTGCCACTGAATCTCCACTAACTAACTTCCACATTCAAGCTCTCAATAGCTTACAATCAACGTTTAATATCAATCAAAGTTCCAATACATTGAACCATTCTTTACACACATATTCTTTCAGAGTGTCAATCTACAAATCAAAAAACATATGGCAACTGCTAGGGTTCCAAAACTATACACAATGCATAATAAGTTTTCCCTAGCTTTTACTTTGAGTCTTTTGAAGACTATCAAAAATAATGATGCTTTGAAGTCTAGTAACAAAAACTCAATAATACACATTATTTAATTAGACATCATAATTATTTTGAATCTGATATCAAAGTACTCTACCATAGATGCCGACACACATTATTGCCACATCATAACCAAACATACGTTGTCAGTGCCAAGTTACCAATTCAACAATCGATGACTTTCAAAGCAACAGACGATAACATTCATAGTCAAATACATTCATAATACCTTGCACTACCAATTCATTTAATGAATAGATCCAAAAATGCATGTTTTGTGGGTTGTAACTCAACAACTAGGTCAACACTACCCAGTACAAGCATTATGCCTGAAACATTAATCAAAAACAATATTCATTCCTTGTTATTGTCATATCAAAAAAATTTAAGGTGTTGAAGTTCAAAGCTTCTATAATGTCGATGGTAGTCAACAATAAACCAAGATAGACTAAATGCCAAATATTGACAATACCACAATATTAACCAAAACAATATTGTCACCACAAAGAGAAATGCTATGAATTGTGATCAAACAAAAAGCTAACCATATAGACATGCCTGATACTTCATGTATTCTCCACACATTACATGATTAATTTGATTTGTTTAAATCTTGAAACCTCATTAAATTCACTACCATGTGACTTTTAATAAAGTCACAAGAATTGCAATGAGAACAGATAGTATTCCATATGCCAAGTTAATCAATAAACATTGACACAATTATAATGTCAAATCAATATGCCATGATGATATGTAATAGCAATGCCACAAATAAAATGTGAACAAGGAAAACTAAGATCACCTTAGAGTATACAAACAACCTAAGCCTTCATATGACCAAACTGAAAATATTTCAAGTGCAACCTGAAGCATCAATCTGAAAGTGATCAAGCATAAACTAGAACTGTCTAAGCATCAATCTATAAACTAGAAAAATATTGTCAACCAACATCATCCAAAATCCAACAAATGTGAATAAACCAATCTGCAGCATATATCAACCAATCTGAGAATGTATCTTGTCGACATGCATCAAGAATATCATCACAGATATTCTCATGTCAGTGAACCACCAAGCATATCATCACAGATATTCTCATGTCAGTGAACCACTTTTGACATCAAGGAAAAACTAACATAAAAAAATGAAAGCCAACACACTAGGCTAGAAGATGTTAACACGTTGATGGCTTATATTCATTCAAATTCACTGAATATCACGTTCTATCTACAAGAACTTCCACCCTGGGGTGTGTAGAAGCAAGTGGACCCTCTAATGATCATAGTTTAACTTTAATACAATTGGCATTAGATGTACTCTCATTGACACTATTTCAGTGCTTAATGTGTCTAGCATTGATCTATTTCTTAAGATTAATATTTATTCATCTTCTCTTAATGCTTCTTTTGTTGTTATTCATGGGTTCGATAATGTCGGTCAACAAGCCCTAGGAATGATAATCTTTCCTTTCAGGATGGGACCCGTTACCATACCCACCCTTGTATATGTTATATCAAAAAATTTACCATATAACCTTATTCTTGGTAGACCATGGATTCATGCTATGGGTGCAATCCCATCTACTTTGCATGAATCTATCAAGTTCATTTGCAATAATAAAGTAGTCATAGTCAGGTATGACCCTGAGGCTATGCACTTATGTGAGATGGAAACTGCTAGTTAGGTTTTAGTTGTGCCTACCATTATTCCTTTAGTGTCTTCCATTGTGTCAATGTTTACTCCAGCAGTACCTAATATAAAGGATACTCTTGAGATAGATGTCCCTGAAGAAGATCCTTTTGAAGAAAGAAATCTTAAGTCTGCTCCTTCCACCTCTTCTCAAAAGAATGCATGTCTTGGTGATGATTGGGGTTCCATAGACTTTAAATACTAGTTTAGTGGAGAACATAAAGTTGACTTGATCCACTTAAACCTTTTGATAACATCATCCACACCTGCTATCAAAGATGATTATTATTTTGTATCGCGGGATAGTGTGACCAACAGTTGTAATGTCCTTGATGTTAATCCTCCTCCTTCTGAGGAAGATGATCACACTTCTATTAAAAAGGTTAATGTTGGTAATCCTATCAAGAAGGATGATGGTAATCCCATGGAGGATTATGATCCCTGTTGCCAGAATAATACTCTCTATGTAGATCCTTCATTAGCTAATGTCTTTGTGGCTTCTTCTTGTGAGCAATCAAAATTTTCTCCATAAGAGAAAGGGTTGCTTTCTGCTCCCCATTCTTTATCTGAGCAAGAGTGTATTTTTTGTGGCTTCTAAAATCCCACTCGATTACTCTTCCCTCTCGTACACATAAGAAATCTCATAAGCATGATAAAGAAAAACATTCTTTTTGTCCATACCATTGAGTGCTTAGCCATTCCACTAGTGAATGTAAGGCCTTGAAGGATAAAATACAACTTCTTGATTCAGGTGCCATCACTCATTTATTTGTTGATGCACCTACCATTTCTTCAAATGACAAGTGATATCGATGTCTACCTCTATCCTGTATGTTCTAAGCATCTTGCATAGTTCTCCTCCCCTGTATGTCAGGGGTAGTGATAACTTGTTCTAGAGATGTGTGTCCTTCTTAAGGACCCCCTCTCTTGTCTCTATGTATTTCAAATGAAGTTTCCTTTGATTGGACCTCTTTTGAAGGGCTCCCGAGGGACCCCCTTTGAAAGCTTTTATCTTGAATGAACTCATTGGCATCTAGCTTGGGGGTAGCCTGACTAGACCTATCTTTTATGCGACTATCCTATAATGCATCTTGTAGTAGCCATAGGTTCACCTGATTAGTCTTGCTCTGCAAGATCGAGAACTTGTAGAGCTCCTTTGCATCAAGCTTTCTAACATGTTTAGTCTGTGAATTAACATGTTGCTTTGCAAGTGTGCCTATGAAGCTACTTTTTGACTTTGTAGAGTCCCCTCACACTAGGTTTCCCTCATGTGAGAGATCTTGAGAGACGCATCCTTGTAGGTCTATGGGCCTATAAGGCACTTACTTTATTGGGTTTCCTCCATGTGAAATATCTTGAGGGATGCCTCCTTGTAGGTTTGTGGGCCTATAAGGTGCTTACTTTACTAGGTTTCCCTCATGAGAGAGAACTTGAGGGATGCCTCCTTGTAGGTCTGCGGGCCTAAAAGGCACTTACTTCATGAGGCTTCCTTCATGTGAGAGATATTGGGGGTCACCTCCTTGTAGGTCCATGGGCCTATGAGATGCTTTCATTTTGTGGGATTTTTCCATCATTGGTCTACGAACCTTTGATGTACCTTGTGCAACTTCATAGTTCCTTGGAGCTACGAAGTCCTTTTGTTTGAACCTCCTCAGGAAAGAGTACCTGTGGATTCATCCCTCTTAGAATTTTCATTCCTCCTTCTTGCTCTCTCTTGATCCTTTTTACTTCTCTTCTCTTCCCGATTGTGTATACCGGATTGAAGATCTACATCTTCTTCATCATGTGTATATGCTCTTTCTCTCTTCAATATTGGTTGCTTCCTTGTCTTTTAAGTGCCTTCTTCTCTTGAACCAATTGATCCTTACATTATTCTCTTCATTTAAGAATTCTTCTATGTTTTATTTCTTAATTTTAGGACAATGCATAGTACTAAGACAACCTTTTACATCAAGGTCTCTTTCACTTTGCTGACTCAAATCCTTTAGTTTTTTGTGCGCTAACATTGTTGTCTAGTGCAAGGTTCTCTTATCTAATGTGTTTGTTTTGCAAGTCTTTAGCCTGGGGGCATACTTCTTTGGTTTCAAGAGATATATGCTTCCTCTACAGTATCATTTTGGCATCATGATTTTATTTATGTTTAGTAAATTTCCTTTAGCATGCATATTAGTGTAGATTCATATGCTCGCTAAAATAGGGGCAAAATGTAATGTCGTAAAATTGCACCCCTTGCAATTTCACATACATTCTTGTATCTGCTTTATTGTCCACTCCCTTAGCATTTTTGTAGGCTCATTTTAGCCCCTACATCATCCTTTTTCCTTCTCAGGATGCTCAAAAACCCCTTTTCAGTAGCTATCTTTGTGTGTCAGCTATGTGTTAAACCTTGTACTTCTCTCGTTCATGTTGTTTTGTAGCGTGATGTGTCTGGACACTAGTGCACCGTGTAGACGTCTACGCATTGCACTAGCATCTTGTGACATTTCAACATTCAAATGACTATTTCCATGCATGTTTGCCACTTGCTACCTTCTTTGGTCGGTGGTAATGGCTTGAGATGTCTTGTAACTGCCCGAGAAGATTCTTTTCCTTTCTTAAATGGTATCTTTTCAATCCATTTTTGGCCTTCTAGCTTCTTTCCAACCTTGGCTCTAGTATTTCTCTCTTCTCTTGCTCCTGTTATCTTGCTTGCATAGCTCCATACAACTTGTTACAATAGCTTCAAGCACTCTCACATTCTCACTGCACTCCTTGTAGTTATCTTGGCTCTTGCAACCTTCTCTTTTATCTTCGCTCTCCCTCTTTGGCTTGCTTAAGCCTTGCATCTATGTCTCCCTTGTCTCTTGCTTGTGAGCATCTTAGGATTTCACACATCCCCTATCTATTGCATCTCTATTTGTGATACGGGTTCTCCTCCTCGAGCGAGGATTGCTTTTATCACCTACATTTCATGATACGAGTTCTCCTGGTCGAGTGAGGATTTCTTTTATCACTCCTTTTTCCATTTCTCTTTATCTATTTGGTTGTTTATGGATGTGGGAACACCAAAATGGGAGTTTGATTGAGGAAAAACCCTATACAGCCCCAACAATTTCTCTAGATCTTATGCATGCAGGCATTGAAGATATCTACTATTTGGAGGCTTCATTACTTGGGTGGTTGTAAGTGATTTCTTTCTTCTCCTTATCTTTATCATTTCTACTTCACTTTGTTCTAGTTATGTTATTCTCCAATTCCAAGAATTCTTAGCAATTGGAGTAGAAGCAGCCACTTTGCCATTTTCTAGGATATTCTCACTCTCTGGTCCATACAAGACTCCAACACACTGTGTTGTTGTCCCAAACCCCCGTTGTTGTCCTTTGGCCAAGAGCTTGCTAGTCTATCCAAAAAATATTTGTGACATGTTCTTTCATATTCTATAACTCTCGCATTTGTTCCTTGAGGTAGTTTAGGGAAGTTTGCTCCGTGAGGCTCTCTAAATGAAGAGAACTTGTGAGTCACAAACCCCCCTTCTCTACACTTTCATATAACTATTAGTTGTAGATGGAAAAATAAATATTCAAGCTCATTGTAATAATGACTAAGTGTTTCTTTCAAATCCTTCCTTCATTTAACTCCAAGTATTCTTATCACTTGTAAGTCACCATTAAAAAATACTTAATAGTTAAGTTCTCTTAAGAAAGTATATCTAATTAATGTGGGCCATATAATGACTTTGAACCTTTTGGAATCACAAAGGGTTATGAAATACACTAACAAAAAAGTGGAAATTGAAAAATGTTAATATATTACAATGTGCCATAAATATGTATGAAAATTGATGGCACCCACCTCCTTATAGGCACCCAAGAAATCAACCAAACTAGAGCTAGTAAGTAGAGAAGGGGAGGTTGTGTTGTTGAAAGCAAGTCACACCACCTTAGCAAAGGGCTAAATAGTTGTTGTAAGTAAAATTTGGGTTTAAGGGGACATATAAATAAGCTACATGAATAAATAACAAAGCTGTATATAACATTTTATTTTTGTAGATGTGCAAGTGCATGTCACAAGAACACTAGACTTATATGTTATGGGTTATTGACCCAAAATTACCCAAAATCATAAACACTCGGATGCTCATACAAAGATAAAATCTTTTAGAGGAGTTATTTCATAGCATTGATCACTCACAAACATACAAACGCAATTTCAAAACTCAAAAACCTTTAGGAGAATAATTAGTATTCTATTTCATTGAACTTAGAATTATAATCATTTACGATCATTGTACACATTTACAATTACTAGAATAAATTTGGGTTTCTTGTCCTCCTCTTTCGTCTTGTCTTCTTGTTTTCTCCATGTTCCTTTGTTGTCCTTTATTTCTTATTCTCTCTCCTAATCTCTTAAATATCCCCCCCTCTCTCTCTCTGCTTTATTCTTTTGGTAGTGCTCCAGAATTTTGAAACTTCTTCCCAAAAATATTGTCTAATTCAATGCATCACTAAAAAATAATCCATAAATGCTCAACTTTTCCTTTAATGATTCAAATTTCCTACTCAAACCACTTCATCGTTTTCCTTACTATCATTCATAAATGAGCATGCGGGTTGGTTTTTGTTGCCCCAAAAAAGTAAAAGAGAATTAAGTTTCAAATAAAAATGAACACGTACAATGGTGATTGGAAGGAAATAAGAATAGATAAAATGAGATTGGATACCAAGCCCCTACATCAAATTTTTGGGATAGAAAATTTGTGATCCCCTACTCTCTAAGTAAAACTCTATGTTGTGTGTCAAAATTCATGTTATTGTAGGTCATCAACTCTATTCTCTTGGGTTAATAGGAATGAATCCAACTATTTTGGGCTTATCCATATGGAATCCTCCACTATTTTAGCCTTTCATTTCATTAAATACTCACTATACTCTTTGCCCCTTTTGTTTCTAACCACTCTAGAAACCAAAATAAATTCAATTTCCTCTTTTTTCACTTTGGTAGCTCTACAACATCTATTTTTCAGTCAATTTCTTCTTCTTTCCTTGATGTTATTATTTCTCTTCCTCATAATAAGTATGTAAATCATAAAAGTTTAAAATAGGTGAAATTTACAAACCTATAGGTAGCTCTAATTTGTAGGTATTTGGTGAAAAATTCTTGATAACTTTGTACAATTCAATATTCTTCCACTTGAGATTGTTATATATATGGATGAGAAATATTTCCTTTTGTATATGTGTCAATACAATATCTCCCACTTTAAAATTATTTTCTCTCTTCAAATAAAATTTCTCTTTATACTATTGACTACTCCAACTAATTTGGTCTCTTACTAATGCAAATATTGCATATGTATGGAAATTCTTCTCCTTCAAGACTTGTATTATGTCCCTTAGTATTTTCAAGTTCACTTAGTTCTAAAATACCCCTAGGGTTGCATCCATATACAATTTGGAATAGATTCTTACCTGTACTTTTTTTTACTAAGTCATTGTATGAAAACTTAGCTTGAGGCAATACCAAATCCCATTGCTTAGGATTATTAGCTAAATATTATCAGAAAATTCTTAATATTCGATTAACAACTTTACTTTTTCCATTGGTTTGAGGATTATATGTAGATTTAAACATTAAATCAATCCCCAATTTCTCCCAAAGTGTCCTCCAAAAATGTCCTACAAACTTAGTGTCACAATTTGAAACTATACTTTTTTATAAGCAATTTAATATAAAAAAATTCATAAAAAATAAATTTGCTACATGTATAGAATAATATATCTTCTTGCATGCTATAAATTCAACCATTTTCAAAAATCTATCAACAACCACAAAAATAGAATCCTTACCTCACTACATTCCTAGAAGTCCAAGCACAAAATTCATACTTACATCTTCCCATGATTTCTCAAATATGATTAATCACTAATATAGACTTGTATGTTGACTCCCTCCCTTGGCATATTGATAAACTAGACATCCTTGCACAAATTTTTTGACTCTACCCTCATCCTTGGCCAAAGCTATGTTTCACTAATTATGTCATCATTTTATTAGCTCCAAAATGTCCTACTAAACCACAATAATATTTTTCTCTTATCAAATTCTACATTAGTGATCCTTGAGGTATGCAAAGTTGTCCTTTGAACAACAATCCATCTTTTCAATAAATTAATCCATCAAGGGTGTCCTATCTAGATTAGTAGGTTACATACACATTGTCCATGCATCCCTAAAATGAACATCATATTTGTATAGATCATTTATAGAATCAAATTCAACCACTTCAAATCTCATTCTAGACAATAATGATGCTCTTATACATAATACATTTGTTATTATGTTTGAACTTCCACTTCTATGCTTAAGAACAAAATAATACCATTATAGGAATCCTACCCACTTCATGCGTTGCTAGTTAAGCTTGGTTTGACTATTAATAAATTGCAAAGCATGATGATCTGTGTAAGGAATCAGCTCTTTTGAAGAAATTAATGACGTCAATTCTTTAAATCTTGTCCAATGGAATATAATTATTTATCATAAACATAATAACTCTTATTTGCATCATCACGTTTTACACTAAAATTTACAATAATTTTGCCTCTTGGCTAAGAACCACTCTTATGGTTTTTCCACTTGCACCACAATCCACTTGAAACACTTATACGAAATTGAGCAATCCTAACATCAGTTCTTCAATGACCTTCAAAATCTCAAAAAAATTATTTGTTGTTATTATCCACTTAAAATTTATGATTTCTCCCCTTATGGTTTCAGTTATGGGTGCACATATCCCACTAAAATTTGGAATAAATCTACACTAGAAACTAGCTAAATCATGAAAACTTTGAACCTTATTCACACTCCTAGGTGTCAACCATTCAATGATAGCACAGACCATTTTTAGGTCTATTTTCAACCCTTGTGGTAAGATAACATATCCCAAATAAATAAATTTTGTAAGGAAACTAAGGTAGTGGAACAAATTCCTACACTAATCTTGAGATGAGGATAATGCAAAAAATTTACAGATTTTTTCAATAGTTATAGAAACTTAAATATGAATAAACATAATTATCATGTATACCACAACATAGTGACTTGTGTAGGGAAAAACCTTTTAGGATAAAATCCCCATACTCCAAGATCTGCCCAATATATTATTCAGAAATCATGAAGATTATAATATACTTGCAAAGCAATCTTCTCACAAGAGTATCACCAACTAGAGATCTAGAGGCAACACAACAACTCTTAGACTCTCAGAATACATCACAATACACAACCATAATACAATACCATAATAAAATAGGGTTTTCTTCTAGGGAAAGTCAAGCCAACAAAATATTGACCATCGGATCTAAGACCTTTGATGATGAACCGTCCAAATTTACAATAATTAAATATACATAAAATATATATTTTAGGGTTGTTGCCCCTGAGCCCCTAACAGAGCATGTAACCCTCAAAGCCCCCACCCTGCAATTCCCCCCAGTGCTTACCTATTAATAGTACATTATGTAATTGCAAGGTTGAGACATATTTTCCCAACAAATTTCCCCTTCATAAAACTACAATTTTTCAAATTCACTAATAAATTTTCCTCCTTAATCCTTTGTAGGACTTGTCTAATATACAATAAATGGTCTTCCTTGTTTCTACTAAAAATATAAATGTAATTAAGACAAACTATGACAAATTTTATTTAAAATGGTTTCATCACTTAATTCATCAATCACATAAATGTGTTGGGTGAATTTTTTAATCGAAAGGGAATTACCAAGCACTCATATAGCCTCACTATGGTCTTAAATGTAGCCTTCCACTCATCACCCTCTCTTATCCTAATTTAGTGACATCGATTTTTTAAATTTTTTTATAAAATACTTAGCCTTTCCCAAATAGTCCATGAGATTATCCATTCTTGGTAAAGTAAAATGATACCTTATTGTTATTTTTTTACGGCTCTTGAATCTGTGTATATCCTCCATTCATAATCCTTTTTGGTGCTAACATAACTGGTACTATGCATGGACTAATACTTTCTCTTATTAGTCGTCTTTCTAATTGTTGTTGAACCTACTTGTTCACCTTTTCATTTTCCATAAGTATCATTCTATAAGAAGCCTTGTTGGGTAAACTTCTCCATAGAGTCAAATCAATTTGATGGCTAATGCTTCTCATAGGTGGTAGTGCTTATGGTAATTCCTTGGACACATTTTCCTCAAATTCTTCAAGCAAAACCTTTACTTATAAGGGCATGTCACTACTATTATTTTTTGCATCTACTTATAGATCCTTGGAAGCCACTACAAAATATTTTTTTCCCCTTAACATCTATAAAAAAAATTCTTGCCACTAGCTATGTTCCTAGACCATTTTCTACCTCTTCTTTCTTAGTTATCAATGGTGTTAGAGTACTTTTTCTTCCATTTTTCTCCAAAGTGTAAGTGTTTTCTCTTCCATCATTGATTTCATTCCTATCAAACTATCACGGTCTCCCCAAGAGTAGTGGCATATGTCCATAGGCATGATATCACACCTCACCTCATCTTCATAAGTGCCTATTCAAAAATTCACTAGGCATTGTTGATCAATCAAGACTTAGTGCTCTCTTTCTATTCATGACACCTCGTAAAGGGTAGGGTGAGCTATCATTTTTTAGCCTCAATTTATCCACCATTTTCTAGCTAAAACTAAATTATCAGTTTTTACATTATCTATTAAATGATCTTACAAAAAAAATTGTGTAACTTACATATTGTCCTAAACAAATAATTTCTTGTGACAAGTTCATCTTCTATTTTGGTTGGCTTCAATAGCATCATATTCATCATAAGTGCTTCTCTTCTTTTTGGTTCATCAAGTTAACTAATAGACCATGTAGAATCAATATCCCATTTGGTTGTGTACACTTACTATAGACATCTAAATTTCAACACTTAATTTATCCAAATTCATCCCCTTTCATCTTATTTTCGTTAGTTAAGTAATACTACTATTATTTAATTAATATCTTTAATTTTTCCAAATCCCTAAGGTATTTAATCAATAATACCTTATCTCTTTAATCCTCCTTCCATCAATTGAATTAAATAAATATTCCATTTATTTAATTCCCTTCATGTCACATCCTCCATCATTTTTATCTTATCCTAATCCATCTTCTAATCTCATCATTAAAGTGTGCACATGCCTAATCCTTGATTAGGATGTGTCACATCCTCCAACTTTTGCAAGTTGGCCTCTAATCTCTCTTAGCCACCTAACCTTCCTCTAACCCCTCATCAGCTTGTCTAATCACCCCCTTTAGTCAACTCTTCCCATCCCCCAAGGAATTTTTAATTCCTTTTGTCTTCCCAAAGTCCTTTGAGGAATTTTTAATTCCACTCTCATCTTTCAAGGAATATTAAATTCCTTTTCTCTCCCCCATGTCCTTTATGACATGTGTCCTTGAGTCAACCCTATTAAATGCTTTTCTTTTTTGACAAGGCATCTCCCTTCCCTATGTGAATTTTTAATTCACATTTAATCCCCCAATGCATTTAAGGAATTTTAAATTCCTTCTCTCATCCCCATGAGAATATTTGAGGAATTTTTAATTCCCCACTTGTCCTCTCACCCACATGGGGACAAGGACCTCCTTTATGAGGAGATCTTGTCCAATCCCAAGGTACCTTTACCCCCTCCATGTCATGTACTTCTCTTACACTTCATCTCTACCTCATCTTTCTTAAGCCTCTCCCCATGCCACATGTCAAGATGTGAGGGCTTGTGAGTTCTCAACTCACCTTAGCCCTACATCTTGATATTTGGTGGCTCAATCTTGGCCATCCATCTCTTCTAGGAATTCTCAAAATTCCTATAAATACCCCCTCTTTTCTCTCATTTTGGGGGAGATCATTTTGCTAGCCAAACTCTTGTAGTTTTGTTTCGAATCTACACTTGGACATTTTCATGCTTTCGTCCATTTGCACTCATCCTCACATCATCATTTAGCTTGCATCTTGTGCCATCCAAGGAGCATACACATCAAAGATCGAAGGGCCAACCAAAGGATCGATTCGAGACAAGGTATAAGGTTCCATTTGTTGCTTTTATCTTGTGTTGATTCCAACTTAGGCTAATCTTGAGGTGTAGGTTGTTTTGGTGTTTATTTGCACTCTTTTACTTGCTGCTCGTTTTCTAACACTTACATTTGACCTATCACATTTCTCGCATGCCCTACCATTCCTTTGTTGATGAACGTTTACTCGGAACGAGTAAATGGATGATCGAAATGAACGAGAGTTCGGAATGATGAAAGGATATGTTAAATGGATGAACATTTACTCAAAACGAGTAAACGGATGATCGAAATGATAGAATGAGAGTTCAGAATGATGAAAGGATATGTTAAATGGATGAACGTTTACTCGGAACGAGTAAACGGATGATCAGAATGATAGAACGAGAGTTCAAAATGATGAAAGGATATGAAATGATGAATGTTTACTCAGAATGTGTAAACGGATGATCGAAATGACAGAATGAGAGTTTGGAATGATGAAAGGATATGTTAAATGGATGAACATTTACTCAGAACAAGTAAACGGATGATCGGAATGATAGAACGAGAGTTTGAAATGATGAAAGGATATGTTAAATGGGTGAATGTTTACTCAGAACGAGTAAACGGATGAGAATGGTAGGGTATACCCCCCTCGAGGAGGCAGATGGTGAAGAAAAGGGTGCCCCAACCAACTTCTCAAAAGTATGAAGTGGTATATAACATCGGAAAGAGCACAAAAAAATGAGAAGAACTGCCTTTGAACAGAGTCAATTGGATAAATGATGTGGAAATGGCGGCCCTGGGAAGAAAGAGCAGAAGGTCAAATCTGCCACTGCATAAGGATAGGTCCGCCACTCTATAAGGACAGGTCCGCCAAAGTAGGACAGGTCCACCACAGCATGAGGATAGGTTCGCCACTAGAGGGACAGGTCCGCCACCGGAGGGTTAGGTCCGCCACCGGAAGGACAGGTCCACCAAAGGATAAGTTTGAGCTTGATTTTTTGATGGATGGGTAAGGCAAAGGACCCAAAATATAGCAAACACTGATAAACAGATTTGGCTAGACTCAAAATGACTGGTTTTGCACAAGAAAGACAATTCAGACAGCACAACCCTAAGATTTAGTAGAAATGGGCAATTGGTGAAGCGTCAAGATGACGTGAAGAGTTGGTCCGAGCCTTTAGTATCTCGCTAAGGTTCCCGACTCATGCTTGTAACGGGTTGGTGTTCACGATTTGGGCCTCACATATCGAGTGTATATCGAGGACTCCTTAGCAACCATGTTCATCCTAGAATAGAAGACTTTGTTGGCCATACCCATTTCTACTAAATCTTAGGGTTGTGCTGTCTGAATTGTCTTTCTCGTGAAAAAACCAGTCATTTTTAGTTTAGCCAAATCTGTTTATCAGTGTTTGCTATATTTTGGGTCCTTTGCCTTACCCATCCATCAAAAAATCAAGCTTAAACTTATCCTTTGGCGGACCTGTCCTTCTGCTCTTTCTTCCGGGGGCCACCATTTCCACATTGTTTATCTAATTGACTCCATTCAAAGGCAATTCTTCTCATTTTTTTGTGCTCTTTCCGATGATATATACTTCATACTTTTGAGAAGTTGGTCGGGGCACCTTTTTCTTCACCATATGCCTCCTCGAGGGGGGTATACCCTACCATTCTCTCTGTTTACTCATTCCGAGTAAACTCTCATCCATTTAACACATCCTTTCATCATTCTAAACTTTGGTTCTATCATTCTGATCATCCATTTACTCGTTTCGAATAAACGTCCATCCATTTCACACATCCTTTCATCATTTTGAACTCTCATTCTATCGTTATGATCATCCGTTTACTCGTTCCAAGTAAACATTCATACATTTCACACCTCCTTTCATCATTCTGAACTCTCGTTCTGTCATTTCAATCATTTGTTTACCCATTTCGAGTAAACATTCATACATTTAACATGTCCTTTCATCATTCTGAACTTTGGTTCTATCATTCTAATCATCTGTTTACTCGTTTTGAGTAAACATTCATCCATTTCACACATCCTTTCATCATTCGGAACTCTGGTTCTATCATTCTGATCATTCGTTTACTCGTTTCGAGTAAATATTCATCCATTCAACACCTCCTTTCATCATTCTAAACACTCGTTCTGTCATTTTGATCATCCGTTTACTCGTTCTGAGTAAACATTCATACATTTCACACATCCTTTCATCATTCCGAACTCTCGTTCTATCATTTCGATCATCCGTTTACTCATTCCAAGTAAACATTCATACATTTCACACCTCCTTTCATCATTCTGAACTCTCGTTCTGTCATTTCGATCATCCGTTTACTGGTTCTGAGTAAACATTCATACATTTCACACATCCTTTCATCATTCTGAACTCTCGTTCTATCGTTTCGATCATCTGTTTACTCGTTCCAAGTAAACATTCATACATTTCACACCTCCTTTCATCATTCTGAACTCTCGTTCTGTCATTTCAATCATCCGTTTACTTGTTCCGAGTAAACATTCATACATTTCACACCTCCTTTCATCATTCTGAACTCTCGTTCTATCATTTCGATCATCCGTTTACTCGTTCTGAGTAAACTCTCATCCATTTAACACATCCTTTAATCCTTTCATCATTCTCCTTCATCCTTCTAGTCGATGGTGTGGGCATTCATAAAACCCATGGCCTAATTTTTCACAAGTGAAGCATGTTCCTTGGAATCCTATGGCTTGGTCTCTTCCATATTTTCATTTTCCTCTCATAAGGTATGATCCTAATATTGTTTCATCTCTCTCCTTTTGACCTTTTGAAGGGCTAGCTACCTTTCCATGGCTATAGTTTTTTGTTGTCATTTACCTTTGTTGAATCCACCTCTTCCTTTGATTGTCCCTTTCTTTCTTTCCAATTTCTCCTCTTCATTTAGAGAATACTAGTATTCTTCTTCCACAATTTGTAGCCTTACCATACTTACCTCATCTTGGATATTCAACCTAATTCCATTAACATATCTAGCCACCCTTTCATGGTCTAATTCATTATGGCTAAATCTTATAGAAATTTTGTAAAATTCCTTTATATAGGTCTTCATACTTAACTCTCTTTTTCTTAAATTTTGTAGTTTCTGGAGAAGTTCGAGTTGATAATCACCAAGTAGAAATTTAACCTTTATCTTGCTTACCATTTGATCCCATCAAGTGATCTTATCTCTACAATTTCTTCTCTCATCTTGTGCCTCTTTCCACCAAAGTTCTACAAGACCTTTCAATTTCATTTGAGGAACCTTCACTCTTTTACAACCCTCCACTTCATCATATTCAAATTATTCCTCCATATTTTTATCTAATCAACTAATTCATCTAGTTCTTAACATCATGAGAAGCTTGGTAAGTCCACCCTTGTTCCTTTGTCAATGTTAGAAATAGCTCTTATAAGCCTTGTTTCTCCTACATCTATATCTCCATTTGCATTTGCACCTTCTTGTTTTGGGATATCTTCTCCTTCATCATATTCACTATTAGGATACTCATGTGCCCTAACTCTTCTCATTCCACTTTCTATGGAATCCATTCTTACTTGTACTCCCCTTAGAGTATCTAGTACCTCATTAATTTATCATGTTGATTCTATAGTTGCAACCTCTACCATCCTTCTCCTTGGGGGGAATCCTACTACCCTAAATCCCATTTATTTCATTTTCCTTCTTACTATAGCCCTCTTGTACTTGTAATGTCCCTTGTTGGAAGGACACACCCATAGTCATAACTTATAGGGCTTCCTTCAACCCCAATCTCAAGTCACCATCTTCCTTCCCAAATCTATAGTTACACTTTGATACCACGCTGATGGCACCCACCTCCTTGTAGGTTCCCAAGAACACCACCTCATCCAAGGGCTAAAAATTTGTTGCAAGTCAAATTTAGGTATAAGGGGACACAAAAAGAGGCTACAAGAACAAATAACTATGTTGTAAATACTAGTCTATTGTTGCATATGTACATGAAGATTTCATAAGAACACCAGAATTATATGCTATGGATTCTCAACCCAAAGTACCCAAAATCATAAACACTCAAATATTCACATCAAGAGAAACTCTTTTAAAGTAGTCATTTCATAACATTGATCACTCACAAACACACACAAAATTTAGAATTATCATCATTTACAAAGTACACATTTATAATTGCTAAAATAAATTTGGGAGTCTCTTTTCCTCCTATTTCTTCTTTCCTATCTGCTATGTGTTCCTTTTCTATCCTCTATTGATTCTTATCCTTGTTGCTCTATTGCATTTCCTTCTATCTCATCTTGTCTCTCACTATTATGTTCCTTTTGCATTGTTCTAATTATACTCCAAAATATGCAAACTTCTTCCTAAAAATATTGCCTAAATTTAATGCAGGACTCAAATAATCAACCATAAATTATCAACTTCTCCCTTCTTGATTCAATTTATTCAATTTTCCAAATCAAATAAATTAATTAGGGTAGATAATTTAATTATTTTTCAATTTAGTTTAATTTAATTTTGATCTATTAGGTGGTAATTTGATAAATAATGAGAATAAATAATTTGAATAGATAATTTTCATCATATTGCCAAGCTAACAACAAATATCTTTATTCATAGACTAATGAAATTAAGATAAATTATTTATTATAAAATTCAAAATTTTAAATATAGACAACATTACTAATCACTCAAAATCTTCCAAGTTTAACAATAACTCTTTTTAGAACATAACAAAACTATAAATATATAACTAAATTAAATTTTTCATTATCATGATTTATTTTCTTGAGCTCTAAAATGATAAATTGAGTTTGATTTTTGAACAAACAATTAAATTCCAATTGATATGTCATAATTTGATAATGTTTTAATATTTTTTATTATTAACAAGTAAACTCAAAAAATGATAATTATTAAAGAAAATGACCCATTGGAATGGAGCACATGAGAGTGGGCGGGAGAAGGCGCAAAGGGGCTGATTTCAAATCTAAGGAGGTTGATCAGGGTGACGACGATGAGGATGAGGATTCATAGCTTTGGGCTTTTGTTGTTGTTCTTGTATCTTTTCTTGGTTGTGGTGTTTGGCGCCAGTATTTTCCTTGGCTAGATGAAATTGAGTTGGGGCCTGGTGGCTTCTTTCTAGCTGCAAAGGAGCTTATTTCGAGTGTATATGTTGATCTCAAAGCTCTTGTATGGTTCTTTTATGCATTTTGGTTACTTTTTCTTGTATTTAATTTTGGCTTCTTTGGGGGTGGTTTGGTGTTCTTGAACTCCATTTGTGTTGAGGGTGCACTATTCTTAGTAAGGTCGTTGGTTTTCCTTTGTTTGGAGGATGGATAGCTTGTTGGATGGCTAGTGTTTCTTGTCTTTGTGCTTTTCCTATACTTCTTTATGAGCTTCTTTTTTCACTTCCTATTTGTGGGGCTTCGTGGTGGAGTTGGCAATGGGTTTCCACTAGTATAGAAACAACAATAAACTACTGGAAAAACTACTAAGAACTATGTATAAATGACTAAACTTGGTCACATGACCATTAGTAGTTTATTTCCAGTCATATATAACACGCCCAGATTGATGACTAAACCATTTTTAGTCATTTATTGGTTATTTTGATTGATCAATTTGGTAGTATATTTAGTCATTGATTTAGTCATTCATTGTTGTAATGTGGTCACTTATCTAGTCTTTTCTTCTCAGTGATATATTTAGTTGTTGATTTAATCATTGATTGTTGTAATTTGGTCACTTATTTAGTCATTTTTTATTCACTGATATATTTAACTGGTCACTTATTTAGTTTTTGATTATCATTGATTGTTGTAATCTGGTCACTTATTTAGTTAATTTTTTATTCATTGATAAATTTAGTCATTTTTATTCACTGTTCACTGATTTCTGTCAAAATTGGTAGTATATTTAGTCAATTTAATTATTAATTGATGTTAATTAGTAGTATATTTAGTCATCTTAATTGACTGATATTTGAGGATTTAAGAATAAAACACAAAAATACACATCAATCATCAATTGCACATAATAAGACATCCATTGAGAAGGAAAAATTAGTGAACTTTATTAATAAAATAAAGGTGTTCTAATTACAACTTAGAAATAGAGTATTACAATTGTTATTTTTAGTCACAAGACTGAAAATCTAAGTTACAATATTGCACAGAAATGACTACAAGAAAGAAACTTCTCCAAAAAACTTAAGCAATGATGGAAACGCATGCTTGAAGCCCTTCAATGTGATCAAATTCCCCTTTCATCTCTTAAAACTTCTACGTGGAAAATATTCCTAGAGAAATTTGTAACATGTAGAATCTAAGAAGGAGAGTTTTGATCGTGTCCCATATATGAAGCTCTCTCCTTCAATGTAGTCAACAATAACCCAGCTAGAATATTCCCTCCTTTATATGCAACATGTCATCTGATATGAGCAACAGGGTGCTACCTTTTCTGCCATGAATGAAGTTGTGTCTCAATACAACCAACAAAATTACTAGTAGTCTCAATTCAGAAAGAATAAAAGTGCATTGTATATTGCAAGTTTACAAAATTCGAAACACAACAGAAAGATAAATCAATTAAAAAACTATAGCCTTGTCAACAAATGCCTTAAATAGAGTGTTCAACATAGGCCTAAAATATGTGTATTAAACCCTTTACTTTAGAACCTTGTTCAAAGTTTAAGAAAGGTGATATGCTCAGATTATAGAATAAAGTTGACATTATAGAATGAAGGCTATCAACACTAACCAGATTGGAACAACATTATGAACAAAAATTTCGTAGAAACCAAGCCCAAGAATTCCATCAGACTTAATTAGACAAAAAAAATTTCAACCCTGGTTCATGTGTTGTCTAAGTAAAGACCTGCACTATGGAAGAATCCATTTATACATAAATTCCAAATTAAGTTGATGAGAAAAAATCTTTGATATCCCACTGGGAAGCCTTAACATCCAAAAATTACTAACCTAATGTTTCACAACAAGTTTCCCAACTGTGACATCATCTTTACTTAAGAAACTGGATATTGATCCACTCCCATATTGAATCTCACAAGATTCTCCTTCACAAAAAAAAAATGATATATATTTTTTTTTAGAAACTTCCTTAATATCCCCATGTAAGCAGACTAAACTAGGTGAGGTTGAGGGTTTGAAGTAGAGTATCATCTTCTTGGTATGTGCTTGAATTTGATGACTTGTATCTTGAATGAAAATAGCAAGCTAGTTGCACTGTAAAATCATTGTTAATCATTGTTACAAAAATAACCACAAATTCTTCTTTATTTAAAATAATCCTTCTAGATATTTCAGTTAATTTCTAAGAAAGCTAATTTCACTATCCAAACAACCATCAATCTATTTATTGTATATAATTTCCCAAAATTTAGAATTTGAATGTAATGAAACTAACCATAATTACCAAATATTTAACACCAAAATGTCGTACAAAATGAATTGTTTGACAGAATGCCTCAAAGAGATTCCATCTCATGGAATGAAATGATATGATTGTAGAATGTGCACAAAATGGATTTTGCAAGGAAGCTCTCAAAATATTTGAATTAATGAAGCACTCTAGAACACCGACATTATAAGCTTTGTTTGTGTTCTAGATGCATGCAGTCATGCAAGTTTAGTGGATGAGGGTTGCATATACTTCATGTGTTAGTAACCCTTATTGCATTACATATATAGTTGAGCATTAGGTGTGCATGGTTGACCTTCATGCCCGTATTGGCTATCTTGAGGACACCCTAAACATTATTACTGAGATGTTGGTTAAACCTTTGGTGCATGTGGATCATATATGAATGTAGGTTGAGTATTCTAGCAACACTACTTTTTTAGTTGGATCCTAAAAAATGTTGCAACTTATGTTCTTCTCTAAAACATCTGTGCAGAAGCAGGCAAGTGTGGTGAGGTTCAAATAGTAAGGAGATTGATTAAATATAGAGGAATTAAAAAGATACTTGCATGTAGTTGGATTGAAGGGCATAAAATGGTACATGTTTTTTTTGTGTAGGAGACAGATCACATCCACAAACATAGGAGATCTATGCAAAATTGGAGAAATTGGCTTGGAATATGAAGGCAACAGGGTATTTTCATATTCAAGACTTTTACTTAATGTTGTGGAATAGAAGAAAAAAGAATCATTTATCTTCCACCATAGTGAAAAGTTAACAATTGCATTTGGTTTGTTAAACATGGCCTCTGGTACAACTATTAGATTTGTTAAGAACCTTCAAGTATGTTCCGATTTTCACACTACATCTAAATTCATCTCCAAGATTGTTGCAAGAGAAATTGCTCTGAGAGATGTGAACCATTTCCATCATTTTAAACAGGGACAATGTTCTTGTGGAGAATATTGGTGATGCTAAATGAAATAATCTGAAAAATAGGCTTACACTATAATAATGTGCACTACATCAAATATCTAGTAATATTGAAGGGACATCCATCAAAGCATAATAGCAGGGATTTTTCATGTAGTGCACAGAGAATGTTCATGGAATGCAAACTTCCTTACAAATAAATTACCACAGTAGAGTTTGAGGTGAATTGTACTTGCTATTTTCTGTTGATATGGATATGTTCTAACCTGTAGTTAATTATGGTAGCATAACAGATAGGCTAAATAGTTGTTCATATACCATTGTTTCAAATTCAAAATTGATATACCTTATTCTAGGAGAAAATCACAAGGGGAGTCTATACATAAGACACCATTGTTTCAAATTCAAAATTGTTGCTTCTTTCATAATTGTTTGCTTCATTTATTTGATCTAAGATAGCTCGTTGTATAGAAGATGCTCTCAAAATCACAGTAAAATCCTTTGTTCCAGGATGACTATTCAAAACCTTCCCATCATAACATGAACAAAAGCATCAGTCATTAACCTAAACTTTGCAAGAGTTTCATCAAATTCTACTTTTCCAATCTCTTTTCCATTCTGAATTTTATTCCCAAATTCATCCATGAAGAACTTCCTTAGCCTGTAGATCTTGTTGTTAGCCATAACTTTACCAGGTGTCAAGGATAGCTTCAAGTTTTTATTTTATTTGGTAAGGCCAATTTTTTTCAAATTTTGCTTGGTTAAAAACTTGAAGCTATCCTCAACACCTGGTAAAGTTATGGCTAACAATAGGATCTACAAGCTAAGGAAGTTCTTCATGGATGAAATTGGGAATAATATTCATAATGGAAAAGAAAGTGGAAAAGTAGAATTTGATGAAGCTTCTTGAAAAAGTTTAGGTTAATAACTGATGCTTTTGTTCATTGTTATAATGAGAGATTTTGAACAGTCATCCTGGAACAAAGTATTTTACTATGATTTTGAGAGCATCTTCTATACAACAGGTTGTCTTAGATCAAATAAATGAAGCAAACAATTATGAAAGAGCCAACAGTTTTGAATTTGAAACAATGGTGTCTTATGTATAGACTTCCCTTGTGATTTGCTCCTAGAATAAGGTATAGCAATTTTGAATTTGAAACAATGGTATATGAACAACTATTTAGCCTATTTGTTATGCTACAACAATTAACTACAGGCTAGAACATACCCATATCAACATAAAATACCAGGCGCAATTCACCTCAAACTCTATTGTACCTGAGTATGACAGTACCTGAGCTTCTGGTGTTTCTAGACGGAACCTATAGCAGAAAAGTGTAGTCTCCATCTAAAGGAACCATCTTTGGAGCTCTTCCCTGAAATGAGGGTTGAAAACATTACAAGAAAAGCAATACCATAATTCTAAAGTAACAATTTATATCGATCCAAATGCTAAAAAGTATAATTAAAAAGACAAATCCTTACAACTGGACCAAGAAAATTTATGATTTTATCTTTAGAATGTAGGAAATTTCTCTGTCGAAGCTTCACAACCTCAAATTGGACCAGTAGATTTATGATTTTATCTTTAGAATGTATGAACTTTCTCTATCATATATTAAAGATGTTAGGTTGGATGTCAAATTGGACCATCAAATTTATGATTTTATCTTTAGAATGTAGGAACTTCCTCTATCGGATATTCATAAATTCCTATACTCAAGTTCTGCTTCTAAGAGAAAACCCCTAGAAGTGTTTCAGACCGGCTCAAGGTACTCTCTAACCTAGTTATGTCACTGATAGCAATCCAAGTTTTCTTGAATCGTCCATACCCAAACGTTGCATCACAATCTATTCTTCATGTACATAAAAATGCCACATATTAAGCCCTTCTAAATAAAACTCAAAATCATCATAAAACCATAATTAATAAATCATTTCAGTTTCGGAAAGAATCCGATGTCATTTACTATCAAATCAAAAGCTATATAAATCACAAAAAATCCATGAAGTCATCCATCTAAAGAGAAAATAAGCAATGTAAGGATTTGAGCAATATACGTCCAAAGGGTTATGTTGTAACGGTAATGGAATCACCATAAGAGCACAACCGAGGAACAAATTCTTATGATTGTATTTATGTGATCCATAACTCTATTGGTCATGTGGCACAGTGGTGCTATAACAAATATAGGATGCATTCATGTGTGACTCAAGTTTAATGTGGCTACATTGTGATAAAAATGGAGGCACCCATATGAGCACAATTCATGTACAAATCATTTTCATCACAATTAGGTGTCAATCATCATTGGGTGCATTCAGGTTGACTCAATTTTAACAAGTTACGATGTAATGATAGCATGATCCAAGAGCAATTACCTCTTGCTGCAATAAAGAGCCTATAACTTTGGTTGATATGTAGAGTTGTTGTATTATATCAATTAAGTAGTGCATTCAAGCACAACTCATGTTTAATGGGCTATTCTAGAGAGTGATCAAGATTTACTAAACCTTACAAATGTTACTTAAAAGTGTACAACTTAAACTACATACCAATTTTGTTACATACTTGAATGCAATCTTGGGTTACCACAAACTATAATAATGTGGTCTACTAATAACCATTATAGAAAGTATTAAAGAAAGACCCATGCTATATAGGATACATTTCCCCAATCAAGTTTACATACCTTAATGATCAAACACAAGCTTCCCACACACTCTAGGATACAATCCAAGATCATACCACAACCCTGTCAAGATAGCTAATTTTATGACCCAAGATTTAAGGTTGTTTTCTAATACCAATAGAAGAATTGGTAAGAGCATGACTAGGGTACAAAACCTAGGCCTCCATAGAAACATAAACCATAACTCTAGCAGATTAGTGAGGTTGCAATACTAGAAAGATTGAGACATTGTAGCCATTAACAAAATCTTGCAATATAAATATTGTAGCCAATAGCAAGCACACTATGTAGCTCAATGACATTTTTAAATGCAATCCATCGTAAGAAGAATGGCAGTCACTTGAGGTGTGACAATCAAAAATAGGCTAAGCAGTGACAAGATAATAAAGCTCAAACCTTGCATAGTAAAGTGGATATTTTAACAATGAGTTTCCTTACACCCTTGCTGCCTTAAGGGTTTTTCAAATGTTATTGACAGTGTTAGACAAGGAAAATGCAATCAGGAAATGACTATCCAAATGAAGTAACAGTGGTAATCATAGATTCAATGTTTCTTCTTAGCCATTGTATAATGGAGGTAGTGGATTGCATGTTTGAGCAATGTTTTGAGACTCATCAAAGATGGGAGAATAGTGAATAATACCTTGTGGACTGTGAAGTAGTGACAATAAGGTTGAAGGATCTTAAAACCCACAATACCATGAAACAATGAGTCCCCTATAGTAATTAGGAAGTCTATAGGGCATAATTTGATTGTATAGAAGGATGCTCATGAAAGGAATCTTCAAGTGAAAGTGAGTGAGTTGTTTGAGATTGCAACTAAGAGTGCAATATCCAGTCTTAAAGGCAGTTAGAAAAGTAGTAAATGTGCAAGAAAATCAAATCCTACACAACAAACAATTCACAATGTTATCTTGCATAATGCCTTGAGTTTGAAGACAAAAATCTCATTGTATCTTGATGAAAGTAATGACCTTAATGGTCAATCATTGGAAACCATGATTTTAAAACATGCTATTGTGCTTATGGAGGTAGCATTTTAAGCAAGGTAGTGAGTGGTGGTTTGGAACAATGGCAGGTATGAAGGACTTGCTTTATATGCATACTATGCAGTCTAGCTTAAGATAACGTTCTTAGAAGAGATTGAAGGTGGATTATCAAACTCAAGGTTTACCATGATAAAGATTAAATCAAGGACTAAGATCTATTTAAAATCCATTGTCATGAAGATATTAAAGATGCCACATGCAAAACCCTAGTAGTTGGAGTAATGAATACAGTGCCAAAGAGGACAATGTGTTGGGGAAATTTTAGGAGATCTCCACATTATCTAATCACAGGAAAATACATCATTTATATATTTTTTTAAATTAAAATAAATCATTCTAAACCCTATATAGGATACATTGATGTACTTCAAAAGCATCTGAAGGAATTTGAGATTATGCAAATATAAATATCTGGATTACAAACAATAGCGCGAACAATACATAAACCTTGTTGAGAAGAGCAGGAATGAGATAAGCACCAATGAATCCTATGCCTCTTGTCACACACATCTTACCATTCTTTGTCATTCTTTACTAAAACACTTCTCCATTTCGGTGGGCTACGCCCAAAAATAAGGTTTCGACGAAGGTTATAGAATATGTTTATTAAAATGAAAACTCCATTTTGGCGGACTACACCTAAAAATAAGATTTCGACAAAAAAATTAGAGTATATTTATTAAATTTTTAGAGTATTTTGGCGGGCTATTGATTATTGATTCCTTAAATGATTTATTCAAATGGATTGTGACTAAATAAATGACTAACTATTTAGTCATTTTTATTTGTGTGACTAAATAATTTTTATTCAATGACCAAATTAGTCATTTATTTACTCATTTATAGCTGAGTCAAAAAATTAGTAGAATTTAGTCATTTTTAGTTGTTGTGACTAAAAGTTTGTAACATAGTCATTTATTTGTCAAATTCTACTATTGTGCTCTATTTTTCTATTGTCTTTGTGCTTGGTTCTCTGCCCTAGTCTTTTTTGATGAGATTCTTGTGTTTGGGGTTTGCTTTCTTGGTGTTCTATTTGTCTTTGGTTGTCTTTTGGAGTCTCATTCGGTATGTTAAGATTTTTTTATTATTGGGGCTTGGTTTTTTTTTTCTGCAGATATATTTCTGCTTGATGTTGCCTAATGGTGTCTTTGTGGTCATAGTTGTGGGCTCCTTCTTCAAAGTTGGGTTATTGTCTTCTTTGTTATCCTCATTGCCTTTGTTTCGTAAGAAATTTTTTTGGTTCCCCTTTCGAAATATGAAGCTATTGAGGTTAAAGGGGGGGAATTTTTCTTTATGGCATAAGGCTGTTTGCTTCCAATGGTGTTCCTTAAAGGTTGTTCTGCTTGAGCTATTCTTGGTTCCTTTGACTACCCTTTTTTTTTTGTTCATTGGTACCCCTTGAAGTATGAAGGTTTTATTCAGTGGAAGGGGTTGATTGTGTTAAAGTAATTGGTTATTTACTTGATTAATTAAACAATATTTATTTAATTAATTAAAGCTCCCTTTTATCTCTTTTACACTTAAGCTAACATTATGTAAATAATAATTAATTATTTTATTAATTATTAATGTGCAAGCCTAGGGTTTTCCATTTTAGGTTTTTTTGACCTATATGTGGTTGAAACTTTTCTTTTGTATTATTCTTTTACAAATTGGTAAATACAGAGCTCCACATCTTTGAGCATTTTTTACTGTTTTCTGTGTTGCTTCTCTTTGCTTCTCCCCATAACAAGTATTCTTAGCTTGCAAAGATCATTGGGCTCCTATGAAGTTGTATTTTTTCAACTTCTACATGGTATCAAAGCGTTAGATCTGCAGCTACCTGTTATTGTTTTGAGAATTTTTGCATTGGAAGCAGATATGGGGTTTTAAAAGTTTTATGTTGTGGATCTGGGGGGTAGTTTATTTTTGGTGCACTTTGGGAAAAAATTGACATCACGGTTGAGTCCAGAAGGCCCAAAAACCCCTATTTTCATATAAAATTTTGTCCAATTTGGACAAAGTTGCCATCTGAGGCCAAAAAAAATTAGATTTGGGGCCGTACGGATTTGCACGTAGTTCGAGAAGAAAAAAATTCAAAAAAATATATTTTTTTCCTTTTTACGGCATGTAGGGCGAAATTTATTTTTTTAATTAAAAAAAGTCAATTCAAAAAAAACAGGCGAAAAAAATTATTGAAATTTTTTTTAAAAAAAAATTTGGGTTTACACCCACAGTACGCAGGGTACCGTGGGCCCTGCAGGAACTACAGGTGGCAGTACCCTGCTGGTCCCCGCTAACCACCGGTGCCACCCTCTGCCACCAGTCTGGCGCTACCCTCCGCCACCGATCTAGCATCCACCGCCCGCCGACAGTCAAACTCCGACCACCGCCAGGTTCTCCGGCCTCCACCGCTAGGTTTCTCTGGCCACCACCGCCCAGCCACCCGAGTGCCACCCATCTGCTGCTCCACTACCGCTCAACCTAGTGGCTCCACCCTACGGCCACCGCTCTACCACCAGGGCTCTCTTCTTTTTACCCTTCAAAGCATATTGACAGGGGAGTTTATTTTTCACTCTAACTTGAGCATATAGAGTCATTTTTTCAAAAACGAAATATCACCGGAAAGCTTATTTCGTGCCAGACGCCATGGTACTAGTAATTTTTTCCAGATTTTTTGTTTGACTATATTTTTTTCCAGTCAAAGTGGGGTTTTTTTTTTGCACTTATGGGGCCATAGAAGGTGCAAACGGACTCCGTTTTTCAAAAACGAATAGGCATTGGAAAGCTCTCAGCATGATCTATTCAGATCTGTGATCTTTCATAGAATTTTCATCAGGTACACAAGAATTTTTTTGAAGCTTTTTTGCTTATGCATTGCTTCCTCTTTCTCAGTTTGTACTAGGGTTTGGGTTTATCTCTTATGGGGGGTGTTTTTTCTCGCTTTCTGTCATTTGTATCAGAAAATCAAAACACCAAAACTCTCAAAACAATCAAACCCTTCTACATCTTCTGTCTATTCTGAAAGATCACATAATAATAAAAAACACAAGCAGGTACAGGTGCAGGGTTTCATGGCAGACTCCTCAGTTGAGTTACTCACATCACACAACTATCACACTTGGAAGTCTCGCATGACGAGGCTTCTCAGGTCACGAGGGTTGTGGTCTTGTTTAGATGAGGTTCAGCCTCAGTTGCAGCGTCCTTTTGAGATTCTTCATCACAGGAATAAGATGGATGAAGCTATGGGTTTGCTATCCATGCACATTTCAGATAGTCTTATGTTTCACCTTGATGCTTCGCTCACTCCTCGAGCCATGTGGTTGAATTTTGAGACACTTTTTGGGACCATTAATGAGTTTCGAGCATTATAGATTGAGGCAGAGATAGTTTCATTGTTACCTAAATCATTTCCCACTATTGAGGACTTTTTGAACAAGTTCAAAACTATCTGCATTGTTTTACAGGGTTGTGGCAAGGATAAGTTAGACACAGAGTGCATTTACTTGATCCTTTCGAAGCCTTGTGGTCCATTTTAGATATTTTCTTCTTCCTTCTATTCCACCATGGATGGTCTAGGTGCTCGTTTTACCATGCCTACCTTTGATGTGTTTTGTGAGTGTTTGTCTCATGAGCAATCACACCTTTCTCAGATAGATATGCTCTCAAGATCAAAGAACAAAGCATTGGTTGCTCAGTCATCTAAGGAGAAATAGAAACAGAAACCGAAGCCCAAGAAAGATTTTGCAGGCAGTGAGCATTCCTCCAAACCACCTCCTAAGTCTGATTCCAAACCACCACTTAATCCGAAATAGGGGAACTCTTCGAAGTCTGGTGAGTCTTCCTCCAAGACTAAGAAGAAATCAGGAGACACTTGCAGTTTCTATGGCAAGGAAGGACATCTAGTTTTCAGGTGTTGGAAACGATTAGAGGCTTTAGAGGAAGCCATGCAGCAGCATCACATCTCCTCACCTTAGTCGTCTTCTCCTTCCATAGAGAAAGGCCATTCTCTCACTGCTCGAGCATCAACCTATGGGTCCACATGGATTTTAGATTTTGGTGCTTCTCACCATATGACTCACACTCAGCAGTTGGTCACTTCTCTTGCCTCTTGTGGTACTTCACAGATTGCAGTGGGTGACTCTACACAGCTTTCAGTCTTGGGTTCAGGTTTTGTCTTTTGGATGGGGGTACTCTACAGGATATTCTGGTTGTTCCTGACATCTCAACGAACCTCCTATCCATTTATCAAATTTTCCATTCTAGCTCTGGTAAGACAGTTGAGTTCTTACCACATGATGTGGTTATTCGGGACCTCCATGACTCTAATTTGGTTGTGGCTACTAGGTATGTTGATATTGCATCTCGTCTTTACAAATTTGATGAATTTGAGCCTTCAGAGGGTACAGGTTCATCTCTTATAGCACATGCAGATTCAGTGAGTAAGCTTTGGCATGAGCATTTGGGCCATGTCAATTACAGATATCTTCAGCAAATGAGTTCATAGGCACTTGTTCTTGGTCTTCCACAGATTTCCTGCATAAACGGTGTTTGTCATGTTTGTGTGCTTGGCAAGTATCACAGGGATCCCTTTCCAAATGGAAGAGCCACTCATGCTTTGGCACCCTTGGGGTTGATTCATAGTGACCTCATGTCATTTCCCACTCCTTTTTCTGGGGCCAAGTATGTACTCACATTCATTAATGACTTCTCCAGACGCACATGGTTGTACTTTCTTAAGTACAAGTCTGAAGTCTTTGATTCCTTTCAAATCTTCAAGACATTTGTAGAGAAGCAGTCTAGCCTTTCTATTCAACAGATATGTACAGATAATGGGGGGGAGTATGTGAATCAGGCTTTTAGAGATTTTTGTACTGAGCATGGTTTGTAGCATCAGTTTACTATTCCCTACACCCCTTAGCAGAATGGTGTCGCTGAGAGAAAGAACGGGACTTTATAGGAGATGGTGAATTGTATGATTCAGTCCAGGTCCATGGATCCATCCTTTTGGGCTGAGGAAGTTAATTGTGCCAACTATACTCAGAATCAGATGCCTCACAAGGCGATTTGACATATGACTCCTGAGGAGGCTTGGTCTCGTGACAAGCCTCATGTTTCATCATTTCGAGTATTTGGTAGTGAGGCATGGGCATTTATTCCTGATGCTCAGAGGAGAGCCATGGAGCGGAAGAGTCGACCCCTCATTTTTGTTGACTACTGTGAGGATGTTAAGGAGTATAGGTTGTTTGATCCTGATTCTAGAGAGGTCCTGTTTCTACGGGATGTCCAGTTTGATGAGTGCCTTCCCATAGTGGATACCCTATCTCCAGTGTCTACTTCACTACCTACTCCTCCCACTGCATCTCTTCAGGATTATGTTGAGGATGATTCTGATGAGGATTTTGATGATCCCCCATCTTCACCTCCACTTGCTCCACCTCAGATGCCCAAATGGGCTTGCTTTACTATTGAGGCAGCAGGATCTATGGCAGGTGATCCTTCAGACACTCATCGCACCCATTCTCATACTGTGTGTTCTAGTCTTTTGAGTCATGCTCTTTCAGAGGATCCTCAGAAGTTTTCAGAGGCGACAGGTCACTCTAAGTGGGATGGTGCTATGGAGGAGGAGTATTCTTCTTTGATGAGGAATAGTACTTGGGATCTTTGTCCTCTTCCTAAGGGCAGAAAGATGGTTCGGTGCAGATGATTGTATCACACCAAGTATGTTGCTTATGGTTCTATCGATAAGTACAAAGCACATCTTGTTGTGAAAGGTTTCTCGCAGGTTGAGGATATTGATTACTTTGAGACATTTTCCCCTGTTGCCAAGATGAATTTTATTCGCTTTGTACTATCACTTGCAGCTTCTAGGGGATGGCCCATTTTTCAGATGGATATGAAGAGTGTGTTCTTGCATGGTGACCTACAGGAGATCTATATGGAGCAGCCTCAGGGATTTGTGCAGGATGCTTCTTTGGTTTTCAGACTTCGAAATTCATTATATGGTCTCAAACAGGGCCCTCAAGCTTGGTATGAGAAGATGGACTCTTTTTTGCTCTCCACTGGTTTCACACGTTGTCATTCTGATCCCACAGCCTATATTCAGAATCTTGAGGGTGAGATCCTGATTCTTGTGCTATATGTTGATGATCTCCTCATCACAGGTAGCTCATCCTCTATGATTCAGCATGCTCAACGAGCTTTGATGGAATAGTTTGAGATGATAGATCTCGGTCTTCTACACTATTTTCTTGGTCTTCAGGTGATTCAGTCTTCTGATGGGATCTCCATTTACCAGCAGAAGTATGCTCTTGATATGCTTCAGCGCTTTGGCATGCTTGATTGCAAGCCTGCCCCAACACCTTTTCAGTCAGGGGTTGTTTTGACTACTACTTGCCCCACTCCTTCAGTAGATTCTACATTTTACAGGTTGTTGGTTGGCAGTTTGTTGTACCTGACTCACACTCGTCCTGATCTTTCCTTTGCGGTTGGCCTTGTCTCTCGATTCTCCCATAATCCTCATGAGAGTCACTGGCAAGCTGCCAAACATATTTTGAGGTACATTTAGGGCACCATTTCTTATGGCATTCACTACACATCAGGGGATCCTCACATTGTTGGCTACACTAACTCAGATTGGGCTGGTGATGTAAATGATCGGAAGTCTACTTCTGGATTTGTGTTCTGTCTTGGCTCTGGTCCTATCACAAGGTCTTGTAAGAAGCAAACTACTCATGCATTATCATCTACAGAGGTTGAGTACCGAGCTGTTGTGCTTGCTAGTCAAGAGATTTTATGGCTTCGATAGTTGATAACTGAGTTTTGTTTTCCTCCTGATAGTCCCACTATTCTTTGGTGTGACAATCAGAGTGCTATACACATTTCTCGCAACCCGGTGGAGCATCAGCGAATGAAGCACATTGAACTTCATATGCATTTCATCAGACAGTTGATTCAGGATGGTTCTCTCATCTTGGAGTATATTCCCACTGCCGAGCAGGTTGCAGACATCTTCACGAAGCCTTTTGCATCACCGCGCTATATTTAGTTGTGCTCTATGCTTGGGGTGAAGGAAGTTATCCTTGGGGGGTCTTTATGAGGCCTTCCTTCCTTCATGTTTCTTTTAGCATGTTCTTCTATCTCTTTTTGGAGAGGAGTTTTTTCCCACTGGGTTTTCTCCTTTTTCTCCGTTTCATAGAGATTTCCTTGTACTTAGGTACCTGATCTGGCCTTGTTGTCAGGACCCATTGTTTTTTGCTTTCAGTAGCTACTTCTAGGTTTTAACTTCTCCCTAAGTCTAGCTTAAGGGGGGTGTTAGAGTAATTGGTTATTTACTTGATTAATTAAACAATATTTGTTTAATTAATTAAAGTTCCCTTTTATCTCTTTTACACTTAAGCTAACATTAGGTGCATAATAATTAATTATTTTATTAATTATTAATGTGCAAGCCTAGGGTTTTCCATTTTAGGTTATTTTGACCTATATGTGGTTGAAACTTTTCTTTTGTATTATTCTTTTACACATTGGTAAATACATAGCTCCACATCTTTGAGCATTTTTTATTATTTTCTGTGTTGCTTCTCTTGCTTCTCCCTGTAACAGGTATTCTTAGCTTGCAGAGATCATTGTGCTCCTATGAAGTTGTATTTTCTCAACTTCTACAGATTGTTTGTATTTAGGAGGATTCTTGGAATTTGGTTTCTTGGTTGGAAGTACCAAAGGGAGCAAGGTTTTCCTATACTGTTCTTTCTATGAGGATGGCTAGGAAATTTTGGGGAGTAGTGGTTGCCCCTATTACTTGCATTTGGCTAATGTTTGGGATATGTTTTAAGTTTCTCTTGAAGACCTAGAGGATTAAGTTGCTAGAGGGTTGGTTTCTCTTGAAGTTCTTGATGCATGGAGTGCCAAAGGATGGTGTAGTGGTCCTTTTTGCTAAAGTGTTGAATTTCTCTTGGGTTCTATAGTCAATTTCTTCTACTAAGGTGGAGATTAATCCTATTGAGGTGGATTTGAGTTTTGTGGACATGGTTGAAAGCTCTCTTTTTCGGTTTCCCCATTTGTTAATCCTTTTGAGGTGGAAGTCACTCCTATTGAGGTGGAGTTTGAGGTTGCTATAAATCTCTGGTTTCAATGGGCAAGGTGCTCATGTCATCCTCTTCATCAAAGGGGGGCTCTCTCCTTTAGAGGTGGAGATTGAGTTGATGGGTTGGGTTGTCAGGAGTTTCAAGGGGACTCTTGCTTCATTGTATTCAGTTTTTCCTTGTAACTTTCTTATTGAGGTAGGGAGTTATGTTGGATTGTTGGTTCTTAAAGGGAGCCCTTGTTACCCTCTTCTTAATGGCTCGGTGTTGAATGTACTAAGCAGATGGTATGTTGCAGTCTGGCTATTATAGGCTATGTTGTTTCCTGGATGACTTAGGAAATGTTGGTTAGTTGTTAAGGTTCAAGGTCCTTGTAAAAACTTGGTTGTGGAGGTTTTAAGGTTCCCTTCAAAACCTAATCTTTGTAGCATGGGTAGTCTAGTATAACTTTTCGATGGCTGCTGATGTTGGGCTACTAATTGTCTATGTTTTTTTATCTATTTGTAGCTTTCTTTTGATAGGATTGTAGGTCCCTTCAAAACTTGATTGTAATGGGTTTGGGATCCCATAAAACCTTGATTGTAATGGGTTTTGAGTTCCATCAAAACCTGATTGTAATGGGTTTTGGGTCCCATCAAAACCTATATTTCCACTAATAAAAAATAAACTTTAAAACATATTATAATTTTATTAACTAATTATTAACAACATTATTGTTATTTATATTTTAAACATTTAAACATAGTTATAAATTTCCCACTGTAATCCTTATATAATTCTAAATTTCATTAATAATCGAAAGTGGAAAGAAAAAAACTCTACTTTTACCTTCAATCAACATTTATATAGATAGGAATAAAAACTTAAAATTCAACTTTATTTTTGCAATGATGTACGAGAGAGGGGTCAATAGTTGTGCAGGGTCCACTAGTCATGCAGTCAATTGTGATTATTCATATTAATACTAGAATGAATTAATATTATATATATCTTGTATATATTCATTTCACATATTAATCAAAATATTACCAAACATGTGACATTATAGGATCAATAGTTCACTTCAAAACTTACAGAACTTCTCAAGTAAAAAAAATAAAAATGCATTCATGAACAAGTGAAATAATTTTTTTTTTGTCTCAAATAAAATATCATAACTATCCACTATAAGTGTTTCATTTATAAAATTAAATACTTAATTAATAAAATAAGACACGCATTTAAACAACTAATGTTGTCATAGTGAAAAATATTGTTCTTATGTGTACAACTATTGGGGTAGCAATTTAAAAGCGTTTGAGTGTTTCATATTAATAGTTTGTCCTATCACAAATATAAAATGTGAACACAATAAATACCATGTATTTTTTCATTAAATGTGAAGGATTTTGAGAAAGTTTTAGTGTTCAACTATTGGTCTAATTGTGTTCAATATAAAAGCTAAAGATAACAAAGATTTATGGTTACTAATAGGTATTTGGTCCATTTAGGTTGTATATAAGTTCTATTTTAAATAAAAATGTGATATATTCTACAATCCACAAATGATTTTTTTTCCATTCAATCACTAGGAGTACCATGATTAAGTTTCAGCCGAATCTTTAAAAAGTCAAATTTTGGACACTTCTCAGTAGATGTGTTGATGTGGCAAGTTGCATGATGAGTCACACCTCCAAACCTTAGTTATAGATAGATAAAAGGCCAGCCCACATTTCGAAAAAACGAAAGTCCTATTCGAGTCAATCACTACATGCACAAAGTTAGCCCACGCATCTAGTGGCTGCTCTCCCCTAGATGTTAAGCACATTTTTTGAAATTATTTTATAATAGGTACAATTTTCTTCTTAAAAATCCCTTCCCCACGTGTTTTAAAGGACCATTATGGCATGGATATTTTATTTATTTTTAAATATGCTTTCTTTTTCCTTTACAAATGTCCCATTAATTAAAAAGAGATTTATTTTATAATTTAAAAAAGGAATGGTTTGGTTGTGTCTCGAAGATCAGATTTACATTGAAAATCTTATTTTCTGTGCTTGAAGCTAAACTTTAGCTGTAGATGGTTGTCTTGTAGGGATTTAACTTCGTTGATTTTTGAATTGAAATTTTTATAGTCCAATCATAATGAAACTGAATAAAAGATTAACTTGGTTAACGTTCTCACTGAAACTGCAGATATATATTATTTACAGACTTCATTTCTAATTACATTGATGAAACATAACTTCAAATCTTATGAAAAATTACAAAATTCGGTATAAACTTCACTAAAAACAACAGCACTTTTTATTTCCAAGCATATAAATGCCCTAGCATAAAACACACCAGTACATATGAGTCAACTCTCCACACATTACAATCATTACCACAGAAACTCAGCAACAAACTTAGTGCATATAGCAGGCACGTAGAGGTTTTCACCGCTCACAAAGATAACCCACAACACCATCCAGCCATGCAAACCATCTGTACCTCCATTCTATGTGAAAGCACAACACTGCAATCACAGTACCAAATCCCACCCCGTAACATAACCCCACTGACACTGCCCACCACCGATCCATTTTGTCTGCACCTCCAACTACCGTACTATTGGGCTCTACCTGGCTCCCCCTTTCACCAAAAACAGAGCTCTGTGTTCTATTTTCGAGGGGAGGCCCCCTTAGTTTGGGGTTCCCTAGAAATGAAGAGGCGTCAAAGGTTGAAAACTGATTCCCCTGAGGTATTAACCCAGAAAGCATGTTGTGTGAAAGATTCAAGGCTGAAAGGAACGAGAGACTTATAAGTTTCTGGGGAATTTTCCCTGACACCATGTTTACTGAAAGATCCAAAGACTGTAGATTTTCCATCTGTCCCAAAGATTCCGGAATTGAGCCACTGATATTATTGTTTGAAATGTTGAGAGCAACTAAACCCCGGAGAAGTCCCATTTTCTGAGGAATGTGACTTTGAATGATGTCCAGATTTTTGTATATGGACGTGCCGTTCCTTTAATCCAGAGCGTTATTTGGTCTACAAAGAATACATCTATATAGATGTATGTATTGACGCCAGTCCAAAAACAATGTTATTCCCTAAAACTCTCAATTTCAAAACTCTGTGATTGATCTAACATAGCAGGTAGCATTTCTAAATTTCAAGGGATAGTTCCTGATATATTGTTATGAGACAAATCTAAAACATGAAGATTCTCTAGCTCAAACAACTGGGGTGGAATACTACCTTCAAGTTTATTATTTGTCAAGCTGAGAACTTGCAAAAGTCTCATCTTTCCAATCCAAACTGGGATGCTACCTTGAAACCTGTTATTTCCTACGTCAAATACTTGAATATCTGTACAATTTGCAATAGATGGAGGAATAGAACCTTGCAAATTGTTTCCATTAAGGTTTAATGTCTGCAGTAGAGTCAGATTTCCGAGCTCCTCTGGCATCTCACCATCTAAATCATTTCGAGCCAAATTTAGAATCACAAGAGACGAACATTTCCCCAGATCCGCAGAAATCACATCCCTTAGTCTGTTGTCTGACAAATCCAAAATCGCCAATTCATTTCTATTTTTAAATATTGAATGTGGAATACATCCACTCAGATTATTCGCTGACAGGGACAAAGCGAAGACTGCGAAAACTGTAGCAGGAATAGACCCATTAAACATGTTATGTGACAAATCCAAAGTGTATCCAACAATTGAAAGAGCTGAAATAGGACCGTGAAAACTATTATTATGCAAGTCCAGTAATTTAAAATTACTGTAATTGAGTGGGGGCAGAAAGCCTCCTAGTTGGTTATTTGAGAGATTAAGCATCTGAAGATTGGTAAGATCCCGCAGCCAACTAGGAACATATCCCCTAATTCTGTTATCTGACAGGTCCAAGTGAATATTGAGAAGACAAAAATGCTGGAAAATTGTCTTCAATATTACAAGAGCTCAATCCCAGGTACTCCAGATGAGAAAACTGAGGAACCCAACTTGAAGGAATGTTGACGGTCAGCTGATTTCTAGATAGCATGAGTACACGAAGTTGAGTCAAATTCTGGAACATGGGAAAAGAAATACCGCCTGTCAAATTGTTGGAAGAAAATGACAACATTTCCAATCCAACAAGCTCTGAAAATGAATTCAGTATTGTACCAGACAACTGATTATTATCTAATTTAATGTGACTTAACACAGAGAGCTGACCCAAAGAGGTCTGGATATCACCATTTAGCTGGTTGCAGTCGAGAAACAGATATTGGAGAGATGAAAGCCTACCAAAATAGTACGGTATTCTGCCCTTCAAATTGTTAAATGAAAGATCAAGCTTTGAAAGACTAGACAGCGGCCCCACTGGTGAGCCAAATTGGGGTATATCGCCCGTTAAGTAATTGCCACATAGATTTAGTGTCTGAATTTTTGAAAAGTTTACAAAGGAACGGGGAATTACTCCATGTAGATCATTTGCAGGCAGACGAAGATTGCTCAGACTTGAAGAGTCCTGCAGGAAATCGGAAGGGATGGAACCACTGAGAAGACAGTAGGAGAGATCAAGTGAAACGAAGGAGGAGACATTCTGGAACCAAACTGGTAGTGGGAATGGGAATGAGTTATATCGAAGATGGAGATGGGACAAACGGGTGAGGTTCAGAAGTGAAGGAATACTTCCTGAAAGACCACACGCAGACAACTAAATCTGGCTAAGATTGGAGAGACTAGAAAGCGAGTCGCCCCAGTTATGAGATGCCTTTTCAAGATTCACATTCTTCATCGCCAGGTATTCCAAGTTCCTCAGACTTCTTACCCATTCATCAAACCTTGAACTCTTCAGTCTCCCTTTCGAGTACTGCTCTGGTTCAGACACCGACTCGTACATTGAATAATAGCCTGACAGATCAAGATGCTGTAAGGCTGACAAATTTCCCAACTCTAGAGGGATCTCGCCGTCAAATTGAGCATAAGCCAAGCTAAGAAAAGTAAGCTTCTTAAGGCTTCCCAACTGAGGAGGTATAGCAATGCCCTCGAAGTCATTCCAACTCAAATCCAAGTGGCGCAGATGTTGCAAGTTGAAGAGAGATGGATGAATAACCCCAATCAACTGCTGGTCGACCTGATAAGTACTATAATCACGTCCCTTATGATAAGGGTTTATGAGATCAACTTGAATTACATGGTTTGTTTGGTAGTCGCAAACAATTCCCTGCCACTCGCAACAGTTGTATCCACGCCATGAGCTTAAGCGAGCATAGGAATCGCTTAGGCCCCCTTTAAAATCGAGCAGATACTTTCTTTCATCATCTCTACATCCACTACCATACGGGAAACCAGTCATCATACCAATGCCCAAGGAAAAACTTAGAGCAATATAAAACGACATGGGAGACATGATTGTATGCAAAGGCTCAACTTCGTATGGCGCAACGTCTCTGGTTTACAATATGTATATATAATTTTCTTCCCCCTTCAATGTAGGACCCACACGTTGCATATTTCTGATCTACGGTTCACATATTTCTCGTCAACTTGTGCTGGTTTAATTTTTTTTTTTTCTTGAATTGTACTGGTTTAAACTTGTAATTTTTATAAATATTTAACGGTTTTTTTTGGGTTGTTGTTGTATCTTGAAATAATTAGAGGGATTTTTGTTAACCTTAGTTATAAGAAGGTTATGAGTTTTTTTTTTGTCTTTTTTTTTAATTTTTGACTTTTTGTTATGACAAATTTGTATAGAGTTGGTTCTCATATTTCTAGTGTATAATAAAGATGAATATAAGGTGATCAATATTAATATATTTACAAATATTAATTAGTAATTTTTTTTTTTAAATACAGATTTTCAATAATATTTAATAATGTACAATTTTTCTATTATTTGTATTAAGATGTTAGGACAGACTTTTTTTTGTAAGTTTGATTAAAAAGTTAAGTTCAATGGGTAGGTTGGTATCGATTGAATGTTAAATCTTAATAATGATTAAAGTTAGATCAAAGAAACTTTTTAGTGGTTATATATATTATTATTTGGTTATTTTTGACATTTCTATTTCTTGAATTTGACCAGTTTTAAGATTTTGAAAAATATCTAATTCTATATATTTTTGAAACATCATTACCTTACTTAAAAACATTAATTACTGAAGATACACAAATTATTCTATTGTATCTAACAATAATGGCCATAATTTCCCAAATTTATCAAATACTAGTTTATATTTTATTCTCTATACTTGTCCCATTTCAACATCTTTGTTTAAAAGTATATACTGATAGGAAATATAGACATTGAATCAACATTTAAGTTTTATATTAATAGGAAAAATTAGTCTCTACGTTACAAAAAAAAAATGGTATACAAAAAACATATTGACATCCTCTAAAATTTGGTTTTGAATTTGAAAAAAAAATAGTCTAGATTATTTTACTTCTTCATAGTGAATTTGTCAAGATTTTAATAGAACTTTTAAGAGGTCATTTCCTAATTATTGTATATCTTAAAATTGAAAATAATATCTTAATGTGTAGGGTAAATGATTGGATATTATAATTAACCACAATGTATCTTCAATTAATATGGCAATTGAGTAGTAACTTAGTGAAATAAGCTAGTCAAACAAGTTTGGTTTTTCTTTTTATCAAGGTGCTAGGAGTTTTTTGAAGGATTTTATACACTTTCACATTAAAAACTACTTATATGGGTAAGAAAAATAACCTCTAATCATAGAAACATGTTGTCTCTTCTCTTTTAGGTGAGTCCCAACTATACCAACCTATAAGTCTAATGTTGACATTCATCTATGTGTGCAGACAAACATGTGTATAAAGGGCTTTCAAGTACACTCTATATGCATAACCTCTTTAGACATTGCCTATAATGACAAATCTACATAATTGTGTTACACGATTTTATGTCTACTTACTACTAAAAATGACCCCTAAAGGTGCCATCAAATGGAAAATTACACGATTTATTTAGCCCTATTATCCAAGCACTAAAAGAAATGTTTTATGATAAAAATACAAAAAAATATGTAATTCTTGATAAATACAACTATAAATATTTATATATATCAACCATTGAATGACATATTTACATTATCAAATTATTTTTCAATAAGTAGTGTAGGAGAGAGATTCTAGACTAAGAATGCAAATGCAAACTCAGTAGTCTACTTCTACATTGGATAAGAGCATGTATGAAAGGTAATGTCATGTCAAATATTATATACTGCTACAATTTCATGTTATACTTTGAACTTTCTTAAGTAGCTATTTAATAACATATTTTCAATAATATCACACCAAAGATTTTTCCCACATTTGAAGAGTGTGATATCTTTTATTGATCGTTGAGAAATACATGTGTAATTTTTTTGGAGACTTATTTTAGATGGTACGAAGATGTTTAGGCATATGCACAATCAACTAGCATCCAAAGTATTCTCAAAATTCCAAAATGTGGTATTTGTGTGGCTTACCTATGACACCTATGGTAATGTGTAGTTTAAAAGTAATGCATCTCTCCACCATCTAAGCAAACAAGAATTTATACCTTCTCATTTTGAAGGGACTTTGTTGGCATTATCTCTTTGTCAACATCATTCTTCTCTCTCGGGGAAATTTTATTCATGTTTCCATTGAATCTATCTTTCTCTCTTTTAGCACTCTTTTGTTCATCTCAATAGCTTGGAGATCTCAATATATCAATTTTTCATCCTCTAAATCCATTGGAAAAAGATTCATATTGCTTGTAACATTATTTTTTATGAGTACTAGTTATTTCTTAATATTAAATATTAACTTATTAGGCAAGATCGTTACTTTAAAAAATGAGAAATATTTTATTATCATTTAATTTCTTGCAATGGATCTTTTCCTCATAGACCATAGTCTATTATTATTTTTATCTCTTTGTCATTTCTCTTTATTCCTTAATGCACTAAGGAGTTAAGACACACTGCCTTTTATAAATATTTTTATCTTGGACTTTTGTGGAGGTCCAAAGACCAAAATGGGGGTTTAATTGAGGAAAATCCCTAAACAACCCCAACATTTTCCCCTATTCTTTTGTGTTTGCGAGTTAAAAAATAGCTTGAGCTAAATCGAAACATTCTAAAACCTTTTGGTATGATTTGTGAAAGGATGATAGTGCAACACATAGATATCCATGTGACGTGTTGTTTCCCTAGGAAGTGACCTCTAACATCTAGTGTTAGGTTCCTTTTAATATATGTTATTGTACTTTTGTTAAAATAAATTAAAAATAAATTTTAAATATTCTATTTGCACATTACTCTTTGTTTCCATTTGATATTTAAACTAAATAGTGTTTCATTTTTGTTCTTAAGTACTTTTTCTTGTACATTACAGTATACACATTGCTTTTATTTCATTTGAGGTAACCAGGGAATTTTTTAGTTAAAATTAAATATATTTTAGTGAAATCAAAAAATTTCCCTTCTACATTTTGGCAAATTTGAGTTCTTCAACACCTCTTCTTCTCCTTTTCCCATTTAGTTTCTTTCTTTCAATCTTTTCTCGATATATTCACTTTTATTCTTTGTTTTGTGAAAGAATTCCATCTAAGTATGTTGGGTCACTTAATCCAAAATTTTAATTCATTTAAAAATGTCTTTTCTAAAGAGGGATATTACTATGTTAGATGAATCTCCTAATAAATTTGAGAAATAATATTCTCTTAACACTTCCATGTCTTCAAATTATTCTTCATCTATTACTATATCTATTATTCCTTATCATGAGCATGCTAACAATCTAATTAACACATTTTCCTAGCTCTACATTGTTAGAAATCTAAAATAGATTGAATAACCGATATATTTTTTAAGAGAAAATCAAAGTTACATAAAATGGAAAAACATAAAAAATGCAAACCAAGACTCTAAGATATTAAGCAATGTCGATATGATAGAATTGCATTAAGAGCTTCCAAGCTGAATGATCAATGCAAAAGATTGCAAGAAGATTGATGCAAATACAAGTTAGTTAGTGAGTTTGTATAGAACTAAGGAGAAGAGGTAGGTGGAAAATCAAACCAATAGGAATCAACCAAAAAAAGTGGAGGATGCCACCAAAAGTGGAAAGTGTTCTTCCCTTTAAGGAAGGGGACACCATATCACTTATGTCCTAGTAATAAACTCACTTTATTATCCTAAGAAGGCTTAATAAAGGTGTAGGAAAAACCTAGGACCAAGGGAAAATAAATTAGCCCACTAGGAAAATAAAAACCTGCGCAAACATCCCCCCTTAAGCACAGCTTAGGAGGATGTAAAAGATGATGGGTCTCAAAAAATGAAGCCATGTTAGGTACCCATGTACATATCAAATTCCCACTTAAAAAAAAAGAATCCCCCCACAAATAGAGAGAGAATTCCCCTCAAAATAGAGAGAGAAGAAGAGGACTAAGTAGCCTCCCCCAAAGAGGTCCAATGGTAGATACTCAAAATTGGGTGGAGAATATGGTCCATGATCATCAAACAACATTCCTCCCCTTAGGAAGAAACAAAACCAAAGGTGTATGCAAGGGTAAAAGTACAAAGTTGTGTCACACTTTTTAAAGGTAATGACCAACACTAATCCAACTTTTAAATTTGAATCACTGAAAAGTGGCATATGTGTTTTGAATTTTGAAATGATGTAAACTAATAAAATATTTATTTTTTAGTATACTTTATGCTTGTATTTTTTTAAAAAATAAAAAAATAATTTTAATATAGTTTTTTATAAGTTGACACTATAATTTAGTTGCTAAAAAATGAAGTTACATGAAACATCAACCTTTATACAGTAACTTTTTTTTTTCTTCAATTTTTTTGTGTGTATTTATAACTTAAAACTTTAGTGCATGGATATATTTTTTTCCAATTTTGATAAATATATAGTTGTATCCTCACTATCCATTTCATTAAGAGTTACATAGTTGTTATGTAATAATTCCCATGTGAAAAAGTTGTGTGGTTAAATAATTAGGTTATTATATCTTCCTTTACCTAGAAAATATTATTCCTTTTCTAGTTGTTGATATGGACTTTGTGAATGAAACTAAGCTACTAAGGAGAAGGGGATGGTGATTGCATAGAAACATCTAGCTAAGAATAGAGAATTGAAGCTACAAAGTGGTGTGCTAGATAATGTTGGATAATTCACCTCCTTGGACATATCTCCATTAGAAGGAGAAAACTCTATTACCTTGTCTAAAGGGTTTGAAACAACACCATTTGTCTACTTTATGGATTATCCACTAAATGCCAACTAGATTATTAGATGAAGTACCACTTGTGTTAATGTTTTTATTACTTTTACTACTCCTAAATGTTGTCCAATCTTATTCCTTTTTACAAAGAGAAATCTTAGTAGCAAGTCGAGGAGTGAGCTTACTATGATGGGTATCCAAGGGACATTCTTTGATCTTATGATCATAGCATTAGCTCCTAAAAAAAGTGTATTTGGTGGATTAAGATAAAGGACATGTAGAGTATGACACATTAATTGAATTTGAATGTCAATTTTTTACTTGAGTCCTTAGAGAGATAAATTTTAACATGGACTTGCTCTAAAAGATGAGTTAAAGATGAGTTAAGGAGAACTTATCTATCTTAACACAAATAACTTTACTAACTAAGATTGTTATTTTGTGCAAGATGTTCTAACATGACAACGGAAAACTTGGAAACTTCACCCAAACAAGAGGACAATGAATGTTTCTTTAGAGACAATGAATGTTTCTTTAGAGACAATGAAGTCGTGAGTATAGGCAATAAAAAAATAGAAGCCCGATACACAAATGAACTAGAGACCGTGCTTGACAATGAATTTCGCATAGCTAGCTTCAAGAAAATAAAATAGGATACATTAATGAGGTTTTGGATAGCATCAAGATGAAACCTATGCAAGACCTAGGTCTTGTTAACCTAGTCCCTTAGCATGCTTTCATGGGGGATCCTCTCAAAAAATTGTCTTATTTTAAGTTACTTATAGATAATATTAAACTTCTATCTATAAGGAGAACCACATTAAAAGGTGATTCAAAATGTATATATTATGAAATACCTTGGGGGATGAACTTCCTGAGCCACTCAATTAGTGGAGTCATTTTCATGTATTGTCAAACCTTCAACAATAGTATCAACTATTGAATTGATGAAGTTCAAACATATTAGAAAGGAAAAAGCTCCCCACAAATATACAAACTAAAAGTACTTATAATAAATATAAAAGAAAATTTCTATTCAAATAGATCTAGTATAACAAAAAAAAAAAGACACATAATGATAGTAATAATGATAAACATAAAACCCTAATAAAGTATACCCTATATTATAATATTGTTAATCAACTACTCTTACAAAAATATTAACTAATGTTGTTTAGTTCTATAATTTTATATATAGATGATTAAATAAATGGGCAAGTCAATAGTCAGGTCAGCGTGGTCAGGTTGCTCTAAAGAAATCTGTCTCTCTGCCGTGTCCAGCAATAGCAACATTAAGCTTCTGTAGTCATGTCAAGTAAACTAAAAAACGTTTCTGCCAACTACGACTATAATTTATATACATATTTTTGAGACAGAGGGTAAGTGTTTCTGTCAAAGCCTGTCTTCTTTTGATTCTAATTATTACTATCACTAATCGGTCTCTACTGAACAATTTCTTCTTAGTCAACTTGCTCTAAATAAAGTTCGTCTCTCTGCCGTGGCCGACAATGGCGACTTTATTAAGCTTTTGAAGTCAAGTCAAGTAAACTAAAATAAAGTTTCTAATACGTGTTGAACATTGAATTTCCGTAGATACATTCCACTTCTAAGAATCCATCAACTGGTTAAATCAAGTAGTGGGCGCAATCTATAATATAATATTCTATGACAGTGAACACGATCTATAATTTAATCTTTCACAAATTGTAGTTTTTTTATTTTTCAATTAGATTAAGAAAAAATATCAAATTACAGCAGATAAACGGAGCTGGAACTAACAGTAAAGTGCAATGGTGTCAAGCAGATCACCAAAAGAAAAACCAACAGCAACAGAACAAGCTGCAGCATCTAAATATCCAGCTACAAAGACTGATAAACAGCAGTAAAACACGCTGCAACAAATTGTAGTTGTTCGTCATATTCAACAAAGAAATGCACGCTTTTCCTAACAATGTTTGGAATTTATCACGATGTTAAACTCTAATTTCAAAGTTCCTATTGAAAACTATTATACCATCTTTTTAAAACTGATGAATGGAGTTATCTCGTTTTAATGAAAATCGTATCTCTTTCTAATCTAAACTTCTTTTTTTTGTATTGAGGAAATGCATTTACAAAGAATAAAGAGCAGTTAAAAAACTGCAAAGAGAAACTGTACCCAAAGAGGAAACACTACACCTTAGAGAGTTGTACAAACGACCATAGCAAATATGCACAGCAGCAACTTAAACCATTCCACTAAGATGGAATATTACATCAAAGACAAAATACAAGAGCATTATACATCTTGAAAGATAGAACTTAAACTTTGACCAATACAAACTCCTTTTTTGCTCAGCAACTGTCCAACTTGCAGCTTGATTTGTTGAATCTAATAACTTATCCTTATCTGTTCATACACAACCTAACTTTCCTTTTGTAAATTGAATATGTAATAGGCCAAAGGGATTTTAAGAAGAAAAATGTAATGATATACCTTCAATAAATATGCTCAATGTCTACATCTTTTTGAAAACAAGGATTTTATTTTTATTATTTTCCCTTTCTCTAAAGTAGTGCATGTATGTGTATGTGTGTGTGTATTATATTAGTAATGTAATTTTTTTTTTGTATTGATTAGTTTCATTAAAATATAAAAATAATAGAGTTTAGATGGCAGAGCAAGGGAGTGACCATTGTGCTCACAGGGAGCAGGATGTGCAGGGTTTTGGAAGATCACAAACGAGATGGCCCTACAACCAACAACAAAGGGATCAACCACCAAACCCACCATGGTGTGCTCCACAGCAAGCATGGAAGGCTCCAGTAATAGGTGGCTCTGGTTCTCTTATTATCCAGAGTGGGGGAATGTCGCATCAAGTTAATGTTCAAAACAAGTGGAGTTATGCCAATATGCGTCTAACGGAACCAATAGATTTCAAAAAGGTGGAGAAGAAACTGTGGAGACCAAAGCATCAAGAGGTTTCGGCAGACCAGGTAAATTCTAACATAGAACATACCATTGTAGTTTCTTTACTATTAGATGGCAAGGTTTGGAATTAGTCGGTAAACCACTTGAAAGAGAAATCATTTTTCTTGAAATGGAGCGGTCCATGGCCTGCTTTCAATAGGGTTTGTGAGTGGTGTAATGATCATTGGGGGGAAGCTATGATTTTGAAAACTCTCTCGAATGGTTTTTATTTGGTTATATGTCCAACACCCAAAGATAAAATGTGGATCCTAAATAGTGAGCCTTTTAATGGGGGGGAAAGCATTTTATATAAAAGACTAGTCCCCAAATTTCAACCCTAAAATGGAGAGCATTTCAGAAGTCCCCATTTGGATCTGGCTCTATAATCTACCCCATGAGTACTAGGATATTGAAACCCTAAAACAGATTGGTAACAAGCTTGGTACTTTTGTTAAAGTAGATGAAGCTATTGCCAATATGGATTTTAGTATGTATGCTTGTATATGTATCCTATGGCAACCAATAAAACCCCTACCAGCAATGGTAGAATTATTTTCTAATGAAGGAAGATGGAAGCAAGGGATTGAAATAGAAGAATTTGTAGAGATGTGTTATGGATGTAAAGGGGTTGGGCATACAGCAGGGGACTGTAATCATCTACAGAAAGGAAATAGTTCAATGCAAAATACCCTTAAATGGAAATGTTACTGATAAAGGAAAATGACTTTCAGGTGGAACATAGTAGTTTTTTGGAAGCAATGGTGAATAGAGTTGGGTGTGGTGATCTTGAATATAAAGACAGATACAAAACTGATATGTTTACATAAATGGAGTTAAGCTCTCAAGTTGGGGAAAGCGGTGCGGGTAGAGGGTGGTCTGAGGATAAATCCAAGGAAAATACAAGTTTTGAAGGGACTAAAGACCATTGTGTAAAGGCGTTGTCATCAGTTCAGGATTTAGAGAAAGCAAACTAAGAAGATGATCTGGTACTAGGTGGTTTGAACAGTATAGGATCAGAGGAAGTTTTGGGAGGGTTAGAACCCCAAATGAGTAGATATTTTAACTTGAACGATGAGTTTGGGAGGGAGAACCAATCAATTATTAAGGGTGTTAAAATTTCAACAGAGGGATTTCCTTTTGGATCTCTGAAATAGTGGGGAAGCTCAGGTGTTGTAGGTTCAATTGTTACTCTGAGGAATCAGGAGTTAGTTTTAAAAAGGGAGGCTCTCAGGTTGATGAAATCTGGTGAGAGAAGCGTCTTGTTTGAAGAGGCAGATTGTGGTTTAATTTCCTCTCCTTCTCCAGACAAGGTGAGTACTCTTTTGGTCCTAAGAGGGGAAATTCCTGCTAAAAATATAATAAAAAGTGATATTATCACCCAAGTGACTCAAAGTGTTTAGAGAATGAAAACTATAGAGGTGGTGCCAAGGGACTTTAATGTATCCAATAATGATATGCAAGGTGAAAACAAAGAAGTTGGTGTTAGTTTTGATTCTGAAGAACCTTTCTTTAAGGATATAGAGATCTCACCTATCAAAAATCTGGAGAGCTCCTTTGAGGATTAAGGTGATATGGATAGTATTAATGAAGATCTGGATATGGATTCCTTAGTGATGGAGGATGAGGGGACGGGTGATGACCTGGGTCTAAACTCTCAAGTAGGGATTTCAGAAAAATGAACCTTGGCACAATCCTTGTCGAAGCAAAGCAAAGTGAAAGTGGGTGAGAAAAATAAAAGAGACCCTAAGGCCATTAGGGTTAAGTTGGAGGTTGTTGGAAGTGTAGCAGGGAAAAAAAACTAAGATCGAAAAAAGGCTATGCCTTTTTCCTAGGGGCAATGAGGGTCCTTTCATGGAATGTCAAGGGCTGCAATTCCCCTGACAAAATTCATTTGATCAAGAGATGTCTTGATCAAACAAGACCTAGTTTAGTGTCATTACAAGAGTTAAAATAAAAGGGGGTGAGGTTGATGGTTTTGGTAAGAGATTCAATCATTGGAAATGCTTGTTAGTCGAAGCTTTAGGTGCCTCAAGTGGATTAGGGCTTCTCTATAATGAAGTTGTATATTCAGTTGCTCAAATCTAAAAAGTCTTGGCAATGGGTACAAATTACCTCTAAACAACTTTTCTCTAGTTTCTTTCTTTTGAATGTGTATGGTCCAAATAATATGTTGGAACTAAGAAGAGTTTGGGGCACTGAGCTTTCACAAGTTTTAGCGGGTCATAAGTACAGTTTATTCCTATTGGGTGGTGATTTCAATGCTACCCTAAGGCCATCAGACAAGAAAGGGGGCTTAGGATGGTTAAATTTTAAGCAATGGGATTTCAGTGAATTTGTCACCAATAATGGGCTCTTTGACTTCAATTTAGAAGTGGGGACTTTACATGGATGAATAGGCATTCTAGTTTCCTAAATATAGTAGAGAAACTTGACAGATTTTTTCTAGTGGGAAATGGGGAAATTTTCCAATGGTCTTTTCAAGTTGAGATTCTCCCAATTACAGGATCGGATCACTACCCAATTGTTGTACGCATTCAAGAGGAGGAAGCTCCAAAGCGCTATCCTTTTAAGTTTGAAAAAATGTGGTTCAGAGAGGAAGGTTTTGTGGAGTTGGTGGTGGAGTGGTAGGTAAAGGTGCCTCCAAGGAGAGGAAATAAAGCTTTCATCTTCTTCAAAAAATTGCAGTTTATAAAGGAACAATTGAAGAAATGGAATAGGGAGGTTTTAAAGAATATTTTTACAAAAAAATATATTTTAGAACAAGAGTTAGGGAGATTGCACTTGAAGGTAATAAAGGATGGTTTGAGTGAAGATGATTTCAAAGAGGAGAAGCTTCTAAATAAGCAATATGCGAAAGTCTTCGCTCGTGAAGAAATTTTTTGGAGACAAAAATCAAGCGAGACTTGGCTAAAAGAGGGAGATCGCAATACGAAGTTTTTTCATAATGTTGTTAAGTTGAGGAGATATTTTAACAAAAAAAATTCTATGTAGGATAAAAATGGAGTTTTACTTACTAAAAAAGAAGACATTTGTAAAGAAGCAATACATTTCTTTTCTGAAGCTTTCAATACCAGCCAATATGATGTAGAGCAAGAAAATGAAATTTTGGATGTAATTCCTAGGTGTATTTTTTATCTCCAAAATTTTGATCTTACAAGGGCAGTCTCTTTAGATGAAGTTAAATCAGCTCTATTTAGTTTAGATGGTCATAAGGCTCCTGGGCTAGATGGGTTTCCATCTCTTTTCTTTCAGCAGATGTGGAATGTAATAGCTAATGATTTATGAGAGGTGGTAGAGGAGTCAGGATTGGAAGGTTTTGTGTTGAATGATTTCAACAATACTTTTATAGCTTTGGTCCCAAAGAAAGAAGAAATAGAATCTTTTTATGATTTTAGACCTATTGCACTATGTAACACAATATATAAGGTAATCTCAAAAGTGATGCAAATAGGTTAAAACATGTTTTAGACTCGGTGATCTCTACAGAGCAGAGTGGTTTTTCTCCAAATCGGTCGATCTTTGAAGGCATAATCATAGCTCATGAAGTTATACATTCAATTCAGTTAGCTAAAAAAAATGTTTGTGAAATTAGATATCAAGAAAGCTTATGATGAAGTGAACAGGAGTTTTCTTTTAAAAGTCCTTAAAAAGTATGGTTTTTTGTGAGTTGTCGATAAAATGGGTGGAGAGATGCATAACCACTCTTTTTTTTTAGTTCTTTTAAATGGTAGCCCACAAGGTTTTTTTCCCTCTGAAAAAGGTCTACAGTGGGGTGACCCTATTTCCCCATTTTTATTTATCATAATGGTTGAGGCCTTGGGGAGGTTAATTTCTAAAAAGAGAGAGGAAGGGGTGTGGAAAGGTATTTGTATTATGGAAAGTTTAGCTCTTGTTTCTCATTTACAGTTTGCACATGACACACTTCTAATGGGTGAAGCTTCCTTTAGAGAAGCAAGAATGATGAAGAATACTCTGGATAAGTACAGTAAGTTGTCAGGTCAATGTATAAATTGGAGAAAATCTGAGACTTTCTTCTTTAATACTTGCTATCAGAAACAAAGAGAAATATGTAACATTCTTGGCATGAAGATGGGCTCTCTACCGAGAAGATACTTAGGTATTCATTTGTTTGGAGGAGCTACTAAGGCTTCAATTTGGAAGGATCTTGTTGATAGTTGTCTGAAATGTATGGATGGGTGGAAAAGTAGATGGCTAACCTCAGTTGGTTGAATTTTAATGCTAAGATCTATAATCTCAACCATCCTTTTTTTTTCTATGATGTGCCTTAAAATCCCCAAAAAAGTAATAAAAGTCATAGGCCAGAGAATGCGGAAATTTTTTTGGAATGGGGCTTTGGATCAGGATAAAATCCCTCTCTTGGCATGGGAAAACATTTGTAAGGCGAAAGGGAAAGGTGGTGCGGGGTTAAGGGATTAGAGCCTCATGAATGAGGCTTTAGGGGAAAAGTTAGTTTGGAATATTTATACTCAGTTGTCTCAATTGTGGGTAAGGATCTTAAAGGAAAAATATCTAGATACAATGGAAAATACCAGAATCCTCACGGTGTAAAACCCTCCTTCTGGATCAGCAATCTGGAATTTTATCATCTCTTTTCGTAAGGTAATTGTTGATCATATCACATGGAAGCTAGGGAATGGGGCAAAAGAAAAATTTTGGGAGGACTCATAGCAGGGTCTTCCAGCCTTGAAAGATATGGAGGAGCTTCAGGAGTTAAAACTCCAGTTTACTCGGCATTGGGGGGAGAAGGTTTGTGATTACCTGGAGTTCAAGGAGGATGAGACTGGGGGTGAATGGGGATGGAAATCACTCCAAGAGGTGAATATTTCATACCAACTGAAAACTCTTATGCAAGAGGTTTTCAAGAGCAGAAATTTTATGAGAACAAACAAAAAAGATAGAGTGGTTTGGTGTGGAGCTGGAGATGGCAAGTATTCGGTGAAGCTGGGTTACCAGTTTCTAGATTCAGAAGAGGACTTTGGAAGTTGGCTGACCAAGTTGTGTTGGGGAAAATAATACCTCCCTAAGGCTGGAACTTTTTCATGGCTAGCAATTCTTGGTTGCATTCTAACGGGGGAAAGGAGAAAAAGGTTAGACTTTATCGAACCATCCAAATGTGTGATATGCTCAAAAGCAGAGGAAACTAGCGACCACCTACTTGTGTATTGTAATATTGCAGCGGAATGTTGGGAGTTATTAAGGAGCTCTCTGGGGTGGCAGAGTCTTACTACGGAAACCTTGAAGAAGGTTTTTCAAAAGCTAGCCTATACCAAGGAAGAAGTCGGTTTTCTCCTGCATTTGGATAGTTAGTCCTTCCCTGGTGGTTTGAGAATTGTTGAAGGAAAGAAATAGAAGAATTTTTTCAGATAAAGCTGAGAGCTTGGATAGATTGAAATGGAGAGTAATTCATGCCATAGAGGAGGTAGTTGGAGCAATAGCCTCACTTTATTTCAACTCAAAAATTCCTTTCACCTCAGAGGATAAGAAAATTCAGGAAAGATGGCCAAGTATTTGTTTTTGGCCCATTAAGGGGCTGAGTTGGGTAAATCCAACAGTTTTTCCTTCAAAGGAGATCCAATGGGAGAAACCTCAAGAAGGATGGTGGAAGATAAATTTTGATGGGGCTTTGAAGGGTAATCCAGTGTCTTCAGGGGCTGGATTTATAATTCGAGATTGGAATGGGGACATGGTGGCTCTTGGTGCTAAGAAGTTACATAATGGTATGAACAACATGGTAAAAGCCTTAGCAACAACCTTAGCAATGAAGTGTGGTAAGAATTTGGGAGCCACTAGGTTACATGTGGAAGTGGATTTGATGGTTATTGTCTAAGTAATGATTATTGGAAGAATACGTGCTTGGCATCTACAAAATGTGGCAGACAATATTAGGGATGATTTATTATCCCTAGAAAGCTTTCAAGTAAGCCATATACGAAGAGAAGGTAATGTAGAAGTGGATATACTTTCAAAGTGGGAACTTTCCTTTGAGGAGGAAGGAATCATTAATTTTGAAGATTTTAGGGATGTAAGGTTGGAGGATTTCGGGTAAGAATGAAAGGACAACGCATTAATTGGAAAAGATGACGGACAAAGAATGGGGATTTGGAAAGGCCGAAAGGAGTGTGATAAATCAAGTGATGGAAGGGGAGTACACGGAACCATTAATGAGAATTGAAGGTTGTGATTTGGTTTATGTGGGGAAGAAATGATGTTTTCCCCACATTTCGAAGAATTTTTTAGAGAAGCTGCAAAGACTAGAGGTGGAGACGGTGTTTGAGTATGGAGGAAAACTTTACCTTTCGTTTGCAAAGGTCTTTGAATCCATTCTTTAGTGATGTGTCTCCCAAAAGGATGGAGGGGCTTTTCCTCATCAAAGATGAAAAGCTTATTTACTGTGTTCAAATGATAATGGGAAGTGACTTCGGAGCTTTGAGACATAGGTTGCAAACTAATTTAGATGTGTATTCCTTGATTACAGCCTAGGGTTTAGACATCGATGGGCCAGTGAAGGTGGTAAGGAAAATCTTGAAGAAAATTGTCCATGAAGACTTTTTAGTGGGTATTCAATCAATCTTAGAGTAGGCAGTCTCAAGAGTTGTCCTAGATATTTTTGAAGGCGTTTTTATGAGGAAAGGGAGCTGCTATATGGGAACTCAGGTTTAAAACCATTCATTTGATGGCCCGAAGGAAATCTTAAGGCAAGGTGTTAAGAGGAAGCCCGACGGGGCTAAAAGGCTCTCAAATTGTTCATTGACATTATGGAGCTAGATGAAGTCATAAAGAAGGCTAAAGCAAAGGTGCAAGGGAAGATAGTGCGTGGGAAGCGACAGAGGAAGCGTCTGAGGAGGAAGCAACGGAAACAAAAGAGGAAAAGGTAAATTCAAGAGCTGGTGGAAGAAGCATCGACGTCTAGAAGTGCACAGAAGAGTAGGACCCATGTTGGTCCCTACTAACTTTCTAAATAGAATTTAAGTTTATGTCTATTAGGGATGAAAGCTAATAGTGACAATTCGGGTAGTTTTTTGTAGTTGGGCAAAATTGTAGTGTTGTAGTTGAAGTTTTTAGTGGAAGGAAAATGTAAAATTGTAGTAATTTTGGGGCGTCTGAAGCAGCTTTTTGGAATGTTTATATGCTTCGTATCTTATGTTGGTTTTTTGGAAGGTTTCGATCTGAAATGTATGAACTTTATTTTCAAGCAATAAAATATCTCGTGTTACCGACCAAAATATATGTGTGTGTGTGTGTGTGTGTGAACCCCAATCCTAGTACCTACAAAATAACAAGAATAAACAAGTTAAACAAGAGATTGCAAGCTAAAACAAGGATTCCCCATGAAATCCATTTGCAAACTTCAAATTAGGAAGGAAAACAATGAAGAACACAATAAAAACAACAAAATAGATTGAATCCTAATTTAAATGTGCAAACTCATGATCCCATGGGGGAATTGGTGCCAATTTGATGTGAAAATTGGCCCTTTCCCAATTCCTAAGATGCAAGCTTGATATGTTGAAGATGGTTGATCCACTTTTGTTGATGAAGGATGAGAGCTCCAAGCCAAAATCTGCATAAACCTAGCTAAGAACTCAATGGCGATGGATAGAAATGGCTAAATATTTTAGCATAATAACTTTGCATAATTTGTGGATGATAAAATGAGGATATGAGCTCTTTATTTATAGAATGCCAAGATGGATGAATGTCCAAATTTGAGCAATGTGGGACTAACATTCATCCAATGGCATGATGCCACTTGTCAATCTATGAATGGATGAGGGATGTGCAAGATTTGGGGATTGTGCCAATAAATGCATATTTTTGAATTTCAAATTTGTTGAAATGACTTGTAAAAGGGGAGGGAAAATGCAATAAATGCCACTTGGCTCAAGGCAAAGGACATGTAAGATGGAGTTATTGCCTTGTTGGATGTACATGTTGACTTGGAATTTTTGAATTCAAATTTGGAGAATATTCCAAAAGATGCCTTGTGAGGAAAATAGAGATTTAATAAATGAATTAAATCTATTTTCATGTGCAACTTGCAAAATCTAGATGATGGGACATGAGATGAGATTAAATTAATCAAGGGTTAATTAATTAATGAGAGAGGTTAGATGATGTGACCTATTTGACTCAAATTTATGGATTTATTTAAATCAAATAAGAGAGGAATATGATAAGAGATTAATTAAATAAGGATTTTTATTTATTTAATTAAAAGAGATGGTGTTAGATCAAATTAAATAAGGTTTTGATTTATTTAATTTAATGGATAGACTTTAGATATTTAATCAAATAAAATTAATTATTTAATTAAATAGGGATAATTAGATCAAATGGATTGATTTAATTAACAAAGAGAGTGACTTAATTAGATAAAGTGATTTATTTAATTAAGGGATGAAAGTTGATGAATTTAATCAGATAAGGAGATTTCATTAAATGGTTAGACCGACGGATGATTCAGGAAGAAACGATGTTAGTAGGTCAGGATCAAGTGCACAACGTCAATCAGTATATTTTGCGTGTTTACATTTTGCCCCTCTTTGAAGATTTCATTAAATGGTTAGACCGAGGGATGATTCAGGAAGAAACGATGTTAGTAGGTCAGGATCAAGTGCACAACGTCAATCAGTATATTTTACCTGTCTACATTTTGCCCCTCTTTGAAGCAATGCACTTGTTGTGTTGGTTCAAAGAATAAACGATCTCGATCAAAGCCAAAAATTTCATTATTAAAAACTTGCCCCACTGTTGCATGGTGAGAGGAAACATGCCATTATAATGCCCCCTCGAGAGATTGGATGAAATTTTCAATTTTTGGGTGATCTTGCAAAAAAATAGGGTAAAGTGCCCAAAAGGTTCGAAAAGGGTCTAGGAGGCAAAAAATGTGTCTAAACGCAATAAAACAATATAAAACAGGCCTCGACTGGACAACAACAGGTTCGGGGATCCAAAACCCTAGCAGGACAGCTAATAAGGGTGAAAAAACCCTAATTTTTAGGCTTAAAAGGGGTCGAAGGGGTCACTTTCAAGTCATTTTCAAACACTTCCAATAGTAACCTCAAGATTTGAGCTTTGACCTCTTGACAATATGGCACAACGATAGCTTCCCCTACACATTTTTGATCGAGTTTGGATGTACCAATGGCCACCTGGCATTGGGGCACCGGTAAGTGGTCCTTACCCGAGCTTCATTTTTCATTTATTGCTTCATTTAATGCTTTTAAAGGTCGGTCCTTTTGCAAGTTGCTTCATCATGGTGCTAGAAGGAGGGCAGCTCTTGAAATTCTTGGTTTTTCAAAGTTCCAGATAAATTTATTTGTCTATATTACACAAATCTCATTGATTATCTACAAACTATTGTTATATATATGTTGATGAAGTAGAATAATCAAAGACCGAGATTTGAAGCATTGTATACAAGAGCTATCAAACTTTCGTATACAATGGCATTGAATCAATCCAAGTCTTAAAAGGTGTAACTATCTAAATACAAGGGTATTACTTTACATCATTAATTTTTGCAAAAAAAGAAAAAAAGGGGGGGGCTGATTTGTTTACATTACTCTCTTGATTGAAATACATTGAGCTTCTATTTTTATCATAACACAGTTATATTGGAAAACAGCAGGGTACTTTGTTCTTTATTGAAAACACATTTATATGGGAACGCTTTTATTGAAACGTATGTACAGATCAGCCTTATCTTTGCTTCCCCATTTTGCATACATGTCGGCCAAAGTATTTCTAACTATGACATCTAACAAAATTGCTCCATGTCTTATACTTTTCATGGATGTACATACCTCTTTTCAAGCTATTAATGCTGGGCACAGGCAGTAAAGATGTTGGTAAAGGTTGTGAAATTTGGCGGTATACCTGTTGTTCTAGTTTGTGCATATCTTGCATCTATTGTGTTCCATTTTGTTCATATGCTAACCTTGTTGTCTCAAGCCGTATCAGATTATGTGGAAAGTTGTACTCCTCCCAGTTATTATTATTATTATTTTAAAAGACTTGCATACTAAGTGATATGGGTATCGATATTCAATCTTAGGCTTTGATCTAAACATTAGCATTGTCAAATTGAACATTGTGAGCAACCTGCATTCTGTCGTAGCTGTGCATATGAAGGTTTTCTCTCTGTCTATTTATCTCTGGCTCTTTTTTTTATGTGTTTCCAAATAGCAAGCATTCCAACACAGACTTCTTTTAACTATACATAATTGCATTTAAATTTGTCCCACGTTGTATAGGGAAAATTAATTGAAAGGGGACTCTTTGTTCAACTTTAATCGAAGAGGATTAAGTACATATAGGAAACACTTGCTCCAATCCTGGGGCAGGAAATGCATACTATTGATTCTAGTTGGCTAGATAGGTATTCTCGCCCAGGTATGATCATTGGAGGGTGACTAGATCCCATCACCACTGTTTGGTCTAATCAACCTCCTCTTAACCCACATGAGCATGATTACCAATTTTCCAAAGGATATTAAATTGCTTATCTGGGGAATATATTATTTAGCGCTAGTACATCTGCCAAATGCATTAGCTTGAGAGTTTATATAGTCGTTCCAGTAAATCCATTTTGTGCTTATCTTGCAAACTAATGTGTTCCATGAGATAGCATTGAAGTGTTCTGTCAAATAGTTCACATATCCATTTTGTGCCTATTCTCCAATAGTAAACGTGCCTTCTCTATGCTTTCATTGTCATACAGGTTGGGAGGATGCTAGCAAAGGCTGAGTTTACAGGCAAGTGGATCTACTGCAACTGAATCAACGATCTCCCCTGCTTCCAAGCCTGCAAGGTCAAATCCTTTTGGAAATGCTCAATCTAGGTAGCAAGTGATTGTTGAAAGAGAGGGCAAGCCTAAAATTGAAGTTCTTAGGGAGAAAGCTAAGAAAGACTAGAAATATTCTACAAAAATCCCGCTAGAGAAGGTTGCAGAGTACATCTTTACACATGGCATGTTAAAGTCTTTTGAAAGACATTTTGGTCGTTGCCTTTCACTTTTTGTTTTTTTTTTAACACACTATTCACTGTTACATTCACTATTAGACATGCTATTCACTATTCACTTCATTACACATGTTATTCATTGTGATAAAAATCAGCTATATGCCTGCCAGTAAGGTTCCAAAATACGGTTTACACCTGCTAGTTGCATTTCTTTATTCGCAGGTACATTTACTTCTCTACCCAAAAATGATGCTGACATCCACACAACTTGACATATTTTCATCTGCATTTTGATATTCAACTATGGCGGGTGTCAGGAAAGTTCAGTATTTTGTTTACTCCATCTTAAATGCTCATGGATCTCTGACTATTGTTTGTTGTTGACAGGTGCGTCAGGTGGTAGTTTGTTCGCAGTCTATTCTACATATGCAACGTAACAATCAATCACTTCTTTGTCGATCTATCTTAATTAACTAGAGCACTTTAAAAAATTTGATAAAATCTGTCTTAGATTGTATCAATCACTTCTTTGATTTCTTTGTTGAGAAGCTTTGCTAGCATAGATTTGAAATTATTATCATTGAATGCTATTCGCAATCACATCTTATCAGCTCACTTGCTTGTAACCGGTACATCAATATTGCCTTGAATCTAAAACCATTATCACCAAAGAGAGATACTAGTGGTTGTAATTGGTTTTATACTACATTTAAATTTGTTCTCAGTCCATTGAAATTACACACATCTTTGGTTTATTCTCTCTTTTTTTTGTGATAGCATATCATTATCACAGATGATGTTGTGAAATGTTAAAGCCATGCCCAATGAACTGCAACCAGGTCACAAATATTAGTGTATTAAAAGCGACAATATTAGGAGGGCGCCCATTCTTATCCATTTCTTGCAAGGTGTTCAATTCCTCATCATGGGCCGCTAAGGAATTGAAAAGTATATTGCAGAAATATCAAAACTCTGAGTACGTGTCGATCAATGCATTTTGAGTTAAATATAAACTATAGAATCCTCAACCAGATATGTCAGGAATGGGAGGGAAAAATATGGTTATCTTTTATTTCCATTTTTTAAGCATTTAAAATTTGTACATTGTGTTTGTCTATGCTTTATCATTTCATTAGTGCATGTATGATATGCTTTGTATGATTTTCTTCATCATCAAAATCCACCAGACAAAAATAAAGGAAAGGACATACAAAACTGCCCTTACTGGATATCCTTTCTACTTCAAGATTTGATTACTAATAGTTGTGTATCTAGGGATCAGCTTCAAAAATCTAATTACTCAATTTTCTCACAATTTTTGGCTACATTCAATTTCCTCACTATCATTTTGTTGGAAAAAGTGCATTTGACTGAAAACTTATGCTTTAGCATGAAACTTCCTCACATCCTTCAACATTGCAGGTTGAATGCTAATGTACTTTATGCTATATGCTTCATTACTTCCTTGAAAGAAATCGTAATTATAATTGTTTTGTAATGTTTGTAGGGTTGGAATCAAGAAACAATGGAGGTTTTTTCTTCATGTAATAAAGAAAATTTGAGTTGGGCATTGAACATGAATCTAAAAAAAGCATTTTTAAATGCTCATCGTAATGGTCTAGAATATCCATTTTCTACTTTCGTTTTCTATTTTAGGCCAACTAAGTCATTGTTTTGTTTTCTTTCAAAGTTGGGTTAAAATTGAACCTTAAACACCTACTAGATTTTGATTTGGTCTAACAACTAAATAAACAAACTTCACATTTAGCTTGGTGCTTATAAAACTAACTCATCATTGCTTTGGGATTTAGAATGAACATGTGTCTTTTATGCTTTGTAATATTTTATGCAAAATAATCTCATCTAAAAAGGCGTATGCACTTCTCTTGTGCTTCACGGTGACCTTGAGAATCAAAATTCTTTTTGGTGACATTAAGTTGCATAAAAGATTGCATCCACACTTCATTTTGGGAACTAAAATTGAACAAAACACTTTACAAGTGTGAGTAAACTTATTGCATGTGTTCTCCCTTTGTTTCTAAATGAAGGTTGATCGAACTATGAATATGTTTACTTCCTTTTGTCTATCTTAGAGGGCCTTCCTTGGGGAAAAAGTACTCACCCAAGGGAATGACTCAACCGGTAACAGTCTGAACCTGAGAGTATTTCCAGCCAGGATATAAATGTGGGTATTGGAGTAAATGCCAGTATCTGAAAAGGGACTCTCGTTGTATGGGTCAATCTCCATGAACAGAAAGTTTGAACTAAAACCCTTGTTTGTAGTAACCAACCATTCCATCCAACGAGTTTATCAAAGTGGTGCATTGGAACTTAGATTCCAAGAAGTTACTTGCCATGTTTGATCTTGGTTAAAGTATAGAGGTTAAGACTTCATTCTTAACATACCTTTATACTCTCTCCTTAGTTGCATGTAAAATCATCTCTTCTACTATGAAGGGCATGAGGCAAGCCCACCAAGAAAAATGTACCAATTGAGCTAGGATGTTATATTGCTTGTGAGTCATTTGAAGACATAGTGCTTTGATTGAAAACATTGGAAAACCAACATTCAACATGAGCATCAAATCTCAAACCTTTAGGAGAAGCAAATATCCTTGAACAAATTCACATGTTATTGTGTGCCCTTGGGATTCATATCCTTAGAGACTTCTAAACATTTGGATTTCATCCCAATTTTCTCTACTAAGGTCAACAATAGGTAACTCTTGCCTCAAATTTCCTTGGTTTCCGCATAATACACTTTGCAGGATAAGGGGAAAGTTGAGACATTAGACATCTAGATTCAAAATCTAATCAAGAGTGTGTTTGTGGTAAAACAAATTCATTAAGAAAAGATTAAATCAATTGGACCCCACATATGTGCTTGGAATCTTTTGGTCGTATGGTTTTCATATAAACATTGATCTTTTGATTTTGAATTACTTTTAGAGAAAGGCATGTTCTTCACTATCTTGGTCTCAGAAACAAGTCCTTCCTAGGTTCATTTAGGATCAAATCAAACATTTCACCCATCCCAAACATTTATCAAAATCCATCCCACCAAACAACTTTAGAGCTTTGGAAACATCATTCTAGACTTGGGTAGATCGTCAAAATCAAAATCACCTTGTTTAGTTAGAAGTATGGGAATGCATCCTTTCTCATACCTCTAGTTAAATTAGCACCCCTTTGAACAAGTTCATCCTAAGATAACATCTAACATCTTAGGTTTTACAAGTTAATTATCCAATCAAACCAATCAAAATCAAACCCTAAGTCTAGCATTGATCCAAAGTTCCTAAACGTTCAACACTCATATCATTCACCCCTTTCATCCTTCATCTCGTCATTGGTCCTAAGAACCCTAGAGGTCACTTTTGCAACAAGGTCAAAACACAAGATGAACATGGAATACAAAATTGCTCCATACATCATGAATAATCCAAACCAACCAAACTATCAAAGCCTTCCAAAACCAATGGATTATCAAAACTCACATTTATACAATCCATACATAGGATCATTATCTCCTACAAACCTCAATGGCACAACAAATGTGAGTATGCCCAATCCGAATTTTGGAACACCTTTCCCCATGGTAGATTTAAATCAAAGTCCAAACTTACAAGTCTATCAAACAAACACTCAATGCATGAGTCTTCCACAAAACACCATCATCCCACCAAATCCATACATACCAAGTACAATTTCTCCAAACATGAACATTTTGAATCCAAACTTGGTAAACTTTGGGATGGATATGTTTTCAAATCATACAAATATTGTTCAAAGTCCAAAAAATATGTTTTCAAATCCGTGTATCAATCCAAGTCAAGGTAACACCATGCAAAATCAAAGTTACCTAAACCAAGGTAATGTGATTCCCAACACCAACAATGTTCAATTTCAACCTATCATGCCAAATTTGAGCATCATCCCAAATCAGAACATTGTCCAAAATTAATTTTTCCATGATCCCATTCAAAAACCACAAGTATGCATCCCAAATCTGCAAAAACCAAATCAACTATATCAAGGGAGTCAAGATCGAAATCAAGATCAAATTTGGCGAGATCAAATTGCTACACTTACCAAAATAGTTAAGTCATTGCGCCAAGAGACATTTCCACCACCATTACCCATATCAACATCATTCCTTGGTTTAGGGCTTCCCCCTTTACCTAGCACCAATCACTCCATCCAAATCAATCCACCTAACACCAATCAAGCCATCACATCAAATCCTTTGAATATACCATCGACATCGCACCAATAGATGGTATCTAATCAAATGATGACATCAATCCTGACGAATTAGAACACGGTCTCCCAAGGACCTATCACCTCACTCATTCCAACCATCACTATCACTTCAATCATTCCAACCACCACTCTCACACCCATCACATCTCAACCCCTCACTATCATGATTGCTCCAAGTGTATCTCAACCACTTGTCACTACATCCAACACAATTCCAAATCCGCCACCAAAACCAAATGCAGCTAGACAATATAACAATGCGCTAAAAGCTCACCAGGCCTACCAAAAGGCCATCCAACAATATCTACCCATGAAACAAGCAACACAAGCTCAACAAGTGCAACAAGCCTCTCAAGCCACCCAACAAGAACAAGCACAAACAAGAAAAATGATAACCATTGGGGATAACGATGAACATTCAACCACTGGTGATAGCATTGACAATCTCCCCACCACAATTGTTGAAAGCAATGATCAAGATCTATCCATCAAAGAGCACATTGAAGATGTTTCTATCTCGCCTGAAGATCAAATCAACATATGTCAAGAGTCAATTTTCAATCATGATGAAAATCCACCAACCAACAATGATACAATTCAAGAAATGTCAACATCATTTGACCCTATGGTTGAAGACATTGGAAATCCCTCCACCACAATTGTTGAAAACAATGATCAAGATCTCTCCATCGATGAGCACCTTGAAGATGTTTCCACCTCATCCGATGATCAACTCACCATACATCAAGAGCCACTTTTTAGTGATCTATTTCAAGAAGTGTTAGGATTATTTGATCCTATTGACATAATGCATGATCCATTGACCTGTGATCATGTTGAAAATATCTCTACATCACCTTATGAGTTAGAGGACATATCTCAAGAATTCATTCCAAAGCATGATCAACATCTTTCACCAAAGTCTAGCAGTGGTCCTTTCCAAGACATGTTGACCCCCTTTGACCTCATGGTTACAGATACTGAAGGAATCCTCAACTTGACACTTGATCCAAGTCCAGTCAAAGATCAAGAGGATATTGAGCCATTCCCCATGCCTAATGATGACATCCAAGAACCCTTTGTAAGCAGTGCATCCTTTGAAACTGACCCATGTCAAGAACTTGATCCAAAGCATGACGAAAGCAACTTTGAAATCATTCAAGATCAAGAATTTGTATCTCCAAGATACTACAATAATCTAATGGACACTCTCCTATCTATACAAGATGTCACAAATGATTTTCACATAGCACATACTCCTCCATCTACCCATGAGATGCTTTCTATGGATGGACACATAGATGATCTTCATTTAGAACAGGATCCCTTTATTCCTGACATTGTTACACAAAAAGAGTAGGTTATTGATTCGTACAGTCAAACAGAGTTGTCAACATCAGGATCGGATATATCCCAAATCTAGATTGAGGACATCAAGTATGAGGATATCCAACATTATCCACTCAAGGAAACAAGTCAAATAGAACAGTATAATCTAGAGTCAGCAGAGCATCCAATGGAAATAACATCATCTACAGTGGTTAGTTATCAGAGAATGCATTCTAAACAAAATCTCTCCAAACAGGCAGAATCAAAGCATGAAGGTAATATTACCACCATACTAGGGGCAACTTCATCTAGTGCAAATGTCAACATAGGGAGCATGAAGAGTCCTTATGATGAAACTAGTGTCAATACTACAACCAGCCACATCATGAATCTTCATCCACCCATCACCCCATCCGCAAATTGGGACCAACTTCGAAGGAAAGATTTGAATCAAAGCACGAAGAACGTTATCAAAGCAAAAGAGGCTGAGAAGCATAATGGACAAATCAAATACGCATGGATACCAAAACATACAAAGAAATATTATTCCTATCAAACTCCATCAGTCAAAGAAACTATGGGGAAAAATAAAAAAGGGAAAAGTATCCATCAAAGATTTCCACAAAAGAAAAATCAGGCTTTTCAAGTGACGTACAAAGTGTATCAAGCAGTTGGTTCTAATTCCACGCACTTCGTATCCACCCATCATTGCTCATCTTCCCAAGTTTGGAGATTCAAATATTCCAAGCTATCAACCAATCCATATTTTATGATCCCTAAACACACTCCATCCATGCCTCCACACATAATATCCAATTCTCACATTGACCATGTATTGGCAATGACCCTTCATCATAAGGATTCTGAAGGCACTCTATCGCGATGTATGCACAGAGACAGAGTTAACCCCGATATCAATAAAGCGGATCAAGAATCCCAAAAGTTGCATTCGAGTGCACATATCTTAGCAAAGCAACTTCTTCAAGCAGGATATGGATGGCACATTATGATAGAAGCATCTACATCAGCAACACCTTGTGGTTCAAGTGCACGTATCTTAGCAAAGGAACTTCTTCAAGTAGGATATCAATGGAACATTATGACAGAAGCATCTGCATCATCAATACCTTGTGGTTCAACATGAGCTTTAAATCTTTCACAGAAAAATACAAAAAAAATAAAAAATATGAAAATCCAAAAAAATTAGAAAAAGGATTAAAAACAGTAGAGAAAAAAATCGTCCTCTAGTGAAAACCGCATGTGTGACGCATTGGGAAAGACCATGATGAAAACCTAGCAAAAAAGCATCATGTGTGGAATCGATCATCTACGTGTGCCATTTCAAATGAAAGCATCTCATCCCATCCATAATAAATTTGACATTCCATCCATCTTATCCATAATAAATACATTCACCCATGAACCATCTATCCAATCCATGTGCATAGATTTGCATCCATAGTCTGAGTTATCTTGATCTTGATGAAAGTTTGGGGCACACTTTACACTTGCTTACGGTAAAACATCTTAACATGGGTCATTTTTCATTGATCCTATCCTATCCAACGTTATCTGAGCCATGAGGCACTATCCAAATGAAGCATTCCTCTGTTCAAACACCTTATCTTATTGCAAGATAATCCTTGGCATCCTTTGTCTAATTACCGTATCCATCCATCCATACACCTATCCGAGCATCCATCCATGGCATTCCATACATTGCTAGACATTGGGAGTAGATATTTAGATCTCACTTCAGGAATAAATCTTGATCTATATCCTCCAACTTATGTGGTGATCTGAACATTGGAAAAACATGAAATCAAATTGGTCAAAGCATTTGTGATCCAAAATCCAAATCACTAGCCCATGGCATATTTTGACAAGAAAATGTTCCTTATCAAGCTTCATCTTTCATCGAACATCAATCCAAAAAATCACTATCAGTCGCATTGAATGTGTGCTTCAACGTCACATCCAATCATTCAAATAGATTTTGTTCCAAATCAAGCTTCATCAATCATGATCAATAAAATCCAATCAAGAAATCATCAGGATATCCTTGTGTTGCTTAACACTATCCTTGCATTGGTGTACATCCTCAACAATGTTATCATCATCAATCTTGATCAAATCATCATTAATCCATCATCATCTTGGGGATATCTTTCCCAATCCTTGTGTTTCTTAACACTATCCTTGCATTGTTGTACATCCTCAACAATGTTATCATCATCAATCCTAATCAATCCTAATCAATCCAATCCTTGCATTGTTGTGTATCCTCAACAATGTTATCATCATCATCAATCCATCGATTCGATCAGTCAACCTTAGCTTGGTCTTCAACAAAATCCCAAACAGAGCACTGATATATCATCATGCATGTCCAAATCCAAATCATCAAAATCATGCGAAAAATCCAAAAACATCCCAAACATCAAAAAATCCAAAAACACTCAAAAAATCATAAAAACATCAAAAACATTGGAATCTGAACTACATCGTCTCTGAGCTTAAACGTAGGAAAGGCTAATCTTTGATCAGCCCTCGAGACATCAAAAACACAAAAACATTCAAAAAACATCAAAATCCAAAAACATTCATAAAATCTTAGAAAACACAAAAACATTTGAAACATCAAAATCCAAAAACATTCAAAAAAAACACAAAATCCAAAAACATTCATAAAATCTCACAAAATCCAAAAACATTTGAAATTTTGGAAAATCAAAACATTTGAAAAATCCAAAAAAAACCCAAAAACAGCCTCAAAACATTCCAAAAACGTCAAAAACATCCAAATATTTGAAAAAATCCATCTGTCTCGTTTCGCTTTCACCCACAATAATCAATCATCCATAATAAATCGATCATCACCTTCATCCTTTGGCAACATAAATAAAAACAGTCATAGCAATCAACAAAAGAAATATCCAAACACAAAATCAAAAACGAAACCACAAACTTCTAAAGGAAAAATCAAACTCTTGATCACTCACAAACATGACAATCAACCTTATATCAATAGCCTATCAATCAACTTATCAACCCATCGTCATCCTATACAATGCATGTCCTAGGATATATCGTTCCGACAATGGGCATCATTTTGGATATCACCTTGGATTCTTATCCTTTCAAAACAAATCCATTTGGCTAGAGGTATGAAGAACATTGGCTTGTTTGTGTACTTGATCTCTTCTTTTGATTTATCTTATTGTGCTCATTCCAAGGACCTCTCGATGATATCTGAATGAAGGATTTAGAGAGATAGAAATGGGGCAACGATCATTATCTTTTATCTATTGTGCTTGTTGGATGTTCTTGTAAAATAACTTGGTGAATACTTGCTTTGTTAGGTACATCCTAGCAAGGTTTTGGTATGTCAAGTGTGAACAAGAATACTCCTATCTGTTTGTTGAGTCAAAGTCCATCGCACTAGGTACAACATCATCTTGTTTCTTTATACCTTGATGCATCGTATCTACATGTGTAATCAGACATAAGGTAAGTAGCCCTTTTAAAGTCCCAATCCTTGATAAGAAAATCATCATCATTTATCATCATCATCTCTAATAAAGTCTCGTCAGATCATGGACTTGTTGGATCCTCTTGTTATCATCTCATTTCTTCTTTCTTCTCTCTATGCTAACATAACATCACCAATGCATCCATCATGCATCCATCCTGCATCCACAAACTGTCAGCATACCACATATCATTCATATCATACATAATAGGAAACACCGATCATTTCACATGCATTGCATTTGCATCATCGTCATAATATAGATCTATTAGTCTAAGCATCTGCATAAAACATCCATTCCATAATCATAGCATATCACATCATCCATCTCAACCATCTCATTTGCATCATCATCATAACCATCCATATGTCCATCTTGAACCTCTTTATCGCGAGATTGACCCTCAAATCGGATATTTTCGCTTGATCTCTCGAGGGAGCAATGTACCAGTGTACTTTCCGTTGGGGCATCCGAAAAATCGAAAAAATTTTGAATTTTTTTTATTGCGGCAAATTTATTCTTTGAACCAACGCAACAAGTACGTTGCTTCAAAGAGGGGGAAAATGTAGACACGTGAAATTAGCATTGTGCACTTGAATAGCATCACATTCATAAATCTAATTCACACTCGTCCATTCATCATGTAAATCAGGTTCATTTAATTCAATCTCCTAAGGTCATTCACTTAAATTGAATAAATTTAACTTTATTTAATTTAATCCTATCATCATCCTTTTAATTAAATAAATCAAACCTTTATTTAATTAAATCTAAAATCACCTTTTATCTCCCTTTGATTTAATTTAAATTCAAATATTCAAGTCAAATGGGTCAAAGCATCTAATCATCATCTAAGCTAATCTAATCCTGATTAATCTAATCTAACCACCCATCACATCCTCTAGCTTTTCCTACTTGCACCACTAAAGCATTCTAATTCATTTATAAAATCAGCATTTTCCATCAACATGGCATCTTTGAGGAATATTCCCTCAAATTTGAATTCAAAAACAAGTTGACATTTACATCCAACAAAGCATTTAATAGGCCTTACATGTCTCTTGCACAAGGTCAAACTCAACATTTAACTCTCAAATTTAAATTTGAATCTCCCCCTCTTTGGCACATTGACCAAAATGTGCTCATCCTCCAGCCTATCACAATGTGACAAGTGGCTTCATCTCATTGGTCCAATCATTATCCCACATTGCTCTATTTTGAGTTCTCTTCCAACTTAAAAATCTATAAATGGAAGGCTTATTCTTCATCAACTCATCTACACTCTCATGCAAAGTTACTCTCTTCAATTGAGAACTAATTTTGCCCCTCGCCATTGCATTGCATCATTTGAGTTTTAACAAGGATTGGGAAAGGGTCATTGGCACATTTGACACCAATCCAATAAGGAATAGGTACATGTTATGCTTTTAGATGTTGTTGGTTACATTTTCTTAAGCATTAACATATTATTTCATAGGAGCATTTTGATAAGTTTGCATATAACTAACCCATGTTTGAGGTTTAAGTCATTTGCATATTTTAGGTGCTTCAATATAAATAATGAATAGTTTCTTTATAATTAATTTATAATTTCATTGTTAAAGATGAAATTATTGATTCAAGTAGTTATACATAGCTATCAATTATTTAAGTGTTGAAGTATCATCAAATTATGGCATGATAGTAATTTAATTTTATTGTTTATTCAAATATTTAAGTCTAAATGTGCTTTATCAATTTAGATTCAAACAATCAAACCGTGATAATTAAATTTTGTATTCAATTAAGTGTTAATAGTTTCATTACATTGTAAACAAAGTTCTTGTTAAACTTGCAACATTTTGAGTGATTGTTAAGATAGTGCATGCATGAAATTTTGAGTTTTAGAGAAAATCATTTGTATCTTAAACTCATTAGCCTATGAAAAAAATAACTTATTGTCAACTTGATAACATGATTAAAATTGTTGATTTAAATGCTTGAGTCTAGATATCAATCATGGTTTAAGTATAATGAAACTACTCTACATAATAGTCAATAGTAAATTAAACAAAATAAATGGATTTAGGAATTAACAAAATTTTCTTGTCTTATTCACCTTTTTTCATTCAAAAAATAAAATAAATCTATGTTTGAAGATTAAATAATATTTATTCAAAATTAAATAATAGCCAACTTAAATAAATGGACACTATGAGCCATTTCTATAAATAAATAAAAAAAAAACAAAATGATCAATTCATAGGACAAAGATGGCAAGAAGTGACAAAAAAAAAAAGGAGCCAAGAAAATATTGGCATCTATGCTTGAGAAAAGCTATCAAGTTAGCTTTGGTTATGTTTGAGTGCTCATTATTTTATTTTTGGGATAGTTAAATTTTTAATTTTCTTCCTTGTTCAAATTGACAATGCATTGGAATAGATTGAATTTTTAATGTTATATTTTTCTATTGGCACATTTGAAATATGTGTTTCTCAAATTTTCATATTTTGTTGTTGTGTAAATGGATCCTTGTAATATTTTGAACAATGTGTGTGTGCCTATGTAAATATGTGTTCTTGTAATGTAAATCTCATATTGATTTGAATATCTAAGAAATGATGAACAACATAGAGAAATATAGTTCATTATCAAATGTATTCTTATATATGGCAAGATATTTCTCTGTTGGCAATGAATATTAGCACATATGCTTAATATAAATGACTATGATAAATTTTATTATATTGACCTCCTCTTTATGTTTTCTCCAAGAAAGGATCACTAAATTGTTCATTTATGTTTTTTCACAAATTGATGTTGCATTAAAATATGATAGAGGTTTGCAATGTTACACTTTTTCTTGCTAGATTTTGAATGTATATATTTACAAACCTTGAGGATCACTTTTTAAAAAAAAATCATAACTTTTTTATGTAGAGTGATTCACCTACCACTTTGCATAAATTATACACATCTATAAACGTGTGTTGATGTGATAGTTGCATCACACATCTCATAAAAAATTTAATCTCCAATAGACCATGCATAGTCAAGTGATATGAATTACATTGTAGAGTGCATTGTAGTACAGGTGTGTTCTTTTTTCTAGTGATAAATTTATGAGTAAATGTCCATGTGTGATTTGAGATAATAGGAATGGAAATTTCACATGCATTGTACAAATATTTTACCATCATGATGGATTGAGAGAATTTCCTAGTATAAAAATCAATAGGTGACCATTAAGAGAGTCTTTAATACCCTTTCATTGTGGTTTTGCCTATATAAAATACCACTTTTCATGCATTTATATAATATATTTGTGATAATAATAATAAATTTTTGCCCCATTGTTCTCAAGATTCATAGCTTTCACTTATGAACTAAATCAACGTTATACATTTCATGATAGTGTTAGTGTTGCAAAGGGTATGAAAGGTTATACATTTTTGTGTTTAGATAAAAGGTTTTCTTGATAATCAAGTTTGTATATTCATATACCTTTGTATCAACATGGGAAGTCTTACAAATGTGTGACTTTACTTGCAAGGTGACCTCCAATATTTTGAAAGTGAGCTCTTCATATAATTTTCAACATATTTATTGATCTATGAAGTGAAAAGGGAAAGAGGTGATTAAAAATAAAATTAAACTATTAGGTGATTCACCATGGGATTTATTAAGATTACAATATCAATATAGTACTTTTATATCTTAAATATAATATTTCCAAAAGAAAAGGACATGACCACGCAAAGGTCTAATACTAAAAATTGTGATACTAAAGAAATAAGATAAGATAGATATTGAAGTAGGAGCATCTAGGTTCACTTGCAAGAGTAGATACTCAAATCTTAGATATTTACAATGTGTTCATAGAAAAATGATAAAATTAGCAAGTGAAGAGGAGTTAAAAGGGTATCCATATTTCAATTTATGGGAAGATCTAAAGAAAATTGACCAAGTTATGGAGTTAAAAATTTTTAGCCTACATCTACACTTTATGGAACTTTTAGCCCTTATTGGACCTACAAAACTTTCATGCACTATTGGATGTATTTTGATGTCCCTTATGTTCCCATAATTTTTTTATGCCCTTTGTTTCCTATAAAAATTGTTGAAGAGAACTTGCATCAAGAAATGTGGACATGTCCACATGATCCCAACTTTCTCAAATGACTAAAGGGGGCTAAGCTAATGTGAAAATTCACAAGTGAAGTAAAAAATGTCAATGACCTCAAATTCTTGCATCTTAATGTCTTGCAATTTCCTATGATATCTTGGTGACACCTATTTCCTCACATTCTTGGTCAATGGTGGAACTTCACTTACCAACAAGATAGATTTTGATAGCCTTTAAAATGCCACAATATCCAAATGGGCTTGGTTCTCCTATATGGACAAGGAACGGGATTTTTTAGGTACCAATAATGCATCCAAAATCCCCTTGCAATATCCTAATTGCCATGGTTTCTTTATCAAAAGAACAACATGTTTTTTTGATACATGGACTATCCACTCACTAACTCATTTGACTACAAAATACGATGAAACTTTCCAACGAAAGATGTATAATTAGATGTATCATCAAATACCTGTGTATTTAATGTGACATTTTTAATTTTTTTAAAAATTTATGCCCGACATTCGTCGAAATTGCGACACTCCATGATTTTCATCGCTATTTCGACATACACTTAAATTCAACCATCCCCTTCCATCAATTTGTGGGCTGAAATATGGCTAGCCTCCTTAATTTGTGGGTTGACGGGTATATGGTTAGCGTTTGTCGAGGTTCTGATGAATTTTTTTAATAAATAAAAGTGGGTTCGACAATTTATCTATACTTGTGATAATGTTTTGCTATACTTGCAAATTTGCTATACTTGTGACAGTTTGTGGAGGTTATAGGCTGAATTATTTTGATACAAAATATCAGAATTATTAGATTTTGTTACCTGTTTATGATAAAAAAAAATTATTGGAGTGTGAGTTTGATATTTTTTTAAGATCTAAATATTCAAGCTTGGTAAAGAAAAATCATGTCAAATAATATTAATGCAGAACAAAATGAAGAGACACTTGCTAGATTGTGGGCTAGATTGAAAAGAAAGGATGATGGAAAATTTTATTGTCCTTGCAATAGTTGCAAGGGCTTAAAGATGAGAAGACTTTTAATCACAACAGTTGAGAAACATTGTAGGCAGCATGGTCACATTGAAGGGGGGCATGATTATCATCCATTGGTAAGTTGTTCATTATATGTCTTTATATTGATTGAATTTGTAAATGTTTATATCGTTTTAACATTTTTTATATATATAAAAAATCACTTGATCATGATCATGGTCTATTTATGTCGATCATTATTATAAATGTGGGGCACCCTAGGGCACATGATATGGATTATCACAGCTTGGAGAATGTGGTTTTGCAAGCGGAGGAACATGGAGCTATGAATATCGAAGATGAAGTTAATGACCCTATGGAAGAAGATGATCATGCACCAAAAAACACAGTTGAAGATGATGGTACAAATACATTGATACATGACACATTTAGTGGCGCAGTTGATCATGATGATCGAGATGACTTTGATGATGTTTGTGATTTACCTGTACTTGAGAAGGCATAAAATCCCCTTTATGAAGGCTCCCAAACAACTCTTCTCTTTGTTGTATTGTTGTTGGTGAACATGAAGGTTATGAATGGTTTATCCAACATAGAAATCTCACGGATGTTAAGGTATGTCATATATGTCATCTTTTTTCATTTATTTTTGTTGTTAGTTCATCACTAGTAAATAAATGATGAAATATGTACCATTAATATTCTTTATATTAACAAAAAAAAATTGTTGTAGATTGATAGGTGAATTTTTGTTACCACCATCAAATATTTTACCTCACTCATACTGAGATTTATCTACCATTATGAAAGATATTGGAATGGAGTATCAAGCAATAGATGCATGTCCCAATGATCATATTATATATCATAAACAACATGAATTTGCAATAGAATTGCCGGAATGTCATATTAGTAGATATCAAATAGATCAACTAACAAAAAAGGTGCCTCGCTAGGTTCTTCGTTATATTCCCATTATTCCACGTATGCAATGATTATTTAGGTGCAAAATTTTAAAGCAATTTATGGATTACCATGCACAGAATAGAAGTGGAGATGACATTCTTCAAATGTCTGTGGATGGTTCTACATTTAGGGACATAGAGGAAAAATGGCCACACTTTAAAGAAGAACCTCGTAATCTCAGGATTTCATTGGCAGCGGATGGTGTCAATCCATTTGGAGAGCTAAGATCTATTTACTCAGTGTGGCCTGTTTTTGTTATCAACAATAACATTCCTCCATGAATGTCAATAAAGAGGGAGCACATAATGTTGGCAATGATTGTTTCAGGTATTTGCTTACATCAATTTTCTTTAATGTAGTAGCATCTCATTTGTCTTATTTGTTGCATAATGACTTATATTTTTTTCATTTAATAGTCATGTACATTAATTTATATGTATTGCAGTAAAATGGTTATAATAATTATGTAATGTTTATGTTCATTCAACTAGGTAAGTACCAAGTTAAAGATATGAATGTATATATCGAGCCTCTTATCGACGAGTTACTAAAGTTATTGAATGGTGTCACTATCTATGGCATATCTAGACCAATGGGACAAAGACAATTTCAATTCCATGCAATGCTTGTATGGACAATTTGTGATGCCCCATGGCTAACACATTTTTGTGGTATGTTATAATGTTTGACTGCACTTTAACGATATTTAATTTTATGAAGTAGATATCATGCATGTTTTTTAAATAATCTATTTATTATATATAATTATAAAAATTGACATATTTAATCCAATTATATATGATCTTGCAGGTCTTCAAACAAAGGGAAAATTTGCATGTCCAGTTTGTGGTCCAAAGATGAAATCTCGTCGTTCAACAAGTTTAGGAAAATAGGTGTTTGATGAGTATAGGCACTTCCTCCACAAAAATCATAAGTATCGAACTACTGAAAAACATCTTTTCAATGGGAAAGAAGAGACTACATCAAAACCACGAAGAATGACACCTCACCTATGGAAGTTGGAACATAATAGAATTAATCGTCAAAGTTATACATTGGATCAAATTGTTTAATTATCATATATGATATGTTTGGAATTTATATTTTTATATTGTGTTTTGTTTTCTCATGTTGTAATTGACAATGATTGTTGTTGTTAATTTTTTTAACTTATATGCTTCGTGAAGGTCATCAAGGCATTAATGGTCAGCTTCCACAGGGACTAAAAAGTTATCCTAGACAATTTAGTAGGTTGCCCTACTATGAGCAGCTACAAATTGTGCATTTGTTTGATACAATGCATATCGGAAAGAATATAATAGAAACGTTATGGAAAATATTGGATGGAGGGCATGACAAATAAAAAATTGTCAAAATTTGTAGTGACATTCAGGAAGCCAATCATGCAATGAAAAATTTTCATTCAATTAAATAGTGATGGAGACCAAATTAATATAAGCGCCCTTCCTTGGTTATTAGCGGAGTAGCAAAGCAATGCTATAAAAGAAGAATTACGAAAAATTTGATTTCCCACAGGATTTGTTGCGAACATAAACAATATCATAATAAAGAAAGGTGAATTTGGGTCAGGGATGAAAACACATGATTGGCATACCTTCATTAAGGTAATTATTTTGGTATATTTTATATATATATTTGTATACTACATGTACTTTTCAATGTATTATGTTTACTAGTTTTGGAAAAATAATGAAAAGATCATTTTATAATTGTTGCAGTACGTTCTACTTCTATCTCTCCCAGAAAACTTTGACAACAATGTCAAGAAAGTTATATATGATCTTGGAAAATGCATGAGGTAAGTAGCAATATTTGTTCAATTCATTGTATAGATCTTATATTTTCCATTTGTTTTACTTGTTATGTAATATATTGTATATTTTTGTTAAATCTCGTTAATATATTTGCGCCTTGAATCACTTGTAGATGGTTGTCATCTAAATAAATCCATAAAGAAGATATAAATTATTGGAGGAGAAAAATTCCTTGTCTAATGTGTGAAATGAAAAAGTGTCTACCTTCGACATTTTTCAATGCACAAGAACACTACCTCATACACCAAGTTGAGGAGATTGAATTGTGTGGACCTGTACACACAAGGTCAATGTGGATGGTTGAGAGGCACTTGAAATTTTTGAAGGGTTTGGTTATACAAAGAGCACATATTGAGGGTTCTATAGTGGGGGGATATATGGTATACCAGACCATGGTGTACATTACTGAATATATTCCTAAGTTCGCAGCAAAGATCCATGTAGATTGCATTTTTTATCCCAACTCCATTAACAAGTTCGAAGGGGAGTACCGAATGGGGAAAGGTAGATTGAGGAAAGTGAGAGGTAATTATAAGATGGTCATGGAGATTAATTAGAATATATTTTACATTGCCTTCAATTGCTTGAAAAGAAACAACAAAGAACTAGTCTAAATGAAAGAATCTTCCACACACATAGAAAAGTACTGGTATTGTATTACTCCAGAAAATAAGTCTTTCACTGCTGAAAAGTATTAAAATCTTAAAAAGTGTTAATGTTCAAATATTACAATTCGAATTTCATATATATAAGAAGAAGACCCAACAAAGGTGTCTCTTTGAAATGTCTTTTGGAAAATAATTAAACTACTGATCTTAATTAAACTTATAAACCAATTTAATCTTCTCCTAACATTGACTTAACTACTGAGAGATGTTTTTTATACTCCTCCAAGGTATGGGTATCCACATCATGCACTGCATTTCGAGCTTCATATTCGAGTATTATCATCAATTCCATATGTTTGCATGCTCCATCTAGCAATAGCCCTTTTGTTTTGACTGTATCCAATGCTTCCTGAAGTATCCTATTGCATTCATCCATCCTGTTAGCTCTCAAAAACATAGGTTAAATACCTCAAGAGGTTGCCAAACTCTTGGTATATTTTAGGGTAACATACAAGGCCGAATGGTTTAGACCTTCTTCTCTTTAGGTGTTGCTAGACCTAGGTGGGTACACCTATATGAATGAAGCAGACTTGATTTGTGTTTATTCCCTAAAACAATTTATCCACAATGGCAAGAAGGAGTGGATAAATGAATTCTTATTTTGGTATAGATTGTATAAGCAATATCAAGGCTAATCTTAATACATTTAGTTAACAGATGTAAAATATAATATGTTCAGTTAACAAATGTAAAAGATAAAATGAATGAAACTAAAATGATGGAATGTGAGGGACCAGTGATCTATCGGGTATATGGAGTCAAATAGAAATCAGAGTTAAGTGACTTATAACTGGCAATAATTCTCACTGTTTGGCACTTTTATGTTTAATTATAACTTGTATAAATAGGCAAGGGTGTAATTATTAGATTCTTCTTTAATAATCCAAAATAATAATTCCAAGTTGTTGTGAATAATCAAGAGGATTTTAATCTTTACTTGAAAGACCCAATTAAATATGCCACACAGATACAGCAAATGTGCACTGATATATTGAAAATGTGCTTGATATATCAATTTAAACAACAAAGAAATATCAAATATGGAGACAAATTGATAATATCTTCAATTAACTCAACAAATAATTGATACCAACATAGAGCCACCGAATCATATATTTTTCATTAACTCCTTCAAAATTTACATGTGCATCTTGTTCCTTTTTGTTGTAAACATTGTATCAATCTCTATTCTCCTACTTCTTCTATCTACTATCTTCTAATCTAATGCCCTCCTTATGGTCTTGGTCTCTCTTATTTATACGAGAGGCAACAAGATTCAGACCAAAGGATGTGGCTTTTGATAACAAAACTTAACTGAAAAGATAAAATGTATTTAGAGATAACTAACATATCAAATCTATTAATCTTCGAGTAAGAAGCCCATGGTCATCTAAGACCTGTGCAAGGCTCTTAATTTATGATATGATATGTTTTCCCTTTGATGATGCCAATCAATCTTCATCCGAGCCCAGATATTTTTCCTGCCATTTGCTTATTGTTAAATCATTCGGCCACTTGAATTCCTGTGCAGTAGAGAAATTTGTAAGGTGACTCTTCCATCTATTATCAAGTAGGTTTCTGGCATCTACAACAAAATTTTTGTAACCATTATCCAACGTTATAATTCCATCAAGCAGAGTGTGAAAATTTTACATATTGATATCACCATCACCCTGAATACATGTCAAGCATTGAGGGATCATTTGATCAAACTCATTCTTCCATTCATCCACATCCTTGAATTGTCCATCATCTTTGATGATCAAAGGACTGAAACTATGCTTTATTGAATCAAATGAATTCCTTATGTTCTCCACCTTCTTCTTCATGTTAATCAAATACTTATGCTCATCAATAACTGCCTTCACCATCTCTTGAGTAGGCTTTAATCTTGGAGGTGCATCAAGATCGCTTTGTATTGCTTTGCATAAAGTGTTTAAAATGTGGTAAGTGGGATGTCATCTTTTATATAATTCCTCTAGGATTGGGGAATTAGTATTTATTTGTTCCAAGGCTTTCACCAAATGACTAAAACCCTCATGGACTCCACTTATCTTCTCTTTTAAAAATCCAAATCTGTGCTTAAATATTTCTTTTAAGGTATCCAGGATGTGTTTCCTGACATCATCCATATTATGTTTCTTCAAATTTTCAATCTCCTCTTTCAACTATTGGATTTGTGGATCTTCAATTGGAGCAGGTGGATGATAGACAACCATTTCATCCTGTGGCTTGTTGTAATTGTTGCTTTAATTTGACACCTTCAATAAATAACTTATTTATTTCATCATTTGATAACTTGAGTCTCTTTTCATACTTGGTTATCTTCTTCTCCATGTTTTCTACTATATCCTTTGTAAACATGGCATAGTGCATAGTTATGGTTGTTGCTTCTGTTGGAGTAGTGTCCTTCATTGGCCCATCCATTGCAAACCCTCTCATTTCTTGTACTACATCCAGAAGCCTTGGCTTCCTTTTGTTCTTTTGTTTTGTCCACAGGGCAAGGGTTTAGGTGGTAGGATTGTATCTTGTGCCTGAGACTCCTTCTAAATCAAATTTTGCAACCAAGTTTGGATCATCCTGAGCTCTGATTTGATCTAACAAAAATACCTTAGAGAGTTCCATTCCATGTATGATTAACATCTTACTACTTAGCACCAACTCCCTTGCTTCTTTGGGAGTAATATTGATGTTATCAATATCCAACTCTGCCATTGTCTAGGCATGCACCTCTGTATGCTTTGAATCATCAATCCCAATGAGGTTAATTTTTAGCCTATCATAAAACTGTCTCATTTTAATTTTTATCCAAAAATCTTTGAATTCCCTTGTATGGATGAAATAATCATCCTCCATGAACCGCAAAGAAGTAATTATTCTCTCATCATCTTGTATCTCACCAACGGCTTCCTCTGATATTCTTATTTTTGGGTCATGAGGCTCTAACACTTTTTGTTGCGCTACTACTTCTTTCATCTCAGTCAGTGTCAGGACTACTTCTTATTCTTCATCACTTGACCCATAATCAACTAGTGATTCAACTTTCTATTTCTTAGCAGGTGGCTCACCAATTGGGGATGGAGGAGATGGATGAACTGGTGGAGGAGGTGGTGTATGTGCTGTGGAGGCTATGGATGAGGGTGGATGGGGTACAGATGGTGGAGTTGACTTCTCTTCTTGAGCCTTTTTATATATATCATCAAACTTACCTAGCATTAAGTGCATCCTTTTCAAAAAATCTAGCTCTTCATCAAAGAGCCCCTTGAACTTCTTATCTTTCTCTTTCTTCTAGTCCTCCCATCTCATCATCATTAACCATTTTTTCCTTGTTTCAAACACATTTGAAAAGTATACCAAGTTTCTTATCACATCCTCCTCTGGATCAAATATATGTGTTATTGGCCTCTTTGTAAGCAGGGTCCTTCTGATATTATTGATGTGACCCTCTGGATCACATACTCTCACCTTTCCTGATCTGAGAGAATAATTGGCTCTTGTGAATCTCTGCACTTCTTCCAACATATCTGACCCAACTGATAATTCTTCAAAAACTGTTAAGTCAGGAAGGAAATTCCCCTTTCTCTGATTCTTCATAAGACTACGCTCCATCCAGAGAATTTTCCAAATAAACTCTAAAAACAATACTCTACTAGGCACAAATTTTGGTAAAATATGTGGGGCCTGATCACAACCATACACCCTAATGATGGTATATTGTGGCATTAAAAACCAGTCAGCATAGTTGTGTATGAAACCTTGGTCTAGTTTGTATTCAAAGGTCTCATAACTTCCATTAAAGATTGTGGTAACCTCAGTGTAGGAAAACCAAGGGCATCAATTAGTCTGAGGGAAAAATCATCTCTAAACACAATAAAGTCACCTTCAAGGAAATTACTATCCCAAACATAGAACCAATTTTGCACTGGAAGAATAACTCCATTTTCATGTGTGCTCAACTTCATCCTTTTATTCCACTTTGTTTCATTTTGAAATAGAATTAGATGACACAGTAGAGACTACTTTCTGAAAGTGATAGGGGCCTTAGCTTCCCTAACCTATAATAGACCTTCATGAATTTGTTCATCGATGATAGAAGAAAAATAAAACTCCACATTGGACTCAGGGTGTTGGATAGTCATTGCCATCCTCATCAATCCAACTGACATGTCTTTTGCATCAAATCCAATAATTTGGCATAATGCATAATAGGTGTTTTTGAAATAAGTTTGAAAATCAGACACTAGAAAGGGTTCAGCTTTTGAAGATGGAATAGGAAGGACTCTATTCTTGTCACCCATTTTCATGTGCAAGGGAAGTTCATCAATTCTATAAGTCCTCTTTAATCTCTTGTACTCTTGCTCTAGCCTCCCCAAATCTATCTTTGTGGCAGCCTGCCTATTTAGGTCAAAACACCTAATTATAGCCTCCCTGGAGATATCTACCAGAAATTGTCCATCTAGGAGCCTAACAACCTTCGACGGGGCATGATATCTACTAGCTGGAGCTCTAATTAGCTCAATATCAACAAACACATTAGGAGCTATCAATTTTCCCATGTCAAGAGTCCATGGGTTCGATACCGGGACCCCTTCATTCCTATTCTTATAAAAATACCAATATAAATTCCACCCGGACCATGGAATTATTGGGTCTCTACACCCCTAAGCTAAATCCTCAAAGACCCCCTTATAACCTTTATCAACTGAAGCAAATAGCAGTGCAAGTAATGGCGACTGTAATGAAGCTTTATTGGATTTTTCTTGTTTTCTAGTCCTTACTTTTGTTTTCTTAGGTACCATTGCTTAAAATTCAATGTGTGGTGAATAGAACTTACCTGGAATATTGCTTGTCCTGAAGAATTCTCCTGATTGTCACACCTTGAGCTTGCCTATACTCATCTTCCATTACCACGAGCGAACAAATTCATAATTTTCTTGGTATAATTCTCATATCATATTGCATTAATTCCATATAAGTTCCACATCATTCAAATCCTTCACACCGAGCTAAATTTCATATTTTCATGTTGATTGATGTGACTGGCCTTCATTTAATGCTCCAGTGATTGATTACCGCGCTATTGCACATCACTCCTCACTCCTCTACGATACCACAGTACATAATATTTACTTGTTCTTATTATACCGCACTACAACACACTTTCGTGTCTTCCTTAGCAGTACTGCGATGTTTATTTAGTATTTTATCTTATATACCACTTTACCACGGGCTTTATTCTGACCCCCTGTGATATAGCGGTTCTCCTTATGCGTATTCTTACTTTACTGCTCTACCGCAGGCCTTACTCTAACCCCCCATGGTATAGCGGTTCCTTTTGCTAGTATTGATGATGACCCCGCTCTACCGCAGGCTAGGTATCATCCCTTCGTGGTACAGCAGTAATACAATATTCTACCATCCTCTTATCATGCTACCGTGAGTTACTTTGTTGGAGGCTGCGGTAAGGAGGTAAAAGGCAATGCATATATGGTATACTCAAGTATGGCAGCAATATGGCGGTAAAAGGCTAATTTGACTTTGTGGATGGCAAAAACAATAATTTTATGAGAATACTAAGAGAGACCCTTGATTTTACATGACAAAATCAACATAATTTTATGTGAAAATTCTAGTTCCAACACATCCAATCATCTCATTCCTTCAGAAACCCGTTCTTATCACATAATTTGGGTAATCCCAACTTCACAATATCATCAAACCTTGTGTTTTCTGAGTGTAAGTCTTCATCATATTTGTCATGCTTTCTCATGATTGCGTCAATGGCCGAGATGGAATTGGTGTTGGATCCCTCATGTAGTTGCATATCATGTCTCTTAGTACCCAATCTGTTTTCCACTTTCCCATGCTCAAGAATGGCTTCATAGTTCTTTTTGTGAACATGCCAAAAATCATCAAGGCATATCTTCAAGTTTGTAAATCTCTTGTGCAACATCGTTGCCACAATGTCAGACTGAAGGTCCTTCATCTTTTCTACTATTTGTTGATGTTCTTCTTGCAATTGCTCATATTCACTCTGCAACTCTATATCATTTCCAGAGGTGATCCTCATTCTGGCATATTTCATGGCAGTAATTTCCAAATCTGTATTTTCACTTTTCATTTTGTAATAATTTCTTTCTTTCATCAACTGTATTGTTTGTGCCTTGTTGAACTTGGCAATGCTTATGCCCATGTCTAATAAAGCCACAGGGTTAGTTTCCCAAACTTTAAGGGTCATCATGTGTCCAAATTTTTTTTTCATATCAATGATCTTTGGCCTTTTGTGAGGTGGGTATAGTGGCCATATCAACATTGAATTTTCATCAATATTGAATCTTGAACCTATGTAAATTTCCTTCACACCCTCTATGTTTAACTTGTATTCTCCTTCCTTGTTATGCAAAAAACTATCAAAAAGTAAAGAGGCACTAAGGTCCCAACCAGGAAATACTATTACACCAACTTCAAGTAACAACTGTCTACCCCTTTCAGGGGTCATGTTCTGTACTTCACTGTCTATATCATCTTTCAACCTTTTCATCAATTGTTGTTCATTTTTAGGGGTAATATTTGGGATGGATTCCCTCAACCTTTTTCCTTTGTAATTATATAAAAAATATTTAAATTCTCTTGACTTGACAAACTCATTATCAGAAATAAAGGATTCATAAGTTGTAAGCCTATCATCTTCACCTACACGCAATTCCTTGGCTACTTGTAAGTCCCTGTCAGGGAGTTCTTCATATTCATCATTCATCATTCGAGAGATTGTTCTCTATTGTGATTGTGCTTCATTTTCTCCTACAAATTCTTCTTTAGATGAATCATCCATTTCTTGCAACCTTTTCTTTTTTTGCTCTAACTCCTTCATGAAATTGTCTATAACCTCCTCTACTTCTTTGTCTTCTTTGTTCTTAAACACATCTTCCCCCGGTATAGGAACATGGGTGTATCCACTAATGTTTTGATTTTTTCTAACAAGAGTGTATGTACCCTTTAGGGTCATAATTCATTCTTTGTGCATACTCCTTTAATTTGAATTCATCCAACAACGAAAGATAATAAGATCATTGGTAGTGGGATGTTAGGTTTTTAGGTACATCAATTATAAATTAAGGTCGTATACTGTGGTAATTAACTAATTATACGTCATTTGTGAATTTCATTTTTTTTATACAGTTGGTCGAGAGTGGGATGCACTACATTTGTACGTCACAAACAATCTTGATTAGAGGACGGTATGGATTGAATGATGTCAACAATCTGGTCGCGCATTAACATGGGAAGGTTTGGCTTCATTGGTTAAAGAAGCTCATCGTAATGGAGATTCCAATGTTACACCAAGATAAATTGATTTAGCATATGGTTTAAGAGATAAACAGGTACGTATAAATATATTAATCACCCATATTATTTAATTATTTTCAATTATATTGATGTATATATATGTTGAACTTTTTTTCTTTGCATACATTCGGCCAAGAATAAATATGTTTATCAACGCAATAATTTTTACATGTTTTACATATTGCAGGTGAAATAGCATAAGGCTATGTGGTGCAATGGTCATAAATTTTGAATCAAAAATTTGGATGACACAAAGAACACTTGTGATTCTAGGATAACTGCAATCTTTCAAGTGACTAATGTTTCATCTAGAAGCGACATACATCCAAAAGTCTCAGAAAATTGATACTGTGGGATTTTGGATGATATGCTTCAGTGTGACTTTGAGTCCTTCAAATTAGTTTTGTTCGTCGTCCAATGGTATAGGCTACAATTGAATGAAAATGATCCTGAGAGAACTGTTATTGAACATGATAATGGATTTACCATGGTTAATACAAGGTTGATTGAGCAAGCTGGAAATGAGCCCTATGTTCTTCCAAGCCAATGTGAGAAGGTATTTTACTCAGAGGTTCCAGGTAAACCAGGTTGGTCATTTTTTGTTAGACATGATTGAAGAGGAAGGCCGATAAAGTATAATGTGGTGGAAGAAGAAGATACTGAAGAACTAGAAGATGATGTAGATGATGATCAAGATCAATAGTTAGTTGATGATGTGCTCGACGAAGATGTTGAAGAACAGGAACTAGATCATGATGATGTAGGAGTTAATGTTCATGAAGATGATATTCGTGTGGATGATGACATTATCGAAACTGATATCAATGATGATGATGATGATATGACCAATCCTTACAATGTCGAATCTAGATTGAATGATACAGACAAAGAGTTAGATGAAGAAGAAGATCAATGAAATTGAAATGTATGAGTTATGCGATTATATTATCTATTTGATATTGATTTATTGATAGAATTATATTTGAATTATATGGTTACATAATTAATTCATGATGTACTTTTTAATGTTGTTAATTCATGATGTTACAACTATCGTAGCTCTACTAGAAATTTTCATATGATCAAATCCTAATTACTCTATGACTATTTATGATTAGATATTATTTGATCATATCTTTGGTTATTTCATTCCCATGAAAAAATTAGTGTTTCTTCATGTTGATCCCACATAGTGACATGTGAATGGGGCCAACGTTGAATTTTGTTCAATTTGTGGTTGTATGGAGTGAAACTTGACATGGTCAGCCTAGACGCATGTGTTGATGATATGGGAGGGTTTCAAGACTCAAAAATGAGGTCATGCTATATAAAGGCATCTCGTCCTTCCTAATAATACAAGTTGCCTTATTCTTCATCTCTTTCATATATTGTTCTTAGCATTTCTTTGGTTAATGGTTTCAAAAGATGAGGCTCTCTGAGCCTCACCTTGGGTCTATTACACATCATTTTGTGCATTTTCATTAGCAATGAATATTTAGATGATCTTTAAAAAGCTCATTGAATATAAATATGATAATAGGAAGCTAAAAAATGAGTATATTTTGTTTATGGAACCTAAACCATAAGGTTTGTCACTCTAATGCTAAAACCAAGTAAAACTAACCCCTAACACCTATTGGAAAAGTCAAAACATGCCTTTCTTTCAAATTCACAAGAATGTATAAACCTTTTGAAACCACACATGCATGTTATGAAAGTGTATGGTAATCCTACTTATAGCAGAAGTTCACATGATAAGCTAACCAATGGCACTATATTGGAGGATAAACCCACCTGTGGAATTAATTTAAGAGGTAAGGAATACCTCTTAGTGGAATTTTGAGTCTTGGATTAATCCATAGTGCTAAATTTAGTTCTAGTGTTCTTCCCTTGGTGTTATATTTATCTCTACAATTTCCCACACTTAACCATTTCATCATCCCTTTTCCCAAGCTATTTGTATCATAATATAAACTTGGTCCAATCTCACATTAGCCCCTTAGGTAATTATCCATTTCCTCCAAGTTGAATGAAACCTTTTGTACTAATGCATCTATGTTTTCCTACCCTAATGGATCAAGACTTGACATCACCTTAAGAATCTTCTTTATGTCATAGCATATCTATGAAGTTCCTTTGGCATGCTTTATATGTGTCAATATTAACTAGATTGAATATATTAATTTTAAAGTCTCTTAATACATTCCATGACAATAAAATGACTCATTTGGATTAAGGAGTACTTTCCTAAACCATTCCTTCATATTCAACAATCCCTTCTCACACCCACATCATAATTCATGTTCATGTTAGTTGTAATGAGTGTTTTAAACCAACAATCAATGAATCATAGGATAGAATAAAACTCGTTATGCACAAGGATAAGAATCAAAGAGACTAAAAGAATCAATTCACTAGATATGCTCCCCATTACTGTAATAGACCAATGTAAAAAAATAAGTCATAACAAGAATAGGACCAAAAAGCCTAGGAAAAGAAACCTTGTAGGCTACATTAATAAGACATTGATTGCAAGCATTTCTTCCATGATGTTTAAATGAAAAAATATAAGATAGCTCAATCTTTAGTCAAGTAGTATTTCAATCACTGATTCTTAGACATCCATCATGATTAAACATCACATATCATAAGACTTTTTAACAATCACTAGGACTGTAGATAATATTCAATCATGTCATAGGCAATAAATCATCAAAAATTATAAAGAAAGAGAAAACCAACTATATAAGCTCAGCAAGTCACCATACAAAAAATTATATTTTGTAGAAAATAAAATAAACTATATGTTGACATAGCATATATATTTTGTATATAAACTATATGTTGACATAGCATATATATTTTGTATATAAACTATATGTTGACATAGCATATATATAAACTATATGTTTTGAATTTTGGCCCCACATGCGCAGGAGCACGACATAGCATACTACACTAAGACTCTAACTGGAGAGTTGCACCGAGAACCACTGCATCCAGCCCCTGAGTGGAGAGTTACAATACTTCACTGGACAAGTGTTGCAAGGCCATTGAGTTGAGGAGGAAAACTAGGAACCATTTGGTAGGAGAAAATCCAGAGTGAGAGGTGAGGGCACTCAGAAAGGGAAAATTGACCAAGGGACAATGACTGTAATTGATTTTTCCCCCACATTTAGAAATCTTGTTGCAAGTACAGTGATTTAGACTTTGTTTTTTCCCATCGAGGTGTTGCATGCTATATTTTGGTCAATTCAAGCCAATGTCCCATTGATAAACCCAAGTACTACCTAGTACTGGTGTCTGGTTAGGTTGAACAGCCAAGCTTTGAGATGTTCGATCAATTGGGTGGCCATTTTTGGCCTATGAACTGCAGTTTTTGTATATGTCTTAGCATATTTTTTCTACTATAAGATTGAAAGGAATTCCCGTCACATAATAGCACATGAAGTTCACTAGGGTTCAAATTTCTAAACTTCGATGAAATAAATTTACATATTGAGGTCCACGAATGATCAAAGGGACTGAAAACAATACATGGTCTGTGAGTGCAAAGAAAAATGCCTAGTGCTTGTCCACAAGAGAATGTATAGAAGTACATGATGCAGAGTCAGAGGAAGAAAATAAACTCACACAATCTCATTTGACAAGTCACAAACAATCTTGAACTTTCCTTCTTTTGACACACTTATTCAACTATATTTCCCTTCACAAACACTCAGCTTTTTCTTTAGAGTTCCAAACCATTACCAAACCTTCAAACACCTTATTCAACTTCATCTTGATCAAAACAAACAATTACCCAATCTTCCCTTTCATTTTACCATTAACTCTCTTTATGATTGTCCTAAACTTCACAATTTCAACTCAACATAAAGTAATCTGACCCAAAATAGTATTTAGGCTAATATAGACCACACAATTTCCATTCCATTTCACTTCAAACAAATGTAAACCATCTCCCATCCTTTATTCTTGACAATTTAACAAAATCATATATTGTACTTTCATTTTAGTCTCCAAAACAGGGCTATTATTAGACAAATCAGTCAAAGCAATGGACTTTTTAACTTCATGCTTACACCAAACCTTATATAATATGAGATCAAATTATACCTTGGTAATCTCTTAACCAAAACAACCAAGAACTCACACTTAATCATCAAAATCCCTTAAAGTTCTTACTGTTATTGGTTCCATACCTTGTTTGCAACACTTGTAGGTCTGCCAACCTATTTGTCAGGGCTTCATTCACAATCTAAGCACTATTACACAAGTCTATCCACACTTTTCAATTCTCTCCTTGCAGATCTAAAACATATTCAAAATTGGTATCAAAACTTTTACAACACAAGCTTCAAATATTGTTGTCTCAAACATATTTAGACCTAATTAGGCCTGATTTGCATAAGGGTTTGTTGCTTTACTAACTCCTAACCAAAGTACACTTGTCTAATGCTTGGTACATATTTAGTTTGACTGGTATATGCTCTTCAAATCATCAAAGTCTATTTACAAAGTATTTTCACAAAACCCTAAGGGCTTAACCTTCATAATTACTCTGTTCATAGACTGTACACACAGTTTTTCAGTCAAGAAACTTCATTCCCTTGCATTTTATCTTTATGATTTTTCCCTAAATCCAATGAAACATGAAAGAACATTAATATTAGGATAATCTCACAAGAAACCAAAAGATTCCACCAATTAATAAAGGAGAAACATAATTATTTGTGTCTCTGCTTACCCTAACTAAGGATTTTAGCAATCTAAAGTAAATCCACAATAACTCACACAAATATTAACTAAAATGCATGAACTTTAATGTAATAGGAAGGTGATTGAGATTATTACCAAATAAAACCATTCTACCATGCCTTCAAGGTCGTACAATTCCGTACAATGCCTCGAAATGCAATATTTCTGAAGAAAAATGATTAAAAATCAAAGATTTTCCTTGAACTTATTCTTTATTCAACCACCCTCGAAGTTCTAAAAGATGCAAGAGCCTTTTTAAAGGAAAAACAACTTACTTTTATCCTTCTAACTACCTCTAACCGACCCTAATGACTCTTCATCTCTTAATATTGTCTTTTTGATTAAGTTGACAACTTTTTACATTGTTTTCATTTTTGCACTTTTGGACTTAATAAACACCAAATGACCTCAACATGACCTCAAATATATGAAACATGACTCTAATAACATTATTTACAAAGTAGGAACAATAACATTGAATCAAATTTCAAAACATTGCTTCATAGAGGCCTAATTATGCCAAAGTGCTCCTGCACCAGTACAAGAGATGAAAAAAAGACAAGGAGCCATTAAAAAATTCTGAATATTTCAGTGACTCAACCAAACCTCCAAAAGAACAGTACAGATGCCAGCACTAGGGAAAGCCCGAAAGAGAACACTAATGAAAGTGGACTTTTTTTTTTCAAGTTCCAGAAGAGTATAAATGGTTCGAAGATGTTGTGGGTGTCTGAAAAATGGTGAAGGAAGGTTGGATAGGGAGGGACCCAACTAGCCTCTTTAATTGGATTCGTAAGAAAGAAAGAAACTCTGATACATTTTGGGGTTCTTCTGAGTAGGGCCCATCTTTTATTATTTTATTTGGGGGACCCAAAAAACCATAGGACTAGAAACCTATGGAGCTTAGTCGTTAAAGGCAAGGGGTCTATCCATTTAGAAATAGATTGAAATGATGGTTGCACGAGGGTCTATTTCACATCAAAGGTGGTCCAAAAAATTTCATAGACTAACTAACCAGACACCAATACTACCTTAGAGGGACTATTTTTTTCGAGAAAGGTGGTCCAAAAAATTTCATAGATAGGTACAAAAAGTAATAGCAACCTTCCACCAACTAACCCAATCAACCTCCAAGAAACAAGGAAATGACTCCTCTAGATGTTCACAAAACCCAAGGCTTCAAAACACAAGGTTGGTGACACTACAAACCATTTCAATGCTTACCAAGTGATCTTTGATCATCAGACCCTTACAAGGCTTATTGATACATTCACAACTATTGTTACCTCCACATGCATTTGACTAGTAGTGACAACCTTGGTTTTTAATCCTCCAACACCATACCTTGGGATCACATCACCATGAAAGAACTTCATCCAACATCCTTATGAGTGCAGGTACCACCAAATAGGTATTTTTCAGATCTGTATTCCTCGAGTGAGGGAAATTCAGGAAGAGAATGATCTAGGTGGATCTTCAAAACCTGAAATTGAAGTGTTCCAGTTTCTCTCAGAAGTAGTTCCATCGCGTAGAGCACATAATTCTGAATCCGACGCAATTTGAACGGGCAAAAAAGGAGTCCATTTGTGCAAGATATCACCCGTCAAAGCTCAGTCAAAGTCTGGTCAACTCAGCTATCAGGGATGAGAAAAAAGGTCAAAAATTCATTGTCACCAAATTGGTCGAAGTTGGTGTCATCGCGAAGGTCTTATCATCACGATTCCAACGGCATTCGTTTCGTCAAAAACGGAGCACGTACGCGAGAGTTATAGCCAGTCAAAGTTGTAGTTGACTAAGGTACCATGTGGTACGATTGCTGACGTCAGCATGAAGTCATCCTGCTGACTTGGCAGACAGGTCATCGTACGGATGATGACATTGACCAATAGGGTCTTGACACGTGGCAGACCGTATAGGTGACGTGGCAGGCTGACTAGGCAGAGGGTGTCAGTACAGCAGACCAGTCAACTCTTGACACGTGGCAGGCATAGTCGGCATCCAATTGGCAGACACATCGGCATCTAGTCACCACTGTCAGCAAATCAAAAGTTGACACATCACACCTCCTCGGCGTGCCACGTGGCCTCACTTTTCATCCAACGGTTTGAGTTGATAAGTTTGTTTAAAGAAATTGGTTGGAGAATTTGAACGCATAACCTCCTCTGAACCGGCCGCGACCTCAACTATTCCACCAAATATGGATCGCCTCACTATGAATGGTAACGGCTTTGTTTTGTCTAAATTATTTTGGAAGATTTTTTTTGAAAAGAAACCACCCCGCGGTTTGAACCCGCGTCAGCCGGGTAAGCAAAATGCATATCGACCGTTAGACCACCGGCGGGTTCGAGTATGGAATGTGGGTTGGTTTGATATAACCCAATGTTTAGGCCGAAGCCTAAACCAAATAACCAACAAATGGTTATTTGTTAACAAAATAACCAAACCCCTCAAACTAATAGCCCAAATAAATGTAACAAACGTAATTGTTTTTATGTAAAAATGGGGAAATAGGTTATTTATTTTCCATTTAAGGGGAGATTACATGATTTTGTAAATATTATGGTTTTGAACCATAATAAGCCTATGTAATGGTATAAAAATGGGGTGTAATGGGTTTAGAGATCATCCAATTCTTCTCAATCCAACTCTTCTCAAGCAATTCTTCTCGTACCAATTCTTCTTGTAAGCCAAGTATCCCTTGGAGGAATTTTGTAACTTGGTGAAGAATCTGCGTTTTGTAAAAGCTTTTGCAAAGCTTCTTCTTGTTCTTCTGTAGGGACGTCTTGCCAACGTGGGAGCTATTGTCATAGGTGGAGCTGCTTTCTGGAGGCCTCTTGTAAGGTGGAAGTTGACTTCTTTTTGTAACCTGTGGCGTTTCCAAGTCTTGAAGGCAATAGATCGATTCATTTTTCTAGCGAATCCAGAGACGTAGCTGATTTTTGGTCAACTCCATTATCATCTCGGTTCTATTCTTTTGCGATTTCTTGCAGTTTTTTTTCTGAGCTTAGTAGATTAGAGATTTGAATTTACATGTTGGATTCATATCGATAATTAAAAGATCCTGATGTTAGATTGACTATTGAAAGTCTTTTTGAAAATCTAACTCGTGAACTTTAACGAGCAAGTGCTCGATTCGTTTATGGATCAAGTGGTATCAGAGTAGGTTACTAAGCTCCTTTTGTAGTTAATCACAAGATGGCATCCGAAGCAGGTGAAACATCCATAGTGATGACATCATCGATGGTACATGAGTTCTTTGAGATGAAGAAGATGATCAAGACTATTTTTCACGATCATTGTGAAAAGTCTGACAAGGTGCAGAGGCTAGAGGAGGCAAATCATCATTTGCAGAAAGAGAATGAAGAATTAAGGAGATTGTTGGAAGAGGCCAATGCGGAGAAGCAAAGGCTGGAGGTCCTGTTACAAGAGTTCACTAAAGAGCAGAACAAGAGGAGTCCTCTTGTATCTGAGAGCGGCCACATTTGTGAGTTTTGTCCGCATTTTGAGGATACATCATCCTCATACTCCCTGCTTACCCCGCCTGACAGTACGGGGGCCTCTTCAGCGACAAAGCCAATGGCCAAGTTTTCTTGTAGCCACTATTGGGAGAATTCTCCTGGTGCAGTAGAGTGTGCCTATTGTCAGTAGATGGAGTACCTTGAGACTCTTAATCTGCCAGATAGTGACAACAATTATCTCGAAGTATCTTCTTCCACATATTAGAAGAAGTCAGCAGAGGATGAGCAGAGCTCTTTTGCGCACTTTGAGAAGCACACAAAAGGTATTGGAATGAAGCTGCTAGGAAAGATGGGTTTTAGAGGAAAAGGCCTTGGTGTTTCTGAGGAAGGTATCACCAATCCGGTCAAGGCAAAGAAACGACCACGAAACCAAGGATTGGGATTCAGAAAGGAAACGGGACAATCCTCTAGAATTCAAAATTTTTGCACTCACTGTGGCATCAGTGGACATTGGGACGCAAAGTGTTGGAAGCTACATCTAGAGCTCCATCGTCGATCGAGGTCCATAGAGAGACCCAACCACCAGCATGTTGATGAGACGATAGCGGAGCCGATAGTTGCTACCACCCCTAAAGCAATCCCAGAGGAAACCAAGCCACAGCCTAAGCAACCAGTAAAGGAGAGTTCCTTCGAACAGCTCCAAAAGAGCTAGGAATGTCGCTCGACGAACTAGTATATCAACTTGTGTGTGTTTATTATGTGTTTGTAGTGTAATAAATATGTTGATAAGCTAGTGTCATTTTGTGAGAATAAAACTCATTAAAATTGTTTGTAATAGTTTATTTATGAAGTTGTATTTCTTTCTGATTGAGAATTTGTAAGGCTCTTGGAAGCCATGTCTTTTGTAATCAGTGGAAAGAGATACTGGATAACTTCTTACTGCAGGATAGCAATTTGTTTTTTGTAGTTTCTTGCAGTTTCTTTCAGTGCGAAGCTTTAGTTGAAGAGCACTTTTTCAAAAAGAGTTGTTGAGAATGGTCAACAATGACCTTGTATGTTCGCAGCTTGAAGACGTAGTGATGATCATTTGGAGGATAAGTCTGAACTCAAATGGAGTTCTTGAAGGATTTATCGATGAACTTGTTGCTAGACCTGAGCTGTGGTGGAGCCTTGAATCAGCTGTTCTGAAGTACAAAGGTGAAGGAATACATCAAGCTGAGGCACAAATACCATGCTCGAGTAGTTGGAGGAGCAACAAAAGCATACCAGAAGAAGGCAAGAGATGCAGAATGCGAACTACTTGTGAGAAGCACTGAGGGACAGGTTTATCATACTCAATTTTTCCTTCTTGCTTTGGGTGTTTTAAATTCCATTTTTGAACTGCATCATGAGGAGTTGTGAATTCCTGCATTGCCGAAGTGTAAGACCACACCAGGCATATGTGGCAGTGTGTTCTGGTGATTCAGATCGTGGCAAGTGGCAAGATGCTAAATATGAAATTATAGAAGGAACTATACACTTTTGGAGGACCAAAAGTTCTTCAGTGGGGAGGTTTGATCCCGGTGGATCTTCAGAACCTGAAATTGAAGTGTTCCAATTTCTCTCAAAAGTAGTTCCATCGCGTAGAGCACAGAATTCTGAATCCAACGCAATTTGAACGGGCGAAAAAGGAGTCTGTTTGTGCAAGATATCGCCGGTCAAAGCTCGATCAAAGGCTGGTCAACTCAGCGATCAGGGACAAGAAAAAAGGTGGAAAATTCATCATCACCAAATTGGTCGAATTTGGCGTCATAATGAAGGTCTCGTCGTCACGATTCCAACGGCATTTGTTTCGTCGAAAACGGAGCACGTACGCGAGAGTTATAGCCAGTCAAAGTTGCAGTTGACTAAGGTACCATGTGGTACGATTGTTGACGTTAGCATGACGACATCCTGCTGACTTGGCAGATAGGTCATCGTATGGATGATGACGTAGACCAATAGGGTCTTGACACGTGGCAGACCGTACAGGTGACTTGGCAGGCTGACTGGGCAGAGGATGTCAATACGGCGGACCAGTCAACTCTTGACATGTGGCAGGCATAGTCGGCATCCAATTGGCAGACACGTCAGCATCCAGTCACCACTGTCAGCCAATCAGAAGTTGACACGTGGCACCTCCTCGGCATGCCACGTGGCCTCACTTTTCATCTGGCGGTTTGAGTTGATAAGTTTGTTTAAAAAAATTGGTTGGAGGATTCGAACACATAACCTCCTCTGAACCGGCCGCGACCTCAACCGTTCCACCAAATATGGATCGCCTCACTATGAATGGTAACGGCTTTGTTTTGTCTAAATTATTTTGGAAGATTTTTTTTGAAATGAAACCACCCTGCAGTTTGAACCCGCGCCAACCGAGTAAGCAAAATGCATAGCGACCGTTAGACCACCGGCGGGTTCGAGTATGGAATGTGGGCTGGTTTTATATAACCCAATGTTTAGGCCAAATCCTAAACCAAATAACCAACAAATGGTTATTTGTTAACAAAATAACCAAACCCCTCAAACTAATAGCCTGAATAAATGTAACAAACGTAATTGTTTTTATGTAAAAATGGGGAAATAGGTTATTTATTTTCCATTTAAGGGGAGATTACATGATTTTGTAAATATTATGGTTTTGAACCATAATAAGCCTATGTAATGGTATAAAAATGGGGTGTAATGGGTTTAGAGATCATCCAATTCTTCTCAATCCAACTCTTCTCAAGCAATTCTTCTCGTACCAATTCTTCTTGTAAGCCAAGTATCCCTTGGAGGAATTTTGTAACTTGGTGAAGAATCTGCGTTTTGTAAAAGCTTTTGCAAAGCTTCTTCTTGTTCTTCTGTAGGGACATCTTGCCGACATGGGAGTTGTTGTCATAGGTGGACCTGCTTTCTAGAGGCCTCTTGTAAGGCGGAAGTTGACTTCTTTTTGTAACTTGTGGCGTTTCCAAGTCTTGAAGGCAATAGATCGATTCATTTTTCTGGCGAATCCGAAGACGTAGCCGATTTTCGGTGAACTCCGTTATCATCTCAGTTCTATTCTTTTGTGATTTCTTGCAGTTGTTTTTCTGAGCTTAGTAGATTAGAGATTTGAATTTACATGTTGGATTCATATCGATAATTAAAAGATCCTGATTTTAGATTGACTATTGAAAGTCTTTTTGAAAATCTAACTGTTGAGGCAATTGCTCGATTAGTTTATGGTCAGATCAATCAACAAATCAAAATTCATATCAACAAATTAAATATCTATCTAATAAAATATTCGTCAGGTATTTGAGACCCTTTTACGTTACAGATTGGATGCGATGAGTTCGATATACGCGGTATGTGAAATTATGCTTTGTCAACAAATTATATATAGCTAAAAGATAAGGATCAAAATAAAGGAGTGGCTATGTACATTGACGGAAGGCCAAAAGCATCATGGAATATTGTAGGGTTTATAAATAGTACATGACCTCGGTCAACAAATAAGCAACCTAATTGCATATTCGAGGCATGCAAGGGAAACTGTGTATTCGTATGTGCGATAAAATCAATAACTATAGGGGAAGAGTTGCTAATCGATTACAATTTGAATCACTTAGTTACAAACACGGTTACTATGGGGGTGGTACGTACTATGTACCATTTTACCCAACCTCCAATTAATGACTCCAATATACCATTTTATTCTTCTTCTTTTTTTCGTAAGTCAATTGGTTTCATTTCGGTAATTTTTTTTTATATTTAATTTTTGTCATAGCGGGACATTGTTGATGGTAAGGGGAAGGCTGGCTAGGCATGGGTGTGATGCATCTTAGGGTGCTTCTGCGAGTTTACCTCATTATAATTGTACAAATTAGATACGAGTAAATGTTTTATTATTATGTTTTTTTCATAAGTTTATTGGGTTCATTTCGATAATGTTTTTAATATTCTTGTCACAGTCGGATGATGGGGGAAAGGCACCAACAGTAGAGGAGAGCATCCATAGGGAGGTGCAGTCACTATTATGCAATCATGAAATCACATATTCCGCAAATCCTCTGGATATGATAAGGAAGACCCCAAAAAAATGCAATGAAGAAATCCTCCAGTTGTTATTCATAGTGCCTCAAACAGATGAGATAAGAGAAAGGGTTAAAATATTGACTGAGAGAGCACGGAACTTGCAAGTAAGCTATCATGAGATCTTTAATTATAACATAATTTCATTCATGGTTTTATATTTTGTACTCTTTTATGTCATGAACTAAAATATGTGTTGTTTTTACAAGATTTTTTGCGTCCTCATGATGTTGTTGACCATGATCAGGGCACTGCAGGTGTTGCTCGTGGAGTAGGGGTTGGTACAAGTGTTGATCCTGATCTTCCTGCGCATACATCAAATCATCCGACCCCATCATCCATGCCTATATTGTCAACTGAAATGTCGGCAACACATAGCATGCAGGCATCGAGTAGTGCACCCTCTAGCAACGAACACATGCCAAAACATGCGTCAAGACATGTACCTAGGGATGCAGAGGCCACTAATACTGGTGATGTTTTAGCAGCATTTCCTAGATCTTCTTGTATTACTAGTACAGGAACATTGCCAGTCACATTTGTGATGACCGAGGATTTCATTCCCATAGAGATAGAGAAGGTCCCAGGTACTTTAGAATGTTTTAATTATTATTATATATAATCCAATTGAAATTTACTTATTGATCGATCACTCTTTTTAGACTAATGATCCCATGATCATTTTGTAGGAAATGATTTTTTTTTATAAACATCTAATGATATTACATTGGATATCTTTGGGGCCACCATACATACATGGTGGAATGCCCAAAATCAAGATTTAAAAGATGAGCTCATTAACCGTTTAGTTGTGTTGTTCAGTAATAACACATTCAACCGAACCAATGTCCTTAAGAAAGTTGGTACCTATCTTAAGTATGTGAGGGACCAATATAGGTCACATTTAGAGAAGAACAAAAAGTACGAGCGTCCCCCCATGATTCCAAAGAGGGAGTGGAAGGACCTGGTGTCAGATGGAAAGGAGAAGGCTTAAAAAAAAAAAAAAGGAAAGACACCACGGGCCAAGGAAGGTATGTGATACTATCAACAATGCAATTATATACTAATTACTCTTTGTTTTTATATAATCTAACGTATTTCAAACTTTTCATAGGCTGCTCGACACATCAAAGGCAACAAAGGCAAGACTAGAAAAACATAGGCAAGACAAGCTTAGCTCTGGTGGTTATATGAAATTAGCCGCACGAATTGTAAGTATCAATAAATGAAATATTGCATCCAAATAATAAATTGCAAACAATTTTGGTTTTATCACACCATAGAAGCAAAATTCATGATCTTATGCAAAAATGCAGGGCTCTGAATTCAGCAGAGTGCCCACAGAAGAGGACCTGAAGATTGCCTTCCAGCAAGGCTACAGAGTCTGGTTGAACGCCTAAGACTCTTGACTGGGAAAACAAAAGCTTCCACTACATCTGACATGCAAGTAAATAAACTCAATGAAGTTTATTTAAAATTGAATACTTGTGCAATCTATTCAATATTAATTTCCACCATAAAGTAATTATGTGTCTATTTCTTTTAAACAAGCAAGCAATGATAATACTACACATGACATTGGAATGCAACCTGGTGAGGGTGGAGCACAACCTGCAGATGAAGGTCATGCTATGCATCCCGGTACTAGATGTATTCATGTGCTATACAAAATGCAATATGGATTAATACAATTAAACATCTTTAATTGCAAGTGGTGTATTAATTAATGTAATTTTTTGTGTTTCAACTTTAGAGCATGTAAAGCATAATCAACATGTTGAGCATGACCAGGCTAGACAAGGTCAGGAACATGATGTGGCCCCATCAGATAAAGAGGACCACTCTAATGTTCTTTTAAACATATTTAATTGCAATTGGTGTATTAATTAATGTAACCTTTTGTGTTTCAACTCTAGAGGATTTAGAGGGTGTTCAACATGTTGAGCATGAGAGTATAAGACAAGATCAAGAACATGATATGGCCCCATCAGGTAAAGAGCACCACTCTAATGTTCTTTTAATTAATGGAATACTTGTAACAATAATAATAAAACATATCAATTTAACATTTCTTTGTTATTGCAGCAGACCCCCCCTTGCAGCAGCCTCCACGTCATGAGTACACAACTAGGCATACATTAAGATCACGAGCAAAGGGAAAAACAAATGAAGGGGGGACAGATGATTTAGAAAATGATACTCCACTTCTTTTCTTAGCTGCAAAAAAGAAACAAAAAAAAAGTGATTGTAATCATATTATGACAACCATATTTTTTATAATATGTTAATGAATGTTAAAAACTGATATTTTTGACAACCATATTTTTTATAATATGTAAAAACTGAAAGAATGAATGTTATATGTTAATGAATGAATGTTATATGTTATTAATGGATGAATGAATGAATGTTATATGTTATAAATGGATGAATGAATGATTAATGTTATATGATCAAGTATAGGGAATTGAAAGTGATGTGAGGGGGGGGAGAGGCCAAATGAGCTTCCACCGTCATGTGGTTGGCCCTATTAAGTAGAGAATATTAAACTATTCTCGAAACAAAGAGAAGCTCAATAAGGTAATGCACTTTTCAATATTTCATTATGTTGTACTTTTAAGCTTATGCGATTTTCATTAGTTCTTTTTGCTTCAATATGTTACCCTTTGTACTTATTTTACTTTTTAACACATCTCATATGTTACCTTGGATGACAACTTTTGCAAGGGAAGCTATCCACAAATGGATCTCATGTCTGGGGATATAGGAGTTTGGATTAGACAAACTTGGGATGTACTCATGTAGTGCAAAAACAAAAGAGAAGAGCCCAGCCATTTCAGCACAAGAATTGGCTTGAGACTGGTACGTGGTTCGAACTAGGTTTGGGTATGAGAGGTCTAGGAGAGAGCCCTGTAACACAGCTGGTATTAAATCATTAAACATACAAATATTGTAATTATGTGGTTAATGCTAAAATCATCCACAATTCACTATGTGATGAGTAGTTAGTGATGATGTCATGCCATTGTTTGGTAGGTTATTGATTCTACAGTTGCTCCCATTAATCATCTCTAGTTGCTTACCTGCCATTTGATCCATATGAGGGGCACCTTTCAATCTGGGTAGCAATTTTATAGATGATTCTCTTATTTAGTGACCAATGGAATAAGTGAGTGGATGGATTGCTCCTAGTAATCGCCTGTCATGTGCTTCATGCACTGATGATAAAAGAATTTCATTGGATAGAATTAATACGGTTATGTATTATATGTTGTTGGTTTGGTTTTTGGTTTGGGTTTAATTGTTATTTTTATTCGCCCAGGTATCATATGAGAAAGCATGCACATATTTTGCTAGAGATTCATCACAAAAGTGACCTTCTCTCTCTCACACACACACACACACACACAACTGACCAAAAATAGAATGTATTGTTTGGAAATCATTATTTGTGGATTTAATTTCTATTTGAACTCAATTGTAATCAAGTGGGCTTCATACATTGCGGGAACAATACTTGTTTTGATTTGTGAGCTTGGTGTGCAGTTCAATGATGGCATCAAGCATACTTGTATGTTGTCTTTACACTAACTTTTGTCTGTAAAATGTTAAGAACATATTTTACTTTATTCCACTATGAGAGAAGAAGGTGACTATTAGATTTTTTCCCAAGGAGCTCTTCACATATTTGAAATTTTACCATAAGTCTTCCATTTTTTCATTCACACCTGTCTCAACTATTAAAACCAATTTTGTGATTAATCCTTTCAAATTAGTAGACAATTGTTTACTTTTTGATTAGTTAATGAGGGTTTTTGTAGGGATTACATAACCTTAAGACACAAATTTGGGTCCCTAGTTTCCATGTGTGTGTTTTCAACACTATGCCCATATGCTTTGGGACTTGCATTATTGCAGGTCATGTGAGACGTATCCAGCAATTTCTATGGCAGTTTTTGCCCAAGTCTTCATTGTTGGGTCTTCTACCATTGTTCTTATAAGCTATTTACTCACTATATGTATCCAAGACCCATTGTTCACACATTTCAAATTGAAGAGATATAACATATCGGCCAAGCAGTATCTATGTCATCCCGATCATGTTTTATGTTTATATTGGCACAATACAATATATCAGCACAACAAATAGCAAGCTTCACCGATAAAAACATTGTAGGAATGGCCTACATGAACGAGGAAGCACATTGTACAATATCGGCATAGGCACATTGCATTCATACCGATCGGTAGAAGAAATTGGGTTGTATATTTTGATTAAAAAGGAACAAATAGAGAATGTAGCACCACAGGAAATGCATATCAGCATAACTCATGAAAGTTTCCCCGACAAAATACTCATCGGCCATCGGAAGCCTAACAAGTGACAATTCCAATCTCATAGACTACTTCGATGAAGATAAAAGGATCGTATTGGGGACGCATTCTTTTTTTTCTACCGATGGGTTATTCAAGAAAGTAAAAGATAGACTCACTTGGGATTTCGGCATGAGGTACACCAATATATTTCATCGAAGGAACACATTGCTATCGAAACAACAGAAAATGGACCGTCCGACGACACATCTTACATCGATAACATTTAGTTAGGAGAACATATCTCAAGTTACGCCAACATAGTGGATAAAATAAGGCACTATTGGTGAAAGTTGTGGTGATGGAATTCATCGATGGGAGTATCACCATTGGAAGAAATGAATAACGTTGGGCCCAATAGAACGAAGTCTCTTTGATAGGATTACATTGGATAAGCTACACCAATAAAGGACACAAGGAAATACAAATACTTGTCAGAGTGACTTATACCGAAAGATATATCGGCCAAATTATTCATGCAAAGAACAAAACGCATACATATAACCGTGTTAGGTAGGGAAGATGTTTGAACGAATGATTTTAAAAAAAAAACTACAGTGTTTCATCGCAATTTTGACGAACCACAAATATTTGTGACAAGGTTGTTGTACATGCAATGTAGTTTTTGTCGTAATGGCAATGACGATTTGCTCCACCTTGTCGGAAAATGGATGAATTTCTGGTGTTTTTTCAACGATTTCAAATGGGCGTTCTGCAACGTTTTGTAATTTTTTGCATCGATAGATGGACGAAGTTACGTTGATTTTGCGATGGACACCACCAACATTTTCCGTGGCGCTAACTGACGATGTTGGGTTGTGGTTTCGACATATAAAAAATGGTCGTTAAAGCAACGAAATTTAAATCAGTGTTGCGTCAGTTAGTCGACAATATTTTGTCGATATGTCATCAAACATTTGTCAAAATTTGTAGTCAAATACAGTAGTGACTTACCCCTAAAATTTATACAATCATGCCATGAAAACTAGAAAGAAAATAAAATGGTGATTATTTAACCTTCACACATATATGATAAGTGAATGAAATATGTCCCATCATGTTTAGACATGGGGAAGTTATTGCACTATGTTGTCATTAGTGTTGTCATTGATGTCAACCTCTAGTGTGGTCATGATGACATGGTGTTTGTGGTGTTGAGTAGGTATTGCAGATGTTGCAGGGTCACATGGTTTCCAAGTACTTTTGAGAAAATTTGTATAAAGAGTGTACAAGGTGTCAAGGATGTATTGTGTATTGTTCTCATGTATTTCTTCATTCTTGAAGATGTGCTTGTGCAGTTTAGATATGACATGATAAAAAATTCTTTGAAGGTATTATATCAAAAAAAATAGGTTTTAGAACATGTGGTAGTAGAATCTGTGTTTGACAATGTGCTAGATGGTCTCTGGTTTGTGAAGAGGATTTTCTGGGAGAAATGGAATTTCTCCACATTTCTCTACATTGAAGCTTCTTATCTTGTGGATTTGGGATTGTGCTAATATTGTATGTATCTATCTTCCCTTGGAAGGTTTTGTGTCCAATTGTTCTACAAGCTTGGTTCATGAGTTGTATCTTAGTGGTAGTTTGACTGGTTACATAAGATGATAATATTCTCAATTGCATGTGTTTGTGCTAGTAATTTTGAATATTCTATTGATGTTGGAATATTCAAGGATGTTGTGTAATATTGCTACATGGTCTGCAGGATTTTTCTGGACTTGGTGTAGTGTGAATTTGGTTAATTGATAGCATTAATACTGATTTGGCCAACCTAGAATGTTAGCGGTATTTGCGGATGTACTTCATGGATTGTGGAAGACTGGTGTAGTGTGTTAGTGTAGATTTGGGTCTTGGTTAACCCTTGGTGTGGTTTTCCTGTTGCAATAGTTTTACCCTTTGTCTCCTTGTGTTGTGTAGCACGACACTTGGGTTTGTGGCATGGCTTAACCACCTCCTATGGATCTTGGATCTTGTGTAAATCTGGCAGTTGTATTGGACATTGACAGGTCAATCTTTTGATGCAATGGAAATCACCTATGCAATAATTGGTATTAGACTCGAGGTCACATGTTTGAACTTCTCACTTGCATTGGGGGGATTGTTGCAAGAGTTTCGCCCTTGGTTTGCTTGTGCTATGCAATGTGGTGCTTGGGTTTGTGATATGGCTTAACCATATCCTATGGATCTTAGATCTTGTATAAATATAGCAGTTGTATTAGGCATTGACAGGTCAATCTTTTGGTGCAATGGTAGCCAACTATGTGACATTTCCTTCACTTCTTTCCACTATGGAAGTGTTTGGTGTCGACCTATTTGGTGGTTGCACATTTTAGGTGCATACATTTTATTAAGGCCAACTTGGAGAAGGTTATTGAGGTTGTGGAAGATATATATGCAAGGTCAACAATTGGAGAAGTGTGGGATGTGATGTGTGATACAAAATGATGTGTATGTGATCAAGTGTTGAGATCTGAGTGCAAGCATGAATGTCTAAGACTACCAAAATCTATTAGCAAAAAGGTGTTTGCATTTCAGTGTTCCTAAAGTTGTTGGAGGTGATGATCCAAAGGTTGCAGATGGTGAAGAGTTGTTGTGGTGGATTCTCTTATTTCTTTGAGATAGTGAACCTCCTTGTAACAAGCTCTTTTTATTCTCTTGTATTCCAGAAGAAGTGATCTTCCTAGGTAGTGAGCCTTTCCTTCTTTTGAATAGTGAGTCATTTGGGTAGTGAGCCCTTCTAGCAGTGAGCCTTTTGTAGTTGTTGTTGATATTCATATATATTTGAGTTAATCCTCACCATGGTTTTTCCCAAATTAGGGCTTTCCACATAAAATCTGGTGTTCTATTATGTATGGTTTTTTTTGTGTTGATGTTTCATTTGCTTACATTCATGCTAATTCTTAATTAGGATCTGAAGGTTATTGAGGGTTTGAAGGTTTTAATGTAAAACTGATTCACCCCCTCTTAGTTGTCATGTGTGTATAATAATTGGTATCGGAGTTGAGGCTCCTTGGAAGAAGCTTAATTGCTTGAGGTAGATCCAGATGGCACACATGAATGGTGTCAAAGTCCCTATGTTTGAAGGAACAAATTATGCCTTCTAGAAAGCCACGATAGAAGTCTTTTTGTCTCATTATGATTTCATGTTGGCATAATGTTGTCATTGATGTTAAAGGGTAGATTAGTGAAAGCCTAGATTTCATTGAGCTTAGAGGATTGGGTTCTAGAAGTATTAATGAAGAATGATGAAGAAAAGAGCATGTTTTGCAAAATTGCAATGTTTCTCAAAAAGATACAAATTTGTCATGAAATGTTGTCATGATGTTGTACAGGTTTCTTCCAGAAGTCAGAGGAGAAAACCAAGACCAAATTTGATATGGGTTTTCCAAGATATGTGTGATTTCTAGTTCTAAAGGAGATATGATGAGCTCAAAATTGATTTTCTTCTATTCTTTGGTTGAATTAGGGTTTTGTAAAACCCTCATGTGTTGCAATCATGGTGTTGATCAGGGAAAAAAGGAGAAAGAAGTGCGTGGAAGCTCACACATAGTTGGAGGAACAAATAAGAAATCTACAACAAACAATTAGTGATGTGAACATCTTATACCAATTTTGTTTGCAATGGCCCACAACAACCAAGAGTCTCAAAGACCAGGTAGACCAATTGGAAGCAAAAATTGTACAAATGGTCGGTGCCTATGATCTCACACAAGACATGGAATGGATCAATGAGAGCACATATACAAGCAATACATACTCAGCGTCAACAAGTGCTAGATCAAAGAACAATTAAAATAATATGTAAAACAGTTGAGAGAGGTAATAAGCCTAAGACTCGCACATATAATTAGGATTCTAGGGGAAGCCAACAAATTTACATAGAAAATACAAATCCCCACTAGCAAAAAATAACACTAAGCTAGATCCAAGGACACATAAATATTGCAGCAAGCCAAAACTCAGTAAAATAGAGTGTTGAGCCAACTTAAGATTGTCTATGAAAACATCTTATTGACCAATTAGTTTTGCATGTCTTGAGGACAAGACATAGTTTTGAAAGGGGGGATGATGTTGGTAGGGTAAGCGGTAGAGGACATAACAAAGCTACAAGACAACAACAAAACCCACCTCAAACCACTCCAAAGAGCATGCAAAGAAAAAGGCCAGCTAAGTGCTCATAGGATTAGATATGTTTTGTAAGGGACACATCCCAAAATCCATATATATGTATAAAAAGATATTGCGGATAAAAGAGAAAGATGTAAGAAAGGATGATAGAATGTAATTAAAGATAGAATGTACAAATGACATATGTGTGTGTTTGTGTGTATTAGAGACTTGTGAATATTTTATATAATAACGAATATTTTATATAATACCACATCTATTATTTAAGTAGTGTTCATAAGCTATATTGATGACTTAGTATAGATATTGCATTATATTTCAATTGATGATCCTTCTATTATTGCTACTATTGAGGTATAAATACAACATATAGAGAATTCCTTGGGCTCATAACTTCAATCTATGAGCACTTTTCTTGCTAACAATAATCACTTCATTTTTATTTATTTTTTGGAAGATTTTATATCATCCGCAAGATTGTTTTTCCTCCCAATACGGAAACATGAGTCTATGCTAATACCTCTTTAGTTGAGATCCAAGGACTAAAAGGTTTTCTTGATAACAATAATCACTTCATTTTTATTTATTTTTTGGAGGATTTTATATGATCCACAAGATTGTTTTGCCTCTCAATACCAAAACATGAGTTTGTTAATACCTCTTTCGCTAAGATCCAAGGACTAGGGGATTTTCTTGCTAACAATAATCACTTTATGCTAAAACCTCTTCAACTGAGATCCAAGGACTAAGGGATATCCATTCCACCAAAGCCACTTGAGGCACAATCTCTACCTTATCCCTTATATATCATACCTCCAAGGGTTTGAACCTTGGTGGATGGCATAATCAAGAAGCATACCATCATCCTAACTAATTATGCTCAATCAATTGAGCTACAACCCTTTGGTATAATCGCTTCATTTTAGATATGTTTATTTTTGTACTTTCCATTCAAGGGAGTCAAGTGGTGTTCTCTACTTTCTTCTCCATCTGAGGGTATATTGTTGGCATTCCCTCTCATCTATAACAAGTAATCTTGTGTGTACCAAATTTAAGTGGAGAATTCATAAATAAATTTTGTTGGTACAGAACAAACTTGATTTGATGTTGATGAGGAATTGTGTTTTACTTATTGCAAGTTGATTGTATTTATTGACTAGTGGTCGCTAGATTGAGATACTTGTTGTATTTCAAATATTGTTGATTGTTGCTACAAAGATTGCAAATTATTGTGGGTGGCTTGTTTATGACTTGGCTGATCTTGTTGAGTTGATGCATTCCAAAGTTGGCTTATGGATGCCTTGTGACTCCTTGTGATAGTGTTTAAATTCTTATTGACTAACGATTGTTGTTCACTTGATCCTCCACTTTATGCAAATCAATGATGTTGTGACTCCATGCATGCAACCATTGTATTTGATGATTGATTGCAAATGTTGATTAGTGAGCAATGCATGTGTACTTGTTCCTCCTGAGTGTGTAACAATCTAAGTTGGTTGCACCCATGTTCACACCTTATGAGAGCTTGCGCTTACCTTAAGCAATATTTGTCACAATGCATTTTTTTGTTCCAAATTGGTTGGATGTCAACATAATGATTGACACGTGTTTCAATTGATTTTGCTCACAATGCAATATTGTCCTAGATGATGGGTGGAGACTACTTATATTGGCCAAATTGTTGATTTGCCATGTTGGCAATGATATTGAGGCCACATTTGGAGATTGACCCTTCTAACAAATTTTGAGATTACTTTTGGTGATGAATTTTAGTTGTACCAAAGATTATGTATTGGCCATGAGTGCCATTGTTTGCTCACATCAATTACAACTTTTGTTGAATGATAGCAACTAAGAGATAAATGAGACGGTGCCTTCATGATTGGTTTCTTCTAGAGTATATCAGCCACTCTTTAAGTGTCTAAAGAGACACCATTTGGATCTTTTGATTCTAGATTATTAAGTGGAGATAATCAATGATAGTACCTAATATATCATGATTTTGCAATAAGCACCACTGACTCACTAATGGTCAACCCTCAAGTGAGCACCACTGACTCACTGATGGTCAACCCTCAAGTTGGTCATATTTTCTTGGATTGTGATTGCAACAATAATTAGAGCCCACAAATTCACTATTCTTAGAGATGGCTCTACACAAAAAATGATAAGTTACAGCATTAGAGTGTCCAACATTTGCAATGCATATCACCTATATGTATGGTTGCATTGGATTGACAATTGTAAACATTTTTGTTGATTGATGTCCATGCCAAGAGCTTAGTCATCATATTTTTGAGGATTGACACTTTTTTCTGAGTTACATTTTTTTAGAGTTGACATGTGCCTTCATTGGTTCAACAACTTATGGTGACAAGGCTTCAATTGACCCATAAATGCATTAGTGTAAAGTCGTGTATCTATTTCTTCTTGTTGGGGTTATACTCAATTGTTATGTACCTAAGTTATCGAAACCATTTGCTTTCTTTGGCACATCATGATAGTGAGATGGATCCATTAAGAGATTCGTCATTTGCAACATGACTTGAAACTTATATTAGAAGGGAAACTGTTAGCATTCTCACGCATCTAACATCTAATCATTAATCTACTTTAACGTTGGCTAAGAGAGTCTTGTTAGAATATACTTATATCATGTTATGTCCCTCTACTCATATTTCCTTTGTCCGAATCAATCATGCCCTAATCAACTTGTTTAGTTGTTGGTTATGTGACAGTTGAATGAGCATCTAAACCACCTTGTACTATTTATGTATACTGTTTCATTGAATTGAATGAAATTTAGTATCCTCGCTCTCTGTTCATTTTTCATTCCTCATTCTTTCCCTTCCTCCATTGATCCTCTACGTTTAGCATATCTTTCCTTTTAGGTTGTATATTATATTATTCGGTTATAAATCCATCATTATCATGAAGTAGTTCACACACATTTAAAAGTTCAACCATTGTCAGTGAGCAAATAATAAACTTATTGATCTCTTCCCCATCTTTGAACGCTTTTTAACTCTGGTAGGCAAAAAGAGCTCTAACGCACACCTGCACGGCTTTTCCCATCCGTACCTAGTAATTTGATTATGCAGTTCTCTATTATTTGTCACTTAAAAGCCCAATAAACAAAATACTTTTGTTGTATGACAGATTTTAGTTTCAAAACTTGCGATGTACTTCAATGAAGCTTTATTATATTGCATGACAACACAAGCTTTTTACAAGAATCCTTTTGCTATAGATGCATGGCGAATAACACACATATCGTATTCTACATGTACTGGCAACAGCAACGCACAGGTACACAGATTTAAACAAAGTACCGAAAAGCTCAGAGATTATTTATAGCTCCATTTATGTTTTTTACAAACCAATGCGATCGAGGGCCATGCATATGGTCAATGGGAGATGATATTTATAATTGTATAAAGCATAAATTTTGAGATCAACATATGGATTCAATTGTGCCCTTATCCTATTTTACTAGTGAGATATCCCGGTGAAATCCAAGAACCACCACAACACACCTTGCAGCTCTCATTGAAGGCATGCTGCCTGAAATTATAACGGCCATAAGAATTGTGCACTTATCATGCACCTAGTCTCAAAATCAAGTGGATGACACTCGAGGCAATATCGCATTGAAGATGCACTAGAAAAGCATACAAAATGAATTTAATTTACGATATAATATTGCTGGTAGGTGCAAGTGAAGAAACTTACAAAGCAAATTATGACTTGAAAATTGGACAATTGATTAGGATACTTCAAAGCACGTAAACAAAATTCAAGCTTAACATCACACAATTTTTACTTACACAGTTGAGGAATTAATCATACTAGCCTTGAAAAGACACTTCAGAGCAATCTAGCAGCAAGAGACTCGTGCAGGACCAATAATGACATCAAGCATGCAAAGTTATGATTGCCCACTGAAAAACATTCAGTCAGCATTTGTTTAATATAAATCAGCTTGTGGATGAGCAATTTCACTTAACCAGTTCAAATAGTCTCAATGAAATTGACATCACGCATGCGAGGTTATGATTTGCCACTGAAAATCATTCAGTCATTTGTTTAATATAAATCAGCTTGTGGATGAGCAATTTCACTTAACCAAAACAAATACTCTCAATGAAATTGACTTTCAAGATTCAATTACATCGGTTAATTTAACTTCTAGTAGGGATCATTCATCTTCTTTTTATCTTCAGACTTATAGAGGCGGACAACCAGCTAAAGAAGCCAAATAAAAATTTAGTTTCTAGCAATAAGACGAGAGTCCTCGCCCGACTCTTCAGTCTTTACAAATCCAACATGGAAATGGTGGCTCTGAATAATTGCGAAATATATCACACATTTATGTTGGAGATCATTGGATGTTATACTAATACTTCAATGGAATAGGTTAGTATGCATAACCTTCTACAAGACATACTTTACAACGTGAAACTCTAAATCAAGAGCGCTTTGCTGAACATGTACTAAAATACATTGTAACAATGGTGAAGATTTTCGGTTACAGCATACGCAGACACTGCAATAAATGATTTCATTATTTACAAAATCAAATATGACTGGGCCTTCTCTTGCCAGTATCTGTCCTCAACCTCTTCACAGGTTTAGCCCACTGAACATCTTCAGTATCAAGCCCACTAGTACCATTCTTTTCAGTACTAGCAAACTGGGGCCATCCCTGGGCCTGTCTAGCATGCCCAGGAAGCAAGATATCTTTCTGTGGCAAGCCTCTTACAACCTGAGTAATGTCAGGTGCTTGGTTAACCATCCTAGCTTTGACAACTACTTTATCCCTATCTTTTCGCTTCTTTTTGCAAATAACAAAATCACCAGGATGAGCCACTTCATCTACTTCATCTCCCTTACCTCTTTCTCTGTCCTGTGCCCGATCTGCAAACATCACCCTAGCTTCTTTCGGCATTTTGGAAATATTTTCTTTCAGTGTTGCTTTCTCTCTCATCTCCTCACTAACAGCACTACTGTTACGTGCCAAATACTTCCCAGCACCTGAATCAGATGCCAGACTTAGAGCATCCTGTGACTTGAGAAGCCGAGAAGGGTTTAATTGTTGCTTGGGGGATGATGTAGATGGTGTTGCTGACTGCCCAAGAGAAACCAAGCTTCGTGTTTTGACAAAACTGAAATCAACATCAGGAAAGGCCAGAGCCATACGCTGAAAGAATATAATTTGAAACCTCCTTGCATCTGCCTTAACCTGTTTATCACAAGCAGTATATTAAGCATAAGTCTAATTGCATCAATATTTATTTTATACATGATTTAATCAAGAATAACTTCAATGTCTTGGTTTTATTTAAATACATTACAGTACCTCCGCAGAATAACGTCCGGCATTGTCCAGAACCAACTGCACATCTACAGCAAAGTCCAAAACACTTGCGTATTCACACCGGTCAAGGCGTTGCTCAATTGTCCGTGCATCAATGGGATTAGCAATACACCTATAGTATCCTGGATTTTCATTTCTCTTGGGAAGCTCTGAAAAAAGTACTGTTATGAGTCCTCCAGACTTGTTTATTGCAGCTTGAAGTTTGTCGAGAACATTTTTGCACTGCAAGAAAAATGCACCATGTTTCTAAAGATTAATAATAAAGGGAACATCCAATCTTGAACATACAACTCTATTAATAGAACAAATTAAAGAACAACTCAAAAAAATTATTGTAGGTTTAGATATTTCCCAGTATGCAATCAAATATTGTCTCAAAATTTAGCAAAATATGCTGACAAAAGTAGGTGAAAATCAACTACTCCTGCCTGAAATTTCAGATGGTAATGCAAATGTTTTGATGCTTATAACATAGGAAGAAAATGACTGAAAGAAATCCATAGAATTATTCAAAAATTATTCATGAAAGTTTCAAAAAAATGACATGAAAGAAAACAATACCATTGTTATAAGGGATAACTTTAAGAAACCCCCCCCCTGGCGAAGGTGTAAAATCCTAGCAAATCTTTCCTTTTATTTGAAAAAAAATATTAATTTTCCTAGCGAATCTATGCACATTATTAAAAAAAATTGTAAAATCTTGGCAAATCTTAATGAATAATTGGTAAAAATAATAATCAATGGCGAATCTCCCCTTTAAAAATTTGCATAGTTGGTCAGTGCAGTTCCCCCATTTTTTATTTTTTATTTTGTAATATTGAAGTAGGGGCCTGGGGGCGGCAGCCACCGGTGGGGTCAAGGGGCAGCGCCCCTTGTGGAGATCAAGGGCTTGTGGGGGTCGAGTGCCCCCTCGCGGGGTCTGGGGACAGTGGCCCTGGTGCACATTGGAGCACACACAGATTAAGTATTTTTTAAAAATCTCACTTTAAAATTAAGACTAAATGAAAAGTGAAATTTTTACCATTGATTAGCTTTTTAATCAAATGGCTGCAATATAATATCCCTAAAATTAAATGGCAATTTATTATTGTGGGGATATTGCCCCGAAATTAATGGTAGTAATATAATATTACTGGCGAATCAGTTCCAATGACACATCGTTTACAGAGGCAAATTAATCGAGACGAAATTAATTTTTTGTAAAAACCTGGCAATTCAACATCGTTTTTAGCTTGTACTATTCGCCATTTCTAGCGGTCTCAATTTTAATTATTCCCCAATTGGCGAAAATTTGCCACTAAAGTTTTCCCTGATTGTTATATTTGTACCCAAGAACAGATGGTAAATCTCAAAACTAGGGTGTATTTATGAAAGAGGTTTTAGTTAAACGACATGATAGAAAAAATTTAAATGGAACTCTTGTCAAGGAAGCACTAGCTATCAAACCATACAACTTCTCATCAAGGAAAAACAATTTGTCCAAAACATTTTCAACTTTAAAAAGTACACCCAATTTGAGGATGAGCTAAACATTGCAGGATGAGTCTGAAGCATTGTTGGGTTTCCATTTGTAAAATTTAAGTTTATATGCTCGGTTTTTATATATATTGTTAAAGGTTTGCATGCCTCTCTACATCTTCTAGAATAATTTCAGTGAACTACTGTTCATCCTGTTGAGATGGGAGCTGTTTTTGGTTTATTGATCCCATTATGAATTTTAACCGGTTATCGGTGTGGTTGTGGTCTTGGGTGTTCAGTTGGCTTGCTTAAGCTTTAAACATCATATTTTGTCAGCTGGAAAGTATGTGTATTTATCTAAAACTCTGAAGATCAATGAAAAATATGGGCATCAGGTTTTAATTAATATTTTCACATCTCAGTAATTTGCTTGCTTTTTTCTCTATATTGTTTAAGACCTGGGGAACACATTGCAACTCCTTGTTTGCTGATCAAAAGAACAGCAGACCTATTTTCAACACACATTTGTGTGATCTCGTGTCATATTCTTGTAGATCTCCAAATCTTAATTTGAAATATATATAGATATAAAAGACCAAGTTTTAACAAAGAGAAAAGGTAAAGGAACTCAAACATTCAACATGTAAATGAGTAATTTGGAATAATAAATTATAACCAAACAAAATATGATCCTTACCCTTCTCTGATAGATGTCTGCCATGTGCCCCCCTCCAATAATGCTTGGAGATCCACCTGAGTGCATCAATTTGGAATCTCGTCTTTCTCTAGGGTAGTCTGTGACATCTTGGATAGGTTCAACAAACCCATTCATTCGATTGTGCTTAAGCAGTACATGTTGCTTTGAAACAGCAATTGTCTCTGGCAGACCATCATCAACTCTTGATTGCATAATCTGCTTTCTCTTATGGTTGGCACCCCAATGATCAGACTTGTCATAGACAGACTCACTAAAAGTTCCAACTTCTTTACTTAGTCCTAGCTGTCGCCCATAATCATAACTTGCCTGATTAGAACTTTGCTGGTAGAAATTTCCAGGTTGCAATACGCGCTTTTCAACATTAGGTTTTTCCTCCAGCTTATCTGAATTAGGTCGAGGACGATTGCGCATGCTACGCTTCCTTTTAATTTTTGGCTGCAATACTTGTTCCTCTTCACCATCCTCACGCTCATGAACCCAACTTCCTGAATGCTGGAAGTCCATGTGAGAATCGCCAGATGCAACAATTTCACCTTCTTCAAGCTCTTCCACCTGTGAATGTGTGACCAAAATAAATAATTGGTAAATACATAGGAAAACAAAGAAATCAAATGTGCTAGTATCACTTGTCAATAATCTTTACTGACCATTGTTTTTGGATGTGCCACAGGTTTTGCTTCTAAGGCAGCCAAAGATCCAAACTTTTGGGCAGATATTGTGGGGGAAGAAGCCTGACATGTATTCAATATTCCATTTTGAAATGAGGACTCTGAGGATACAGCATCACGTTCAATGCCTTCTCTAACAATCTTTTCTGCAACATCCATGGCTTTAGATACCTCATTGTCACCCTCATCACATTCTATTTCAGTTTCTTCTTCAGATTGAACCCTACCATTAGGTTCAGGGCCAGCAGCTCTGCTATTCTCTTCATCTTCTAAATCCTCCCTAATTTCTCCCTCCTCTTCATGCGTTGATGAACCATCTTTCTCTTCCAAGCTATCTTCACTGTCTTCCCCTTCATTATTAACAGTTGCAATATCTCTATGTTTATGAGGTAACTGCTTTTTGCTATTTGATTCAGATCTAGGAAGTCTTTTGTTTGAATTTGTTTTCACGGTCTCCAATTTCTTTTCAGGAGCAGTAATGGGATACATAGCACATAATTTATCCTCCTCCTCCTTGGTACCAATTGGCATCACCAATCCCCTCTTCATTGCCTGCTTGGACATAGCTGTAACAGCAGCATTTACTTCTAAAGAACCCACACGAAGCCACTTTGGAATTTGATGGTGTCTCATCATCTCACCTGGCCAATTCAACTCTTCATCCATCTGGTCAAACAACTGCACTTCCTCTTTGCTTCTAGCAATTAAACGATTTACTTCTTGCATTGAAGGAACATCATGGACAGTTTCCTGGTATCTTTCTTCATCATGCAAAAGAGTTTCTAGTGTCACGCGCCTCTCCTCTTGTGTCGTCCTTTGATCAAAACGCCCTGCATTTATGACTTCATCTGCCATGTCAATTTTGTATTGCTGAATGTTGTTACGAACAAGGCTTTCAACAGAGCCCATATATCGGTCTTTACCAGCAAGCTCATCCTCATCATCCACAGTGCCCCCCGTCCTGAGTTCGTCTTCTTTCTGGTAGCTTGTTATGGTTTCAACAACAGCTTCCATGTATATCACTTTAACTTCTCTCTTCTGACCAATTCGATGAGCCCTAGCCACAGCTTGTTCTTCATTTTTTGGGTTAGGATCAGGATCATATATGACCACGGTGTCTGCCGATTGAAGATTCAAACCCCTTCCTGCTGCACGGATACTCAGTAGAAATAGGAAGCATTCAGAACCAGGCTTGTTAAAATCACCGATTGCTGACTCTCTGTCTTCCAGACTTGTTGTGCCATCAATTCTTCTATACTGAAGATGTCGCCATTGGAGATATTCTTCTAATATATCAAGCAGCTTTGTCATAGTACTAAATAAGAGCACGCGGTGGCCTGTTCTGTGTAATTTGATAAGAATTCTATCAAGGACCCAAAGTTTTCCACATGATCGCACCATATAATCATTAGAATACTCTTGGCGATAAGGGTAACTTAGTAAGGGGTGGTTACAGACCTTCCGCAGCTCCATACATCTGTTCTGCAATGGTACATATGCCCTAATTTGTCGCTTAGGATTGCTTTCTACTCTCCTGGCTTCAGTCTGTGGATCAAGCCTAAGACTGCCTGTTGCTTTAATCCAATCATAAATAGCACCTTGAAGGGCTGACATTTTACAGCGCAGTACCACAGATATCTGTTGGTGACAGAAACATAAGATAATAAAAAAACAACATTAATGAGGAACAGTGAGTAACAAAACAAGATGTGATAAGTTTTACCTTCGCAGGAAGGGACCCTTCTACATCTTCAACACGGCGCCGAAGCATGAAAGGCTCCAATATTTGATGCAACCTATGTATTATGATAACCTTTTTCTCAGTTTCAAGCCAATCATCTTCATTAGACTGAGATGGTGCATCCTTTTGAAAGGGTTTAGAAAACCAGTCATGAAAAGCCTTCCGATTATCAAATACTTCAGGTAGAAGCAAGTTCAAAAGGGACCACAGTTCCTGCAAATCATTCTGCATACAAGAAAACAAATCAACCTATGCCTCATACTGCAAAAAAAGTTACATTATACCATAGGCTAGTTCCAGGAAATAAACAAGACTTCGCAATAATCACCATTTAGTTTCTTTCTCTTTTTTAATGTGGATGTCATATTACACCATAATAAACAAAAGCATTACAAATCTAAATCATCTTTTTGGCAGACTTATCCCAATAGTCCAGATAATGAAATTGATAGCCATTGTGTATGGACATCTGCAGCTACAGTATAATGGTTTTATGAGGGACTTCCAATTTTTATATTTCCAGTGTCTTTTCATGTTTACTGCCCCGTGACATGTGTCAACAACATTGCCCATGGTTTTTGTAATTAAGACACATACCCGATGATTATTTTTATACACAAGAACTTCATCTCAATCTGTACAGAACTTTAATGTAATCCCATATTGCAAAAAGTATAATGAGAAAAATCTTAAACTAAGATAATGATCAGGGACACCATTTTAGTTATTATCTGTGCTGCTGCTTTATATATTAAAGCTTTAACCATTTTGCAGCTTGTCTGTGCCAAAACTTTATATTCTAATGCTTTAACCATTTTGCAGCTGCTTTGTGCTAAAATTTTATCCATTTATTAGCCAGTAAAGACAAAAGCAAACAATCCTTATGGCTGTTCTAGAAGAACCGCTTCATGATTTGTGTGCACCTTCACAATGGCATGATAATGTAAGTTACGATGGAAAGATAATAAAACCAATAAATCTTTTACGCCTTCATCATTGTACAATACAAGCAGGTACTGTACCTTAAAGTTTTTCCAATCAGTTTCTTTGTAACCTCTTCTAGGAGAGGATCATTTCCATTAAAATGGACGATGAGCATTCCACTAACTTAATGCAAGTGTAAGGATAAATTAAGTTCTAATAATTGAAGATATATTTGATAGGCTTGTCAGTGCAACTGAGCTTTTTATTTTTATTTTTTTATATTGTTAACTGGCACGTTTGATCTGATATAAATTTGTAACCTGCTTATTGCTTCTATAGAAAAGAGTTTATCTGCAATTTGAGGCTAAAAAAGAATGTTGATATACTCATGCATTATCTACAAAATTATCGCTCCTCACCCATACCAAAAAAACGGTGCTCTTTAAGTCTTGCCTTGTCATCATTCATAAATATATTTAAGTTAAAAGCTCCTAATGAAATAGCTGTTTATTGAAAATAGTTGACAAGAGGATTAAATAATAAAACTACTTCCTTGTAGTGAACAAAACCAACAGATAGAAAATATATCAGAGTTCCCCAGAAACAGATAATGGCATTATTTTTATACAGGCAGATATGTTAACAGCATAATATATGGAATGAAGGAAGCCCATCTCCAATCATATATGAATTTAATCAATGAAATGTAGATGTCCCTAATTTAGCAGACAGCATGTAGATGCGAAGAGAGGAAACCATAAATATGGTTAATAAGGCATGATCTTGTAACCTTGAAGAAACA